>OX104124.1:10177899-10819021 GCA_944474755.1 Limnoperna fortunei | reverse complement strand
CTAAATTTCTCTGTGGGGTCCTCTTCTTATTTCATATAAAACCGGTCATCATTCAGTTGACGTTTAGTCGCAATGCTGACATTGGTGCTAAAAAACTGAATGATGACCGGTTTTATATGAAATTAGAAGAGGACCCCACAGAGAAATTTAGTGATGAAATAACTAAGGAATTAACCAAAATGAACACTCTAGGCTATATTGATGATAAAACTCTCAAATACCTAACACCAGACAATCCAAAAGCCGGCAGATTCTACCTTCTACCTAAAATTCACAAACCTAACAACCCCGGTAGACCTATCGTATCAGCTAACGGCCACCCGACAGAAAAAATATCTGAATTTGTAGATTACCATCTTCGACCACATGTTGAATCACTCCCATCATTTGTGAAGGACACCACCATCTACAAAAGATGGCAGCCCTGAATCCCCTTCCACCGGGTACCACTCTGGTCACTATGGATGTCACCTCTCTCTATACCAACATTCCTCATGCTGATGGCATAGAAGCATGCAGAGAGGTCTGGGAAAGTCGTTCAGTCAAAGATCCTCCGACTGAATGTTTAGTCGCAATGCTGACATTGGTGCTAAAAAAGAACAACTTCACTTTTAATGGAGACCATTTCTTGCAAATAAATGGAACATCTATGGGAACTAAAATGGCTCCATCATATGCCAACATATTTATGGGTAAATTAGAACAAGAACTTCTCCAATCGTCTATTGAAAGACCACTGTCTTGGTACAGGTTTATTGATGATGTTGATATGGAGTGGATACATACTGATGAGGGATTGCAAAACTTTATCACACGTGCCAATAACATTCATCCCTCTATCAAATTTACTTATGAAATCTCAAAATCTAGTATATCTTTCCTCGATACTTCCAGCTCCTTATCCGCAAATGGTGAGTTGTCCACTGACCTGTATTCCAAACCAACAGACACCAACCAATACCTTTTACCTAGTAGCTGTCATCCTCCTCATGTGACAAAGAGCATTCCTTATAGTCAAGCTCTTAGACTCCGACGAATCTGTTCCACCGACGATTCGTTTAAAAAGAGACTAGGGAAATTAAAAGGACACCTTAGAAGAAGGGGGTACAAGAATAATAACATCAAAAAGAATTTTCAAAAAGCACAGCAGACATCGAGGAGTACCCTTCTTCAATATAAAGAAAAAACGAAATGCAATAGAGTTCCCTGCGTACTAACTTACCACCCTTGTTTGAAAAACACAATTAGCACCATTCGTGAACATTGGAAATCGATTGAAAAAAATCCCAGATTGTCAAGAATCTTTCCAGAGCCCCGCATGGTTGCGTTTAAACAACCCAACAGTCTCCGCAACTTATTGGTACGAGCAGAGATTGCAAAGCCCAGCACTGCCGCTGGCAGAAGTCAGTCTTGTGGTGACAAACGCTGCAAATGTTGCAAACATATGGAACTCTCGTCTACATTTAACAGCAAAGTCACAGGTAAACAGTACAAAATATTTACTACTGTTAACTGCAAAAGCTCGAATGTCACTTACATTCTTGAGTGCCCCATCTGTGGCTTACAATATGTCGGCGAGTCCAAACAGCCATTCCACAAACGACTGAATGGTCACATAAGTGACCTTACTAAGAAACAGTTTCTGCCCGTAAGCCAACACTTCAGACTGCCCGACCACACTCCAAAGGATTTTGATCACATAAAAATCCTAATTATCGAGCAGAACTGCAAGTGGCAAGACTCTGAACGGGAGGCCCGAGAAAAATTCTGGATCAAAGAGCTCTGCTCTGTACACCCCAATGGAATAAACAAAAAACAATAAATATCATTCAAAATTTAAACAATAAATTCATGAATATCAAGAAGTTAAAGATAAGATGGTTTATATAACTGTACAGTACTCCCTTATGTAATGACTGATAGATGTGATTCAAGAAAGTTCAAGATCAATAAAATCAGATCCGATCACATCACTACAGGATGCTGATGTACCAGTATCCAAATTTTATCGTTTATTATAGATTGATATTGACACTGAAGAAGGCCATCAGTTGGTCGAAAATTTTGTCATATTTATTAATAGAATAATTTTTTAGTAGAAACATCTTTAAATTTGTATCGTTGCATAATTCTCTAGACTTACATATATATATATATATATATCGAATAAAATTTACTTACTTACCTATTTAACAAATCAAAAAATCTTTAACTTTCTCAGAGCTATAATGTGTTTATTATAAGCTACTTGGTTGTGAGATTTCCCCTACTTTTGTTCTAATAATCTAATAAAATGTTATCAAAATTATCAAGGTGACAAATTCATTACGCAAGACGAGCGTTTCGTCTATTCACGACTCATAAGATGAGTTCAACTTTGAATGCTTAATGTATTCTTTCAATGACATGATTGGTTGAAGAAAAAAGGTAAGGCCACTGGGATTGTGTAAATAGACAATGCAGGTAGTTCAACATACTATATAAAAGGTCTAAAGGAAGCTATGAAACAAGTTCACTTCTTAAATATCGGATCGATGAACATGACTATAAATCATTAACAAAAAATAATACACAAGCCTAGAAGATTATGCAGGATGCAAATGACGGTGTTTTTGTCAAAATTATACACATAGTTGACCAAGCCATGACAGTTAGTGTCAGTATAAATAAATGACGTCAACAAATCATGAGATATCAATCCTGAACTTTCTCAAAGTTATATCTGAACATTTCTCTATATTGTTTTTATTATTAGCCACTTTATGGTGAGTTTTCACTTGCTTTTTTAAATATTCTAATAAAATGTTATAAAAATTACCACGGTTTCAAATATATTATGTCATAAGCATACATGTAATGGGGTATGGGACTCTATAATGAGAGTAATATGCTACAGTACATGTATTATGTATTTATGCGATTGCATAAATATGTCTATAAGATCCTTAATTTACAAATACATACTAGTACTTCTCGTTGCTGAAGTGTGACAGTGCAGTTATAAAAATAACATATTGCAGATCTTTTAGAAATGGCAATTAAAAGTAATGTCGTCTAATCTTCTCATCATTTGTTTCCAATTTGGTGTCACAGGACATGCCAGATATCCAATATATCCACTGGTTGGTTGATTTGATACATTTAATTTTATTTCAGATATCTTCTTACTAATGACAACAATTGAAGAGAAATATCTAGCCTGTAAAATGTATGCACCTTTCGTTGTTTGTATTTGGATACATGTAACTGCATAAAATTATAACATTAAACATTAAAAAATACTTAATTAATCAGAAATAAAATGAAGTATACAGTAAAACGAATTTGTAAATTTGGATACAGAATTAAAATCAAATTGTCTTTTAAAATATGTATTTATTTGATTTCTTGAAAAATTTGACAATAGTATGCTTCATTATTCTTAATTTAATTAAGAAATATCGATTGACCCGACGAGAGTGATAGGCGTTTTCGCTGGCGGTTACTGCGCTTATGGCGAATTTATACCTTTGGAAGAAGCTTTGTCAGCAATCACTCCACGGTCATCATTTGGTCATTTATGAATTACCACCCAGTTATAGGTATTTATGTGTGCAAGTTCTGCATCGTCAATTATATCTCTAAAATTATGAATAAGGTATAATCATGTTTTGTGAAAGTCAATCTGAGTTTTCTGGACTTTTAATAAATATTTTTGCGTAATGACCTTGCAAAGCCATTGGAGAGGTTTATTGTGTTCTCTTACAAATTGTGTTAATAATAGCACATTTTATATCCTTATAAAATGGTTCAGTTCTCAATTTTAATACTGACGAAATTACGGGGAATTTGCTAATAAATTTGATGCTACATTGACTATCGACAGTCATGATTTTTGTATATTTTTCTTTAATTTAATCTTCTCTTGTATAAAGAGTAGCAAGGTAATCGACATTTCGACTGAAAATACCACTTTTAAGAAAATGTTTTGGAATATATATCTAATTTTTAAATAGAAATTCTAAAACAGATTTTGAATACGTATCGACACAACAAATAATATTTAAGCTCAGAGACAATATTTTATTTGTCAAACTATCTCTGCCATAGAATGAAGTTCTGACAGATACATGGGATATCTGTTTTTAATGTTGATTTGTGTGCGTTAATGATTACATTACGTGACAATTTTTATTACCTGATATTCATAAAATGTAACATCTGAATAACAAATCTAAACGAAATTTATGTCGCACAGTAAATATTATGAAATGTATACTCTAAGTGTAAGATTTACCAAAATATTTTTAATGTGTTTCATTTCAGTTTTTTTTTAAATTATTTTAACTTTCTAATCATAAAATGGACAGTCTGACAACTATTTGTGCTGATGCGAGTTGTTGGCTGCAGTAGATTAAAACATATATCCGATATATTGAACAAATGTATAAAGTTTTTTTTTATTTTATTTTTAGTAGACACTTAACATAATTACAAGATGATTCGTAAATAGTATTACACACAGTACCTTTAAGTTAAATGACAAAACATAACAACTGATATATTGAGAAAATACATTTAAAATATGTACCAATTAACAATTAAAATTTATGTAACATACAAACGTGTCAATATCTATTGCAAACAATTTTTTAATGAATGCATAAATAAAGATAAATGAATATGAAATACTTAAATTAAATGTATCCGTCAATAAACTGGAAAACATCGACTTTGGACTGATCCAACTGAAGGCTGACGATTACCAAGGTAATGGAAATTTCAAAGATTGAGCGTATGCATTTTGTCAGCGATCTATTTCAGAGGTTATCAATCGGTCATAAACTCAGTTACCGATAAGTGAAAGTGTTGTGTACTGTAATGTCATTTGTATCTTTATAATATATATATATATATATATATATATATATATATATATATATATATATATATATATAGTTCTGTATTGTAAATTATAGCAAATCTATATTACTTGTATACCCGTTTTTGTGTGTAATGCACATCAACTTCTAATGCCATAGTCAAGTTTAAATTAAATATGATATTTCAATTTATTACGTGTGATTACTTTTAAATCTCTCAGTGTTCAAAACTGGTAAAACATCGGGACGTTACCAATACATTGGATATTACAGTGATAAACTTCACATTACTGCAGCTCACCACAGTAATTTACCTTATAAATGTTTGAAATAAATGAAATGTAATGTCTGCTTAATGGTTCAACTAAATGAAGACCACATAGGTACATATCATATGACTAGTGACAATAGTGTTTACAATTTCTCAATTTTCTGGTGACAAAGTTTAGCAACGTAAGTTTTAGTCGATATTTTGCGTTAAAACAACATTTTTAAAAAAGTGTTTTAAAATACGTATCTAAATTTGAAATGTTTATTTATCTATTTTGACTATTTCTAACTTCAGAAACCAGCAAGAAAGTAGAATGCCTGATTTAAAACCATTCAATAAATTTACCACAAGAATTGATTAACCCTTTCCTATAAAATATTGAAAGCGGTTTTAGTGACAATTAATTACCATAAAGAAAAACTTATTTCAGACTACGGAAAATTTAGTTTTTACAACATTTAAGAATCACACAAATAAGAAACTGTACAAAATTCTCAAAGAAGAAGGTCCAATAATCAATGTTACATTCCATTTCTGTAACTTACGCTAATAAACAGAATCAAGACTATTTCTACTTGATATACAACCTGTACATAAACATACATAAAATTAACGTTTTAAGTGTCCGGTATAACCTCTTCTCAACAATTTAGGATATTAAAACTACCGTCTACTGTAAGCTTCATCACTACGACAAGCGTCTACATGGTTGGTCTTTACAGTTTTGTAACAATTAAAAAAAATTCAATTGCTTTAATTTTAATAAAAAACAGAAAATAAGCAGATTCTAGAAATTTGATTAAGGTACAGTAAAAGTAAATTTTGAGGTCACAAACTGTATGGTCGTCTTCATGAATTGATTTATCATTATACAAAGATCAAACAAATTAATGCAGATAGTCTTGTGTTACTTCATCTCCACACGTGAATGACTATAACTAACACTATACCTCACTAGAGGGGCAACATATGCTCACTCCTTCGATATCGTCATTTTGTTTAACTGGGTCTGTGATTGTAGGTTCTAAGTTTTGTGTTACATATAGTCTTGCAATTTTGTACTGGTTTGTTCTTTGATTACGTCTCTGTATCTTTGTATTCATTTTTTTAACCGTTTAATCATTCATTTGGTGTTACTAATTGTTCTTTTGTTTTTTTCTTCTTTCAAAGATATTTGTACCTTTTAATTTTGTACACATGTTTGGCGTTCATATTTTTTTTTACTATTCGTCATTAAGACTTTTCATCCCCTGTTGTTCAGACGAATATTACATTTAATAAGCATTGTGCAAATTCTTTCTTGATGTCAATAGCTTTTGCTAACTTAATAAGAATGGTGTGTGGAAAGAGTCCCACGCTCCTTACACAATCAAGACCCTTCGTAGTTGTCCATAAGAGAAGGCTCGTTGCAGCTTCTACAAAATGCATTTTTACGGCCCTTCTACATACCGTATACTTTTCCAGTAGCATTCAAAATGTTTGACCCTTGATTCCCTAAATGTTTGTAAACGCATTTTCGCCCTGCAATATAGATGAAACATTGATCGCTGGACTAGAGCAAACATCAAATCAACTAATTTAAATCTGATTCAATGCTTCTAGAATGAATGTTGTCTTTACTAGCAATACTGACTAGTTTTAGAGTTTGCTGTAAAATGTAACACACTCTTTAAAAAATCAGATAGTTTTAGAGATTTTTTTAACCGAACGTTGTTTCTGTATGCGAGGCCCAAGACTTATTTTAATTTTACGTGTTTTTTTGTAATATGATATGAGTGAAATGTAAAATCAGAGCCGTTATCCGTAATATGATATTACCTAATGTAAGAGATTAGAAATCCAGTTTTACTTGTCTTGGGGAGTTTTTAACGTCCTACACTGACAATTTAATGCCATTGGTCGGACGGTATCCAATTGTGTGTTGCAACAATGACAATTTTACTTGTCAACTTGCCACATTTGATGGATAACCATTCTTGCCTTGAAGTTTCAAAATTTATTACACTATGAACATATTTTAATCCTTTAATTCTAATTTGAGAACTGAAGATTTGTCTTAATAGCTAACTTTCTGGTCAAAATGTTGATAATAATTTTGAATATATTTAAAGTATGATGTTTCCGATACACAGATATTGTTTGGAATATCGGCTGTCGTGAAACAATATCAGTAAACCAGTGATACTGGATAATTTTACCCGAGATATATTATACAGTTAGTTATCATGTTTGCAAACTGAAATTAGAATTTTGGGACAAACAGGTTATTTTACGGATTTCTTTTCATAATTTTTATGGCAGTTACTTAGTTGGTCAAATAAATCAGAGGACATAGGCAGCAAGTCAATAGATGAACTGTGCAGAGCATTGTATGGTGTAGGCCAATTTGATATCTACAGGGATATATCAGTGATGTTCCCTTTCGATTTTTTAAATTTAAGAGGCATATAAATGAATATACCTTTGATATATAAGCAGTTATAGATTAGTTATAGTTTTGGTGATTATAGCTCTATGACATCTTCATCATTTGATATTAACTATTGCTTGGGTTTGAGCACCAGTGATGATTCTTGATTAGACGAAACGCGTTTGGCGTATTAAATTCTTGTACACTTGGTATCTGTGATGACATTTTATATGGATCTTATCATAGAGTTTTATTGGTCCATTTTAGTAGCCTACTTAAAACCAGAAGTGTTCCTACATTTACTTTAAATTACTCTATTTTTAAAGATAATGTGACCTTTATCATATAATGGTGATTTATTATGGTAGAAAACAGAAATTATATATTTTCTCACATGGCAATTAAATTAAATTTTACCTTAATCTGTGTCTAATAGATCTTCAGTTCAGTTACATATACACGTAACTGATTCATTCTAATATGACTTAAAAATAAATTTATTTTTATTGAACAAAAATCTCTTAAACAGAACTTTTTAAAATAACCAAGTAATCCGCATTTGTGCACATTTTCAATTTGTGTCAACTATGTATTTATATGGCACTATAATTATGATCTTAACCTCGAATATAATTTATTATTACAAACAACATGACGTTAGAAAATATGTTGCTTACATCTTGTAGTCCAGATTGTCCTGTAACTGTTTTCAAAAATTGGCAAAGGCGGTTCATGTGATTGTTCCTTTAAACATAGATGACCCTTGAAAACGTAGTAGCCACACAAAGAGAAATTACCAAAAATGTTGTTTATAAGAACTAGTCACAGATTTTAAAATAACGTATTTTATTCCTAAACGTTTTTTCAGAGTTCATTCTGTCATAAAAAAATACAAGACTGTGAACCCCTAGATGACTTTTAGGGGTCATCCCTGAACTATCTCTAAGATATCTTATCAATAGTTCAGAGGACAAATGTAGGATAATTAGAGAAAGGGATGATATAAGAATTGAAATATAAAGCATGCATGCTTGCATTATTTATATTTTAATGTTAAATGCATGGATAAGGAAGGTAGCAAGGATATATTAACACGTATTTGTCCGTAACAAATCATAGCATACAATATATATCCCTTTTTAAGGCACGTACAAACAAATAATGTACAAATATGTTATATGATAAGTATTAAGTCCTTAAATTCAGTTGATAATTATTGTATTTAAAGATTCATTAGTTACTGTAAGGTTTGCACATCTTTTAATACATTATTACTATCTTCATTATAATATCAAGCCAATAAAATATTAAATGTACATTTATTATTCGCCATACAATCTACATTTGGGTAAGTGGGATAGCATTATTCATGAAGTTGAGTAAAATTAAATTTAATTTAATTTAACTAGTTTTTTATGTTTGTTTGTTTGGAGAGTGTTTAACGCCACTGCTAGCAATTTTTCAGCGGCATGACATCTTGGTTTCCAGCTTTTTTGAGGAGGAAGTCAGAGAACAGCCCAGACATTTGGTAGAAAAACTAGCAAGCATGTCGATTAAGACTGAATTCGAAAGTGCCCTGCTTGCAGTGAGACTCACATCCAAACCTTGGTGTTGACAGACCACATGATCAATAGTAGAGAAACTACATTAACCACATGGCCACCTAGATTCCAATTAATGTTAATCAAGTGTTCCTTTGGATTTGTATCTTTCTATTTGAAAATAAAATAAAGACAACAAAACATGAACATTAATAAAATTGACTTTCATGTGCATGGAAAGTTTAAAAAACTCATAACAGTCTTTACTTTTACCATACTTTCAATATCATCATGAGATTGCCTTAAGATGTCAGGTAACTGATGATTTAATGAATTACACAACTTGTAATCTAAAAAATTTGCCATTGGTTATATTCTGGCAGATGAAGATTGGAAAAAATTATTGTCAGACAGAAGAGCTAGGAGCTGGACAGAACAATACAACGCCTTGGGACTGATTTTATACGTATTAGTTTCCCACTAATGTCCAAGGAATGGTCTTATATGTGAGATATTATTTTTAATTGCATAGCTAATGTCTCAAAATTGATTTTATCTGGTAAATATGGTTTTTAATTGCATTTTTATGGTCACTAGAGTGATTTATATGTAAGATATTAATACAATACCAAGGTTTCATTAATGATTTATATGTGAAATACGGCTTCTAATTTCATTGTAAAAGTCTCGATATTGATTTTATATGTTAAATATGTTTTTAAATTGCATCCCCAAGGTCTCCACGGTGATTTTGTATGTGACATATGGTTTTAAGTTACATTGCTATAGTCTTATAAGTGATTATATATGTTAAATACATCTTTTAATTGTATTGCCAATGTTTTAGGATTGATTTTGTACGCAGAATATGGTTTTAATTTCATCAACAGGGTCTCATTATTGATTTTATACGTAAAATATGGTCTGTAATTGCATGGCTATGGTCTCCATAAGTACTTTATATGTGAAATATGGTTGTTTTATTAGATTGCTTCTTATTCGAGATTTTATATGTTAAATATAAATTTTAATTGTATCGCAAAAGTTTCAGGATTAATTTTATATGTGAAATATGGTTTTTAATTCCAACAGCAAGGTGTCAGAAATAGTTATGTATTTTAGTGGTATTGCCATGGTATTTGGGGTGCTTTTGCATGAGAAACATGTTTTATTTAATTGCATCGCAAAGGTTTCTGGAGAAATAGTATGTATTTAATCTGGTTGTAATTTATATTTTCGTGTTCTCCAGAGTGATTTCATATGCATAATAGGTTTCAATTACGGATTTTGTGGGTGATTTATTTAAAATTGTGGATTTGAAGTTGAAAAGCATATCATGGGATGTAGGCAGCCAAAATTTTAAAAATAATTAATATTATTTAGTTTGAAATAAACAGTGAAATGTAAGCAATTAATATTAGATATATAGTGATACTGCCATACATGTAAATTTTAACAGTATTATTAAATAAAAAAATGGTCATGATTTATACTTTTATATTTGTATTCAACTACACACAAAACATCTGATTGCTCAATTATAATAATAATAACATAATGATATGTATTTTGATGTATACGAAGAAGAACTACAGTCTAAATTTGTAGGCAGAACGACTTGCTATACATTTACCGAAACGCGGACTGGAAAGAAATCGCATTCTTTAAAATAGACTGCCGTAAATTTCGTTAATTAACATTTTGGTGAACGTCAAATTTACAATTTGTAAAGAAATGATTAAAACAAGACTATATTTTGACTTTTTGTACAAAAGGATATTTTGTGACCGGAAAATTAAAAAGTAGAGAGTACAATGGATATTTTTGTCACGTGACAGTTGAAACGCAGAGATTTTGACAATTTTTGTCCACTGGACATAATTGTCACGTGACAATGATTAGCAGAGATTTTGACAATTTTTGTCCACTGGATATTTGTGTCAAGTAACATATGAAAGCAGAGATTTAATCAATTTGAACAAAAGCAGAAATTTAGACTGTTTATGTCCAAATTACAAAAGCAGAGAATTTGACAAAATTTTGTCAAGTCAAAGTGGTCAAATCGACTAGTTTTTTTTTGTCCAAAAGAAGAGATTTTTTTCTTTCAAAAACAAAGATTTCTACCAGAGATTTGGTCTGGTTTAAGTTAATTGTATGTTATGTTAGGACTGCACCTAACTGTAACTGTGTTGGGATGCCAACACAAATCTCTCCCAAACTAACCCTTTTCACCAATATTATTTTAAACCTGTTGAAAACCTTCAATACCAGATTTTACCAATATAAACCAATGTCCTATATAATGACCTCTGTTTTGAAGTAAACGGCAGCCTTTTTTTTTAAATTCCAAAAATTGATTGCAAACTTCAGGTCTTATAAATAGAAATAAAGAAGAATAAGAATGAATAGTAATAATTGTGTTGGGATGCCAAATAAACCACCATGATTTTAATGCACAAACTAAGAACATCACGTATATTTGGTGGGTGGGTTCAAAATGCTAACGATTACAGTGGCTGTAATCGTTAGCATTTTGAACGCACTCACCAAATATACGTGATGTTCTTAGTTTGTGCATTAACATCATCCTACATAATAAATTTCGCTGTAATCGGACTAAGTTGATTTTTGAGGGGGCGGGGTGTGGTGTTACATAATAAGAAACCGTACAAAAACAATATGTCTTCCAACACTTCGCTTGGGAGACATTAAAACAAAAACACGAAAAAAACAATATGTATCTCAACACTTCGTTTAGGAGACATAATTATTTGAGGTAAAACGATAAAAAACAGTGTTTCATATATTTTTAAGATGTTTCGTCTTTTAAGCAACCAAAACAAAGCAAACAAGTTTCTAATTTGCTAGTTTTTAATCGTTTTGGTTTCTAGTGGTAAACTATAAATGATGTGTTTCTTTTTAAAAATGTTCCATTTTGTTACAGATGATTATTTTTGCGTAATTCGTTTTCAGTTAATTAGAGACAATTGACATAACATGATTAACGATTATCAGCATTGGATTCAATGGTGTTTTTAACATTTCTTTGTTTCTGTTTTAATTTAAAAAAGTAGGTTAACATGATTTGTCTGCATTGCATCCCTGTTTTGCGTTGTATTATAATAAAATTTAACGCCGTAAACAAAATTTTGTTTTATCCTTTTTGCACCTGATTATTAGCTAAATTATTAATCTTGACAAAATAAAATTAATATTTTAAAACATATATCACCATCATGTTGCATCAAGGAGAATTACCTTGCGATACGATTTTTTATGAAAAAATGCTGACCATATTTAATTAATTATTAACAAGGGGTTACGCATTCTATGATTAGTGTACATTTTATTGTTTTCTACATTAATATATAGTTTTATTAAAATCACTAATAAAATATAGACTTGCAAAATAATGTAGATTCTAATAAAAAAATTGAGAAATTTCGAGTGTTAAAAAGGAAAATCCACAACTATATAGATACTGTCTAAAATTGGTGACACAAAGATAAGAAACTGATCATCAGTTATTATTATAGGATTAAACATCGTTTTCAATGGATTTATCGGTATATCAACAACACCAACTCACTCACAAACAAATATGATATGTTTGTGAGTGAGTTGGTCTTGTTGATATACCGATAAATCCATTGAAAACGGTGTTTAATCCTTATAATTCTTTAAAATTGCATTAAGCAATTAATTTATCTAACATGTTTCTCAACTTCATATTTCTTGTGTTTTTGGTAGCGGGATTGACTGAACGTATGAATATTTTGTTTATTTTTAAACGTACGATTATTTCCATAAACCATTTTCTGATTTTAATAAACACAATTTTTAATTTTACATCAATCTGTAACCTTATTTTTTTTTAATCGAACACAAGAAAAGTTTTAAATTTAACAAATCATTAATGATAGTTCATCAAACAAAGAATTTGAAAGTTGATCGCTACTTTCGATAATGAAAGCCGCCATCTTTGTTTACATTGGTTACGCTAAAAATAGTTCGGTCAACGTAGTTTATCCTAAAATAAATGGAGTGAACTTCATTTATCAAAAAATATATTTCGTTAAAAACCACAACCGCATTTCTAAATATGCAAATCATATTAGAATTATACAACAGGAAAACTGTATTTATACACAAAATATACAATCAGGTAAAAAACTTATTATTTTTTTATTTCTATGCTAGTTTAATTCTTCATGAAAGTGTGCAACTTTACTGATTATTTTTTTGCGAAAAGAAGTTTTTTATTGTCATCTTTCCCTTGCATAATAATTGTTCGTAGCTTTTGAAATTAGTTTTGATATTTGATACGTATCATTCTTCACGTTAAGCTAGTTTGACCTAATTTTGTTCGATAGTAATAAAATGATCCTCTCCAACTGTCCCATGATGTTCGATGGCACATTATTGCAATTAGACTTGCAAAAATGTCCTTATACCAATGGCTCTCATCATTCAACGATTAGCCTAGTAAACATTATTAACAATGTATGTTAATAGCCATTCAGATAAGGCTCTTGTCCGACTTGTTCGAGTGACGGTTGTTTTTAACCGTGTGCTTTTATCAATTCCTCTAAGGCTTGTGAAACGTCCAAGGCTCACACAGAGACATAAGTTATGACTGGTAAAATGGTGCCAAAGCCCCTGCTCAATAACATTTAGGCTATCAGATAGTATCTTCTTTATAGTTTTCACAAATTTTGAATTCAGTGTACATTGAACGTGTTACGATGATTGTTTGCTACACCTATTAGTGACTAGTGGTATTTGATACACATCTATTTTAATCAACTAACCAACTCACATTCTACATTAATGGAAGCGGGAGGTTTAAAACCTAGTTTAACCAACCATTTTTTTAAATGCATGTACCGACTCAGGACCATTGCTGTAGTTGCTTTAAGCTGGTTGTTGGTTCTGAAGTTTGCCGGTTTCTAGGACTTTGATTTGTGGATTGTCTTTGTGACAGTTTCATCGGTATTGGGTATTTTGTTATTACCTTCCTTTGTGTGAATATAATTGACGGCATAGTTCAAGTAAAGCAGCAACTAAACACTGGTCATGCCTAACATAACATTGCTGAAACTGTCCCGTTTAGTGGTGACTTAGTTATGGTTTGGGAATTGTGTCATACACTGTACGCTTTATCCTGTAACTGGTATCGGTAATTTGAATGCGGAAAGGTATCAGCATGATGTTTCGGAAAAAAAAATGTAATATCTCATTGTGACAAACGGAACCTATCTTTATAAACGGCAATTCTAGACCACATCTTGCTCGCGTAGTGGCGGTTTTATTTGTGTCACGAGTCCGTGGGCACATTGCCATGGACGCTTGAAGTAACAACTTCAATCTTATTGAGAACATTTGGGACATCATAGGTCGTTGTGAAAACAAACGCCTCTTTTACAGATATTTGCAGGAACAGTGCCTGGCATTAATTAAGGGCGACAATTGTCACAACAGCGAATTATGAGGCGTTTAGAAGCGGTAGTGCGTGTGAACGGACGTTACATACAATAACAAAATGGTCCAACCAAAATTGTTGTGTAACGCATTGTAGACGATTTTGGCATCTTTTGACTGTTTTTCAATTGAATGTTATTAACTTCGACCAAATGAATCAAACGGTACAATTTGAAGCTAAACTGGAATATTTGTTTAAACGAAATTGACTTCACTTAAATCTAATTATTTCAATGTTTTCTATCAATATGCCTTCATCAATGCTCTTGTACAGTATAATAATAATATAAGCTGTATGTTCATAAATAAAAATGACACTTTCAGATCTGTAAACTTATTTACTGCGAAAATTCTAATATCGCCATTCTTTTTTGCAGTTGTTTTTTTTCCAATTTTCTGAATCGGGTCAAACATTTAGCTATAATCAGGACAAGAACAAGCTAATACACAATTAATCAACAGGGGAATAGATTGATCAACTGGGAAAATATTTTAACTTACATTTATAAAGTATAAAGTATTAAAAATTGGCCAAAAATTTAGTCTGCTGAAGGGCTACAATGAGCCTTTGTCTTTATCGAAATGTACCAAGTGGCCTTTGTAGTGCATTGAAAGTGGCAATATAAAAAAACACGTCATCCACTACGGGTTGCGTCCATGCTTTCAAAGTAATGACATGACAACACCCTTAACAAGATGGTTCCTCTACAAGATGAACAGATTTCATTTAAAAGCCTGCTTGAGGAGAACGAAAAGAACTTAGCCCAATCTTTTCACATTTCGCTGTGTTGATAATGTCTTGTTCCTAAACAATGCTTAATTAGCTATTTTTATATCAAAAATGTGTATATCTTTCATTATTTTGAGAAAACAATGTATGATAAGAAAACAAATTTAGTTTAAACAATAATTTAATTTAGCGAATAAATGTAAGACAGACAGACAGGATGTTTAACTAATTGCATTTTAATGGGAATCATGGACCATATTGTGAGGGTTCACAGTGCTCGACCAAAAGTGCTGGACGTACAGCAAACATTCATTCAATCAATCAATCAATATAATGAGAGTTTTTAAATTCCAACTTTACAATAAACAGTCATTTACATTTAGAGTTACAAATGTGATCCCTTCTTGTACTTTCGTGGTTTTTGTAACAATTAACGTAAACACCGTTTAAATGTTCAAGACGATGTAAAAGTAAAGCTTCATCTTCTACAAAAGTACTTTCCAAAAGTGTCTACTAACAGTATATCTTTTTGTGAGGGCTTTGTTATTATTGCACTTCAAAATTGTATCACTGTTTACCAATAATATTTCACGACAGCCCTATATCAAACAATATCTGTGTATTCAATTGAAACAAATATTATCAACATTTAAAAAACAAAGTAAAATTATCCAAAAGAACGATAAAAAACAAATTTGCAAAAGAAAAAATAATACATTAAGAATAATGTACATGTAAAAACGAGGTACAACTGATTCACTCAGAAAGTAGTTGGCTGTGTAAAAAGAATCTACTTATCTATCTTATCTGCTCTTTGTGACAAAGAATTTTTATTTCATAACGATGTAAGTAGGTATTGTGCTACTAATTGCTAAACAAAATCGTTGTTGAATTCGGTTGCTGTATTTTAATATATGTTTTACTTCTGAAAAAGATCATTATCCTTGTTATTAGAAATTTAATTTCTAAATGACGTGATATTTTTTTTATTTTTTTTCTATATCATATTTATAATGCGACAGGTGCAATTTACATTATTATACAATATTCCGCATAAAATTTCATCACGTGATTTTCTAAAATATACGCAATAAGGAGTTAACTAAAGTCTAATTTGTATGTTTGATTGAATTAAGTTTAACGCCATCTTAATTAATTTTGTATACGCATACAAATGTATATATTTTATATATTTCATTTGTGTATGTATATAGTGATGCCATGTTTTTGTTTGAATAAAAGCTCACATAGCCTTTCAGCAAAGTGAAATATGTAATTTTGTTTTATTTGCAGTAACATATTCATATAAAAAAAACATGCATACGTAAACAACACGCCAGGTGTACAACCTTGGCTATCAATAGCCATAATTTTAAAATAGATTCTTGCATTTATTTTTCACAGTGGCGTTTATAATTATTTACAAATATCAATTTTAAACAAAAGATTGCATAGTTTTAAGCGTAACAAAGATGGCTGGAATTAAACTTTACGTTTCATAATTTTTTTCTACTATTTTGATACGAAATATAGGGAAAAAGACACATACCAAAAATTAATTTTCTTTAAACTGTAAGTTACGACTTAATGCTACAAGAGTTTGTTAATAAAGAGTGGATAAAAAATGCCAATTTGCATTGAATTCAACAGAAATTAAAAAACAAAATAAGGTCAATAAGTTCTGTTAAATAAAAAGGAGGCATTTACAATTTACGTCATTAGCTGAATTGTAATAATAAACATTATTACAAGGTACGTAGTGCATTTCAAATCCTTATTGATTTTAGAACTATTTCTAACTGAACATTCTGTCTGTCTTCTTTAGGGCAAAAAAGTTAATATAATCGAAGCTAATTTTATATCGAAAATATGTTTGTGTTCTATTTTTGTTTAAAAAAGGTATGTTAAGGAAACTAATTAAGTTTAAACGTTAGTTTAATGTAGAGAATAAACGTAACACAGAGATACAGGCTATTGAACTGAAAACGATTTTATAGTGACAGTAAAGGACCATATTGTGATGGTTCACATTGATTGACCCACAGAGCTGCTCCGCGCGTCCCCATGTGGAGATATGAGATGGCCTCTCGTTGGTTAGTTTGTAATGTTAATATACAGAAAACCTGATAGAGGACCACACTTCATGTATGCTACAGACTTTATTTAGCATTTGTCGATAGTAATCTCGTTAGCGGCTACAAAAGGGCAACATTTCCAGCACCTGTCCATACCCTGTACTTACATGGTGGCATTAAAAAAATTTGTCCTTTGGTCCATCTTTTTCAAATTGATTTATTTTTTCTTAACTATTTGTCCTAAATATAGCTGAAATACTGCTCACTAGACCTAAAGAAAACATTCAATCAATCAATATAACGAGAGTTTATAATATACAGTCAGTTACATTTGGAGTTACAGATGTGAACACTTTTTGTACTTTTGTGCCTTTTGTGTGACAATTAACGACAACAACGTTTTACTGTTCACTGTCATGTTATAAAATGCTCAATCTTCAACACTATTATTGCACTTCAAAGTTGTAACCGTTTTACTGATTTTATTTCACGACAACCGATATTTCAAACTATATCTGTGTAACATCATTATTGAAACAACCACAAACATTCTATCAACATTTCAACAAAATATAGTTAGTTATTCAGACAAATGTCAAATTTTAAATTAAAAACAATTAGCCAGTAAAAACCATGGATTAAAATATGTTTTTGTGTAATAAATTTTAAAGCAAGAATGGTTATCCATCAAATGCAGCAAGTTGAGAAATAAAATTGTCATTATTGCAGCACCGAATTCTATTTCAAATCTCTAACACAAGGGAATATCACATCACGGATAAAAACTCTGATTTTACAGCGTACATCGGCTACATTTCACTCGTATCGCATTAAAAAAAATGCACGCAATATTAAAATTAGTCTTAAGCCTCTCATACAGAAACAACTTTATGTAAAAAATATAATTTAAAATCTAACTGATACAATTTACAGCAAAACGCTAAAACTAGTCAGTATTACAAGTAAAGACAAGCATCCATTCTAGAAGCACTGAATCAGATACAAGCGTTTTAAATTGATTGATTTTATGTTTGCTTTTCGTCCAACGAGCAACGTTTCAGACATTTTCAGGACGAGAACACTTTAACAATTATTTAGGAAACATGGGTCAAAGGTAAAAATATTGAATGATACTGGGAAAGTATAGGATATAGATAGTGGCCTTTTGTGGCGGCTGCAACTAGCCTTATCAAAAAGGTCCAGACAAGTATAATTGGAATGTAATTGTTATAAAATTTCACATCCTAAAAAAGTTGTTTGCCTTCTAACCCTATATATAAAATATGTTTAACACTAGAAAATAGATCGACGCTTTTGTTCCACCAACCCTACTTATTACGTTAACAAAACCTATTGACAACAAGAAATAGTTTGCAAAATGCTTATTAAATTAACTATTCTTCAGTACAACATACGTTGATAAGTCATGAGAAGGATATTGAATCACTGAGAAAAGCCATAAATGTGGACACATAAAAAATACAAAAACGTTGAAAGGGGAAAAGCCAAAAAAAATGAGTAACACGGTAATAATGACTGATAAGAAGGTTAAACAAATATAAAAAATAAACATAGGCGTAATCAAAAAAAACAAAGCAATACAAATTTGCAAGACTACATAAACACAAAACGAAGTCCACAAAACATTCAAACCAGTGAACTAGCACAGACCCAAAATGATGTCAGGTGTATCGGAAGAGTAGGCATATCTTGACTCACTAGTGACATTTAGTGTTACTTACAGTCATGCAGTGGAAAGACAATAAAGTAACACAAAGATACCTGCATTTATCTGTTTGACACTACCTAATAAGGCTCAATCATTTTGTTTACTTCTACAATACCTTAGTCAAACTATTATAATCTGCATATTTCTTGTATTTCTTGTGTTGTATAAAAATCAAAGCAATTTCGTTTTTCAACTGTTACAAAACTGTAAAGACCAAAAATGTAGACGCCAGCTTCAGTGCTGTATATTACGGTTGACAGTAGTTTTAAAATATCCAAAATTGTTGCATAGAGGTTATACCGGAAACTTACATCCGCAGCGAGATTAAGGCAATTTCATTATATTTTTAACGATCGCATTGCAATCCACAATGCTACACATATTCCCATGGTTACAGCGTTTTGATTGGTCAATTGTTTTAGGTTGGGAGAAAATGACAGCGTTCAATAAAAGTTATTCGTATATTAAAATTATGGAATTGTTTTTGATCCTGAATGAGTAAATTGTTAAAATAAATCGAAAGCTTTCTATTTATTTACATTTGGCCAGCTTAGTGAGCTTTATTTTCGATGAAACTATGTAGCTTCCGGTACGGTCAACGTCGAACACATTCTTACATCGCAGTCAAATAACGTGCCTACTTATAATTACCTTTAGGAATATGAAGACGGTCAAGTAAAGACGAACACTAAGGTATGTCAATGAAAAATCTTATGTATTGTTGCAAGCGTTATAATAAATATAAAAATATGCTTTAAGAGTTGCCTTTAACGTGCAAAGCCAAGGTAGTAACGATAGTCATGCTCATGCATTGACCCAAGTGACTTGCTTTACCCATTTTCATTCAAAATTGTCGATTGAAATGTTGCAAACCCGTAAAGTAATATCAGTTTATGTTGAATAATATCCTGCATGTTATACAGTACTCTGCTTTGACTTTTCACGCCATCCCCCCAAAATAAAATCCCCAAATACAATAAAAAAGGTAACCATAACTGACACTTAACTTAAATTAAAACTTAGTCTACATTATTTCTTACGTTGATGTTCGAACTTGGGAAAAAATACCAGACTAGTCCTTGAACAACAATTACTGGTCTTGCCAAACATTTGGACGCATAGTCATACTTATGATGGATAATTTAACACAAATAAGATAAAAATTGGCTTATTAAACACAATACATTATCAATTCTTCAGTTACAGACCAACTCATAGAAAAAAGAGTGAAAGATTTCACCAATAGACTTTGGGAGGTTAAAAAAAAGGTTCATTAAGTCTGGGATAAGTATAATTTATAAAGTTAATTTATAGGTCCTGATAAAAGTTTATATAGCAGAATGTTGACTCCAAAACACAAGGTAATGAAAATTAAACTATAAAAAGCTTTAATGACAGAGGTAATTTATGGATATAATTAATTCATAATTACTTAAATAGTTCAAGATTGGACCCATTTTTGTAGTTTAGATCAAGAAAATGCCAAATGAATGTCTATATTTAACAATAATTAATATATTTCATATTTATAAATGGACAAATGGATCTAGAGTATAATATTGTGAAACCAAATTTACCTTATTTTGGATAAACATTAACCATTTATCAATTTCAATATCTTACTAGTATTATCCAGTTCCACAAAAGTAAGGGTTTTTACAATTATTAGGTAACTTCACATTATAAATACATCTATATTGCATGTATGGGATGAATTCATTATATTTAGTTGCTTGTTTGTTTATTTTAGGTTAATCAATTTAGAAGAGAGGAAATAAATTCTAGTATAGAAGTTCCATGACAAGATTTTCCCACAATTAATTAATGTCATTATGTATGGATTTTAAACAATTGTGTACTGACAATCATATATGCAGTTTACTTGTACAGAAAATCCTTGTGAAAGCTGTTGCTTGAAAATTAATATTGATATTAGAATTCATATGACCATATTCATAGTGGACTTTGCCACTGAAGATTCAACTTATGTTATATTCCATGAATGATGTATGGTAAATTTGGTGGAAAAAAGAGATGCATGCAGTGCAAAAGTAACTAGAAGTTAATTGACTTGATTTGAAATAATTTGGAGTAATTCTAGAGCAAGTGAGTTTTTTTAATAATAAAAAAAATATCTTTATATTTTGTTTTAATCAAAATTTAAACATTATCATTCTTCCTTTGACGTCATAGACATGCGATAATTTGTCATACATATTAAATAAACAGTTATTTATAAGTTTAATGTTTTTATGTCATGGTGAACTGGTATTTTTTATCATTTATACAGCACAGTATTATATGTCATGTGCAGTTTGAAATACACTTTTCATTGTTAGGTACCATCTTTCATTATGGTAATGTGAAAGTAAGTGGTATTATAGAAAGTTTGTGGTAGCCATGTTCTACATGTAGTTCATAATAAAGCCTTATGGGGGACCTAGTTGCACAATTGTTTATACCAGAAGAGTCCATTTGCTACAAATTAAAATACTTAGGGTTTATTTGAAAGAACATAGCGAAAATTAGTTCAATGTGGTACCTAGCACAAACACATAACATGACACTCCTTTTCTATTCTGTACAGATAATTAACAATATATTACATTAATGGATTAAAGTCTTCATGGACATATCAAATTAAAATTCAGCATTGATGATTAATATTTACCTTGATAAAAAAATGTCAATGCAGAGTCATTTTGAATGCATATATAGTTGTTTATACTGGTTAAATTGTTATAAATTTTCATTGAAAAGTATAGTGTGTAGTAATCTTTCCATTTTATTGTCTGGTAGGGCTTTGGATAATAGTTTAGAAAGAAGTTGTGTCTAGAAGACAACATTAATATTCATTGTTGTTTACAAAGTGAAAAAGAGGGTTACAAGAGAAATAAATAATTATAACACTAGATTTAGTGCATACAATTTGCATGTCCACCTGTAAATAGGCATTCAATTCAGCAAGCAATCTATACTATAATGCCATCAAATATTCAAATGGCCTGTCTGGTGGATATCAAGAAAATGAAAAGTTTACATGCATTTCAAGTTAGATTCCCCCCTCCAAAACAGTTATTTTGCAAAGGTGTTCATGTTCCTGTTAATTAATTTTTATTATTTGAAAAATTCCTTGGCTATAGAATTTATTTTTGACAAAATACTCGTAGTCTTGTACGAAAGTTGTCCTTTTTACTTTTCTAGTATTTTGACGTATCCACTCCGCATACATTCCGATGTTAATTCGACGTCATCTTTACGTTTGAATGTATGTGTTGACGTCATGACAATATGAATAAAATAATAAGTGACATGTTCGATCGAAAAGTGCGGTGGCTTGTGAATAATAAAATATCGTTGTATATACATATTATGATTTCTCGTGGTCTAGATATTTAAATAAATAGCGCAACAAGAACGAAAGACATACCTTAAATTGATTTTATCAATGAAATGTTGTGTAATATATTCAAATCGTGGTGATATTTGTGTAAACAAAATACATACTTTGTTTATTAGATAAGATATTGGCTTGTTGGGGCACTAAGTTAACAGATAACAATTATTTACAAGTGAGGACAGTTTCATTGTCCATTATAATTGACCGTAACCCACCGCCCTTTTGCTGTAATTGTACTTGGCTAAAAATAAAGTGTTTTGGTCACGTGACTACTTTCGCTTTAGATGTTCATTATTTGGCGAAAATAAATAAAACAAGAATGAATTGTTTATCGTCAGAAGAAAAAAATGGATGATTTTATAACTGTTTTTCGTACAAAGTAGTGTCTTAAAGATCGGCTTGTATTGCAACATACAATTTATGTATTTTTACAATATTGCCTTAAAATCTCTGCGTCGTTGTTTGTATGTACATTTCTACGGCTTTGATATCCAGAAGAAATAGTCATGATTATGTCGATTAGCAGTATTTAAAAAAACGGAATGTAACGTTGACTATTGGACATCCTTTCTTCTTTACCTCTCTTTTTGAGAATTTTGCAGGAGAGTAAATAAAGTTATAGCTATCAATACCTAATTAGTTCGTCGAAATAGTAAATAAAGTGTAAAACGCGTTATGCAAAAGTTCGATAAAACAAACAAATATCATTTATTAAACTGTTGTCAAGAAACCCAATGGGTGTGTTTAAATTATGAATATGAAAAATTTAGCAACGTACACAGAAACAGAGAATTGAGAATTAGGCATTAATCTATATATTCTTTTCTTTTCCTGTATGACAAACGTGGAAAGAATATAACTAAACTACACGCTACGAGAGAAGACATCAACTGGGATGGTGGAGAGAGACAACAACTGGAGGCAACTTCTTACTCATTGATGACGGAGATAAACAAAGAATACTTGTATTCAGCACTATCTTAAACTTCACCCATCTTACTGCAGCACTTACAGTTTATGGTGATGGAACTTTCTACAACTGTTTGTCAGTATTTTACCAACTGTACACTTTACATGCATACTTAGATGGTGCCATGTACCCGCATGTCTATGCGTTACTTCCTTGTAAAGACGAAGATACCCATACCCGATTCTTCACATTACTAAACGACTTCTGCCAGCAATACCAACTACGACTCAGCCCAGAGACAATTTGCTTAGACTATGAGACAGCCATTCACAATGGAGCATCTATAGTGTTTCCATGTATTATAAAGAAAGGCTGTTTCTTCCACTACACTAAGTGCATATGGAGAAAAACCCAAGAGTTCACACTTCAAGTAACATACAGCAGCAATAAAGATATCCACAGACTTGTGCGAATTGCTGCAATACTCTCGATGATACCAACGGACAAAGTTTAAGACGTATGGTTTTCAGCACTTTAAGACATGAATGACGCAGTCCTCAAAACAGATAGATTCATCGACTACGTCACAGAGTACTGGGTAGAAGGAAACCGACATCTTTTGAACCATTATTACACAGTAGGACCAAGAACCACAAATAACGTAGAAGGATGAAATTCAAAGATAAAGAAAGTTTTTTAAGTTCTACACGCCAATATCATACGTCTAGTTGGGCTCTAACAGCGTCAGGGAGCCCTCTCAAGATGCCAGATGCTCCAGTACGCTTCCGGTGGAAAACAGACAAATTGAAGACAGACTTGGAGACCTTAATCTCAAACACATCACCAGAGAGATGACCGTATTACAGTTTGCTGATGCTGCATCTTACCTTTTGCATTTTGAGTAAAAATTTGTTATAAAAAGTCATGAAATTAATCAAATAAAAATAATAAAATGTTATTTCTTGCATCATTTTAAAAAGAGGCATTAAAAATTTAAAAGACATATTCTGGTTAAACAAAAGGAGAAAACATACAAAAAAGACATCCCCCTTATTTACCTCTAAACTTAATTTGGTAGATTGTTTGTATAATAATGCTTCACAACAATTTAACCTTATTCCTCGAATGCCAAGAAAATTTTACAGGTTAATTTTCGGTACATCAAATAGTGTTGGCATTCGATGAATACACCAATTGATTCTTAATCTCACCGATTAGATTGATCGCACTGATCGCTGACGGTTACCACAATAATGACTGATTCATAATATTGTATGCATGTTTAGAGTCAGCAATCAGTCAGCGATCCATCAGCGTTCTAAAATCCGTCAGCAATCAGTATTTAATCCGCCAAAGTGTTGCGTTTACGGATGCAGTACTCTATAAACGTTTTAAAAGTGCATTTGTCTGGGTTTTATAAAAATTTTCTTTCTGTGGCACAATTCATAATATGTCCGGATAATAATACTAAATAAGATTAACTGCAAAGGCGAAAACATTTTCTATATATTCTATTCACTATTTCATTGTGTCATATAAATCTACAAGCATTAAATCTAATAAAACAAATGTTTATATACCATCAAGTTTGACAACGTACCCAAAGTGATCCAGCAACTCCACTAGGTTTTTTGAAAAGGAGCAGAGACAAAAGTTCCAATTAAATGTCATTTTATTAATGACGCAAATTAAAACAAATATAAACATATAAAATAAAATACATCAAACAGATGGTATTACATAATATTATGAAAACTTTAACTTCAAATGATCTACTAATAATAAAGCTCCATAAACAAAAAAGGGATGGCCTGTAAAATGAGCCACAGCCATGTACACATGGCAGCAACAGAAAACATGTAAATTAAATTTCCCTTTGATAAAAGCGTCTATCCTCTCTAAAATGTTTTGATCTGCTGATCAGGTGACATCAGCTGAAGAAATTAATTGGTTCAAAGGTCTTATGTAATACTGAAAAGTTCCAACCAAAATTTCATGCTTGAGTGCACTCAAATCAAAATGATTACAATATATAATTAATAAAACTTTCAAACTTGAGTTATATAAACCCTTTTATCTTTGATAAAATGTTATTATGCATACAATGTGGCTTTTATGGAACATGATGTTTGATCACAAGTTTTTGTCATTTAATTAAACTAGTATATAAGCACTTGAAAAATGAAACTGAATAAAAAATACTGGTAGGTGCAGTCCTAACATAACATAAAGTTAACTTAAACCAGTCCAAATCTCTGGTCAAAATCCAGTGGACAAAAATTGTCAAATCTCTGCTTTTCAATTGTCACGTGACCAAAATGTCCAGTGGACAAAAATTGTCAAAATCTCTGCTTTTCAATAGTCACGTGACAAAAATGTCCAGTGGACAAAATCTCTGCTTTTCAATTTTCAAGTCACAAAAAGTCCCTTTGTACAAATAGTCAAAATATATGCTTTATTTAATCATTTCGTTACAAATTGTCAATTAGACGATCACCAAAAATTAGTTAACGAAATCTACGGCAGTCTATTTTAAAAAACGCGATTTCTTTCCCGTCCGCGTTTCGGTAAATGTATAGCAAGCCGTTGTGGTTACATATTTAGACTGTAGCTCTCCCTACATTTCTATTATTATGTTATTGTTATTATGATTGAACAATCATATTTTTTGTGTAGTTGAATAAAAATATAAAAGTATAAATCCTAACCTGTAATATTTTTATTTAATAATAAATACTGTTACAACTCACCTGTATGTCGGTATCATTAAAAATCTATTATTAATATTTACATTTCACTTTTAATTTCACACTAAATAATATTAATTAGTTTTCAAATTTTGGCTGCCTACATCTTAGGATATGCGTTTTAACCTCAAATCCACAATTTAAAACAAATCACCCATAAAATCCCAAATTAAAACTTCTTTGTCATATCAAATCACTCCTGAGAAAATAGAAATATAAAATTACAACCATATTAGATACATTATATCACTCCAGAAACTTTTGCGATGCAATTAAAAAACATATTTCTCATACAAAATCACTCCAAATACATAAGCGATGCAATTGAAAACCCTATTTCACATATCAAATCAATCCTGATCCCATAGCAATGCAACTAAGAACCATCTTTCACATATGAAATTAATCCTGAGACATTTATAATGCAAATATAAACTATATTTAACATATAAAATCAATCAGGAGACTATAGCAATGAAATTTAAACCATATTCCACATATAAAGTTACTCTGGAGACCTTAGCCATGTGATTAAAAAGAATATATTAGATATAAAATCACTAAAGAAACTAAGCTATGCAATTAAACACTATATTTCACATATAAAGTTACTCTAAAGACCTTAGACATGCAATTAAAAACCATATTTTGCATATAAATTCAATCCTGAAACCTTGACAATACCATTAAAACAAAATATTCACATATAAAATCAATCCTGACACCATATTGATCATGGTGATGGAATTAAAAAATCATATTTCACATATAAAATCAATCCTGAAACTTTTAAAATGCAATTAATATCTATATTTAACATATACAATTTCTAATGATACTGAAGCAATTTAATAAAAAACCACATTTCACATATAAAATCACTCTGGAGACCTAAGTGATGCAATTAAAAACCATATTTAACATACAAAATCACTAATGAAACTGAAGCAATGAAATTAAAAACTCTATTTCACATATACAGTCACTCTGGAGACCTTAGCCATGCAATTCCAAACCATATTTTACATATAAAATAAATCCAGAGATAATATAGATGGAATTAAAACCATATTCTGCATATAAATCAAACATGAAACCTTGGCAATACAATTAAACAATATATTTAACAAATAAAATCACTAGAAAGACTTTAGCAGTGTAATCAAAAATCATATGTCACAAATAAAATCACTCTGGAGACCTAAGTGATGCAATTAAAATCCATATTTAACATATAAAATCAATCTCGAGACTTTAGCAATGCAACTAGAAACCATATTTCTCATATAAAATCAATCCTGAAGCCTTGGTTATGCCATAAAAAACAATATCTCAGATATAAAATCACTCTGGAGACCTAAGCTATGCAATTAAAATCCATTTTTAAAATATAAAATCAATCTCGAGACTTTAGCAATGCAACTAGTAACCATATTTCATATATAAAATCATTCCTGAAGCCTTGGTAATGCCATAAAAACAATATCTCACATATAAAATCACTCTGGAGACATAAGCGATGCAATTAAAAACCATATTTCACATATAAAATCATTCCTGTGACCATAGTGATGGGAAAAAAAATAATTTTACATGTACATGTAATATCAATCCTGAGACCTGAGCTATAAAAGTAAAAACCATACTTTTATGTATAAAATCACTTTGGTGATATTTTTATAGTGATGGAATTAACACCATATTTTACAAAATTATTCCTAATACCCAAAAGATGCAACCAAAATGTGGGTGTAACCATTTTAAATATAAGATATTTGACATTATTGTTTAATTGCTGTGTACTTTAATAAGAATAGTTGTTAAAATACAGAACTCTCATAGATTTTTAACCTTTTTTAATTATTATCACACATTTTGGATATTGAATGTAATTTCAATTGGATACATGTAGACCTAATTTCTATTTTGAATGATTGCTAAGTTCAAGAGTTGTAATTTATATTATGATATCGAAGAATTGCTTGAATGATAGATATTTATATAACAAAGATATGTCTCACTTTATTGGACAATACATTAATATTTAATGAAAGGAAACAACGGCGCAATAAGTAATATGTTTCCGAGCCGTACGATTTAAAACATTTGATATCCTACAGAAACACGTAAATAACAAACAAAACTTCAATTCTTTCATTAACTATAATTTTGTATTTTATCGATTGTTTTTTTGGTAGTAGGATTTTAATAAACGACAAAGGATTTGATTTTCATCTTTCGTATACCTTTCATTCCGACAACGCGCAGATAAAATAAATGGACGTACGGTACAACCAGTCGGTCTTTCGTAAAAAAATTGTCAAAAAACATTAAAAATGTAAAAGTTAAAATTGTTTTAAAGTGCAGTCGAAATGTTAGCATGTTGACAAACTGGACATAAATTTCCAAAATAAAAAATGTCCAGTGGACAAAATTGTCACGTGACAAAATTGTCACAAAAAATGTCCTGTTGACAAACTTGTCACGTGACAAAATTGTCAAGAGAAAAAAAATTGTCCAGAGGACAGAAATTGTCAAAAGAAAAAAAGTCCAGTGGACAAAAATTGTCAAAAGAACAAAAATGTCCAGTGGACAGAAATTGTCAACAAATTATCAAATGGACAGAAATATATTGTATAAAAAAAATTGTCAAAAGAACAGCCCAAGTTAACTTGGGTTGTCAAAATCTCTGCTCAAACCAGTCAAATTCTCTGCTCGAAGTTAGCTTAAAGCAGTCAGAATCTCTGCTTTTCAAGTTAACTAGCATGTTATGTTAGGACTGCACCCAACTGTATATCGATTGGGGGGAAATCGGAAATGACTGTTTTGATTGTTACTAAAAAAGTGTTAGTATACAGACTTGTTGATAAATTTGTTTTTAAAAATGTAACATTTTAACAGATATAATATAGAAAAAATATCTTGCATAAATCTAGACATTCTTCATAGCGGATGTGGTACCAATGTTTAATTTATTCTGATGCATATTTTGATTCTTTGTCATTACAAGCATATGTAATGTATTTTCAATTGTAAATGTTTGACAGTCTTTCTTATTCTAGAAGTGTTTTGTTTTATTTGTAGATTTGTATAAACCATTCATTTATTATTTCTCGGAAATCGCTTTGTAAATAAATTATAAAGTTTTTACTTACTTGGAATTTATCACAAGTTACTATGTCATCATGTGCAAAATATACAAAAATGCTGTGACAGATAGCTGTGGGATTTTTGTTTGTTTGAATTATGTTTAGCTGCACTTTTAGCAATTTTTTTAGTTATATCATGCAGTCCATATTTTATTGGGGAGGACGCAGTAGAACCCGTAGAGAACCCGGACCTTCTGTAGGAAAACAGGCAATTCCTCTAAATTAAGACTGAAGAAGAGTACACACTACCAACAGTGAGACCTAAACAATAAGGAATAAACTAATTGAAAAACAAGACCCAAAAGTCTTTGGACAATTACAATTCTATATTTAGACACATATATACAATGCCAAACTAAAGCCATAAAAAACACAAAAACAAAGAAAAGACAGGTGTAAGTGACCCAAAAAAATTCATACAGCAGCTTTTTGCGTGTGAAAGATCGTTGGCTTAAGTGAATGGGTGCTACAGCGTTTCAAAGGTGCGAGTTCGACTCCCAATAATGGTAAGTAAAAGCTAGATGATATTGTTCATCAATGTAATATTAAGTAATTGCAAGAAAAGAAAATTCGTTCACGAGATAATCTGGAGATTACAAGAATACAAACAAATTTTGTTTCAAAAATTGTACACACTTATCATAGAAGATATGGTGTATTCTCCTTGTCACGGGCATTACCCAGACATGTTAAAGTTGGAGTATGTGGTACCAAAATAACAATAATGCCTAAAAACGTAGACACAACTTTTAACCGTTTGCTACATATTTCATCAGGTTTTATTATCAATCACTATTTTTTACTTTTTTTGTCTTATGCTTTTCTGACGTGTAATCAGAAACGATAAGTTAAAGACAGACAAAACCACACGGTTTGACAAAAGAGGCGACAACAACAAAACAAACAGATACAAAGCACACAAATTAAAACTAGAATTAAGAAAACCCAAATAAACTCGAGGGCGAATCCAGGCGCTCAGTCATGAAACTAACATAATATATCAATTTAAATATAAATCGTATCGTATTTAATTTTTGTGTCACCAATTAACTAGTTATTTAATATAATAATATTTAAGAATATTCTTACAATTATACTAAATGTATGCTAAAGATAAAATGATGTCAAAACCGAAAATATGTTTTAGATGTATCCAAAATAACCCCAATTTACGGCGCCCAACAGTTTGTTACGTAAATGTTTATTACATGTATTACCGAAGTTTGCGAAAGCACACATAGTTTTCAGAATGTTCGTCTAGTGATGAAGAAATTATTCGACCAATGATGATTAAAACTCAATTAACTAAACTAAAAATATTACAAATATTTTAAGGAAAGCTAACAGTTAGAGTAAAGATTAAACCCAATGTTAACATTATCTAAGTCAGAAGCCAAAAGAAAAATATCATATTCATTTTTGTCATTTACAAAAAACAATGATGCGATAGGTACAACTTGCTTATACTTTATAGTCGAAGAGACAGCTTGAAAAATAAAATTAAAATTCTTTATTAGGTGCCTATGACTTCTTTAAAGTCTGAGGAAATGGTTTATTGTGGTTTGTGTGGATCCTATTTTGTTGTCCGTTTCGTTGTAATATCTTAGTTTTAAGTAAAATAAGTTACCCTAAACATTTTCCAAAAAAGGTTATTTTAAATACACGTTGTTATACTTTCTACAACATAAGACTGAGAAATTGAAAAAACTTGTCAAGTATTCCACATTTCACATTTTCAAACTCATATTTAATATAATTTATTGGAACAAAGCATAATTTCGTCAGTATTGCTTCAATTACTCTCCTGTATAAAACGTACTATTATCACAGCAATTTGTAATAACACGTAATAAATCTCGCGCATGACATTGCAAGGTGATTGACTATAAACAAAATATATATACAACTTTCGAGAAATTTAGAATTGCCTTTACAAAACAGAATATGAAATATACCTTATTCAGATTCATAGATAAAATGTCAAAGATACCAAGGTTAACAAAAAATTTCTTCGACAGACGCGCGTTTCGTCTAATTAAGACTCATCAGTGGCGCTCAAACCCAAACAATATGTAAAAATCCGAATGATTAAGATGTTGTAGAGCTTTTTTCACCAAAATTCCAAAACGTTATATCAAATCCGGTTAAAGCTATCTACACCTTGAAATAGAAGAAACCTTAGAATTAAAATATTTTGTGAAATTTCTAGTCAGGAAATGTAGACAATGACTTTATCACTGTTAGAATCAATGATTGTCAGGTAAGCACCGAAGTGTGACTACTGTGCTGGTGATACCCTCGGGGACTAACAGTCCACGAGCAGAGGCATCGACCCAATGGTTGCAAATAAAATGTCAAAGATACCAAAGTTAGCAAATAAAATTTTCTTCGCCAGACGCGCGTTTCGTCTAATCAAGACTCATCAGTGGCGCTCAAACCCAAACAATATGTAAAAATCAAAATGATTAAGATGTTGTAGAGCTTTTATCACCAAAATTCCAAAACGTTGTATAGAGATATAAATAACATTGCAGAACTTGCACCTATAAATATAACACTCTGACAAATTGGTAACTCATTTATGGCTAATTGATGACCACTTGCTGATTTAATTCGTCATTACCGCAGTAACTGCCAATATAATCACTTCAAACCGGCCAATCCAGATTCCATCATTTAATCGCGAAATTATTATTTACTATAGTGTAGAAAAATATATTTTTCTCGGGAATTTAAATTTTAATGTTGTTCGTATCATGCTATTTTTTTTTTAAATCATGGGATGACACGTCGGTATACGTCTGTGGAACGAACTATTGTTTCACATGTGAAATCATGATGTGCAAATATACAAGTAAAACGAATGTGGAATTTGAATAGCTCACTTTACTTCCTAGATCCTTGGCGTCATCAAAAGTTTGATGGGCATAACAGACTTGTATATAGATGTATGGAAGTGACGGAAAAATAAAATCATATTTGTACTGAAATTTTAGATCAGTGGATTGTCTATGAACTTAACTTTTGTTTGCTATCATACTTTACATTGAATGTTCATTTATAAGTATTCATTTGCATGTTATTGGGTTAAGTCTGGTTAAAAAGCACAAAATAAGCATCGTGCAATTTTTATTACATATATATTTCTAAGATTTGATGGAACCAGCACGTTCAGCCTTTTCTCTAATTGCTGCAAATTCTTTCTGCAATTAAAATAACACTGATAGTATTAACAAATCTTAAACTAATATATTAAAAATCTTAAGTATAAAAAATATCGAGCAAAATTATAGACCATTATTGAGTCGAAATAATGCATTTCTTTTTTTAATATGAGCTAAACACCAAGTAGATTTGATGACACAGATGTTATAAAGTACCAGACCATAATATGAAACCATGTGAATGGTCAAAGATAGTTTTATGTTTTTTTTTCTAATGCAAACAATATTGTATCATGATCATAGTTTATTTGTAAATCGAATTGTTAGTATTAAAGTCATAGTTTATTTGTAAGTTAAATAGATTAACCTCACCTTTAAACAACGGGTTGGGATGGCATTCAACTGCTCGTCTATTGACAATTTTGAATCGCCTGCAAGTAGACATTAAATAAATAGTTCACATACTTAGAACATAAAAACAGTCATCAAAATAACAAAGTATGTTTTGCATTTTTTAATTACTCCATCGCTTGCATACACTAGTCTTTTTTTCATCCTATTCTTCAACTTGTATTGAGTGTAGAGCATATGTCCACAAATAATGCCATTATTGTGTACATACTTATATATTTTGAATTTGTAAACTTTGCTATAAAACAAATCATGGCTGACATATGCGCGTCTTTGCCATAGTTTCAATTCCAAATTAAAATATATTATTGTCCCTTTTGTGGAACGAATGAAATTATCAATCGCTTATTTATAAATTATGACTATTTCCTTATTAATGAACATTTGCATACACGTGATCAAAGATAACAAGCCATAGTATTTCTGTCAAACAATTTCAGTAAAAGTTGTAAATAACAGTATACGTAAATGTTTTATTACTAACAGCTTCGTCAGTTTGCCAACACCATTGCTTTTTAACATCAAACAATTAAACAATAGTTTGAAAATAAATGAAAAAAGTCTTATTGACTACGTTGTATTTTACACATTTTTCACACGCAACACGCAGTCTGATACGCAGTTATATAAACAGGTACTATGTTACAAACATGAAGTGTGCATAACTTAACAAAATATAAGAGCATACCATACCATTATTGTCAAGAAAAACGAAACCCGCTTTCAATGAAGAATCTGTAATGTCGAGATTGGCAGCTTTAGCAAACTCATTAAGATCCAGGAAACCATTACTATCGACATCGAAACGTTCAACATCACAGGGTAACTTCAGACCAAATTGTTTTGTATTTTCCTAAAATTACAAATTGAAAATTACGTTAATTTATTTTGTAATAAAAGAAAAGTGTAAAAAATGAGTAACAAGAATGGACAAAAAACTGGTTTAATTACCAAATCATTACAAAGACAGTTGAGACATAACACACAACACAAAAAACAACAAAAGGTCACTTTTAAAACACAAGCTTAAGTGTTAATGCAAAATTACATTAGGGAGATAAATATACATACATATTCTTCTCGTTTTGCTTTCCTTGTTTTGCCCCAACAAATACCAATACAACCTCCTCCTACCACCTCTTCGATTATTGCTGCTACTAACAGAGTAATCAACAGTATGATAACACCGTGTCTCTGAAATATAAACACACACACATATATATAATTGCATAACTAGCACTACCATTATCAATTATCGGTTACAAAATGCAATTTATAAAAACACATCACTATAATATATAATTATTTAGGGTTAAAATTTCAACAGAATATTACCATGGTGATAGATAATCTTTTGAATAAATATTTGAAAGTTATTTTGTTTATATATCTATTTTAAATGTATCCATTACAGATATGCGTGCTGCGGTAACTTAATATGTAATATTAAGACCATATGCTATCGCAATAAGCTTCACATTTTTCATTGAAAATATATGTAGATATATATTAAATGAAGGCCATAATAAAATACCGAACACCAAGAAAACTGTCAAAAACGGCAATCAACAAATCAAAGTCAAAGATATTGGCAAACTTTATACTCCGAAACCAAAAATATAGCAATGGTTCAGGCTTGTTAGGGGCATTTCAAAATAAATGGTACAGTTAGGTGCAGTCCTAACATAACATAAAGTTAACTGAAACCAGTCCAAATCTCTGGTCAAAATCTCTGCTTTTGACCAAAAACCAGTAACTTTGACCACTTGGACGAAACAAAATTTTTTACCAAATTTCTGCTTTTGTCAAGTGATCAAAAACGGTCCAAATCTCTGCATTTGTCAAATTGACAAAAAACGGTCAAAATTTCTGCTTTCAAAAGTCACGTGACAATAATGTCCCAGTGGACAAAAACTTTATTTAATCATTTCGTTGTCAATTAGACGTTCACCAATAATTAGTTAACGAAATCTACGGCGGTCTATTTTAAAGAACGCGATTTCTTTCCCGTTCGCGTTAACTTTCGTTAAATGTATAGCAAGCCGTTGTGGTTACTGTAGCTCTCCCTACATTTCTTCAGGGACAGTATATACTAGACTGTCCCTGATTTCTTTTATTATTATGTTATTGTTATTATGATAGAGCAATCATATTTTTGTGTAGAATAAAAATATAAAAGTATAAATCCTATCCTGTAATATTTTTATTTTTATAATAACACCTGTCATTCCTGTATGTCGGTATCATTAAATCTATTATTAATATTTGCATTTCACACTAAATAATATTAATTTGTTGTCAAATCTTTGTTGTCTGCATCCTAGGATATGCTTTTTAACTTGAAATCCACAATTTAAAACAAATTACCCATAAAATCCCAAATAAAAACCTCTACTTCATATCAAATCACTCCTGAGAAAATAGAAATATAAATTACAACCAAATTAAATACATAATTTCACTCCAGAAACTTTTGCGATGCAATTAAAAAACATATTTCTCATACAAAATCATTCCAAATACTTACGCGATGCAATTGAATACCCGATTTCACATATAAAATCAATCCTGATCCCATAGCAATACAATCAAGAGCCATATTTCACATATGAAATTAATCCCCAGACATTTATAATGCAAATATAAACTATCGTTAACATAAAATCAATCAGGAGACTATAGCAATTTTATTTAAACTATATTCCACACATAAAGTTATTCTGGAGACCTTAGCCATGTGATTAAAAAGAATATTTTAGATATAAAAAAATCAATAAAGAAACCTAAGCTATGCAATTAAAAACTATATTTCACATATAAAGTTACTAAAAAGACCTTAGCCATACAATTAAAAGCATACAAATTTAATCCTGAAACCTTGGCAATACCATATGCATAGTTTTAAATGATGAAAAAGGTGTGATTTGATTCAGATCCAACGAATTCCACAAGTATTCATATCAGGAAAGAGCTAATTTTGGTAGAAACAACACCTAAATGATTACGCATCTTACTTGATTAATGGATGTTTGATAAAAGATAAATGTTAATTTGCTATCATTGCCATAGCATTAAAAGCCACAATAAATGTTTTGTTGCGATTAAACTTAACCAACTACTTGCTTGACAATGTTTGCAATCGACTCAAATCTGTATTAATCACAGTTTTAGTTTTCATCGTAGTTTCATCGTTTGCTGTATGTTGAATACAAGTGTCATCGGCGAATAGAAAATATCATCTATAATATCATTTATATATACTGCAAACATTTTCAATCAGCAAAGAACATATACTTAAACTTCAGTTTAGAATGTTTGTACAATAATATTCTTATCCAAACAATGTCAAATACTTTGTTTATATCTGCTAATGCAATGCTAGTCACATGTTTGCTTTAGAGTGGCCTGGTATAATGCAAGATAGAAATTTGTATACCAGTTTATTTGTATAAATTAAAATGGTTAAACATGTTCTTCAAAATAGGGTTTTCAATAGCTTACTACGACCGAAGAGTAATGAAACTTGTCTATAATTGCTCAAGTCTCGAGATTGGTTTTATATGTTAAATATGGATTTTAATTGCATCCCTAAGGTCTCCAGAGTGATTTTGTATGTGACATATGATTTTTGAATACATTGCTAAAGTCTTATTAGTTATTTTATAGGTTAAATATATTTTTTAATTGTATTACCAAAGTTTCAGGATCATTGATTTATATGCAGAACATGGTTTTAATTATATCAATAGGGTCTCAGGATTGATTTTATATGTAAAATATGGTTTGGAATTGCATGTCTTAGGTGTCCAGAGTAACTTTATATGTGAAATATAGTTTTAAATTGCATTGCTACAGTGTCATTAGTGATTTTGTATGTTCAATATGGTTTCTAATTGCACCACTTTGGTCTCCAGTGTGATTTTCTATGTGGAATGTGGTTTTTGATTACATTGCTTTAGTCTCATCAGAGATTTTATAGGTTAAATATAGATATTAATTGTATTTTTAAAGTTTCAGGATTAATTTAATATGTTGAATATTTTGTTTTTATGGTATTGCCAAGGTTTCAGGATTAAATTTGTATGCTTTTAATTGTATGGCTAAGGTCTTTTTAGTAACTTTATATGTGAAATATAGTTTTTAATTGCATAGCTTAGGTTTCTTTATTGATTTTTTTATATCTAAAATATTCTTTTTAATCACATGGCTAAGGTCTCCAGAATAACTTTATGTGTGGAATATAGTTTAAATAAAATTGCTATAGTCTCCTGATTGATTTTATGTTAACGATAGTTTATATTTGCATTATAAATGTCTGGGGATTAATTTCATATGTGAAATATGGCTCTTGATTGTATTGCTATGGGATCAGGATTGATTTTATATGTGAAATAGGGTATTCAATTGCATCGCGTAAGTATTTGGAATGATTTTGTATGAGAAATATGTTTTTTAATTGCATCGCAAAAGTTTCTGGAGTGAAATTATGTATTTAATTTGGTTGTAATTTATATTTCTATTTTCTCAGGAGTGATTTGATATGAAGTAGAGGTTTTTATTTGGGATTTTATGGGTAATTTGTTTTAAATTGTGGATTTCAAGTTAAAAAGCATATCCTAGGATGCAGACAACAAAGATTTGACAACAAATTAATATTATTTAGTGTGAAATTAAAAGTGAAATGCAAATATTAATAATAGATTTAATGATACCGACATACAGGAATGACAGGTGTTATTATAAAAATAAAAATATTACAGGATAGGATTTATACTTTTATATTTTTTTTCTACACAAAAATATGATTGCTCTATCATAATAACAATAACATAATAATAAAAGAAATCAGGGACAGTCTAGTATATACTGTCCCTGAAGAAATGTAGGGAGAGCTACAGTAACCACAACGGCTTGCTATACATTTAACGAAAGTTAACGCGAACGGGAAAGAAATCGCGTTCTTTAAAATAGACCGCCGTAGATTTCGTTAACTAATTTTTGGTGAACGTCTAATTGACAACGAAATGATTAAATAAAGTTTTTGTCCACTGGGACATTATTGTCACGTGACTTTTGAAAGCAGAAATTTTGACCGTTTTTTGTCAATTTGACAAATGCAGAGATTTGGACCGTTTTTGATCACTTGACAAAAGCAGAAATTTGGTAAAAAATTTTGTTTCGTCCAAGTGGTCAAAGTTACTGGTTTTTGGTCAAAAGCAGAGATTTTGACCAGAGATTTGGACTGGTTTCAGTTAACTTTATGTTATGTTAGGACTGCACCTAACTGTACCATTTATTTTGAAATGCCCCTAACAAGCCTGAACCATTGCTATATTTTTGGTTTCGGAGTATAAAGTTTGCCAATATCTTTGACTTTGATTTGTTGATTGCCGTTTTTGACAGTTTTCTTGGTGTTCGGTATTTTATTATGGCCTTCATTTAATATATATCTACATATATTTTCAATGAAAAATGTGAAGCTTATTGCGATAGCATATGGTCTTAATATTACATATTAAGTTACCGCAGCACGCATATCTGTAATGGATACATTTAAAATAGATATATAAACAAAATAACTTTCAAATATTTATTCAAAAGATTATCTATCACCATGGTAATATTCTGTTGAAATTTTAACCCTAAATAATTATATATTATAGTGATGTGTTTTTATAAATTGCATTTTGTAACCGATAATTGATAATGGTAGTGCTAGTTATGCAATTATATATATGTGTGTGTGTTTATATTTCAGAGACACGGTGTTATCATACTGTTGATTACTCTGTTAGTAGCAGCAATAATCGAAGAGGTGGTAGGAGGAGGTTGTATTGGTATTTGTTGGGGCAAAACAAGGAAAGCAAAACGAGAAGAATATGTATGTATATTTATCTCCCTAATGTAACTTTGCATTAACACTTAAGCTTGTGTTTTAAAAGTGACCTTTTGTTGTTTTTTGTGTTGTGTGTTATGTCTCAACTGTCTTTGTAATGATTTGGTAATTAAACCAGTTTTTTGTCCATTCTTGTTACTCATTTTTTACACTTTTCTTTTATTACAAAATAAATTAACGTAATTTTCAATTTGTAATTTTAGGAAAATACAAAACAATTTGGTCTGAAGTTACCCTGTGATGTTGAACGTTTCGATGTCGATAGTAATGGTTTCCTGGATCTTAATGAGTTTGCTAAAGCTGCCAATCTCGACATTACAGATTCTTCATTGAAAGCGGGTTTCGTTTTTCTTGACAATAATGGTATGGTATGCTCTTATATTTTGTTAAGTTATGCACACTTCATGTTTGTAACATAGTACCTGTTTATATAACTGCGTATCAGACTGCGTGTTGCGTGTGAAAAATGTGTAAAATACAACGTAGTCAATAAGACTTTTTTCATTTATTTTCAAACTATTGTTTAATTGTTTGATGTTAAAAAGCAATGGTGTTGGCAAACTGACGAAGCTGTTAGTAATAAAACATTTACGTATACTGTCATTTACAACTTTTACTGAAATTGTTTGACAGAAATACTATGGCTTGTTATCTTTGATCACGTGTATGCAAATGTTCATTAATAAGAAAATAGTCATAATTTATAAATAAGCGATTGATAATTTCATTCGTTCCACAAAAGGGACAATAATATATTTTAATTTGGAATTGAAACTATGGCAAAGACGCGCATATGTCAGCCATGATTTGTTTTATAGCAAAGTTTACAAATTCAAAATATATAAGTATGTACACAATAATGGCATTATTTGTGGACATATGCTCTACACTCAATACAAGTTGAAGAATAGGATGAAAAAAAGACTAGTGTATGCAAGCGATGGAGTAATTAAAAAATGCAAAACATACTTTGTTATTTTGATGACTGTTTTTATGTTCTAAGTATGTGAACTATTTATTTAATGTCTACTTGCAGGCGATTCAAAATTGTCAATAGACGAGCAGTTGAATGCCATCCCAACCCGTTGTTTAAAGGTGAGGTTAATCTATTTAACTTACAAATAAACTATGACTTTAATACTAACAATTCGATTTACAAATAAACTATGATCATGATACAATATTGTTTGCATTAGAAAAAAAAACATAAAACTATCTTTGACCATTCACATGGTTTCATATTATGGTCTGGTACTTTATAACATCTGTGTCATCAAATCTACTTGGTGTTTAGCTCATATTAAAAAAAGAAATGCATTATTTCGACTCAATAATGGTCTATAATTTTGCTCGATATTTTTTATACTTATGATTTTTAATATATTAGTTTAAGATTTGTTAATACTATCAGTGTTATTTTAATTGCAGAAAGAATTTGCAGCAATTAGAGAAAAGGCTGAACGTGCTGGTTCCATCAAATCTTAGAAATATATATGTAATAAAAATTGCACGATGCTTATTTTGTGCTTTTTAACCAGACTTAACATTCAATGTAAAGTATGATAGCAAACAAAAGTTAAGTTCATAGACAATCCACTGATCTAAAATTTAAGTACAAATATGATTTTATTTTTCCGTCACTTCCATACATCTATATACAAGTCTGTTATGCCCATCAAACTTTTGATGACGCCAAGGATCTAGGAAGTAAAGTGAGCTATTCAAATTCCACATTCGTTTTACTTGTATATTTGCACATCATGATTTCACATGTGAAACAATAGTTCGTTCCACAGACGTATACCGACGTGTCATCCCATGATTTAAAAAAAAAAATAGCATGATACGAACAACATTAAAATTTAAATTCCCGCGAAAAATATATTTTTCTACACTATAGTAAATAATAATTTCGCGATTAAATGATGGAATCTGGATTGGCCGGTTTGAAGTGATTATATTGGCAGTTACTGCGGTAATGACGAATTAAATCAGCAAGTGGTCATCAATTAGCCATAAATGAGTTACCAATTTGTCAGAGTGTTATATTTATAGGTGCAAGTTCTGCAATGTTATTTATATCTCTATACAACGTTTTGGAATTTTGGTGATAAAAGCTCTACAACATCTTAATCATTTTGATTTTTACATATTGTTTGGGTTTGAGCGCCACTGATGAGTCTTGATTAGACGAAACGCGCGTCTGGCGAAGAAAATTTTATTTGCTAACTTTGGTATCTTTGACATTTTATTTGCAACCATTGGGTCGATGCCTCTGCTCGTGGACTGTTAGTCCCCGAGGGTATCACCAGCACAGTAGTCACACTTCGGTGCTGACCTGAAAATCATTGATTCTAACAGTGATAAAGTCATTGTCTACATTTCCTGACTAGAAATTTCACAAAATATTTTAATTCTAAGGTTTCTTTTATTTCAAGGTGTAGATAGCTTTAACCGGATTTGATATAACGTTTTGGAATTTTGGTGAAAAAAGCTCTACAACATCTTAATCATTCGGATTTTTACATATTGTTTGGGTTTGAGCGCCACTGATGAGTCTTAATTAGACGAACGCGCGTCTGTCGAAGAAATTTTTTTTTTTGTTAACCTTGGTATCTTTGACATTTTATCTATAAATCTGAATAAGGTATATTTCATATTCTGTTTTGTAAAGGCAATTCTAAATTTCTCGAAAGTTGTATATATATTTTGTTTATAGTCAATCACCTTGCAATGTCATGCGCGAGATTTATTACGTGTTATTACAAATTGCTGTGATAATAGTACGTTTTATACAGGAGAGTAATTGAAGCAATACTGACGAAATTATGCTTTGTTCCAATAAATTAAATTAAATATGAGTTTGAAAATGTGAAATGTGGAATACTTGACAAGTTTTTTCAATTTCTCAGTCTTATGTTGTAGAGAAAGTATAACAACGTGTATTTAAAATAACCTTTTTTGGAAAATGTTTGGAAATTGAGTTTTAATCATCATTGGTCGAATAATTTCTTCATCACTAGACGAACATTCTGAAAACTATGTGTGCTTTCACAAAACTTCGGTAATACATGTAATAAACATTTACGTAACAAACTGTTGGGCGCCGTAAATTGGGGTTATTTTGGATACATCTAAAACATATTTTCGGTTTCGACATCATTTTATCTTTAGCATACATTTAGTATAATTGTAAGAATATTCTTAAATATTATTATATTAAATAACTAGTTAATTGGTGACACAAAAATTAAATACGATACGATTTATATTTAAATTGATATATTATGTTAGTTTCATGACTGAGCGCCTGGATTCGCCCTCGAGTTTATTTGGGTTTTCTTAATTCTAGTTTTAATTTGTGTGCTTTGTATCTGTTTGTTTTGTTGTTGTCGCCTCTTTTGTCAAACCGTGTGGTTTTGTCTGTCTTTAACTTATCGTTTCTGATTACACGTCAGAAAAGCATAAGACAAAAAAAGTAAAAAAATAGTGATTGATAATAAAACCTGATGAAATATGTAGCAAACGGTTAAAAGTTGTGTCTACGTTTTTAGGCATTATTGTTATTTTGGTACCACATACTCCAACTTTAACATGTCTGGGTAATGCCCGTGACAAGGAGAATACACCATATCTTCTATGATAAGTGTGTACAATTTTTGAAACAAAATTTGTTTGTATTCTTGTAATCTCCAGATTATCTCGTGAACGAATTTTCTTTTCTTGCAATTACTTAATATTACATTGATGAACAATATCATCTAGCTTTTACTTACCATTATTGGGAGTCGAACTCGCACCTTTGAAACGCTGTAGCACCCATTCACTTAAGCCAACGATCTTTCACACGCAAAAAGCTGCTGTATGAATTTTTTTGGGTCACTTACACCTGTCTTTTCTTTGTTTTTGTGTTTTTTATGGCTTTAGTTTGGCATTGTATATATGTGTCTAAATATAGAATTGTAATTGTCCAAAGACTTTTGGGTCTTGTTTTTCAATTAGTTTATTCCTTATTGTTTAGGTCTCACTGTTGGTAGTGTGTACTCTTCTTCAATCTTAATTTAGAGGAATTGCCTGTTTTCCTACAGAAGGTCCGGGTTCTCTACGGGTTCTACTGCGTCCTCCCCAATAAAATATGGACTGCATGATATAACTAAAAAAATTGCTAAAAGTGCAGCTAAACATAATTCAAACAAACAAAAAACCCACAGCTATCTGTCACAGCATTTTTGTATATTTTGCACATGATGACATAGTAACTTGTGATAAATTCCAAGTAAGTAAAAACTTTATAATTTATTTACAAAGCGATTTCCGAGAAATAATAAATGAATGGTTTATACAAATCTACAAATAAAACAAAACACTTCTAGAATAAGAAAGACTGTCAAACATTTACAATTGAAAATACATTACATATGCTTGTAAAGACAAAGAATCAAAATATGCATCAGAATAAATTAAACATTGGTACCACATCCGCTATGAAGAATGTCTAGATTTATGCAAAATATGTTTTCTATATTATATCTGTTAAAATGTTACATTTTTAAAAAGAAATTTATCAACAAGTCTGTATACTAACACTTTTTAGTAACAATCAAAACAGTCATTTCCGATTTCCCCCCAATCGATATACAGTTGGGTGCAGTCCTAACATAACATGCTAGTTAACTTGAAAAGCAGAGATTCTGACTGCTTTAAGTTAACTTCGAGCAGAGAATTTGACTGGTTTGAGCAGAGATTTTGACAACCCAAGTTAACTTGGGCTGTTCTTTTGACAATTTTTTTTATACAATATATTTCTGTCCATTTGATAATTTGTTGATAATTTCTGTCCACTGGACATTTTTGTTCTTTTGACAATTTTTGTCCACTGGACTTTTTTTCTTTTGACAATTTCTGTCCTCTGGACAATTTTTTTTCTCTTGACAATTTTGTCACGTGACAAGTTTGTCAACAGGACATTTTTTGTGACAATTTTGTCACGTGACAATTTTGTCCACTGGACATTTTTTATTTTGGAAATTTATGTCCAGTTTGTCAACATGCTAACCTTTCGACTGCACTTTAAAACAATTTTAACTTTTACCTTTTTAATGTTTTTTGACAATTTTTTTTACGAAAGACCGACTGGTTGTACCGTACGTCCATTTATTTTATCTGCGCGTTGTCGGAATGAAAGGTATACGAAAGATGAAAATCAAATCCTTTGTCGTTTATTAAAATCCTACTACCAAAAAAACAATCGACAAAATACAAAATTATAGTTAATGAAAGAATTGAAGTTTTGTTTGTTATTTGCGTGTTTCTGTAGGATATCAAATGTTTTAAATCGTACGGCTCGGAAACATATTACTTATTGCGCCGTTGATTCCTTTCATTAAATATTAATGTATTGTCCAATAAAGTGAGACATATCTTTGTTATATAAATATCTATCATTCAAGCAATTCTTCGATATCATAATATAAATTACAACTCTTGAACTTAGCAATCATTCAAAATATAAATTAGGTCTACATGTATCCAATTGAAATTACATTCAATATCCAAAATGTGTGATAATAATTAAAAAAGGTTAGAAATCTATGAGAGTTCTGTATTTTAACAACTATTCTAATTAAAGTACACAGCAATTAAACAATAATGTCAAATATCTTATATTTACAATGGTTAAACCCACATTTTGGTTGCATCTTTTGGGTATTAGGAATAATTTTGTAAAATATGGTGTTAATTCCATCACTATAAAAATATCCCCAAAGTGATTTTATACATAAAAGTATGGTTTTTACTTTTATAGCTCAGGTCTCAGGATTGATATTACATGTAAAATTAGTTTTTTTCCCATCACTATGGTCACAGGAATGATTTTATATGTGAAATATGGTTTTTAATTGCATCGCTTATGTCTCCAGAGTGATTTTATATGTGAGATATTGTTTTTATGGCATTACCAAGGCTTCAGGAATGATTTTATATATGAAATATGGTTACTTGTTGCATTGCTAAAGTCTCGAGATTGATTTTATATTTTAAATATGGATTTTAATTGCATAGCTTAGGTCTCCAGAGTGATTTTATATGTGAGATATTGTTTTTATGGCATTACCAAGGCTTCAGGAATTATTTTATATATGAAATATGGTTACTAGTTGCATTGCTAAAGTCTCGAGATTGATTTTATATTTTAAATATGGATTTTAATTGCATAGCTTAGGCCTCCAGAGTGATTTTATATCTGAGATATTGTTTTTTATGGCATAACCAAGGCTTCAGGATTGATTTTATATGTGAAATATGGTTTCTAGTTGCATTGCTAAAGTCTCGAGATTGATTTTATATGTTAAATATGGATTTTAATTGCATCACTTAGGTCTCCAGAGTGATTTTATTTGTGACATATGATTTTTGATTACACTGCTAAAGTCTTTCTAGTGATTTTATTTGTTAAATATATTGTTTAATTGTATTGCCAAGGTTTCATGTTTGATTTATATGCAGAATATGGTTTTAATTCCATCTATATTATCTCTGGATTTATTTTATATGTAAAATATGGTTTGGAATTGCATGGCTAAGGTCTCCAGAGTGACTGTATATGTGAAATAGAGTTTTTAATTTCATTGCTTCAGTTTCATTAGTGATTTTGTATGTTAAATATGGTTTTTAATTGCATCACTTAGGTCTCCAGAGTGATTTTATATGTGAAATGTGGTTTTTTATTACATTGCTTCAGTATCATTAGAAATTTTATATGTTAAATATAGATATTAATTGTATTTTAAAAGTTTCAGGATTGATTTTATATGTGAAATATGATTTTTTAATTCCATCACCATGATCAATATGGTGTCAGGATTGATTTTATATGTGAATATTTTGTTTTAATGGTATTGTCAAGGTTTCAGGATTGAATTTATATGCAAAATATGGTTTTTAATTGCATGGCTAAGGTCTTTAGAGTAACTTTATATGTGAAATATAGTGTTTAATTGCATAGCTTTAGTTTCTTTAGTGATTTTATATCTAATATATTCCTTTTAATCACATGGCTAAGGTCTCCAGAGTAACTTTATATGTGGAATATGGTTTAAATTTCATTGCTATAGTCTCCTGATTGATTTTATATGTTAAATATAGTTTATATTTGCATTATAAATGTCTCAGGATTAATTTCATATGTGAAAGATGGTTCTTAGTTGCATTGCTATGGGATCAGGATTGATTTGATATGTGAAATAGGGTTTTCAATTGCATCGCTTATGTATTTGGAGTGATTTTGTATGAGAAATATGTTTTTTAATTGCATCGCAAAAGTTTCTGGAGTGATATAATGTATCTAATATGGTTGTAATTTTATATTTCTATTTTCTCAGGAGTGATTTGATATGACAAAGAAGTTTTAATTTGGGATTTTATGGGTGATTTGTTTTAAATTGTGGATTTGAGGTTAAAACGCATATCCTAAGATGTAGGCAGCAAAAATTTGAAAACTAATTAATATTATTTAGTGTGAAATTAAAAGTGAAATGTAAGTATTAATAATAGATTTTTAATGATACCGACATACAGGTGAGTTGTAAGAGTATTTATTATTAAATAAAAATATTACAGGTTAGGATTTATACTTTTATATTTTTATTCAACTACACAAAAAATATGATTGTTCAATCATAATAACAATAACATAATAATAATAGAAATGTAGGGAGAGCTACAGTCTAAATATGTAACCACAACGGCTTGCTATACATTTACCGAAACGCGGACGGGAAAGAAATCGCGTTTTTTAAAATAGACTGCCGTAGATTTCGTTAACTAATTTTTAATGATCGTCTAATTGACAATTTGTAACGAAATGATTAAATAAAGCATATATTTTGACTATTTGTACAAAGGGACATTTTGTGACTTGAAAATTGAAAAGCAGAGATTTTGTCCACTGGACATTTTTGTCACGTGACTATTGAAAAGCAGAGATTTTGACAATTTTTGTCCACTGGACATTTTGGTCACGTGACAATTGAAAAGCAGAGATTTGACAATTTTTGTCCACTGGATTTTGACCAGAGATTTGGACTGGTTTAAGTTAACTTTATGTTATGTTAGGACTGCACCTAACAGTATTTTTTATTCAGTTTCATTTTCAAGTGCTTATATACTAGTTTAATTAAATGACAAAAACTTGTGATCAAACATCATGTTCCATAAAAGCCACATTGTATGCATAATAACATTTTATCAAAGATAAAAGGGTTTATATAACTCAAGTTTGAAAGTTTTATTAATTATATATTGTAATCATTTTGATTTGAGTGCACTCAAGCATGAAATTTTGGTTGGAACTTTTCAGTATTACATAAGACCTTTGAACCAATTAATTTCTTCAGCTGATGTCACCTGATCAGCAGATCAAAACATTTTAGAGAGGATAGACGCTTTTATCAAAGGGAAATTTAATTTACATGTTTTCTGTTGCTGCCATGTGTACATGGCTGTGGCTCATTTTACAGGCCATCCCTTTTTTGTTTATGGAGCTTTATTATTAGTCGATCATTTGAAGTTAAAGTTTTCATAATATTATGTAATACCATCTGTTTGATGTATTTTATTTTATATGTTTATATTTGTTTTAATTTGCGTCATTAATAAAATGACATTTAATTGGAACTTTTGTCTCTGCTCCTTTTCAAAAAAACCTAGTGGAGTTGCTGGATCACTTTGGGTACGTTGTCAAACTTGATGGTATATAAATAACATTTTATCAAAGATAAAAGGGTTTATATAACTCAAGTTTGAAAGTTTTATTAATTATATATTGTAATCATTTTGATTTAAGTGCACTCAAGCATGAAATTTTGCTTGGAACTTTTCAGTATTACATAAGACCTTTGAACCAATTAATTTCTTCAGCTGATGTCACCTGATCAGCAGATCAAAACATTTGAGAGAGGATAGATGCTTTTATCAAAGGGAAATTTAACCCACCCCCATCCCCATCGCCTCCGTTTGAAATAAAATATTTTTCCATTTTATTATGTAATACTACTTGTTGAATGTAATTCCTTTATATGTTATACTTGTATTTGGTTATACTTGTTTTTATTTGTGTCTTGGCAAACATGACGTTTTGAACTCTGCTCATTTTAAATACTTGTTTTAATTTGGGTCATTAATAAAATGACGGCTCATTTTACAGGCCACCCCCTTTTTGTTTATGGAGCTTTATTATTTGTATATTTTGTTTATGGAGCTTTATTATTAGTAGATCATTTGAAGTTAAAGTTTTCATAATATTATGTAATACCATCTGTTTGATGTATTTTATTTTATATGTTTATATTTGTTTTAATTTGCGTCATTAATAAAATGACATTTAATTGGAACTTTTGTCTCTGCTCCTTTTCAAAAAACCTAGTGGAGTTGCTGGATCACTTTGGGTACGTTGTCAAACTTGATGGTATATAAATGATTTTATTGAGAAATAATTAATACGCAAGGTTAACGAGCTGCTTTCATGCTATATCTATTTCAAATGTTTTACACCTGATAGATAATTAAGTTATACACATCTTAAACATTTTGTTTCAGGTAATATTTAAAAAGCTGGAAATAACAAAGAATTGATAATACGAATGGATTGATATTAAATGCAACTTACAGCATTTTTCAATTGTTCAGTTATATAAAACGTATGGAAACCAGTTTGAATTTTGGAGGAAGCCAGAGTGCCTGCAGAAAACCCACGGAAGTGATATGTACTTTTCACGTAAAACAAATGTTCTTCATTTGTCTATAAATAGCAAGTACACTGTCGCCGAAACAAAAAAACTAAATCCTCCCTCCATTGTTAACCACCTAAATTTTTGAAGTGTTGAGAACATTTTCCTGTTTGTGGGTATATCCCATTTCTAAATGATTTTTTGTGTGATTCCTAAATATTGTCACACTAAATTTTCTGTAGTATAAAATTAAGCTTTTCTTTTTTGCTATTTACATATGTACTTCGCACTAAACCGATTTCAATATTTAATCGGCGATGGTAAATCAATTCATGTGGGACATCTATTGAATGGTTCTTAACCAGACAGCATACTATTATCGTGCTGCTGTCTGAAGATATACATTGTCAAAATATACATATAGATATTAAATATTCAGATAAGTATCTGAATACATTTTTTTTAAAAGTATTATTTTAAGTCGAAATACAAATTTATTTTGCTACACTTTATCACAAGAAAAATGAGAAATTGCAAACACTATTGTCAAATATACGATTGTCACAAGTCATATGATATGTACCTATGTGGTCTTTATTTAGTTGAACCATTAAGCAGAAATAACATTTATTTCAAACATTTTTATGGTAAATTACTGTGCTGAGCTATTTAGCAGTATTTTCCTTTGATCTTTGTGTGCAATATTATTCCATCTCATTCTACTAGCGTGAGATGGGCCCATCTCAGCTCGTTGTCGTTAAAAATGCTGTGACCTCACAATGTTACAAAACAGCGATAAAAAATAATTTAGTGTCGCCTTCGATGAGATATGGACGAGAAAATGCATCTTTTAAAAACCGTAAAAAACCTTTAATTATATTAGCATTTGTTTTGACTTTAAATTGAACTTCTCATTCGGCATTTGACAGTTGACACGGCGATATTATTTTTTAAATTAAAAAAATAGGGATCTGGACAAAGAGTCAATGTTAGAAAGCATCTATGGATATTTTATAAGAATATAAGGGGTAACGATTTACTAAAGCTTGAACTTGTTTCTTTGTCTTACGTTTCAAATAAAAATGTGTCTCACAGTAGTATTGAAAGGAAAAACAATCTCTTTGCGCTTGTGTTTTATAATTTTGATATCAGTAGATATGTCTGGTGGTAATTTTGTATTTAAGTATAAATTCAAATATGGTTTATAACTTTTCTGTAAACATTATTCGAATTAAAATTACAAGAACATCTAGGTATCTTTTCCTCTTTATTGAACACAAATTGACATTGATCAATCTATAAACATTATACTTCATGTATTCTTATGTCAGTTGTACAATATTTGCAGTTCAGTTATTGGATTATTTGTAATCTTGTGATGTAGCTATTAAAAAGATATATGACACCTCAAAAATATATCAAATGTATCTTTCAAACATGTTACAAATGCAGTTAGTAGAAAAACAATTAGGTTTTCACTTGTATCTCCAACTAAAGTGGGATAGATGTAAATTTAATAAAGATTAAAATTAAGGACATACACTTACTGTTGTCTGTTAAAAAAATAACGGTCACCGTTTTCTGTTTTTAGCCTGATGTAAACTTGATTTAAACGTATATGTAAAACGCTTGATTATGAGGCAAAATTATTTTTTACTCAAGAGAAGATACACAGACCATGAAACATAAACACAACTTCTGCGAAATAAATAAATCTCATATTTAATCTTTTAATTATTATTATTTACAGATTTTAACTCCAAAATGAAAAAGATAGTAACTATATTGTTTACCACACTACTTGCTTGCTGAATCGTAGATGAAAGCGAAGGATTTGGAAGCTGGCCCTTCTACCCGGGTTGGAAAATGGTTAAAGGAAAAATAGATCAAAGTGTAGAAGGTAATTTACAGCACTCACAAACTATACCAGAATATATTTATATGCTTATATTCGTGTATTTCTTAAGAACTCTTAATCAAAAGGAGCATACTATGAGTGCACTATAGAAGGGCTTCCATTGAATAGTAATAGACAAGGTTCTAGCTCATGTCCATCGAAATCTTTACGTATGTGTTTTTGCTAAAACAAATCTCAGTAAACATTTCTCTGCTTTAATTTTTAACCAAATCGATAGAGGTGAAACGCTACAAGAGAAAATTTGACAACGTGCAAAACAGTGGTTTTGCGTCAATGCAATTACTTCAATGAAGTTGCAAGTGAAGTGAAATAGTACGAATAACTATGATCAGGTCAATAATAAGTTTAATGTTATACCTAAATTTATTTTCTTTCAAAGATTAGATATGAAGAGTGCCTCTATGTAGAAACATGAAGATCAGGCCAGAAAAATTCACTGGAATAATGATGTGGACAAAAATAAAAATGTCAACATTCATTACGAAGAATTTAAAATAAAACTAAAATTTAATTATGGTGTTTAGCATGATGTTTATGCTGTGCTTGTGTTATTAAACACTGTCATAATCATGATGAGGTAAAGAAAAAGTCTGTTTAGGATTTATCTGAATGAGTAATCCTGTCATTCATCAAGTCTAACTTTGATTTATTTCACCATCCAATTAAAATCGTTTTTCTTTCTGTTTCGTAATAGTAAAAGTAAAAATACTTGTAATAGGTAGGTGTTGTAACGTGAATGATTCATTAGGTTATGAAAACCAATGCATGCAATTATTAGCCTCAGAGGAGAAAGTATTTTGCAGCTTATCAAATGTATGTACAAATTTCTAAATTCAAGGACCTAGCTCCGAATTTATATTACAAAAGACGAGTTTTATTTCAAAAGAAAAACTATTCGTCTGACACCTTCAAAATATGATCATGACATGTATAGTCATTCGTTTTTTTTGTGGCAAAATTAACAGTTAATATGTAGACTATGAACCTAAAATTTCGCATTAAACCTTTATAGTTATTTACGTAAAGTATAATACTTGCACCTGTACACAACACTTTAACTACTAAATGACCGATTGCTGATAGATTTTGGAACGCTGACGGATCGCTGAGTGATTACTGACGAAAATATTCGTTCGAAAATATGACTCCGTCATTACTGTGCTTACATCCAACTGCAACACAAAAAGTTCAGGTTTAAACCTACAATCCTTGTTAATTCGGAGTCGGGCAAACCTAACCTTCATTGCGCCTACTCCTTTGCGAAATCTACAAAAAGGATCTTTATCAAACATGTAGCTTGGCACTCTCTAAACACGTCACCCACTATGGTCGGCTTTCCGTATTATGAAATGTAAACCCACACGAGAGGGCATACTCCATCTGCCACTTTAGGAAGCGCTGGGCAGCTCTGTTTACTCTCGTCACTTATTTCTAATGCTTCCGATTTTTAAGAAAAACATTTATACTACACATGTATATAATTAATTATATACGACTAAACATGCATCGTAAAATAGACCAACCATTTATTAAAATAACATTTTTTCATGAACGTCAACTATTTATTATTTCATTTTGAGTAAGTGACGACAAAGAAAAGTACAATACTAATCTTTACAAAAATCAGACTGAACTCTGTCGGTGGAATATTTTCAATCTTATTCAAATATCACTGGATAACAAAGAAACGTTTACAATATTAAGATTGTGACGGCAAATATGCGTTAAGCAAAATGGATTTCTTTATCTCTCGTTTACATGTTTGCATCTTTAATTCAGGAGTATCTATATACATGTTTTGTTTCGTTTCTACTTTACAAACGATGTCACATTGAAATAATGTGTAACACATTTTTTTATTAGAGCTATTTATTATTTCATTTTGAGTAAGTGACGACAACGAAAAGTACAAAACTAATTTTACAAAAATGCGAACGAACTCTGTTGGTGGAATATTTATCAATCTTATTCAAATATTACTGAATGGATAACAAAGAAACGTTTACATTATTAAGATTGTGACGGCAAAAATGCGTAAAGGAAAATGGATTTCTTTATCTTACGTTTAAATGTTCGCATCTTTAATTCAGGAGTATCAATATAATGTTTTGTTTCGTTTCTAACAAACGATGTCACAGTGGAATAATGTGCAACACATTTGTTTTATTAGATTTAATGCTTGTAGATTTATATGACACAATGAAATAGTGAATAGAATATATAGAAAATGTTTTCGCCTTTGCAGTTAATCTTATTTAGTATTATTATCCGGAAATATTATGAATTGTGCCACAGAAAGAAAATTTTTATAAAACCCAGACAAATGCACTTTTAAAACGTTTATAGAGTACTGCATCCGTAAACGCAACACTTTGGCGGATTAAATACAGATTGCTGACGGATTTTAGAACGCTGATGGATCGCTGACTGATTGCTGACTCTAAACATGCATACAATATTATGAATCAGTCATTATTGTGGTAACCGTCAGCGATCAGTGCGATCAATCTAATCAGTGAGATTAAGAATCAATTGGTGTATTCATCGAATGCCAACACTCTTTGATGTACCGAAAATTAACCTGTAAAATTTTGTTGGCATTCGAGGAATAAGGTTAAATTGCTGTGAAGCATTATTATACAAACAATCTACCAAATTAAGTTTAGAGGTAAATAAGGGGGATGTCTTTTTTGTATGTTTTCTCCTTTTGTTTAACCAGAATATGTCTTTTAAATTTTTTTCAATTTTTAATGCCTCTTTTTAAAATGATGCAAGAAATAACATTTTATTATTTTTATTTGATTAATTTCATGACTTTTTATAACAAATTTTTACTAAAATGCAAAAGGTAAGATGCAGCATCAGCAAACTGTAATACGGTCATCTCTCTGGTGATGTGTTTGAGATTAAGGTCTCCAAGTCTGTCTTCAATTTGTCTGTTTTCCACCGTAAGCGTACTGGAGCATCTGGCATCTTGAGAGGGCTCCCTGACGCTGTTAGAGCCCAACTAGACGTATGATATTGGCGTGTAGAACTTAAAAAACTTTCTTTATCTTTGAATTTCATCCTTCTACGTTATTTGTGGTTCTTGGCCCTACTGTGTAATAATGGTTCAAAAGATGTCGGTTTCCTTCTACCCAGTACTCTGTGACGTAGTCGATGAATCTATCTGTTTTGAGGACTGCGTCATTCATGTCTTAAAGTGCTGAAAACCATACGTCTTAAACTTTGTCCGTTGGTATCATCGAGAGTATTGCAGCAATTCGCACAAGTCTGTGGATATCTTTATTGCTGCTGTATGTTACTTGAAGTGTGAACTCTTGGGTTTTTCTCCATATGCACTTAGTGTAGTGGAAGAAGCAGCCTTTCTTTATAATACATGGAAACACTATAGATGCTCCATTGTGAATGGCTGTCTCGTTGTCTAAGCAAATTGTCTCTGGGCTGAGTCGCAGTTGGTATTGCTGGCAGAAGTCGATTAGTAATGTGAAGAATCGGGTATGGGTATCTTCGTCTTTACAAGGAAGTAACGCATAGACATGCGGGTACATGGCACCATCTAAGTATGCATGTAAAGTGTACAGTTGGTAAAATACTGACAGATTGTTGTAGAAAGTTCCATCACCATAAACTGTAAGTGCTGCAGTAAGATGGGTGAAGTTTAAGATAGTGCTGAATACAAGTATTCTTTGTTTATCTCCGTCATCAATGAGAAAGAAGTTGCCTCCAGTTGTTGTCTCTCTCCATCATCCCAGTTGATGTCTTCTCTCGTAGCGTGTAGTTTAGTTATATTCTTTCCACGTTTGTCATACAGGAAAAGAAAAGAATATATAGATTAATGCCTAATTCTCAATTCTCTGTTTCCGTGTACGTTGCTAACACCCATTGGGTTTCTTGACAACAGTTTAATAAATGATATTTGTTTGTTTTATCGAACTTTTGCATAACGCGTTTTACACTTTATTTACTATTTCGACGAACTAATTAGGTATTGATAGCTATAACTTTATTTACTCTCCTGCAAAATTCTCAAAAAGAGAGGTAAAGAAGAAAGGATGTCCAATAGTCAACGTTACATTCCGTTTCTTTAAATACTGCTAATCGACATAATCATGACTATTTCTTCTGGATATCAAAGCCGTAGAAATGTACATACAAACAACGACGCAGAGATTTTAAGGCAATATTGTAAAAATACATAAATTGTATGTTGCAATACAAGCCGATCTTTAAGACACTACTTTGTACGAAAAACAGTTATAAAATCATCCATTTTTTTCTTCTGACGATAAACAATTCATTCTTGTTTTATTTATTTTCGCCAAATAATGAACATCTAAAGCGAAAGTAGTCACGTGACCAAAACACTTTATTTTTAGCCAAGTACAATTACAGCAAAAGGGCGGTGGGTTACGGTCAATTATAATGAACAATGAAACTGTCCTCTCTTGTAAATAATTGTTATCTGTTAACTTAGTGCCCCAACAAGCCAATATCTTATCTAATAAACAAAGTATGTATTTTGTTTACACAAATATCACCACGATTTGAATATATTACACAACATTTCATTGATAAAATCAATTTAAGGTATGTCTTTCGTTCTTGTTGCGCTATTTATTTAAATATCTAGACCACGAGAAATCATAATATGTATATACAACGATATTTTATTATTCACAAGCCACCGCACTTTTCGATCGAACATGTCACTTATTATTTTATTCATATTGTCATGACGTCAACATCTACATTCAAACGTAAAGATGACGTCGAATTAACATCGGAATGTATGCGGAGTGGATACGTCAAAATACTAGAAAAGTAAAAAGGACAACTTTCGTACAAGACTACGAGTATTTTGTCAAAAATAAATTCTATAGCCAAGGAATTTTTCAAATAATAAAAATTAATTAACAGGAACATGAACACCTTTGCAAAATAACTGTTTTGGAGGGGGAATCTAACTTGAAATGCATGTAAACTTTTCATTTTCTTGATATCCACCAGACAGGCCATTTGTATATTTGATGGCATTATAGTATAGATTGCTTGCTGAATTGAATGCCCATTTACAGGTGGACATGCAAATTGTATGCACTAAATCTAGTGTTATAATTATTTATTTCTCTTGTAACCCTCTTTTTCACTTTGTAAACAACAATGAATATTACTGTTGTTTTCTAGACACAACTTCTTTCTGAACTATTATCCAAAGCCCTACCAGACAATAAAATGGAAAGATTACTACACACTATACTTTTCAATGAAAATTTATAACAATTTAACCAGTATAAACAACTATATATGCATTCAAAATGACTCTGCATTGACATTTTTTTATCAAGGTAAATATTAATCATCAATGCTGAATTTTAATTTGATATGTCCATGAAGACTTTAATCCATTAATGTAATATATTGCTAATTATCTGTACAGAATAGAAAAGGAGTGTCATGTTATGTGTTTGTGCTAGGTACCACATTGAACTAATTTTCGCTATGTTCTTTCAAATAAACCCTAAGTATTTTAATTTGTAGCAAATGGACTCTTCTGGTATAAACAATTGTGCAACTAGGTCCCCCATAAGGCTTTATTATGAACTACATGTAGAACATGGCTACCACAAACTTTCTATAATACCACTTACTTTCACATTACCATAATGAAAGATGGTACCTAACAATGAAAAGTGTATTTCAAACTGCACATGACATATAATACTGTGCTGTATAAATGATAAAAAATACCAGTTCACCATGACATAAACACATTAAACTTATAAATAACTGTTTATTTAATATGTATGACAAATTATCGCATGTCTAATACGTCAAAGGAAGAATGATAATGTTTAAATTTTGATTAAAAACAAAATATAAAGATATTTTTTTATTATTAAAAAAACTCACTTGCTTTAGAATTACTCCAAATTATTTCAAATCAAGTCAATTAACTTCTAGTTACTTTTGCACTGCATGCATCTCTTTTTTCCACCAAATTTACCATACATCATTCATGGAATATAACATAAGTTGAATCTTCAGTGGCAAAGTCCACTATGAATATGGTCACATGAATTCTAATATCAATATTAATTTTCAAGCAACAGCTTTCACAAGGATTTTCTGTACAAGTAAACTGCATACATGATTGTCAGTACACAATTGTTTAAAATCCATACATAATGACAATTAATTGTGGGAAAATCTTGTCATGGAACTTCTATACTAGAATTTATTTCCTCTCTTCTAAATTGATTAACCTAAAATAAACAAACAAGCAACTAAATATAATGAATTCATCCCATACATGCAATAAAGATGTATTTATAATGTGAAGTTAGCTAATAATTGTAAAAACCCTTACTGTTGTGGAACTGGATAATACTAGTAAGATATTGAAATTGATAAATGGTTAATGTTTATCCAAAATAAGGTAAATTTGGTTTCACAATATTATACTCTAGATCCATTTGTCCATTTATAAATATGAAATATATTAATTATTGTTAAATATAGACATTCATTTGGCATTTTCTTGATCTAAACTACAAAAATGGGTCCAATCTTGAACTATTTAAGTAATTATGAATTAATTATATCCATAAAATACCTCTGTCATTAAAGCTTTTTATAGTTTAATTTTCATTATCTTGTGTTTTGGAGTCAACATTCTGCTATATAAACTTTTATCAGAACCTATAAATTAACTTTATAAATTATACTTATCCCAGACTTAATGAACTTTTTTTTAACCTCCCAAAGTCTATTGGTGAAATCTTTCACTCTTTTTTCTATGAGTTGTTCTGTAACTGAAGAATTGATAATGTATTTTGTTTAATAAGCCAATTTTTATCTTATTTGTATTAAATTATCCATCATAAGTATGACTATGCGTCCAAATGTTTGGCAAGACCAGTAATTGTTGTTCAAGGACTAGTCTGGTATTTTTTCCCAAGTTCGAACATCAACGTAAGAAATAATGTAGACTAAGTTTTAATTTAAGTTAAGTGTCAGTTATGGTTACCTTTTTTATTGGGGATTTGGGGATTTTATTTTGGGGGGATGGCGTGAAAAGTCAAAGCAGAGTACCGTGTAACATGCAGGATATTATTCAACATAAACTGTTATTACTTTACGGGTTTGCAACATTTCAATCGACAATTTTGAATGAAAATGGGTAAAGCAAGTCACTTGGGTAAATGCATGAGCATGACTATCGTTACTACCTTGGCTTTACATGTTAAAGGCAACTCTTAAAGCATATTTTTATATTTATTATAACGCTGGCAACACAACATAAGTATTTTCATAGACATACCTTAGTGTTCGTCTTTACTTGACCGTCTTCATATTCCTAAAGGTAATTATAAGTAGGCACGTTATTTGACTGCGATGTAAGAATGTGTTCGACGTTGACCGTACCGGAAGCTACATAGTTTCATCGAAAATAAAGCTCACTAAGCTGGCCAAATGTAGATAAATAGAAAGCTTTCGATTTATTTTAACAATTTACTCATTCAGGATCAAAAACAATTCCATAATTTTAATATACGAATAACTTTTATTGAACGCTGTCATTTTCTCCCAACCTAAAACAATTGACCAATCAAAACGCTGTAACCATGGGAATATGTGAAGCATTGTAGATTGCAATGCGATCGTTAAAAATATAATGAAATTGCCTTAATCTCGCTGCGGATGTAAGTTTCCGGTATAACCTCTATGCAACAATTTTGGATATTTTAAAACTACTGTCAACCGTTAGATACAGCACTGAAGCTGGCGTCTACATTTTTGGTCTTTACAGTTTTGTAACAGTTGAAAAACGAAATTGCTTTGATTTTTATACAACACAAGAAATACAAGAAATATGCAGATTATAATAGTTTGACTAAGGTATAGTAGAAGTAAACAAAATGATTGAGCCTTATTAGGTAGTGTCAAACAGATAAATGCAGGTATCTTTGTGTTACTTTATTGTCTTTCCACTGCATGACTGTAAGTAACACTAAATGTCACTAGTGAGTCAAGATATGCTTACTCTTCCGATACACCTGACATCATTTTGGGTCTGTGCTAGTTCACTGGTTTGAATGTTTTGTGGACTTCGTTTTGTGTTTATGTAGTCTTGCAAATTTGTATTGCTTTGTTTTTTTGATTACGCCTATGTTTATTTTTTATATTTGTTTAACCTTCTTATCAGTCATTATTACCGTGTTACTATTTTTTTGGCTTTTCCCCTTTCAACGTTTTTGTATTTTTTATGTGTCCACATTTTTGGCTTTTCTCAGTGATTCAATATCCTTCTCATGACTTATCAATGTATGTTGTACTGAAGAATAGTTAATTTAATAAGCATTTTGCAAACTATTTCTTGTTGTCAATAGGTTTTGTTAACGTAATAAGTAGGGTTGGTGGAACAAAAGCGTCGATCTATTTTCTAGTGTTAAACATATTTTATATATAGGGTTAGAAGGCAAACAACTTTTTTAGGATGTGAAATTTTATAACAATTACATTCCAATTATACTTGTCTGGACCTTTTTGATAAGGCTAGTTGTAGCCGCCACAAAAGGCCACTATCTATATCCTATACTTTCCCAGTATCATTCAATATTTTTACCTTTGACCCATGTTTCCTAAATAATTGTTAAAGTGTTCTCGTCCTGAAAATGTCTGAAACGTTGCTCGTTGGACGAAAAGCAAACATAAAATCAATCAATTTAAAACGCTTGTATCTGATTCAGTGCTTCTAGAATGGATGCTTGTCTTTACTTGTAATACTGACTAGTTTTAGCGTTTTGCTGTAAATTGTATCAGTTAGATTTTAAATTATTTTTTTTACATAAAGTTGTTTCTGTATGAGAGGCTTAAGACTAATTTTAATATTGCGTGCATTTTTTTAAATGTGATACGAGTGAAATGTAGCCGATGTACGCTGTAAAATCAGAGTTTTTATCCGTGATGTGATATTCCCTTGTGTTAGAGATTTGAAATCGAATTATATGCTGCAACAATGACAATTGAAATGCAGTACGTACCTTGTAATAATGTTTATTATTACAATTCAGCTAATGACGTAAATTGTAAATGCCTCCTTTTTATTTAACAGAACTTATTGACCTTATTTTGTTTTTTAATTTCTGTTGGATTCAATGCAAATTGGCATTTTGTATCCACTCTTTATTAACAAACTCTTGTAGCATTAAGTCGTAACTTACAGTTTAAAGAAAATTAATTTTGGTATGTGTCTTTTTCCCTATATTTCGTATCAAAATAGTAGAAAAAAATTATGAAACGTAAAGTTTAATTCCAGCCATCTTTGTTACGCTTAAAACTATGCAATCTTTTGTTTAAAATTGATATTTGTAAATAATTATAAACGCCACTGTGAAAAATAAATGCAAGAATCTATTTTAAAATTATGGCTATTGATAGCCAAGGTTGTACACCTGGCGTGTTGTTTACGTATGCATGTTTTTTTATATGAATATGTTACTAAAAATAAAAAAAAAATTACACACATATTTCACTTTGCTGAAAGGCTATGTGAACTTTTATTCAAACAAAAACATGTCATCACTATATACATACACAAATGAAATATATAAAATATATACATTTGTATGCGTATACAAAATTAATTAAGATGGCGTTAAACTCAATTCAATCAAACATACAAATTAGACTTTAGTTAACTACTTATAGCGTATATTTTAGAAAATCATGTGATGAAATTTTATGCGGAATATTGTATAATAATGTAAATTGCACCTGTCGCATTATAAATATGATATAGAAAAAAAAATAAAAAAAATATCACGTCATTTAGAAATTAAATTTCTAATAACAAGGATAATGATCTTTTTCAGAAGTAAAACATATATTAAAATACAGCAACCGAATTCAACAACGATTTTTTTAGCAATTAGTAGCACAATACCTACTTACACCGTATTGAAATAAAAATTCTTTGTCACAAAGAGCAGATAAGATAGATAAGTAGATTCTCTTTACACAGCCAACTACTTTCTGAGTGAATCAGTTGTACCTCGTTTTTACATGTACATTATTCTTAATGTATTATTTTTTCTTTTGCAAATTTGTTTTTTATCGTTCTTTTGGATAATTTTACTTTGTTTTTTAAATGTTGATAATATTTGTTTCAATTGAATACACAGATATTGTTTGATATAGTGCTGTCGTGAAATATTATTGGTAAACAGTGATACAATTTTGAAGTGCAATAATAACAAAGCCCTCACAAAAAGATATACTGTTAGTAGACACTTTTGGAAAGTACTTTTGTAGAAGATGAAGCTTTACTTTTACATCGTCTTGAACATTTACGTTAATTGTTACAAAAACCACGAAAGTACAAGAAGGGATCACATTTGTAACTCTAAATGTAAATGACTGTTTATTTTAAAGTTGGAATTTAAAAACTCTCATTATATTGATTGATTGATTGAATGTTTGCTGTACGTCCAGCACTTTTGGTCGAGCACTGTGAACCCTCACAATATGGTCCCATTAAAATGCAATTAGTTAAACATCCTGTCTGTCTGTCTTACATTTATTCTCTAAATTAAATTATTGTTTAAACTAAATTTGTTTTCTTATCATACATTGTTTTCTCAAAATAATGAAAGATATACACATTTTTGATATAAAAATAGCTAATTAAGCATTGTTTAGGAACAAGACATTATCAACACAGCGAAATGTGAAAAGATTGGGCTAAGTTCTTTTCGTTCTCCTCAAGCAGGCTTTTAAATGAAATCTGTTCATCTTGTAGAGGAACCATCTTGTTAAGGGTGTTGTCATGTCATTACTCTGAAAGCATGGACGCAACCCGTAGTGGATGACGTGTTTTTTTTATATTGCCACTTTCAATGCACTACAAAGGCCACTTGGTACATTTCGATAAAGACAAAGGCTCATTGTAGCCCTTCAGCAGACTAAATTTTTGGCCAATTTTTAATACTTTATACTTTATAAATGTAAGTTAAAATATTTTCCCAGTTGATCAATCAATTCCCCTGTTGATTAATTGTGTATTAGCTTGTTCTTGTCCTGATTATAGCTAAATGTTTGACCCGATTCAGAAAATTGGAAAAAAAACAACTGCAAAAAAGAATGGCGATATTAGAATTTTCGCAGTAAATAAGTTTACAGATCTGAAAGTGTCATTTTTATTTATGAACATACAGCTTATATTATTATTATACTGTACAAGAGCATTGATGAAGGCATATTAATAGAAAACATTGAAATAATTAGATTTAAGTGAAGTCAATTTCGTTTAAACAAATATTCCAGTTTAGCTTCAAATTGTACCGTTTGATTCATTTGGTCGAAGTTAATAACATTCAATTGAAAAACAGTCAAAAGATGCCAAAATCGTCTACAATGCGTTACACAACAATTTTGGTGAGACCATTTTGTTATTGTATGTAACGTCCGTTCACACGCACTACCGCTTCTAAACGCCTCATAATTCGCTGTTGTGACAATTGTCGCCCTTAATTAATGCCAGGCACTGTTCCTGCAAATATCTGTAAAAGAGGCGTTTGTTTTCACAACGACCTATGATGTCCCAAATGTTCTCAATAAGATTGAAGTTGTTACTTCAAGCGTCCATGGCATTGTGCCCACGGACTCGTGACACAAATAAAACCGCCACTACGCGAGCAAGATGTGGTCTAGAATTGTCGTTTATAAAGATAGGTTCCGTTTGTCACAATGAGATATTTCATTTTTTTTCCGAAACATCATGCTGATACCTTTCCGCATTCAAATTACCGATACCAGTTACAGGATAAAGCGTACAGTGTATGACACAATTCCCAAACCATAACTAAGTCACCACTAAACGGGACAGTTTCAGCAATGTTATGTTAGGCATGACCAGTGTTTAGTTGCTGCTTTACTTGAACTATGCCGTCAATTATATTCACACAAAGGAAGGTAATAACAAAATACCCAATACCGATGAAACTGTCACAAAGACAATCCACAAATCAAAGTCCTAGAAACCGGCAAACTTCAGAACCAACAACCAGCTTAAAGCAACTACAGCAATGGTCCTGACTCGGTACATGCATTTAAAAAAATGGTTGGTTAAACTAGGTTTTAAACCTCCCGCTTCCATTAATGTAGAATGTGAGTTGGTTAGTTAATTAAAATAGATTTGTATCAAATACCACCAGTCACTAATAGGTGTAGCAAACAATCATCGTAACACGTTCAATGTACACTGAATTCAAAATTTGTGAAAACTATAAAGAAGATACTATCTGATAGCCTAAATGTTATTGAGCAGGGGCTTTGGCACCATTTTACCATTCATAACTTATGTCTCAGTGTGAGCCTTGGACGTTTCACAAGCCTTAGAGGAATTGATAAAAGCACACGGTTAAAAACAACCGTCACTCGAACAAGTCGGACAAGAGCCTTATCTGTATGGCTATTAACATACATTGTTAATAATGTTTAGTAGGCTAATCGTTGAATGATGAGAGCCATTGGTATAAGGACATTTTTGCAAGTCTAATTGCAATAATGTGCCATCGAACATCATGGGACAGTTGGAGAGGATCATTTTATTACTATCGAACAAAATTAGGTCAAACTAGCTTAACGTGAAGAATGATACGTATCAAATATCAAAACTAATTTCAAAAGCTACGAACAGTTATTATGGAAGGCAAAGATGACAATAAAAAACTTCTTTTCGCAAAACAATAATCAGTAAAGTTGCACACTTTCATGAAGAATTAAACTAGCATAGAAATAAAAAAATAATAAGTTTTTTACCTGATTGTATATTTTGTGTATAAGTACAGTTTTCCTGTTGTATAATTCTAATATGGTTTGCATATTTAGAAATGCGGTTGAGGTTTTTAACGAAATATATTTTTTGATAAATGAAGTTCACTCCATTTATTTTAGTATAAACGACGTTGACCGAACTATTTTTAGCGTAACCAATGTAAACAAAGATGGCGGCTTTCATTATCGAAAGTAGCGATCAACTTTCAAATTCTTTGTTTGATGAACTATCATTAATGATTTGTTAAATTTAAAACTTTTCTTGTCTTCGATTAAAAAAAAATAAGGTTACAGATTGATGTAAAATTAAAAATTGTGTTTATTAAAATCAGAAAATGGTTTATGGAAATAATCGTACGTTTAAAAATAAACAAAATATTCATACGTTCAGTCAATCCCGCTACCAAAAACACAAGAAATATGAAGTTGAGAAACATGTTAGATAAATTAATTGCTTAATGCAATTTTAAAGAATTAAAAGGATTAAACACCGTTTTCAATGGATTTATCGGTATATCAACAAGACCAACTCACTCACAAACATATCTTATTTGTTTGTGAGTGAGTTGGTGTTGTTGATATACCGATAAATCCATTGAAAACGGTGTTTAATCATATAATAATAACTGATGATCAGTTTCTTATCTTTGTGTCACCAATTTTAGACAGTATCTATATAGTTGTGGATTTTCCTTTTTAACACTCGAAATTTCTCAATTTTATTATTAGAATCTACATTATTTTGCAAGTCTATATTTTATTAGTGATTTTAATAAAACTATATATTAATGTAGAAAACAATAAAATGTACACTAATCATAGAATGCGTAACCCCTTGTTAATAATTAATTAAATATGGTCAGCATTTTTTCATAAAAAATCGTATCGCAAGGTAATTCTCCTTGATGCAACATGATGGTGATATATGTTTTAAAATATTAATTTTATTTTGTCAAGATTAATAATTTAGCTAATAATCAGGTGCAAAAAGGATAAAACAAAATTTTGTTTACGGCGTTAAATTTTATTATAATACAACGCAAAACAGGTATGCAATGCAGACAAATCATGTTAACCTACTTTTTCAAATTAAAACAGAAACAAAGAAATGTTCAAAACACCATTGAATCCAATGCTGATAATCGTTAATCATGTTATGTCAATTGTCTCTAATTAACTGAAAACGAATTACGCAAAAATAATCATCTGTAACAAAATGGAACATTTTTAAAAAGAAACACATCATTTATAGTTTACCACTAGAAACCAAAACTATTAAAAACTAGCAAATTAGAAACTTGTTTGCTTTGTTTTGGTTGCTTAAAAGACGAAACATCTTAAAAATAAATGAAACACTGTTTTTATCGTTTTACCTCAAATAATTATGTCTCCTAAACGAAGTGTTGAGATACATATTGTTTTTTTCGTGTTTTTGTTTTAATGTCTCCCAAGCGAAGTGTTGGAAGACATATTGTTTTTGTACGGTTTCTTATTATGTAACACCACACCCCGCCCCCTCAAAAATCAACTTAGTCCGATTACAGCGAAATTTATAATGTAGGATGATGTTAATGCACAAACTGAGAACATCACGTATATTTGGTGAGTGCGTTCAAAATGCTAACGATTACAGCCACTGTAATCGTTAGCATTTTGAACCCACCCACCAAATATACGTGATGTTCTTAGTTTGTGCATTAAAATCATGGTGGTTTATTTGGCATCCCAACACAATTATTACTATTCATTCTTATTCTTCTTTATTTCTATTTATAAGACCTGACGTTTGCAATCAATTTTTTGGTTTTTTACTTCAAAACAGAGGTCATTATATAGGACATTGGTTTATATTGGTAAAATCTGGTATTGAAGGTTTTCAACAGGTTTAAAAAAATATTGGTGAAAAGGGTTAGTTTGGGAGAGATTTGTGTTGGCATCCCAACACAGTTACAGTTAGGTGCAGTCCTAACATAACATACAATTAACTTAAACCAGACCAAATCTCTGGTAGAAATCTTTGTTTTTGAAAGAAAAAAATCTCTTCTTTTGGACAAAAAAAACCAGTCGATTTGACCACTTTGACTTGACAAAATTTTGTCAAAAAAACTAGTTAAATTAAATTAAATTTAATTTTACTCAACTTCATGAATAATGCTATCCCACTTACCCAAATGTAGATTGTATGGCGAATAATAAATGTACATTTAATATTTTATTGGCTTGATATTATAACGAAGATAGTAATAATGTATTAAAAGATGTGCAAACCTTACAGTAACTAATGAATCTTTAAATACAATAATTATCAACTGAATTTAAGGACTTAATACTTATCATATAACATATTTGTACATTATTTGTTTGTACGTGCCTTAAAAAGGGATATATATTGTATGCTATGATTTGTTACGGACAAATACGTGTTAATATATCCTTGCTACCTTCCTTATCCATGCATTTAACATTAAAATATAAATAATGCAAACATGCATGCTTTATATTTCAATTCTTATATCATCCCTTTCTCTAATTATCCTACATTTGTCCTCTGAACTATTGATAAGATATCTTAGAGATAGTTCAGGGATGACCCCTAAAAGTCATCTAGGGGTTCACAGTCTTGTATTTTTTTATGACAGAATGAACTCTGAAAAAACGTTTAGGAATAAAATACGTTATTTTAAAATCTGTGACTAGTTCTTATAAACAACATTTTTGGTAATTTCTCTTTGTGTGGCTACTACGTTTTCAAGGGTCATCTATGTTTAAAGGAACAATCACATGAACCGCCTTTGCCAATTTTTGAAAACAGTTACAGGACAATCTGGACTACAAGATGTAAGCAAGATATTTTCTAACGTCATGTTGTTTGTAATAATAAATTATATTCGAGGTTAAGATCATAATTATAGTGCCATATATATAAATACATAGTTGACACAAATTGAAAATGTGCACAAATGCGGATTACTTGGTTATTTTAAAACGTTCTGTTTAAGAGATTTTTGTTAAATAAAAATAAATTTATTTTTAAGTCATATTAGAATGAATCAGTTACGTGTATATGTAACTGAACTGAAGATCTATTAGACACAGATTAAGGTAAAATTTAATTTAATTGCCATGTGAGAAAATATATAATTTCTGTTTTCTACCATAATAAATCACCATTATATGATAAAGGTCACATTATCTTTAAAAATAGAGTAATTTAAAGTAAATGTAGGAACACTTCTGGTTTTAAGTAGGCTACTAAAATGGACCAATAAAACTCTATGATAAGATCCATATAAAATGTCATCACAGATACCAAGTGTACAAGAATTTAATACGCCAAACGCGTTTCGTCTAATCAAGAATCATCACTGGTGCTCAAACCCAAGCAATAGTTAATATCAAATGATGAAGATGTCATAGAGCTATAATCACCAAAACTATAACTAATCTATAACTGCTTATATATCAAAGATATATTCATTTCTATGCCTCTTAAATTTAAAAAATCGAAAGGGAACATTACTGATATATCCCTGTAGATATCAAATTGGCCTAAACCATACAATGTTCTGCACAGTTCATCTATTGACTTGCTGCCTATGTCCTCTGATTTATTTGACCAACTAAGTAACTGCCATAAAAATTATGAAAAGAAATCCGTAAAATAACATGTTGGTCCCAAAATTCTAATTTCAGTTTGCAAACATGATAACTAACTGTATAATATATCTCGGGTAATACTTGATAAACCAAATATTGCAAATAAAATTATCCAGTATCACTGTTTTACTGATATTGTTTCACGACAGCCGATATTCCAAACAATGTCTGTGTATCGGAAACATCATACTTTAAATAAATTCAAAATTATTATCAACATTTTGACCAGAAAGTTGGCTATTAAGACAAATCTTCAGTTCTCAAATTAGAATTAAAGGATTAAAATATATTCATAGTGTAATAAATTTTGAAACTTCAAGGCAAGAATGGTTATCCATCAAATGTGGCAAGTTGACAAGTAAAATTGTCATTGTTGCAACACACAATTGGATACCGTCCGACCAATGACATTAAATTGTCAGTGTAGGACGTTAAAAACTCCCCAAGACAAGTAAAACTGGATTTCTAATCTCTTACATTAGGTAATATCATATTACGGATAACGGCTCTGATTTTACATTTCACTCATATCATATTATAAAAAAACACGTAAAATTAAAATAAGTCTTGGGCCTCGCATACAGAAACAACGTTCGGTTAAAAAAATCTCTAAAACTATCTGATTTTTTAAAGAGTGTGTTACATTTTACAGCAAACTCTAAAACTAGTCAGTATTGCTAGTAAAGACAACATTCATTCTAGAAGCATTGAATCAGATTTAAATTAGTTGATTTGATGTTTGCTCTAGTCCAGCGATCAATGTTTCATCTATATTGCAGGGCGAAAATGCGTTTACAAACATTAAGGGAATCAAGGGTCAAACATTTTGAATGCTACTGGAAAAGTATACGGTATGTAGAAGGGCCGTAAAAATGCATTTTGTAGAAGCTGCAACGAGCCTTCTCTTATGGACAACTACGAAGTGTCTTGATTGTGTAAGGAGCGTGGGACTCTTTCCACACACCCTTCTTATTAAGTTAGCAAAAGCTATTGACATCAAGAAAGAATTTGCACAATGCTTATTAAATGTAATATTCGTCTGAACAACAGGGGATGAAAAGTCTTAATGACGAATAGTAAAAAAAAATATGAACGCCAAACATGTGTACAAAATTAAAAGGTACAAATATCTTTGAAAGAAGAAAAAAACAAAAGAACAATTAGTAACACCAAATGAATGATTAAACGGTTAAAAAAAATGAATACAAAGATACAGAGACGTAATCAAAGGACAAACCAGTACAAAATTGCAAGACTATATGTAACACAAAAATTAGAACTACAATCACAGACCCAGTTAAACAAAATGACGATATCGAAGGAGTGAGCATATGTTGCCCCTCTAGTGAGGTATAGTGTTAGTTATAGTCATTCACGTGTGGAGATGAAGTAACACAAGACTATCTGCATTAATTTGTTTGATCTTTGTATAATGATAAATCAATTCATGAAGACGATCATACAGTTTGTGACCTCAAAATTTACTTTTACTGTACCTTAATCAAATTTCTAGAATCTGCTTATTTTCTGTTTTTTATTAAAATTAAAGCAATTGAATTTTTTTTAATTGTTACAAAACTGTAAAGACCAACCATGTAGACGCTTGTCGTAGTGATGAAGCTTACAGTAGACGGTAGTTTTAATATCCTAAATTGTTGAGAAGAGGTTATACCGGACACTTAAAACGTTAATTTTATGTATGTTTATGTACAGGTTGTATATCAAGTAGAAATAGTCTTGATTCTGTTTATTAGCGTAAGTTACAGAAATGGAATGTAACATTGATTATTGGACCTTCTTCTTTGAGAATTTTGTACAGTTTCTTATTTGTGTAATTCTTAAATGTTGTAAAAACTAAATTTTCCGTAGTCTGAAATAAGTTTTTCTTTAAGGTAATTAATTGTCACTAAAACCGCTTTCAATATTTTATAGGAAAGGGTTAATCAATTCTTGTGGTAAATTTATTGAATGGTTTTCAATCAGGCATTCTACTTTCTTGCTGGTTTCTGAAGTTAGAAATAGTCAAAATAGATAAATAAACATTTCAAATTTAGATACGTATTTTAATACACTTTTTTAAAATGTTGTTTTAACGCAAAATATCGACTAAAACTTACGCTGCTAAACTTTGTCACCAGAAAATTGAGAAATTGTAAACACTATTGTCACTAGTCATATGATATGAACCTATGTGGTCTTCATTTAGTTGAACCATTAAGCAGACATTACATTTCATTTATTTCAAACATTTATAAGGTAAATTACTGTGGTGAGCTGCAGTAATGTGAAGTTTATCACTGTAATATCGAATGTATTGGTAACGTCCCGATGTTTTACCAGTTTTGAACACTGAGAGATTTAAAAGAAATCACACGTAATAAATTGAAATATCATATTTAATTTAAACTTGACTATGGCATTAGAAGTTGATGTGCATTACACACAAAAACGGGTATACAAGTAATATAGATTTGCTATAATTTACAATACAGAACTATATATATATATGTATATTATAAAGATACAAATGACATTACAGTACACAACACTTTCACTTATCGGTAACTGAGTTTATGACCGATTGATAACCTCTGAAATAGATCGCTGACAGAATGCATACGCTCAATCTTTGAAATTTCCATTACCTTGGTAATCGTCAGCCTTCAGTTGGATCAGTCCAAAGTCGATGTTTTCCAGTTTATTGACGGATACATTTAATTTAAGTATTTCATATTCATTTATCTTTATTTATGCATTCATTAAAAAATTGTTTGCAATAGATATTGACACGTTTGAATGTTACATAAATTTTAATTGTTAATTGGTACATATTTTAAATGTATTTTCTCAATATATCAGTTGTTATGTTTTGTCATTTAACTTAAAGGTACTGTGTGTAATACTATTTACGAATCATCTTGTAATTATGTTAAGTGTCTACTAAAAATAAAATAAAAAAAAAACTTTATACATTTGTTCAATATATCGGATATATGTTTTAATCTACTGCAGCCAACAACTCGCATCAGCACAAATAGTTGTCAGACTGTCCATTTTATGATTAGAAAGTTAAAATAATTTAAAAAAAAAACTGAAATGAAACACATTAAGAATATTTTGGTAAATCTTACACTTAGAGTATACATTTCATAATATTTACTGTGCGACATAAATTTCGTTTAGATTTGTTATTCAGATGTTACATTTTATGAATATCAGGTAATAAAAATTGTCACGTAATGTAATCATTAACGCACACAAATCAACATTAAAAACAGATATCCCATGTATCTGTCAGAACTTCATTCTATGGCAGAGATAGTTTGACAAATAAAATATTGTCTCTGAGCTTAAATATTATTTGTTGTGTCGATACGTATTCAAAATCTGTTTTAGAATTTCTATTTAAAAATTAGATATATATTCCAAAACATTTTCTTAAAAGTGGTATTTTCAGTCGAAATGTCGATTACCTTGCTACTCTTTATACAAGAGAAGATTAAATTAAAGAAAAATATACAAAAATCATGACTGTCGATAGTCAATGTAGCATCAAATTTATTAGCAAATTCCCCGTAATTTCGTCAGTATTAAAATTGAGAACTGAACCATTTTATAAGGATATAAAATGTGCTATCATTAACACAATTTGTAAGAGAACACAATAAACCTCTCCAATGGCTTTGCAAGGTCATTACGCAAAAATATTTATTAAAAGTCCAGAAAACTCAGATTGACTTTCACAAAACATGATTATACCTTATTCATAATTTTAGAGATATAATTGACGATGCAGAACTTGCACACATAAATACCTATAACTGGGTGGTAATTCATAAATGACCAAATGATGACCGTGGAGTGATTGCTGACAAAGCTTCTTCCAAAGGTATAAATTCGCCATAAGCGCAGTAACCGCCAGCGTAAACTCCTATCACTCTCGTCGGGTCAATTGATATTTCTTAATTAAATTAAGAATAATGAAGCATACTATTGTCAAATTTTTCAAGAAATCAAATAAATACATATTTTAAAAGACAATTTGATTTTAATTCTGTATCCAAATTTACAAATTCGTTTTACTGTATACTTCATTTTATTTCTGATTAATTAAGTATTTTTTAATGTTTAATGTTATAATTTTATGCAGTTACATGTATCCAAATACAAACAACGAAAGGTGCATACATTTTACAGGCTAGATATTTCTCTTCAATTGTTGTCATTAGTAAGAAGATATCTGAAATAAAATTAAATGTATCAAATCAACCAACCAGTGGATATCTTGGATATCTGGCATGTCCTGAGAAACCAAATTGGAAACAAATTATGAGAAGATTAGACGACATTACTTTTAATTGCCATTTCTAAAAGATCGGCAATATGTTATTTTTATAACTGCACTGTCATTTCAGCAACGAGAAGTACTAGTATGTATTTGTAACTTAAGGATCTTATAGACATATTTATGCAATCGCATAATTACATAATACATGTACTGTAGCATATTACTCTCATTATAGAGTCCCATGCCCCATTACATGTATGCTTATGACATAGTATATTTGGAACCGTGGTAATTTTTATAACATTTTATTAGAATATTTAAAAAAGCAAGTGAAAACTCACCATCAAGTGGCTAATAATAAAAACAATATAGAGAAATGTTCAGTTATAACTTTGAGAAAGTTCAGGATTGATATCTCTTGATTTGTTGACGTCATTTATTTATACTGACATTAACTGTCATGGCTTGGTCAACAATGTGTATAATTTTGACAAAAAAACCCGTCATTTGTATCCTGCATAATCTTCTAGTCTTGTGTATTATTTTTTGTTAATGTTATATCGTTATGTTCACCGATCCGATATTTAGGAAGTGAACTGGTTTTATAGCTTCCTTTAGACCTTTTATATAGTATGTGAACTACCTGTATTGTGTATTTACACAATCTCAGTGGACTTACATTTTTACCTCTACCAATCTTGTCATTGAAAGAATACATTAAGCATTTAAAGTTGAATGCCACTGATAAGTCTTGAATGGACGAAGCGCTCGTCTTGCGCAATCAATTTGTCACCTTGATAATTTTGATAATATTTTATTAGATTATTTGAACAAAAGCAAGGGAAAACTCAAAACCAAGTAGCTTATAATAAACACAATATAGAGAAATGTGCAGTTATAGCTCTGAGAAAGTTCAAGGTAGATATTTTTTTATTTGTTAAGTAGATAAGTAATTAAATTTTATTTCGAATCGGATATATATATGTTCATAGAAACAAACATAAAACATGAGATCGTAAGAGCTCTTAAACCGACTTATTTTATACAACAGAACAAATCACAAAACATAACATGACAACATTAAAAAAAGAAAGTATGCTAATATTTCGAACTGTCTGTATTGTGTATTTACACGATCCCAGTGGACATATATTATTCCACCTCCCAATGAAGAATACTATTATTCAATCTCCCAATGAAGAATATCTTAAACATTTAGAGTTTAAGGCCACCGATGAGTCTTAAATAGACGAAACGCTTGTCTAGCTTAATGAATTTGTCACCTTGTTAATTTTTATTACATCTTGTTAGAATATTTGAGCAAAACCAAGTAACAGCGCGTCCGCGGGTGGCGGACGGGGAAGCAATATATATATAGAAGTTTTGGGTTCATGGAGTAAGAAAATTCAAGATCAACATGCTATAATTTGTTTACGTCATTTATTTATATTGACACTCAATTACTAAGGCCATTTTGTATATTTTTAAAATCAAGTACTTACATATATAGTGTAATGTTCTTATCACAAATGTTTCTAATTAATAAATGTCAACAATTTATCTGCTCGTTTTTATCTATCTTTAGTTAGACATTTAAGGTAAATTTTAAAGGTGTCATTTAAATGAAAGGGGCGTTTTTGTTTAAAAATATACTGCTGAAAGTTATGACATTACTCAATTTTGTATGACACTGAATTTCGCATTAGTTTGACATTACACGCGTTGTTTGAAGATTCTTAAATTGACATCAACATTGAAACAAAACTGTACCACTAGTACAAAAGATAAAAAATAAATATCATAGTTGTGTAATATTTATTTGATATTGCAGCAAAATGTCATTACACTGTCAATACCCACACTATAAAAATATCTTCACATTACAAATTAATATGATAAAAATGTCCCAGATGACTACTCATCCACTTTCATTATAAATAAAATGACCTAATAACATGTATGATACGTACCTATGTGGTCTTCATTTAGTTGAACCATTAAGCAGACATAACATTTATTTCAAACATTTATAAGGTAAATTACTGTGGTGAGCTGCAGTAATGTGAAGTTTATCACTGTAATATCCAATGTATTGGTAACATCCCGATGCATTACCAGTTTTGAACACTGAGAGATTTAAAAGAAATCACACGTAACAAATTGAAATATCATATTTAATTTAAACTCGACTAATGCATATAAGTTGATGTGTATTACACACAAAAACGGGTATACAAGTAATATAGATTTGCTATAATTTACATTACAGAACTACAATATATATTATTATAAAGATACAAATGACATTACAGTACACACCACTTCATTTATCGGTAACTGAGTTTATGACCATATGATAACCTCTGAAATAGATCGCTGACAAAATGCATACGCTCAATCCTTGAAATTTCCATTACCTTGGTAATCGTCAGCCTTCAGTTCGATCAGTCCAAAATCCATGTTTTTTTCAGTTTATTGACGGATACATTTAATTTAAGTATTTCATATTCATTTATATTTATTGATGCATTTATTAAAAAATGTTTGCAATAAATATTGACACGTTTGTATGTTATATTAATTATAATTGTTAATTGTTACATATTTTAACATGTATTTTCTCACTATTTCAGTTGTTATTTTTTGTCATTTAACTTAAAGGTACTGTGTGTAATACTATTTACGAATCATCTTGTAATTATGATAAGTGCATTCTTAAAATAAAATAAAAAAACTTTATACATTTGTTCAATATATCGGATATATGTTTTAATCTACTGCAGCCAACAACTCGCATCAGCACAAATAGTTGTCAGACTGTCCATTTTATGATTAGAAAGTTAAAATAATTAAAAAAACTGAAATGAAACACATTAAAAATATTTTGGCAAATCTTACACGTAGAGTATACATTTCATAATATTTACTGTGCAACATAAATTTCATTTAGATTTGTTATTCAGATGTTACATTTTATGAATATCAGGTAATAAAAATTGTCACGTAATGTAATCATTAACGCACACAAATCAACATTAAAAACAAATATCCCATGTATCTGTCAGAACTTCATTCTATGGCAGAGATAGTTTGACAAATAAAATATTGTCTCTTAGCTTAAATATTATTTGTTGTGTCGATACGTATTCAAAATCTGTTTTAGAATTTCTATGTAGAAATTAGATATGTATTCCAAACATTTTCTTAAAAGTGGTATTTTCAGTCGAAATGTCGATTACTTTGCTACTCTTTATACAGGAGAAGATTAAAAATTGAAAAATATAAAAAAAATCATGACTGTCGATAGTCAATGTAGCATCAAATTTATTAGCAAATTCCCCGTAATTTCGTCAGTATTAAAATTGAGAACTGAACCATTTTATAAGGATATAAAATGTGCTATTATTAACACAATTTGTAAGAGAACACAATAAACCTCTCCAATGACTTTGTCAGGTCATTACGCAAAAATATTTATACAAAGTCCAGAAAACTCAGATTGACTTTCACAAAACATGATTTAAAATATACCTTATGCATAATTTTAGAGATATAATTGACGATGCAGAACTTGCACACATAAATACCTATAACTGGGTGGTAATTCATAAATGACCAAATGATGACCGTGGAGTGATTACTGACAAAGCTTCTTCCAAAGGTATAAATTCGCCATAAGCGCAGTAACCGCCAACGAAAACTCCTATCACTCTCGTCGGGTCAATCGATATTTCTTAATTAAATTAAGAATAATGAAGCATACAAATTGGTTTTACTGTATACTTCATTTTATTTCTGATTAATTAAGTATTTTTTAATGTTTAATGTTATAATTTTATGCAGTTACATGTATCCAAATACAAACAACGAAAGGTGCATACATTTTACAGGCTAGATATTTCTCTTCAATTGTTGTCATTAGTAAGAAGATATCTGAATTAAAATTAAATGTATCAAATCAACCAACCAGTGGATATATTGGATATCTGGCATGTCCTGTGACACCAAATTGAAAACATATGATGAGAAGATTAGACGACATTACTTTTAATTGCCATTTCTAAAAGATCGGCAATATGTTATTTTTATAACTGCACTGTCACACTTCAGCAACGAGAAGTACTAGTATGTATTTGTAACTTAAGGATCTTATAGACATATTTATGCAATCGCATAAATACATAATACATGTACTGTAGCATATTACTCTCATTATAGAGTCCCATACCCCATTACATGTATGCTTATGACATAATATATTTGAAACCGTGGTAATTGTTATAACATTTTATTAGAATATTTAAAAAAACAAGTGAAAACTAATTATAAAGTGGCTAATAATAAAAACAATATAGAGAAATGTTCAGTTATCACTTTGAGAAAGTTCAGGATTGATATCTCATGATATGTTGACGTCATTTATTTATACTGACACTAACTGTCATGGCTTGGTCAACTATGTGTATAATTTTGACAAAAACACCGTCATTTGCATCCTGCATAATCTTCTAGGCTTGTGTATTATTTTTTGTTAATGCTTTATCGTCATGTTCATCGATCCGATATTTAAGAAGTGAACTTGTTTCATAGCTTCCTTTAGACCTTTTATATAGTATGTTGAACTACCTGCATTGTCTATTTACACAATCCCAGTGGCCTTACCTTTTTTCTTCTACCAATCATGTCATTGAAAGAATACATTAAGCATTCAAAGTTGAACTCCACTTATGAGTCGTGAATAGACGAAACGCTCGTCTTGCGTAATGAATTTGTCACCTTGATAATTTTGATAACATTTTATTAGATTTTTGGAACAAAAGTAGGGGAAAACTCACAACCAAGTAGCTTATAATAAACACAATATAGCTCTGAGAAAGTTAAAGATTTTTTGATTTGTTAAATAGGTAAGTAAGTAAATTTTATTTCGATATATATATATATATATATATATATATATATATATATATATATATATATATATATATATATAAGTCTAGAAGATTATGCAACGATACAAATGACGGTGTTTCTTGTCAAAAAAAGAAAACTGCTGAACCAGTACACCTTGCTGTATCGTCATGTTTGTCGATCCGATACTAATAAGTGTACTGGTTCAGCAGTTTTCTTTTAGACACTTTATATAATATTTTGAACTGCCTGTATTGTGTATTTACACGATCCCAGTGGACTTATATTATTCAATCTCCCAATGAAAAAACAACATTCCATCCCTAAATGAAAAATATCTTAAACATTTAGAGTTAAACGCCACTGATGAGTCTTAAGTAGACGAAACGCGCGTCTGGCGTAATTAATTTGTCACCTTGATAAATTTGATTACATCTTGTTGGAATATTTGAGCAAAGCCTAGTAACAGCACGGCACGTCCGCGGTTAGCGGACTGAGAAGCAACTATAAAAAAGTTTTAGGTTAAGTTGAAAAGAGAAAGTTTAAGATCAATATGTTATGATTGTTTACGTTATTTATTTATATTGACACTCAATGACTAAGGCCATTCGTTGGTCAGTCTGTGTCTAAATTTTTGACAAGAAACACCGTCATTTGTATCGTTGCATAATCTTCTAGACTTTTATATTATTATTTTTTGTTTATGCTGTATCGTCATGTTTGTCGATCCGATACTAAATAAGTGTACTGGTTCAGCAGTTTTCTTTTAGACACTTTATATAATATTTTGAACTGCCTGTATTGTGTATTTACACGATCCCAGTGGACTTATATTATTCAATCTCCCAATGAAAAAACAACATTCCATCCCTAAATGAAGAATATCTTAAACATTTAGAGTTAAACGCCACTGATGAGTCTTAAGTAGACGAAACGCGCGTCTGGCGTAATGAATTTGTCACCTTGATAATTTTGATAACATCTTGTTGGAATATTTGAGCAAAGCCTAGTAACAGCACGGCACGTCCGCGGTTAGCGGACTGAGAAGCAACTATAAAAAAGTTTTAGGTTAAGTTGAAAAGAGAAAGTTTAAGATCAATATGTTATGATTGTTTACGTTATTTATTTATATTGACACTCAATGACTAAGGCCATTCGTTGGTCAGTCTGTGTCTAAATTTTTGACAAGAAACACCGTCATTTGTATCGTTGCATAATCTTCTAGACTTTTATATTATTATTTTTTGTTTATGCTGTATCGTCATGTTTGTCGATCCGATACTAAATAAGTGTACTGGTTCAGCAGTTTTCTTTTAGACACTTTATATAATATTTTGAACTGCCTGTATTGTGTATTTACACGATCCCAGTGGACTTATATTATTCAATCTCCCAATGAAAAAACAACATTCCATCCCTAAATGAAGAATATCTTAAACATTTAGAGTTAAACGCCACTGATGAGTCTTAAGTAGACGAAACGCGCGTCTGGCGTAATGAATTTGTCACCTTGATAATTTTGATTACATCTTGTTGGAATATTTGAGCAAAGCCTAGTAACAGCACGGCACGTCCGAGGTTAGCGGACTGAGAAGCAACTATAAAAAAGTTTTAGGTTAAGTTGAAAAGAGAAAGTTTAAGATAAATATGTTATGATTGTTTACGTTATTTATTTATATTGACACTCAATGACTAAGGCCATTCGTTGGTCAGTCTGTGTCTAAATTTTTGACAAGAAACACCGTCATTTGTATTGTTGCATAATCTTTTAGACTTTTATATTATTATTTTTTGTTTATGCTATATCATCATGTTTGTCGATCCGATACTAAATAAGTGTACTGGTTCAGCAGTTTTCTTTTAGACACTTTATATAATATTTTGAACTGCCTGTATTGTGTATTTACACGATCCCAGTGGACTTATATTATTCAATCTCCCAATGAAAAAACAACATTCCATCCCTAAATGAAGAATATCTTAAACATTTAGAGTTAAACGCCACTGATGAGTCTTAAGTAGACGAAACGCGCGTATGGCGTAATGAATTTGTCACCTTGATAATTTTGATAACATCTTGTTGGAATATTTGAGCAAAGCCTAGTAACAGCACGGCACGGCCGCGGTTAGCGGACTGAGAAGCAACTATAAAAAAGTTTTAGGTTAAGTTGAAAAGAGAAAGTTTAAGATCAATATGTTATGATTGTTTACGTTATTTATTTATATTGACACTCAATGACTAAGGCCATTCGTTGGTCAGTCTGTGTCTAAATTTTTGACAAGAAACACCGTCATTTGTATCGTTGCATAATCTTCTAGACTTTTATATTATTATTTTTTGTTTATGCTGTATCGTCATGTTTGTCGATCCGATACTAAATAAGTGTACTGGTTCAGCAGTTTTCTTTTAGACACTTTATATAATATTTTGAACTGCCTGTATTGTGTATTTACACGATCCCAGTGGACTTATATTATTCAATCTCCCAATGAAAAAACAACATTCCATCCCTAAATGAAGAATATCTTAAACATTTAGAGTTAAACGCCACTGATGAGTCTTAAGTAGACGAAACGCGCGTCTGGCGTAATGAATTTGTCACCTTGATAATTTTGATTACATCTTGTTGGAATATTTGAGCAAAGCCTAGTAACAGCACGGCACGTCCGAGGTTAGCGGACTGAGAAGCAACTATAAAAAAGTTTTAGGTTAAGTTGAAAAGAGAAAGTTTAAGATCAATATGTTATGATTGTTTACGTTATTTATTTATATTGACACTCAATGACTAAGGCCATTCGTTGGTCAGTCTGTGTCTAAATTTTTGACAAGAAACACCGTCATTTGTATTGTTGCATAATCTTCTAGACTTTTATATTATTATTTTTTGTTTATGCTGTATCATCATGTTTGTCGATCCGATACTAAATAAGTGTACTGGTTCAGCAGTTTTCTTTTAGACACTTTATATATTATTTTGAACTGCCTGTATTGTGTATTTACACGATCCCAGTGGACTTATATTATTCAATCTCCCAATGAAAAAACAACATGCCATCCCTAAATGAAGAATATCTTAAACATTTAGAGTTAAACGCCACTGATGAGTCTTAAGTAGACGAAACGCGCGTCTGGCGTAATGAATTTGTCACCTTGATAATTTTGATTACATCTTGTTGGAATATTTGAGCAAAGCCTAGTAACAGCACGGCACGTCCGAGGTTAGCGGACTGAGAAGCAACTATAAAAAAGTTTTAGGTTAAGTTGAAAAGAGAAAGTTTAAGATCAATATGTTATGATTGTTTACGTTATTTATTTATATTGACACTCAATGACTAAGGCCATTCGTTGGTCAGTCTGTGTCTAAATTTTTGACAAGAAACACCGTCATTTGTATTGTTGCATAATCTTTTAGACTTTTATATTATTATTTTTTGTTTATGCTGTATCATCATGTTTGTCGATCCGATACTAAATAAGTGTACTGGTTCAGCAGTTTTCTTTTAGACACTTTATATAATATTTTGAACTGCCTGTATTGTGTATTTACACGATCCCAGTGGACTTATATTATTCAATCTCCCAATGAAAAAACAACATTCCATCCCTAAATGAAGAATATCTTAAACATTTAGAGTTAAACGCCACTGATGAGTCAATAATTTTGATTACATCTTGTTGGAATATTTGAGCAAAGCCTAGTAACAGCACGGCACGTCCGCGGTTAGCGGACTGAGAAGCAACTATAAAAAAGTTTTAGGTTAAGTTGAAAAGAGAAAGTTTAAGATCAATATGTTATGATTGTTTACGTTATTTATTTATATTGACACTCAATGACTAAGGCCATTCGTTGGTCAGTCTGTGTTTAAATTTTTGACAAGAAACACCGTCATTTGTATCGTTGAATAATCTTCTAGACTTTTATATCATTATTTTTTGTTTATGCTGTACCGTCATGTTTGTCGATCCGATACTAAATAAGTGTACTGGTTCAGCAGTTTTCTTTTAGACACTGTATATATATATATATATATATATATATATATATATATATATATATATATATATATATATATATATATATATATATTCGTTTAAAAATATGTACAACAACATCTAGATACATAATTAAAGCGAAAACAAAGTTTTACACTTTAAAAAAATGCACAAATATTTCGCCTGACCAACAGGCTTCGTCAGTGTTTTTACAACATAGCAACAAACATTTAACACGAGCTCGTAATAGCTCTTAATTTTATACAACAGAACAAATCACAAAACATAAGATGACAACATTAAAAAACGAAACTATGCTAATATTTCGAACTGCCTGGGTATTTAGATGATCCCAATGGACATATATTATTCTTTCGCCCAATGAACAATACTATTATTCAATCCCCCAATGAAGAATATCTTAAACATTTATAGTTTAATGCCACTGATGAGTCTTGAATAGACGCGTCTAGCTTAATGAATTTGTCACCTTGTTAATTTTTATTACATCTTGTTTGAATATTTGAGCAAAGCGCGTCCTCGGGTGGCGGAGGGGGAAACAATATATAGAGAAGTTTTGGGTTCATTTGGAGTGAGAAAATTCAAGATCAACATGTTATAATTTGTTTACGTCATTTATTTATATTGACACTCAATGACTAAGGCCATTTTGTATATTTTTAAAATCATGTACTTACATATATAGTGTAATGTTCTAATCACAAATGTTTCTAATTAATAAATGTCAACAATTTATCTGTTCGTTTTTATAATTCTTTAGGAAGATATTTAAGGTCCATTTTAAAGGTGTCATTTAAATGAAAGGGGCGTTTTTTGTTCAAAAATATACTGCTGAAAGTCATGAAATTACTCAATTTTGTATGACACTGAATTTCTTATTAGTTTGGCATTACACGTGTTGTTTGAAAATTCTTGAATTGATATCAACATTGAAACAAAACTGTACCACTAGTAGGAAAGATAAAAAAATAAATATCATAGTTTTGTAATATTTATTTGATATTGCAGCAAAATGTTATTACACTGTCAACACCCACACTTTAAAAAAAATCTTCACATTACAAATTAATATGATAAAAATGTCCCAGATGACTATTCATCCACTTTCATTATAACATGTTGTTGAAGGTGATGTGTGCTCGAATTTTCCAAATGTCACGGGTGACCTTTCATCCACTGGTCAGTATCAACAAAATTTCTGAGGTGACATATCATTCCTCTTTTATTAGGAAAACATTTTGCATTTCAGTTTGAACGAAATGTCAAAGATGATATATCATTAATCTTTTAATTTTAATGAAAGATCAAATATTGTCTGTCGTTCACAAAATTTAACAAAATATGGACATGGGAGATAGGTCAACTTTTGATCATATTTTGGACTTGGCAAAATGTGAACAAAAGTAGATTTTTCGTGCAATTACCTAAGTAAAACCTTGATTTGTATTGGGTTCTCACTTTCTGTTGTTGTGTTTTTGGTTTTTAGCTTCCGTTTGATATGTTTGTTTATATAGCATTTGTAATTATTTAACGTCCAGCAAACAATATTTTAGCTATATTCAGGACGAGAAAATTACAATTTTTAAATTAGTAGTACTTTATGCCTCCCTTTTATATTAAAACGTGATCTCATACAATAATATGAGAATATATACAGATAAAAATGGTACTTAAAACAATACAAGGTATGAAGCCATCACATTTAGTGAAATTAACTTTCTTTAAATAAATTAATTTCTTTTACAAACTTTAAAATTGTGTCGCCTGCAACAGTTTTATAAAAATAAAAATACGTATCTACACTATAAAAACGTTCCCGACTGTGGGCCACGTCCACACAGTCCATCAAGACATGCTTAATGGTGAATGGACTGTTGCATGGCACACATTCGATTCGTGGCTCATTGTTTAAAATATTACTATGTGTCGTCCTGGTTTGACCAAGACGACATCTTGTTAAAACAACTTGGTCTCTTACCTCTAAACCATTTAAAATTATTTGTGTGCAGTAGTGGCTGGATATCATGAAGTTTATTATGAATTTGGAGATCCCAACTACTCTGCCACAAATTAGAAATATATTTAAAAATTTACGCTTTAAAATCGGTAAAAGGAATATTACAGTTAATGATAGTATCATTTAGTGCATTTTTAGCCTCCTGATCCGCAACTGTGTTTCCATGGATTCCGACATGACTTGGAATCCAGAAGAAGATGACCTGTTTTCCCAGAGCTACAAGAGATTTTTAGATTTGAATAATTTTTAAAATGTAATGATTTTTAGTTTTGAAAAAAATCAATGGCCAGTAGACAAGACAGGGAATCTGAGCAGACAATAAATTTGCATTCGTCTGACGAAGCAACTATTTTCATCGCAAGAAGAGTAGCTTGTAAATACAGATGAGGCAGACAGAAGGCAGCAAGTTTCAACACGCTCTCCGAAGACAGCGGCCGAGGCGACTTTATCACCGTCTTTTGACCCGTCTGTGTAAATAGTACCATACTCAGGGTAACAAGATTTAATTTCTGTATAATGTTGTTGTATTATCAAATGGTTTGTGTCGGACTTTTTATGTTTTCTTAGATCATAAATAAATATCGGTTTGGGGTTTAACCACGGGGGATTATGCGAATTTCGATTGCAGCAATTTCATCTAAATATATACAAGAATTTTCCAAATGAAATTTCATTCGGAGGCCAAAAGTTTGACTTTTGTTTGGATGTTTTTCGAAAATGTTTTGATAAAGAGGTTTGAAAACACAGGCGTTGGCGGGGTTGCCAGGATATGCCTTTAACTTGGTTGCATATCGCAAAGCGAGCTTTATTCTTCTTTGATACAAAGAATGCTCGCATGCTTCTACATATAAATTCTCAACAGGTGTGGTTCTGAAAGCTCCAAGGCACAGTCGCAATCCTTGATGGTGTATAATATCAAGGATTTTGACATATGACTTGCGAGCAGAACCATAAATAAAGCAACCGTAATCGAATTTAGATCAAACCAGCGATCTATATATATTTAGTAAAACATCGAACTCAACACCCCAATCGGTGCTGGCTACGACTTTTAAAGTATCTAATGCTTTAATGCATTTTTAACATTTTGATATGGGTAAGAAAGGTTAGCCTTAAATCAAATATGAGACCAAGAAAAGTAGTTTCCATAACAATTTTGATGGGATTATTATATAATTTTAATTCGGGATCAGGATGCATCTTTCGTTTATTACAAAAATGCATCCCAACGGTTTTTCCAGTGTAGAATTTAAAACCATTCTCCATTGCCCGTTTCTCTATTCTATTTAAGTGCAGTTAGCTATTAATTTTTATACTAAATAAAGTGACAGAAAGGAACACTCATTTCCTGTTCAAAAGGGTGAGACAGAGTAGAATTTACCCTTACTTTAAATTCTCTGTCAGATCGAAAGTTTGAAATAAAGGTAGGAAGTCTACCTTTCAACCCCATATCAAAAATGTCTTTTAAAATACCATATTTCCAAGTTGTGTCATATGCTTTTTCTCAATCGAAAAAGATAGACACAACATGTTCATTTTTGGCAAAGGCGTTTCGAATATACGTTTCAAAACGTACAAGATGATCTAGGGTACTTCTCCCTTGTCTGAATCCACATTGGATATTTGAGATTAAATAAGTTGTTTGATTCCAAAAACCAGACAAGGCGATCGTTGATCATCCTTTCCATGGTTTTACAAAGACAGCTTGTGAGGGCTATAGGCCGGTAGTTGGACGCTTTAGAGTGATCTTTTGCTGGTTGTGGAATAGGCACAACAGTGGCCATTTTCCATATTGATGGTAAGTCACCCGTTTCCCAAATGTTGTTAAGAATATTCAAAAGGCATTGTAGAGAAGATTGTTGCAGACGTTTGAGAAGTTGATAATGGACGTCATCTGGACCACAAGCTGTATCGTGAGATTTGTTAAAAGAGGTTTTTAGCTCTTCCAAAGAAAAATGTTTATTGTAATCTTCTGGATTTTTTGATTGGAAATTAAGTTTTGATTTTTCTTTATGAGTTTTGATACGCTGAAATTCGGTATGAAAATTCTCAGCGGACGAGTGTTTTGCAAATGTTTCGGCTAATTTGTTCGACTCTGATGTTAACAAGTCTTGTCCATCTTTTTAAATGATGGACATTTGCTTTACTGTATTTACCTTTAATTTTACGAATAATGTTCCAAATTTTATTCATTGGGGTATGGTTATTTAGTTTAGAAACAAAGTTACACCAAGAGATGCGTCGTCTTCGTTTCGTTACCCTGCGAGATTTTGCTCGAAAAATTCGGACATAGTTAAGATCATTTTGAGTTGGGTGTTTATTAAAGCGTCATTCGTTTTTTTCCGGTCTTTAATAGCGTCCTCACAGCTGGCATCGAACCATGGTTTACTAGGATGTTTTGTATTCGTCAAGGTCTTAAGAATTGTTTCATCAGCAATTGCTATAAGTGTTTCATTGAATTTTAGAATTGAATCAGAAACAGCTTCAAAAGCTTCCGTGTTAAGTCGCTCTTTACAGAGTTGTTCAAATAGAGGCCCTTGTGGCCTTGCCAAATTTATACCGAGCGACTCGTTCTGTGTTTGTAGAGTGTAAAGATTCCAAGATAATGGGAAAGTGATCACTGCCACACAGATCGTCATGGACTTTCCATCTGCTATTGTAAGATCTATAGCCGAATATGATCCATTACCCGGATATAAATATGTATTAGTTCCATCATTAAAAATGCACTGATCTTCCTGATTCAATAATTTTATCTTTTCGTTAATTGTCTCACTACCCCATAGAGGGTTTTGTGCGTTGAAGTCCCCAAATAATATATATGGGGCTGGTAACTGATCAGTAAGATGTTTCAACTGATTTAAAATAAAGGAAGAATTCGGTGGTATATTCACAGAGCATAAAGTAATTGTTTTGTCTAATGATATTCTAATAGCAACCGCTTGAAGACCAGTGTTGTGATCTACAGGGCTATGTAGAACTTGATATTTTACAAGAATGGTTGAGCCGCCAGCAGCTCTATCATTCTCATCTACATATGTGCTGTATATAGAGTCGCTTTTTAAGGATATGTTATCACTTCGTTTTTGGGTGGAATTCTTGGAGCCAAAATGCAACAGAATGAAAGGCTTGAACTAATAATGTAATTTCAAGAAAATTAATCTGAAGACCTGGACCAATCCATTGCATTATTGTACCCATTATGATCTGCGAATAAGGGAATAGTTAACAGTTTTTTGGGGCTATTCCGACGGTTTCTGCTGGGGGATCTACTTTTAGATCCAGAATCTGGGGGTAGTGTATCCATGGGATCGCCCCAGATAGTAGTGTCTAGATGATCTAGACTTAGACTTCCAAACCTGTTATGGACCTTTATGGGATCCTGCAGCAGTTTTGGAGTACAATCTCCTTTTTGATTTGTTTTTTTAATTAGAAGAATTTAAATTGGAGTTGGTATTTTTTAATTTTTTTTGGCTGCTTGAAGAATTGGTTGAGGATTGAGAGGGTACTGAAGACGCAGATATTTGAGAGGATGCTGAAGACGTAGCAGTTCGAGAGGATGCTGAAGACGTAGCAGTTTGTGAGGATGAAGATTTTCGTGAAGATGTAATGATTTTGTCTGTTAATGTTGAAGGTCCTGTTTGCCAATAGGCCAGGTGATGATTGTTTGCGTTTCAAATGAAGTGAGAACGCGTTTGGCCACAATGGCGTATGACGTTGATGCAGGAGACGAGGGATTTTTCGTTGTATTATACAGACGACGAGCCTAAGGGTAAGAGATGTTTTTTCAGTTTTCAGTTTTTAATTTTTGAATTTCTTTTTCCTTTTTAAAGTGATGACATACCTTAGATGAGGACATGTGGGCTTCACCACAATTAGCACACTTTTGAGTTTTAGTGCAGGCGAGGCCCTCATGTCCTTCCTCTGCACACTTAAAACAAATCAGGTGACCTCTGCACTGTCCCTTTCCGTGGCCGAACTTTTGACTATTAAAGCAGCGCTCAGGGTTGGAGATGTATGCGCTGACTTTAGCTTTGTAGAGATCAATCTTGTTGGATTCCGGGACAGTGGGTGTGCTGAAATTCAACAGAAAGGTGTTCAGTTTTACCTGAACACCCTGTCTGTTAGCAATAAATCTTTGCACTTTTGTGACACCCCGAGGCTCTTGCTCTAAAAATATTTCGTCGTCTGATATTCCGAGAGGTCTTCGCCTCGGTAACGAATAATTCCTTGACTCTAGTTTAGAGTTCTGTGGGGAGAGTTAGATATTTCTAAATCAACAATTTTTGAAAGTTTAAGTAAATTTAAAGACTGGTGATTTCTATTACATTCAATAAGAAGGGAACCGGATTTCATTTTTGTGACGTTTTTAACGTCTCCTGCACAACCTTTAATAGTATTTTCTATAATGAAAGGAGATACTTTTGCCGAAGGTTTAGTTGGGGCTTTGCTAGATAAAACAAACAATTTTGGCAAATTTTCTTCAACAACTAATTCTTCAATGGGAAAGTCATTTTTATTGTACCATTTTTCATTTGTATTTCTGAAGCCATGATGAAAGAATGTGGTTCACCATTCTTGTCACCCACCCGCCACGGAGAGCCAACAGGGGCGATGCTTGGTGTCTGCGGATTACCAGCAGAAAGCATAAGGTGTTCCAAGGGTGGTATACTCAAAAAGATGAATTTCTCAACGAACGCAAACTTCGTGCCAGACACAACTAGCGAAACAACCGTTCGAAACTCGATCTACTCGATTGACCCATAAGCCACCGCCTCCTTAACAGCTTGTAACTGAACAGCTTTGGAACTGAAATTCACAAAATATGATCAAGTGATAGGAAAAATAGCGACAAGCTTGTTAAGGGCTCGGCGTGACCAGCCGAGTGACCGAACGGGTCTATCCGGCATCCCGTCTAGTTGAAGTCAGGGCCAAACTGGTGTATTGAAAATCGGAACCCGCTGACCCACACTAATGGATGCAGCAGAGAGTGATCTCTCAACCACTTGGATCCCTTCCTCCACCGACACGGGTTGCAACACACGGCAAACATGTCGCCTCTATAAAGTTGAGGAAGCTTTGCCCTTCAGCAACCGCCTTCTTTGCAAATCCTGTAAGTAAGCTGTCTATCAAATGGTAAATACATTTCATGGTAAAGTTTGAAGGAAAATATGGTAACAGAGTAGCTTAAATGAGAAGGATTCACAAAGGGCAAGACGTGACATGCCGATTCATCGAAGTCAAGGCTAACTCGATTTCCCGTCTAGAAAAAGTAAGAGTTCAGTAAGTTATCGGGACCGTTTACCCGGCCTACTGAAATCCCGTCCTGTAATCGACACGGGTAGCAACACAAGGCAAATGTTGCCTCTGTTAGCAGACTCTTACTGCAGGCTGAGGAAGCTGTGGGCCTATTCTCCTATATAACACAGAAGAAAAATAGCAAAGAAAACCGATCGAGCAACAAGAGCCAAAAGTTAAGGACAATTACAAATCCGGAAATAGACAAACGCAAAAACAAAAAAAGAAGGAGAGTAACCCGAACACAATAAAATGTGCACTCAGGAGCTTCGGACGAAAAAACAGTTCCAGTAGTTAAAAGTCAAATCCAGGGATAGTAAATGGTACCTATGACTCAGCAAAAATGTCAGGCACTGATTTCCCATGACGATCAATGAGGTCATTGCGACAACCATACAACTTCAAGGGGAGATAAAATCAAACTAGGTACAACAAACTCTTGTTTCAGTAGTTAAGCAGTCAGCATCAGTGATCTGTCTAGAGAATAGAAATACCGATCGCAGAATCTATAATAAAGTATACGGTATGAAGTGCTGGAGATGATAGAATGTTGCTGTGGATGAACGGAGAGTTGACAATTGGAAAGTTGAAGTCATAAACTTTTTCTTAGAGTCAAGTTTGTAGTTTTCCTATGTCTATTTCTAAAAGTAGTTCTAATGAAGAGGCTTACCTTATTATATCGGTGGTGTTTTTAATTTCAAGCTCGCTAGGGTAATGTAAATAGTCACCAAATTTAGAATTTTTGAGGTACAAAACGGTTAGTGTCATTTCTCGTTTGATGTATCTACTCCCTTAAATCCTTGAGGGATATAGCAAGGCAGACTACAAGTTTTGGTAACGAAAATCACACGGACCAAATATTTCCGCTTGGAAACATAAAAAAATCAAAAACCCATGGGAAAACCAGTTTCTATAACACAATGTATAAATGATTTGTTCAGGTTGGAAGTAACACTGTATGCTCTTAAAAAAATTGTATAATAGTCTTTTAAGTAAACATGACATAAGTTATTGAAAATATTTTCTATGGAAATTAAATGTCATCAAAAATAGCTAGATTATAGTAGATGTAACTTTCCAGTCCTGTTTGCAGCAATGTGAATGTAATAGGCCCTTTCAATCACAATCACAGGCGACAACGTAGTCATGGTTATCGTTACTATACATCGCCTATGTTACATGATGTATATATAAATGGCCTACTACCATTTGTTCAAAAATCACTAGAACTTCATCATAAATTTTATTTTGTTCCACTCAAAACACTACATTCTCTTCACAAAGAATGTCTCCAGTCATCTGTAACAGACTTCGTCCACTCTGTATAGATCAGCAGCTATTATTTTAGACAGACATTGGAAAACACAGATTTTTTAAACCTGTTAACATACACACAAAGATGAAGAAGAGTCTCGTTCATTTCTTCTTTACTTTTTGCTAAAAAAAAGCCACAGATGCTACCAATCTTGGTAATGTCTTTCATCACAAGTCTGTTTCTTCTTTTAATATTCCACCATACTTCAAAAAGAAATCAATTCCTATTACATCTTATACCTATACTATGACCATTGCACCCAGAAGTTTATTATTACATGATCTTTTTCATCAAAGACTTCAAAGCCAACCCCCACCCCCTGCTCTTACCACAATTTCCCATTCATATATAGTCCTTCAGGTCACGTGATAACTGGATATATTAATATTGTTGAACCTTAATCCATCAAATGGAATTATAACTTTTAAATTATTGATGGATTCACTAGAGGGCTATGCCAGAAAATGGGCAAAACAAGAGAACCAGGAGGTTGATACTTTGTCCAATTTGGTAACGGCCCTGATGTCATCGATTCAAAAAAGAACGTCTATGAGTACTAAAGCATCATCAATCTTCAGAAATCTTAAAATTTTGTCCAACATTCATGACAAATGTGTTGTTTTGTCAGCAGATAAGGCTCCTAACAACATTATTTTTATTTGCAAAAACATTGCATAGAGAGTTTAGTTAATGCGTTAGGCATGGCCAGTTCACTTGGCAACCCTTCTTACACATTCACTGCGCTTTCAAAAGAGAAGATTATTGAAAATCACATTTCGGTAGTGGCATCCTTTGATCTCAAAATCAAAGTCGAAAATTTTGATCTCCCTTTATAGTATAAGATTCCAAAACTTCACAAAAATCCGCGTTTCATAGCAGGGTCGTCTAAGTGTACTACCAAAACACTATCGCATCTCTTTCCCATCGTGACAGCATTTAAACATGTTATGTTTTGTCCCTCAACAATGCTGAATTTGGCGTCTATTCTCAATCAATTTACCCTATCGAGCTATAATTTAACGAAACCACTAATACATACTTCTAGAAACAGACTCAGGAAAACTACAAATTAGACTTTGCGACTTTGATGACTTCTACTTTCCAATTGTCAACTTCCTGTTCATCGACATTCCAGCAGCGCCAGCGTATGGTGTGTAAGATCTTCAGAATTATGATAGTTAGTCTAACAATTACAAAATCTAAAAATACCTGCTTTTATATTTCTTTCATCCCAATAAGAATATTTCATATGCATACCAAAATGAGATCGATTTTGCAATTTTTGTAATCTCAACCAATTTTAGTAAAGGAAGTATTAGTAGACATCATCAAACACGTCAAAGAGTAATTTTATGCAAGACGAAAGTCTAAAATGATGGATAATGATGTATAAACTTCTGTAGCCATTTTTGGCTATAAAAAGCAAAAGGCACCCAAACCTTTTAAATGCTGACTTGCTAATACAAACACGAAACAAAAACAACAGATATAAAGAAAAATCATAAGACACAAGCAACTTTGAAAAACTAGAAAAATAGAAAGGTAGAACTCAACATGCTGCATCGGTCGTGTCACTCACAGGATACTCATGTAAACGTATTGTTATTGTGATAAAGGTAATAAATAAAGAGGTTTCGTATTGCTTTGATTTAACCCGCCGCGTAGCGTGACTGTTTCCAGACAGTATTTGTATATGTCCTCGTCTTTATCTTTCATGTTATTTGTATTTTGATAATTATTAAGTGACCAAGTTTTTTTTATTATATTAGTTATTACGTCAGAGACTAATATTTCAGTTAGATGTTAAATACATTCCTTTACTAAATTAGACTGTTTTGTTCATTTTGCTTTGTTCCTGGTATAGATATTATATTGAAACTGTGAATAGGTAAAGAGTTATTGATGCTTTTACACTTGCGGTATTAAGTTTCAGTTAATGGTTTGTAACAACAATACAATCTGTTGCTAAACATTTAAAGGTATTCAAAATATTTGCAATCTATAGTTATTGTTTCGTCCAGTAAAAAAGGTAAGTCTTTATGAAAAGATAAAAATAAAATTTGAACAGAGACAATAATTATTGGTAAAGTATTTTGCTACACTACTGAAACTGTTGTCATTAATGAAAACACATTTAAAATCATTATGTGAGAATCAAGGAATCAATTGTGTATCGACGTTTTCGTTATTATTAACACATTAATATTTGAAAGCAATACATACAATTATTATTTTTGCTGAACAACACATAGAATAGAACCAAGTTAGTTCATGCTCCATAACATCTTTTTGTTACCTTGTAAATTTATGTTTCAGCTGAGTACACAATGAAGAACTCATTTGCTATTATAGTTCTTGTCATTGTTGTGGCATGGTTGATGCCAGATACATGTGAAGGATTTTGGACTCACAGCTGTGGCTGGTTATATTCAACAAAATGTAATAAAAAAAGAATTTCAGCGTTACAAGGTTGGTGTTTTGAGTTCGGTATACATCAACAAACAAACATTAAAAACACTTAAAGTAGGTTTTCTCTAACGTTTTTATTACGTAGAAGTTATTCATATATCTGCATCAAGATAAATATTGCAAGCATGTTTCTTAATGCCAAAGTCATACCGGACGTAATTACAAATTATTTACTGCGTAAGTGGCAATATAACGATGCATAATATTTTTATTATCTCACATTAAACTATAATATTATTCATGACATTATTAACCAAAACTTGGTCAATGAGTTCATTAATTTTAGAATTCTAACATTTAACATTGTAGACATAGATAGTCGTCTCATAGACGAGAGGTCGAATTTTCATGCCAGAAATCTTCAAAATGAGGAGCGTAAAATTGGCGAACTAGAGAACTCCAATAATCAGAACAAGTAACATAGTTGAATTGAATAAAAGAACTTTCAGAAATCTGATAGATCATGTTTTTTTTAAACTTGTATCCGTTAGTCAAAGCACTGCATATGGTAAAATTAGCCAGGATTACAATGAAAGATTTCAATGTAGTAAATGCATTTTTAAAATTTCCCTTGCAAAACAATTTGTTGAATCATGTGCTAAAACTGAAGGTGTATAAATTCAAAGAAGTATATTACGAGAAAATATCCACAGATTAGGCACATCGATAAGCTCATATGTTCAAATATCGTAGACCAGGTCAAAGCAGTGTGATCACTGAAAAATATTTACATAATCAGATTTTGGAAAGCTTGTGTAATGATTTTGATGTCGGGTCTCTCTCTCCATTTTTCCTGCGGTTTGTTCTCTTTCATTTAAGAGAAAGGGATTATAGATCCTTCAAAGGAAATAAATATTTTTACCCTGCGTAACACGTTAAATTCTTCGGTTATAATTTGATACGATAAAGTTGAGTTTTAAATCTTACACATTATTTATGCGATATCATAACCACACTAAGACTTGATTTAATAAAAAAACAACACGTAATATAAATTTTATTCGATAAACTTATGTTTTAATACAATTTAAATAAAAACCCGTGTGCAAAGCAATGCACTTTACTAAAAATACGCAAATACTTTTTTTATTTCAGTTTTTTGTATCGATTTGTTTAAATTTGTTTTCTATTTAAGTTTTGAATGAGCGTTTATATGTCACCAGATGAACTAGAGTATAATTGTTAATGATGTTAATTACAATAGCCCAAGCAATTGAGTATGTGCGTATTCCTTTGAAGTGTTATTATGACTCATGTACCTATGCGCAAGTACAATGTTCGTGGTGTATTCGAACCGGTAAGAGCTATGTATGTACAATCATTCATAACTAAACTAATTATGTTGAATTATAACTTTCGTTTAATTGTATAAAATCATTTTACACTGGCGATTACTACACTTTATTGTTCTCAACTTGTGACATTCAGAAATTTTGATTTTAATGTTAAATTGTATTCGATAGAACAAAAGATAAACAATACGATGCACGCAGAAGAAACCATACTATAAATTTACTAACCTGTTGAATATGTATTGTCCCTGGTATTGAGTCGAGGTTGACGTCAAAGATCCGAGAATCCATACAAGGCAAATACAGACAACAGCTGGTAACAATTTATTGAATAAATCAAACAGCCCGCTTGGCTGGTCTGTATGACAGGAATGTCTAACAAGAGCATAGAGTATTGGTACTAAATAAACTACAACATGCAACCCATTATGTCAAGTCCACATGCATTATATCAAACCACCCTCGTTTAAAATAGCAAAGAAAACATCGAAAAATATTTTCGGACATATATACAAACGGACGTAAGTAAGACAATGCCCCAGCCCACGAACTTTGTGTAACTGCTTGCTGGACGGTAGTTAAATGTTAACCTTCCAAGTCAAGGAAATTAAATTCAGCAACCATGACATTTTTTTCAAGTGCGACAAATCAGCATTGATCATAGTTTTCAATGTAGTTTCGTCGTTTGCTGTAAGTTGAATACTTGTGTTATCATTGAAAATACGACATAAATATAAAATATCATCTGTAATATCATATATAAATACTAAGAACAATAGGGGACCTAGTACAGACCCTTGTGGCACAATCGCATGCAATTTGCCAACACACGAAAGAACTAATCGCTGGGTACGAATGGTCAAATGTTCAACCAACATAGAAGATCGCCTTGAATGTCGTATATAGAAAATTTCAACAATAAAGCTCTTATCTAGACTCTGTCAAATGCTTTGCTTTTATTTGCAAATGTAATACTAGTTGCATGTTTTGCTTCTTAAGCAAGTAGTACTCTGTGATATAATTCGATCAACTGGTGACTTGCAGAATGACCTGGTATAAATCCAGCTTGAAAGTTTATTTTCATCAAAACGGTTAAACATGTGCTTGAAAATATATTTTCCAATATCTTACTAACACAGCAGAGTAATGAAACGTGTCTTTATTTAGACAGTGGAGACTTGTTTGTCACCGTCTTAAAACAAGGAATAAAATTCGCGGTTTTTCACTAAGACGGGAACACCCTTTCACGTAAGATTTATTAAATTGTAAGCACAATGGTTTTGAAATATCCTTTTTTTCACAGAAATCAGCATTTTATTGGTAAAAGTCTCTGAATCAGTAGCTTTACATGCATTAAGAACAGATATCATGTCTACTACGCCCTGTTCAGTAACAATAACTTCAAAAACAATATTTGAACATCTCTCTTGGAACTCGGGCATGTCCATGCTCTCGTCGTTTAACACAGAGATCGAAGAAAAATAATTATTTAAACTGTTTGATTTCTCCGTTGAATCACATACTAAGTTAAAAATTGTTGTTGGGTTCATGGATTGGAGAGAGGCCGTTTTTTCAGAAGTATGTGAAGAGTTTTCCAGTACATTTTGCTATTAGTTGATTTGAGATCGTCAAGATGTTCATTAAAATAAGTATAAAACCGTTGTTTCAATTGTTGCTTCAAATTGTTAACTATATTTCCATGATTTTTTAATTTTTGTTCGGATGGGGTAGTTTTGGTTCTTAAATGTATCTTTCTAAATTTGTCTCGTTTACGGGATTCGCCTAGTAGTTCTGAGTCATACCAATCTTTGTCGTCACTATGAACGGTTACCTCCCTTCTTGGAATACACGATTTAGCTATTTAAAGAATTATTTTTGTAAATTAGAGCAGGCCAAATTTACATCAACTTCATTTACAACCGCATTTTCCAAATCGGTTTCAATTAGTTTTTGTTTCATTAGTAAGTAGTCTACCCTTTTATAATCCCAAACGTTACTTTAAAATGTATTCTTTTAACCACATTCTATAGTTACCTTAGTGCCGTCATGATCACTTATTGATCTATCGATCGATACAGTATCACAATCAATAACCGGTATTGACTCTATGATCAGTACTGGCTCTAGTAAAGATGATTTACCAGTTCTTGCTTCAAAATGTGTGGGTATACTAATTTACAAATCCATTAATTACAAACATGTCTTTAATAGATAGGGGTAAATTATTTATGAAATTTTTATTTAGATTCCCCAATCAAACTATATTACCGCTTTCATCTTGCGCTTGCTTAAGCATCTGTTCAAAGTATTACCAATAATAGATATTTGATTTTTTCTTTTATATTTATCCAAACTTTATTAAATGTGGTCTTCAATTCATACCGCATACTTTCAACATGATCATACTTTACTTTTTATATCAATCCAATTTTTATGATACATTATCTTCTATCCGAAATAGAATTCCTATCTATTTCTGAGACTTCTAATATTGCAATGAAAAAATGACAAATAAACGTCATTTGTGTCGGATGTGGCACTTGGACCTGGGTTCGTTTCTACATCGCCGGATAACAATAATATAAATATAAATAAGAAATTAAAAGAATTAAATAAATAATTGTATCTGAACCTGGTCAACGAAATATTAAAGTTAACTGTATATATTGTATCAACAAATAGAAAATATATAAATTGAAAGGAACATTTTTATCTTTTCTACAATAAACCTTACACACTTTGTAATAAAACAGCTCTGTTACAATGCTACAATATCATACCCATTATCGAAGGTAAAACACATTTCAATAATAGGCATGGGCTGTTTTAATAAAACATTTATACAATACTGTCTATTACAGCAATCCTAAAGATTCTTCAGAAAATGTATAATCACTCTCATATATTCTAAGTGTTCAATTTCTCAGCTGTTTTATATCAACTAATTACTTTACCTAAAAAGATATCAACAGTTTCATATAATTTGACCCTAAGATAAGTAACTTCTCATATTGTAAAATTTCTCCCAAAGTGTAATTGTTTCATATAAAGTTATTCTTAAATTTCTCCCGAAATGAACATAACACTGCCTTCTATACTGATCCTTAAAGTCCCCTATAAAATGTATTAATACCCTACGACTTTATATTCCAATATTTAAATGTGTCATACATTGTTCATGTATATATAAAAATATCAGAAGTTTCATGTAATTTGCCCCAAAAATGTATAATTTTCATATTGTTAAATTTCCCCATATTGTCATTGTTTCATACAAAATAATTGTTAAATTTCTCACAAAATGTATAAAACACTATGTTTTAAACCAATCCTTAAGATTCTATATAAAATGTGTAATCACTATCCTATATTCCAATTGTTCAATTTATCAGCTATTTTATAAAAACTGATGTTATAGACACAGCAGTTTTATACAATTTGCCCCAAAAATGTTTTACTTCTCATACTGTTAAATTTCTCCCAAAGTGTAATTGTTTTACATTTAATAACTGTTTGATTTCTCCCAAAATGTATAAAAAATTGTCTTTTATTCCTATTATCCCTGAAAATGTATAAATACTCTTTGTATTCCAATTGGTAAATTTCTCTCTAAAATTATAAGTTGTTTGATTTCAATTGATCCTTCAATTTCGACATAAAATGTATAATCACTGTCTAGCTCTTCACAATTTCTCACAAAATGTATAAAACATTCTTTTAAACTGATCCTTAAATATTTATCTAGATCATAAAATTTTATGCACATATTCTTGTCTTTAAATTCTCCCTAAACTTGAGCTGTTACTGATTCTGAAATTTCATTTAAGGTATATACATGTAAAACAGTGTCTGTTATCCTAGTCCTTTAAGGTCCCAATATATTTACAAATACTTCCTTTTTTTGAATATCAAATTTCTCCCAAAACTTATACTGAATATTAAATATCCACCAAGAACTATTTCACAAAGCTTCCGGAAACTTCCGCAAACATGTAAAGTTTCCATAATTTTACCAAAAGTGATCCGAAACATTTAGATGTTATTCCTAAAGGTTCCAGAAACTTTGCCGTTCTTAATTGGGTTTCTTCAGTCTTTCTGCAATAACATCACTATTAGTGTACATGTTGATCAATAACCCAAGTAATTATATACAAATATATGAAAAAAAATTTTTTAATTGTGTGTAACAAAACATTGTCATTTCCTTGCAAATTTTTCAAAATTATAAGTTATCCTTCATTCCTTTTTTTGGGAGGAATTAAAAATCCTTATAACTACATGTACTAGTATAAAATATGGTTTGTTAATTTAGCAAAAAAGTATCCAAGACTCTTTTTTAAATACATTTTGAGATGACTTCTAAGAAAATTATTAAATTTGAACATCATGTGATACTTGTTCAGTGGAATAGTTTAGATTATTTATACAGTTTATTATGTTTTATGATATTTTATTCATTGACATAAGGGTCCTTGAGATCTAATTAATGTCACATTTACAATAACAAAGTTGAAGAAAAAGGAACGTTTTCTCTTTCTTTTTTTCCTTCCTTCCCCTCTGTTCTAATACTCCACATGTCAGACAACAACATGTGACATCTCTTAATGTGTCACATTTCATTAACCATGGAAGCTGCTGTCTCACTTTTGGAAGTTGTTCAGTTGATTGGTGCGTGCCAGTTAAATAGCCATGCTGTAATACAAACCTGCTATTATTCCTAAAGAAATGACGTCATTTAGGAGAATTATGACACAGACAGAGAAAAGACTAGCTAGAGCTTCAAAGAAGTCAAATTTGACCTTGGCTTTAATTTTGTAACAAAGTACAGGAAGGTTATAATTTATTTAACAAATTAACCTTTTTTCCTAGACCTTTTATGTATTTCATATGGAAACAAATGAAAATGTCCAATGTAATTTTTACATGTACTAATAATAGTAATATAGATTTAGTTACAATATAACATACAATAAACGTTAACAGAGTTTTGATTGATTGGATGTTTGCTTTGCACCTAGATATATTTAGGATGAGAATAAGTTATCAAACAATTAAGCAACAGAAAAAGGGGCTGAGATAGGACACAGGGGACATGATTTAGACTGCTTACTGGAAAGGTATGGAGTTTTAGGTAGGGACGGAGAACTAAGCCTTTTGCAGTGGCTACAATGAGCCTACTCTTTATAGAAATCTACACAACAAAACTCTCAAAACATGTTACTCACTATGGTCCACAGCCAGGCTTCAGTACCTTGACCTGACAACATCCAAACGAGAGGGTCTACCCAGCTCTGTAGGTCAAGCATAGGGAACCCTCCCTGGGTATGGTCCCAATTAACAAGGGGAATGAACATAAAATTACATAAAATATCCTTCAAATAGTTTTAAAAGAAGTTGAATTGCTATAAAATACATTCCTGTCCATAATTATGTTCAACAATTTTTTTTTTGGTTAAAATTACTAGTATTCCAGCCATTTTATTGAACAACCGAACTAAAGGATAGAACAGCCGCATAGATAAAACCTTGACCTATTATTTCACACAGCTGGTACCAAAGGATTCTGTAAACCGCGAGATTTATGGATATACTAGAAAGTAGTAAATATCTTTATTCTTATTTTTAATAATCTTTATACAACTGTTTGTTTCAAACTCAAATCCTTGTAAAATTCACCACACATACTCAATGAAACATTTATAAAAATGGTTATACAGAAAATTTTTTTACAAATATGAAATACTAGATGTGGAATGAATTTGAACGTGCATGAAATAACCATTCAACCAAATACTTCATCTCATAAAGAGAACAACCAGCAGTTTTTAACATGGACCTCATTGAATAAAAACCTAACTAGACGGAGTACACCCCTATGAAAGACAGGCAATTGCTTTACTGCATGTTTTGTTTATCAAAGACCATCAAAGGCACTTTACTAGAATACCAATCATTGTAATTTCAAGTCAACAAATATATAAATAGTAAAATATATCAGATAAAATGTAATGATTAATGTTGATTTCGTCAAGGCTATTTTCAGCTTTATCATGGCATCTAGTTATATTATGAAAGGAAGCATATCACATGACTATGTCATAAAAAGTAACGACGAGGTCTAAAACAAGAGGATCTTAAGAGCCTGTATCGCTCACATGACTAACAAAAAAACTTTTTAAGAGACATAAATTTTCTTGCAAATTTTAATATTTAATGTAACAGAGTTTATGCAAATATGCTGTTTCTAAGAAGAAGCTGTTTTTATGCTTTATCCATACAGTCCTATGTTACATAATGGCATCCGTGTTGGATTATGAATCCCGGTGTTCCATGGTGGCAGCAATCTTGTATTTTGGATCATCACAAAAAAAATTAGTAGAGGACCATCTGAGGTACATTTCTACAATATCACAATTCTTTCTGCATAGCGGTTTGTGAGAAAACAAATTTTGAGCCAATCAGAACGAATTTGCAGCTCTGGCAGCCATGTTGAATTTCCTATCAGCTTGAAAAAAATCTCTTAAAACTATCTAATAAGATAGCTACATGTACTTAGTATGCAAGATTCACTTTTGCATTAATTGGTTTAATGGTGTGAAACAGTTTCAGAGGAGAAACTGTTTGTATGGTTTTCTCATAGGATCTTATGTAAAAGTAATGCAGGACACCATCCGCCATATTTTGTGAAAATTGCACAATAGATATCACATTTATGGTAAATTTAATAATAATTTCTGTCATTTAACTCTTAATTTCCATAAAATTTTAAGTAATAATGAAAGACTTATACCTATAGTATTACTTCAATTTATTAATAGTTGAAATAAAAGGTTTTCGCATAAATGAATTCAGTATTGGCAAAAATAATGAAAATGAAATTTTTTAAAAGGGAGATAATTGTCAAAAAAACCCCAATTTTTTAGCACTTTTTGACCAGTTTTGTCCCACAAAACAAAAATTTAACTTGAATTATGATTACTTGCATATGGCAAATTTAAACAAAATTCATCGACACATTATTTTCCGTGAAAGTGTCCTGCATCCCCTTAAGCTGTGTTCCAAAGTGGTGGCCATATTGGATTTGGGATCGGTGCAAAAAACAAAAACTTTGTATATGGCCATGACCATCTAAAGCATATTGCTATAATATTTCAAATTAATCTGCAATGCGGTTTGTGAGAAGAATGTTTAAATTCAGCCAATTAGAACTTGCTAATGGCCCTGGAAGCCATGTTGAATTTCTTATTGGCCTAAAAAATATTAAAATAATTATCCAAGCTTCATTTCTGTATAATTTGGTTTCACTGTGTGGATCAGTTCCAGAAAAGAAGCTGTTTGTATGATTTTCCCATAGGAACCTATGTTAAACAAAATTTAAGATGTTTGCATTGCCATCTTGGATTTTCGATAGGTACAAAAAATTAAAACTTTGTAGAGTACCATTTAAGGTACATTTCTGCAATATTACAAATCAATCTGCCAAGAGGTCTGTGAAAAGAAGAATTTTGAAATTCAGCCAATCAGAACACATTAATGGCCCTTGCAGCCATGTTGAATTTCCAACTGGCTCAAAAAACTCTAAATAATAAGATAACAATCCAAGCTTCATTTTTGCATAATTTGGTTTCATTGTGTGGAACAGTTTTGGCGAAGAAGTTGTTTGTATATTTTCCCATAGGGGCCTATGTTAAACCAAGTCCTCAATAGCGGCCATCTTGGATATTGGATCGGCACAAATAACTCAAACTTTGTAAAGAACCGCCCAATACACAATTATATTCCTGGCAAGTTGGTAATTATTGGCCAAGTGGTTTTCGATATTGTTAATTAAACTGAAGTCATAGGATGGTGTTATGCCGCCCAGGAGTATTGCTATATATATCTGGCAAAAACTGGGTCAATCAATCAATCAAACTGTCATTTGCTTTCTATTTACCAATCATTGATAATCAACCCCAATTTGTATATTTTATTATTCTTATGTCTTTTATTAATGTAATTTTACTGCCTCATGTGGGTGCCCTGATTGGCAAATAAGCAATATGTTGTTGTTGGTTTTGGAGAAGAAGATAGAAATGTGAAAAGTTTAAAACAAGGTGTCCACTTCAACAAATTCCAGTTTCCACAAAGTTTATGTCAGGTCTAGATTCCCAGCCATTTTTTCTACTAGAACCTTTCCGAAATATTTATGCAACTTTTTACTGATGTGGAACTTTCAGGGTGCTTTGTTAATAGCATTTTCAACTTTTTCAAGTCTGACTTTGCAATGTTTCTGGATGCTTTGTTAATAAGCTCCCTGATGATTATTTTCTCTTGATATATTATAATTCTTTATTCCAAATTCTTCTGTTAAACAATATTGTTAATTTATTCTGTTTTTTTATTAAATTGTTGTTAATTAAATTTGTTAAATATTGCAACTTGTTTTGTTATGAATAAGGTTCACACTGAGTTTACCATTTTTTTGTTCTTTTACTCATAACATATTTATTACTGCATAAAAATCAAGAAAAAAGTAGATGTTTATAAAGGTACATACCTTCTGCAAGGCAACACTAACCAATCTGCTGAAAAATATGTGCCCTATCCAGCTACTGAGAAGCACTTCAATTGAATATTACGTAGTGCATAAGCAGTAACCAGAAAGATTAGCAACTTTCAAACCTTTTATGAACCATTTTCTCTTTGTGTATAAATATTAAACACTCTGACTTACAAGTACTTTCATAAAAACAAGTGTGGACACAGAAAAACGTCTCGCCTGCATTCCGCATCAGTAACGAAAATAAATTTCGTCATAAGCATTACGTAAATAGCATTAAATATCAGCAGCGGCCTGTATACAAAATATTGTCACCATACCATGCATAGTTACAGGGGAACAGCCGTAACCCAAAAACTTTAACGTAGTTGCTGGACCGTGAAATTGAGGTCAAGGTCAGGTGGAACCTACCAGACAGTCATGTATTAGTCATCATCAACCTATACACCAAATATTGTCATCCTACCATGCGTAGTTACAGAGGAACTGTCGTAACCCAAAAACTTTAACGTAGTTGCTGGACCGTGAAATTGATGTCAAGGTCAGGTGACACCTACCAGACAGTCATGTACTAGTCATCAGCAACCTATACACCAAATATTGTCATCCTACCATAAGTAGTTACAGAGGAACTGTCGTAACCCAAAAACTCTAACGTAGTCGCTGGACCGTGAAATTGAGGTCAAGGTCAGGTGACACCTATAGCTACCAGACAGTCATGTACTAGTCATCAGCAACCTATACACCAAATATTGCCATCCTACCATGCATAGTTACAGAGGAACTGTCGTAACCCAAAAACTTTAATGTAGTCGCTGGACCGTGAAATTGAGGTCAAGGTCAGGTGACACCTACCAGATAGTCATGTACTAGTCATCAGCAACCTATACACCAAATATTGTCATCCTACCATGCGTAGTTAGCGAGGAACTGTTGTAACCCAAAAACTTTAACGTAGTCGCTGGACCGTGAAATTGAGGTCAAGGTCAGGTGACACCTACCAGACAGTCATGTACTACTCATCAGCAACCTATACACCAAATATTGTCATCCTACCATAAATAGTTACAGAGGAACTGTCGTAACCCAAAAACTTTAACGTAGTCGATGGACTGTGAAATTGAGTTCAAGGTCAAGTGACAGGTGACTGACTGGCAAGTACTCATCATAAGCTACCTCTGGACCAAATTTGATGGACCTAGGGCTTGGGCTTACAAATATATGAAGCAAGATGTCAAGTGTTTACACCGCCGCCGCCGGATTCCCATACATATGTCTCGCCTCCAGCAAGTCTCGACGCAGGCGAGACAAAAAATTAACCTACCTACATGTCCCTACAAAGTTTGTTGTTTATAATTAACCAAATTATGAGGTGTACACACATGATCAAGCTATGGCTTCCTTTGGTTTTGCATTCAAAGTATATTTTCTCAATAGAAGTGTTGAAACAACACACAGCAGACTTTGAAGATATAATAAATAAAACCATTTCCAATCTGTTCTTGTTGTTTCCAAAATGGATGCATCAAACCATTGTGTAGATTGCCACTGAAAAGTATCACGCTTTACAGTGTGACAAATGCGAAAGTCACAGCATAGAATTATGCAACACTGGTAAATTTTATTATTTTTCATTTACTAGTACTAGTATGTTCTTATATTTTTTTTAGAATTGTTAAGGATATACGCATAAAATAATTTAATAAATTCTTAAATTTAATCATTATATTGGCAGGTACAATATACTAGTACAACAGCATATTCTATTGCCAGTAATATTGTGTTATGTAAAGGCTGGCTCAATTTAAATTATGATATACCAAGAAAATTGGTAACAGATATATGTATAATCTAATTATGATATACCTAGATTAAATTGGTAACAGATATATGTACTAATATAATCTAATTCTATAATTTTATTATTCATGCGTGTCATAATTTTCAAATTATGTAAATAATCTGCAATTAAATTACAGGTATAACACAGAATCAGTACTGTGAGATGGTAAAGCATGGCGTTACAAAATTCTTCTGTATTTCTTTTTTTATTGTATTAGAAACATCATATTAAAATGTGACTTATCAACTCTAAATGCAATTCAAGGGAAGTGAATATATTAAAATGCAGATCTTATATCTTTTGTATAAGTAAAATGAAACAATCAATCAGCAACTAATCTTTAAATAACTGATAACATTAACATTGGAAGTCTGAATTGGCAAAGGTCCGAATATGAAATGGTCTGAATTTGTGTAGTTCAAATTTATCCATTTCCAGTTTTACATGATTTATCTCCCCTTTTACTTCAGTTAAAAAAACTATGGCTATCATTACTAAAAGACTATGATACTGAAATAAAGATTTGCATTGTTTTTGTATTTTTTGTCTATTCCAATTAAATTTTCATCTATTAGTAATTAACCTCATTAGTGGATGTTACGAATACAAGTCAAATCGCCCCACGGTAAAATCGCCCCCGTCAAAAACGCCCCAACTTTTTGCAAAATCGCCCCCACTGTAAAATCGCCCCCCTGTAAAAACGCTCCCACCTAAAGTCAAATCGCCCCACTTGACAAAATCGCCCCCACTTTAAGCAAAATCGCCCCCACTGTAAAATCTCTCTGCGTAAAAACGCCCCCACATTTAGCAAAATCGCGCCACTGACAGAAACCGCTAATTAGTGCATGCATAATTTCTTTTCTTCTTTGTTATGATCTCAGTTAAGATAAGCTGCAGAAACGTTTATATGTTTTCAGTTTTTAATCGTTCTTCTTATATTAGGAAAAGAAGATGATACGACAACAACAATTTCGTTTTTTATTTTTTATTTTAGCAGATAACAAGATAACAATACATTAAACATGATGCACTATTGTTTTTATAATATGCACTTTTAAACATGAGCTAAATTAAACAATACATTATGCACTATTGGTTTTTAAAATGCACTAGTTAACATGAGCTAGGTAGATACATATTACAATAACAATGTTAATTGTATAGTCTATTCTTGACTTGGTCCGTTGATGGCACTGCACAGCTGTAGCAACCTGTTGGTGCTGATTTCTTTGGCATTATACTGGTCCCAAAGTGCAAATATCTGGGCCTGGGTAGTGCGGGCACGTTTTCTCTGCAACCGAGACAGCTTGCCTTCAGATACCAGCTTCCGTTGTAGAGGGAGTCGCTGAATCAAGGTGTACATGGGTGGTGCCTGGTCATAGTTCTTCTTGTTCAATCTTCGATGCCAGCCCTCAACATCGTTGTTTGTGCGTGTTGGCTGACCGAAGACTGTCCATGAGGAAACCTTGTAAACTTTGCTATGCAACCATGTCTTCGCAACGTAATTGACGAGCTTCAGAAGTGACGGGTCCTTGATGTCTGCGGTTAGCTTTTCAAATGCTGGTCTGATGTGTGGCTCTGGAAGGTAAGCTAGTGACATCAGCTTTTTGCAGAACTTGAATACCCCGTCACGTTTAAAGTAGGCAAACTGTAATAAAAAGAAGGAAAATTCATATAATTTGCTATATATATATATGACGACTGTGTGTATACGTACTGTTACTGAAATATTTATATTTAAGACATATTAGTTGAAATTGTTCTTTTTTTTTATTTTAATCAATTGTTTATATGATATTTCAAATATTAAGTTGTTCTTATCTGTAATAGTTAATTATTTTATAATACTTACGGCATGTCCATATTTCTGAATACGACGCCAGACAGCTTGGGTGAAATGGAAGTTGCAACCCCGTATAGTAACACCTGGAATAGCACGTTGAACACCTTTCCAAATACCCTTTTCAAAGTCTGCAACAACTGTTTGTACCGCTGGACGACGGGGCATACACTCCACCACACTGTCTAGTACCTGAAATTAAAAGGAGATCATGATTAAAACAAATTAAAAAAAAATATTTGGAAATTGGTACTTAAAATGAGATCATGATGTAAATAAAAAATTATTTTTGGAATTTGGTAACGTTATCATATTAAAATTTCAATAGAAAAATGAAAGAACTTACAGCACGATAATCTACTGCATGTTTTCTTGACATCATACAGAACACCAAAAGAACTTGCTTAGTACCGTCACCGCAACTTAGGAACGCATGGATTGGAAACATCTGAACAAAAGGTTGGCGTACGATCTTAAAGGTTCCATCCATATACCAAGTCTTAGTAGCTGTCAGTATCTTTAATTGGTCAGTAGAATGGAACACCAGATGGCGATAGCTGTCGACGTGGATGTCTTTCACCAAAAATTCCTCTGGTATAAAGTTGTAAGCCAACTAAAAGTAAAATTCAATATAATATAATAAGTAAAAAGGTAAAATGTAATACAATTAAATGAATAATAAAGTAAAACGCATTATAATCTATATATATATATATATATATATATATATATATATATATATATATTTTAATTCTTATACATACTCAATAGCTGATTGAACAACTTTGGAATTTCAGCTTCGTGGTTTATTATCGTCATATTTTAATCTTTATCAATTCTTTATGAAGATTTTTAACATACCTCAAACTCCAAATTGGTTGATTCTTCTGGTCTGTCGTACACGATTTGCAGTCCGAATCAGATAACCCTGGTTTGGACGACTGCCTTAATAGTTTAATTATGTTAAGGACTACATTGGTATAATCATGCACATAGATTTATTAATTATACATATAGCTGAAATATTCCTTGATAGACGTTGAGCGTTAAGCAATTTTGAAATGTAATTATGTATATTACATATTTATTATATTTAAGCAATTTATATTCCATGTTTCGGACGCTGTCATCGGCAATTGAACTGCAATATCAAAAGATCGGAATTAATAGTTTAATTATGTTAAGGAGTACATTGGTTAAAACACCATTCAAAACAAAACAAAAAATAAAATAAGCGGTCCACATGCCAGGTAAATAAGCAAAAATATACTTACTCTTCACAATGTACACTTGGTTGCACATAAGAGACATTGACGTTGAAAGAGCTGACGTTCACATCGGGTGAGTCACAATCTGAATGATCAGAAACTAATGCTGGCCTGTCTGCTGACTGGTCAGGCTGCTCTGTTGACTGATTCATGGTGACAATTTCAGGCTGAGAACAGTTTTGGTCCAGATATGGTAGTGATAGTCTGGTACTTTCTGAAGAAGGTTTGGGTGTGCAATTTGTAAAAAACCAAGTAAAGGTCTCGTCACCTTTTACTATCCGTCTATACATGTCTCTGTCAATGCCTGTACCACATTTGCGGTGCTGCCATTTCTCACAATCGTCGCATTGAACAGCCTCTTGTCTTGGTCGGACGGTCTCGGAACACTCTATACAGTAACTAGCCATTGTGTATAATGAGAGTTCAGGAAGGAACATATTATATATCATCGTTTTCAGCTTGGACAAGCTTATGGCTTGTTTGCTTACAATAACAAACTTTACTCAAATGCCTTTATCGGAATTTTTAACCATAATTAACTATTAATTTGTAAGGTTGTATACATTTTGATGTGTTGATTAAGATTAACAAATCTTTGATTATTTAATCGTAATTACAAAAGAATCATTACTGATAGAGTTCATTAAGGTTATTATCATAATTGTATAATTATTAAAGCAAAATAACGACATACACAAATGTAATCGATCATTATTAACAAAACATTTCTAACTTTTAAACAGCGACAATTAAATTCTGAAAGTAGAAAATATTTATACAAGTTGACAATGTTATAATATAGTACTTTTGGTAAGACGGGCGATTTTGCTGAAGATGGGGGCGATTTTGTTAAGTGGGGGCGATTTTGCTTAAAGTGGGGGCGTTTTTGGTGGGGGCGATTTAGTCAAGTGGGGCGATTTGACTTTAGGTGGGGGCGTTTTTACAGTGGGGCGATTTGACCAGCTACCGATGTTACTATAGCCACAGGCAACAGGTTAGTTAGAACACAGATGTCACTGGTAAGTGTGTTTATTCAAGCTACAAAACATCTGGGGTTTTACCTCAGATAAGCATCAGGTAAATGGGGGAATAAACATTGGTTAATTAATTGAGGATCACGTTTACACAACAGGGGGTTTTAATTACATCACTCAGATATTAACACCTGTCATACACCTGAAGCATGAAAATTACCAAAGACAATTGTCCATTTCAAATGTTTTCAACAGGAACAATGTGACTAGGGTCACAGTTTTTAGTACCGGAAGTTGACACTAGGTGGCATATTTTTTTAAGGGAGAAGGAAACCACAAAAGAAATTTAAGCTCAACTGAAAGAAAAAAAGTTAAAAATAAGATTAACTATGTAAAGGTGTTGTGTTAAAAATTTTACAAGGTAAGTTGAAAAATATTAATTAAAAATACAGTTTTTGAATTTTCCGCTGGCTCATGTGCATTGACATATTTTGGTGCTCTTTTGCATTGAAGAGTGCAAACAGTGCAATTGTCTACGTCATTCCTACTATTCCGGTTAAAGATAGACATTGCGATGTATATATTCATATTATTTTGATTTCATCTGCACTAAATTGTGCCATCTTCCAAACTATTAATTGCTCAAATTTAAGTAACAAAATACCTGGAAGTAGATCATGAAAAATAATTGTTCAAATCTTCTGGCAGTCGCAGTATTTTATTAAACATCAGTGATCATCAGGGAATCGGCTTCTGTGATACTTGTAGGATTTTGTTATGTTGAGTCCAGGACTCGTCACTTTTGAAAGTGGTGAGCCCAAAAAACTTTTCATGATTCCCACATATCGCATATGAGTCCAGCTAAGTGCTTGCACTGGTAAACTTAAACGGCTAAAATGCCCGACTTTTGGTAAAAATTAGAGTAAAACGGCTAAAAACTCTATTTTTAACCATTTTTCGTTATTTTAACCAATAGTCTCCAAAATTAGACACGAAATTTATTTTTAACCGAAAGATAATAATTTTAGCCCTGTCGACCGTAACTTTCTAAAGCGGTCAAGTGATCGCGATTTTCTGATAACGTGATCGATAATCTACAGCTACTAGATATAAAGAAAGCCGCCATAACAGTTTAAATGTCAAAGTTATCCCTAGTTATGGCAACTATTTCAAGTCTGTAGTTTAAATATTATGGAACGTAAAAGCTTCCAAAATTACCACAGACTATGGTAAATTATTGTCGTAATATATACATTGTTTATTTAATTTTGCGATGAGAACTGGCTTTTTGTGACATATAGTTTGACAAACGATTTGCATAGTGTGTTTTTATACTAATTGAAGATAATTAATCCAAAGGTGTTACCGGTCATTTTGTCTGAACATGGTTTATGAGTACACATCAGGTGTTAAACGGTGTTTTATTGATAATATCAACACCCAATGCTATATAAAATAATTAAACAATTCCGGTAAAAATTTTCGAATATTCATAATACGGCTTAATAAAGAACGCGTTTTTTCCTTTACATAATTTTTACTTTTATGTTTAAGCCAAGTAATACCAATAATTTTATACGAATTAAGAATAAATATAAAAATATATCTACGGATGTAGAAATATCAGTTAAAAAAAATGTATACCGATTATGGAAAATATAAAAAAAATTAATAAAAAAATACAATCGAATTAAAATAGATTCGTCGTATCGGTATGTTGGAGAACAAATTCGTACGAGTTTTTTTTTATGTGCCAGTTACACATCCGTTACCAGATATAACCGAATACACGTCTATTTTCAATACACGATACGGATTTCTGTGGTGCACCTGCCATCGCAATTGCAAGACAAAAGAGGTAAACCACCACGGTAGCCATCAAAATGGTATCACCAGATTTTGAATTTTCATTCACTAACATTCGTGTTCATAAACATTGTCAAGACCTTAAATTTCATACTATAAAATAGAACAACAAAAAAAGATCAGGCGTATTTTTGCAACTCAATTTTTTTTTAAATAATTAACTTTGTAATGTCATAAAACTATAAACAGTTAATGACATTTATTCTAAAGTTACCGACTTTTTAAATTTTTTAATTGTTTTATTTTAAATAATTTTTCAAAATTTTTATTTAGCCTTTATAACGTGTTTGTTTGAAGGGTTTCAAATAAGATTCTAGGTATGTTTAATCACATTCTATACGCTTTTAAATTGATTTACATAACATAATTAAAAGCGTGAATTAAATAGAATTCCGTATATTTTTTGACGTTCTATAATAAAGAAATTGATTTTGCTTCATATTTCTATTACTTTTTAACGGATTTAGACATTGTATTGTAACTTTACCTTTAGTCTTTCGTTTTGACCTTTCAGGTGTCACATAATAATTAAGCAATTAACAAACTAATATACAATTACATCACATATCTCTTACGAGTATCGCTAATTATTGCTTGCTGGACATTAATCACCGATGCAGTACGTGTTGTAATTGAAAAATATTGATATGATAGCTGAAAATAATGCACATAGTATATATAATTAAGCTTCTTTCATATACTATTTATGTATGACCTTCATTGTCAAGACAAATATTAATGGTCCATAACTAGTTAGTTACGATGTGCCGATGGAACTGGTAGTTTTTGTATTGCCGATCATCATATAAAATGAATTCTTCAACAGCAGGCTGGATCATCATGTCCTAACGAAATAGCAGTGACAAAATTCAATATCTATATAACATGACTCAAATCCGCCGGGCAACAATATATGCAACCTACTTACCACTGTCAAATCAGACATGCATATGCATAGTTATTTACACATACAAAAAATAGCATGTAAACATACAGCATAAGAGGAAGAAAGTGCATGAAATAATAAGCAATCTCCGAGACGGACATTAAAATATCATTGTTTGGGGGGGGTGGGGGGTCAAATCTTTATTGTACATTTCAGGTCTTTCATGATAGGCTTTTAAATTTTATTACTTAATTACATTACAAATTACAATATATTCATTAAGTCACATTAGTTACACAGATGAAAAATGTTCACATTGTTGGTAATTTAGGAATCCAAATTTTTCTGGGAGTTAATTGATTCTTGGTTGTAATACACTTGAAGGGCTCTTATTTCATCTATGTAGGCACATCTTATCTAGGGTCTATGGCACCCAGCATACAGAAAGGTATCCATTGTAGTTTCTGCCATGTCTTTTAATGGTTGTGGATATCCACTGCTGTCCTCCATCGTGATTAACCACTGCACCTATAAAATATAAACAGTCACTTAAATATAAACAATTCACAGTAAAATCAGAACCTTAACACTACTTCTATCAAGTTAAAGTACCAAACAAAATATTTTATGTGTCTGAACTACATAAATTTATATCAACACTTCCGCAGGTAATTAAAATATTCATGTTTATTTGAAATTGTTTATTGGCAAGTATATGCTATCAAGCCTCAGGGGGGTCATAATTTTTTATAAAAGTAAAGAAATGTCGTCTGCGCGTTAAAACATTATTTTTACAAGACACCTTTAGTAAGATACTCAGTTCATTGTAATCCAAGTGTAAATCATTTGTTTGATTGCGATCAAAGAAGTGTTCACCGGATTAAAAGGGTACAGTTTATTGGATTTTTTCCTGAGATATTAGCATACGACACATGCGTAGTTCAATAGCAGAATTTCGATCTTTTTATTAAACATGAACTAAGTTACGAAGGTACTTACATAACTAACAAGTATCTACTGTTGTTATTAAATCTATTTAAGTAGTTTTTGATAGTTGTCACTGATAATTACCAACAATATTTGTAATTATTGTCTGCTGATTAAACCAAACCACATGTTTTACTTCGTTTTGCACTTCTACTTCCGGGGGCGCTTTGTATACTGTAGTCACGTAAACGTTTGCAAGAGTTAAAGTTTAAAATATTTGATGGGGCAAATTTACTACTCGATACGTACTTTAGATAAAAGGAAAAAATGAATGATCATTAAAATAACACAATAAGCCGCGAAATTGTAAATTTAACTTCTATTTTAAAAAACATTCGTTATCAATCCTTATCAAGGATACAAAATTCATTGAATAAAATTATTTATTATAAAATAAAAAAAAAGATTGATTCATAAATTAATACAACGGTCATTTGCAATTAATTATGAGTAATTTACTGTTCACTTATCACTCATTTATGGCTTCATTATACAAATAAAATATACAAGGCCTGCCAGCATACAAAATGCTAATTACAAGTGGGTTTACAACTAATTTACTCTTATGGCTTCGTTAGATTTGTATATACAAGGAACCCATGTTTAACTAATAATGAAGTTTTTTTCATATATACTTTTTATGGATATTTTCTAACTCCGTAGATTGTTTCTATGGATTTCTTTCGGACCAGTATAAATTTATTCTTTAAATTTTAAATAAAAATGAAAAGTATGTCTACAAAAACATTTTTCCGCTTACATAACGACAAAACGGAAGCAAAAACGCAATCTTTTTTTAAACCGTATTACATGCGATAATGATACAAATATATTTTTTACCGCGATTGTTTGAACTTATTATTTTATTAGGCATTGAACATGTAGTACCGTTAAGAAAATGCAGGTAACGTTAGCAAAAAACCAACCTGGAACACCTGTGTATTCATAAAAATGACCCGAAACACCTGTTAAATTGATTATCTTCAAGGAATATAACTACTTATTCAATTGTTTAATTGTCTTACCGTATCTGTATCAAAAGGCAATATATCATTAAAAAAAGAAATAAAATAAAATAAATAAGGTATATATAATTTTAATTACATTCATTTACCATAGTCTGGAAGCTTTTACGTTCCATAATATTTAGAAGCAATAAATTACTTCAAAACAATATATTTTACATTTTTGCATAACTACAATTTATTAACTTCTTACCTATTTTGTCTTGCAACTGCGATGACAAGATGACACCTGCACCACAGAAATCGACATTGTGTATTGAAAATAGACGTGTATTCGGTGATATCGGGTAACAGATGAGTCACTGGCACTTGAAAAAAAAACTCGTACGATTTTGTTCTCGGACATACCGAAACGACGGATCTAGTTTAATTCGATTGTATTCATATATTTTTTTCTAAATCCGTATATATTTTTTAACGGATATTTCTACATCCGTAGATATATTTTTATATATTTATTCTTAATTCGTATAAAATTATTGGTATATTGTTTTACTTGGCTTAAACATAAAAGTAAAAATTATGTAAAGCAAAAAACGCGTTCTTTATTAAGCCGTATTATGAATATTCGAAAATTTTTACCGGAACTGTTTAATTATTTTATATAGCATTGGGTGTTGATATTATCAATAAAACACCGTTTAACACCTGATGTGTACTCATAAACCATGTTCAGACAAAATGACCGGTAACACCTTTGGATTAATTATCTTCAATTAGTATAAAAACACACTATGCAAATCGTTTGTCTAACTATATGTCACAAAAAGCCAGTTCTCATCGCAAAATTAAATAAACAATGTATATATTACGACAATAATTTACCATAGTCTGTGGTAATTTTGGAAGCTTTTACGTTCCATAATATTTAAACTACAGACTTGAAATAGTTGCCATAACTAGGGATAACTTTGACATTTAAACTGTTATGGCGGCTTTCTTTATATCTAGTAGCTGTAGATTATCGATCACGTTATCAGAAAATCGCGATCAATTGAGCGCTTTAGAAAGTTACGGTCGACAGGGCTAAAATTATTATCTTTCGGTTAAAAATAAAGTTCGTGTCTAATTTTGGAGAATATTGGTTAAAATAACGAAAAATGGTTAAAAATAGAGTTTTTAGCCGTTTTACTCTAATTTTTACCACAAGTCGGGCATTTTAGCCGTTTAGGTTTACCAGTGTTGAATACAACCGTTTTCTTTGATGACCGACCCATTAAATGTCTTTTCATAAAAAGAATTAATATGGCTTGTAGAATGTTTATCCCATGCTATTTTATATCATTAGTAGCTGATATAAGTCTTTTGGAGTATGATTGAACTGCACTCATTACTTGAAACATGCTGATGTTTGCCCATTAAAGAGAGACTTTTGTCTTACCTGGATATAATATTTATTCCAAACAACTATTACCCACCCACCCCCCTTTTTCAGATCCTAGTCTATAGAAGATCTTTTTGATGTATAGAAAAAATAAAAGTTTATTAGATAACTAATTAATGTTCATATTGAAGATATCTTTGTACCGGTCAAGAATTCTTACTTTACAAAAAAATCATAAGGAGTGCAACTGCAAGTGCAAGGTTCCGACCGTGTATTAAAATTTGAAACGAGTGTATTGTCAACGGTTAATTTAAACTATAAAAAGTCTCCATCAACACTGCACGTTTATTGTTCAATAAACATCTTAATTAAAGCATATTTCCGGTCCGAGTGATTGCTACCTGCTGAGAATCGAACTAAACAGGTAAAAATTGATCACCATTTGTAAGAATATGTAATCACGCATCGGAGACAGAACTGACATGACGGAAATTCATACGCATCTGACAACGACACGGACGCGTACTAGGACACGTTAGATGTTGAAAAGTTTCGTCCAGAACTGAAAAGACGCCTACAATATGCATCTAGACGCGTTGTGAGGATCCCTGCGACTGTATAAATGTAACATCAAGATTGTAGTATTTGATTGCATTGTTACGCAATTGTGATCTTCAAGTTATTTTGCACAAAGTCGAATTCTATACAAACATTTTCTTTTGTGGTCTGCATTTCGTGCTGATTTCCAAACTTGTACCGGTCCGTTATGTATGAAATACTCCGCCGGTATGCAGGGTTCACCACAGAAAAAAATTCAAGGGTGGAGGAAATGTACTCGTCAGACATGTCGATTCCCTAATACCAACTGAATGCAAAAAATAAATATATCAATATTCACCATATGTTTTTAATGTTTTTTTTATTCAGCATTCTTAGATGGTAAATGTTCAACATATATTATTCAATAAATTAATTTCTTTCCATATTTGTGAATAGATTAATTAATTGAAGAGCTTACAAAACTTGCCCTACATCTTATCATAGTCTTCCCTTTGGTTGATAAAATACAATTTTGTGTTTCCTTGCAGTGTAATTTGGGATTGGATATGGGTTATTATCTTATCATGGTGAACACCTTCTACCCTTGACACTTTTTATATTTTCTAAAGAAGTATTTGATTTCTATGTCCACAATAATTGCCTTTTTTAAAAGAAAATTTCAGTACTTCCATAAAAAAAATTGTGCATCCAGAGACATGCAATTATATGTCTCTAGTGCAACTGACCTTGGATTACTGAAATTAACATACAGAATAATTGCTGTTTTTATTTTATGACTGAATTGATCTCAGTTTCATAAAATGTCAATTAAAATGTTACAAATTCAATAAAATGTTCACATGTAATATTATAAGTTTAATTCTTGTTTATATCTGTTTTTATTATGATGTAGACTCGGGGATCCATGTAACGCTTCTAGATGCATATTGTTCATGTTTTCAGTTCTTGCCACACTATTTCAACATCAAACGCATGCCTGTTCTCGTAGGTTAAAGCTATCGTATGCGTACGGATTTCCGTCTAGTTTGTTCCGTCTCCGATGCGTTATTAAATATTCTCACAAATGGCGATCGATATGTTACCTGTGTTTCTTCATCCGATTATCCACAGGTAACAATCACTCGGGCGGAAAATATGCCTAACTAGGATGTTTATTTAACAATAAACGTGTCAAGGCCGATGGTCACCCTTTATAGTTGAAAATTAAGCGATGGTAATTACACTCGTGGTTTGAAAAGTGAAACTGAGAATGTGGCGGCGTACATGGATTTTAAAGTGGCGCTTGGAAATGAGGCACGGCGGGGAAAAAATCAAGGGTGGCGGCCCTCCACGCTAAAACAGCCTGTGGTGAACCCTGGTCCGGTATGTATGAAATACAACTTCTGAGACCCCCCTTCTGTCTGAATATGCTAAAAGCCTAATGCTTCTCGAATTCAATATCTTCAGAAATACGATCTTTTTTATGAAGACCCATCTGGTTTTAGCTGTTTTTCTTTACCATATCAATTTTATCAGTTATAAATATTTTGGAAAGTTAAAAATAATATAAGCAGATGCAGAGACGGGTAAATCGAATAGAAGGTGTGACGTCGCAGATCACACAGTAATGGCTGCCTACATGGAGGTGGGAATTTCAAAATTTATTATTTAAGGATTGTTTTCAATTGCTGGTTAGATTATTGGATATAAACGACTTTGGGTCGATTTACGCTGAATAAACCATGAAGCGGTTTATGTTGCAGCGTAAAACGATCCAAAGTTCTTTATATCCAATAATCTAACCAACAATTGAAAACAAACCTTGTATTTTAAATTCTATAGTAAAAATGAAGTAACAAGAACAATATTTTACAATTTATAAAATAATATTTTCAATTCAAATTTTAGTGTCGTCACTTGTTGTTTGTGGAAGAATTCATGTATAGTCAACGTCATCAATACATCTTATTATGATGTCACAATCAGTCAAGTGCTGAAATACCAAGTTAGATTATACGAAATAACCAACTTTCCTCATGTATTGAGAATTTAAACGAAACTAAAATATAACAAAATATTGATTTATTTCTTTACTGTGCAATTTTGTAACACGAACATAGTTAGAAATAAATTTACAAATGTATATAAGAATCTTCTGCAAAGATGTTTGGAGGGTTTCCTTCCCCTTTAAATTGGAAAGTCGTCAATTGGGTATTGTCCGAGTTGTCACACATTATATGCAATTATTTCATATATTATAATTCATGACAATTGAACATACAGATTTCCATATGGGGGACCCACTGACCAAAAAAGTGGGGACCAGTTGACCAATAATATGGGAGGGGGCGCAGTTGACTTGGAATAGAATTCCTTCTAAAACTCTTTTTACATCATATTACACAAAAAACCTAAATAATAATGCTCGATGGCAGGTGTACACTTAATTACTGCAGGCGTAGTTAAGTAGGACCCGTTAACTCGTGGCCATGCACTAAAACTGGTCACCTGTACTGGCTGAACTGCGACATTGTTTATGAGTAGTAGTATAATAATTAAATTATCCGTCGTTTTTAATTATGAGCATATCGAAGTTGACACACAACATTTGTATACATGTACGTATATTCGTTGACGTTACATTAAAATCACTTTAATCTTACTTCCTGATGTTCATAAAACACTGGTTTCCTAGCACAGTACTATCCATCTAGCGAAGCACCGACTGTCCCTGGCACCCAGTCTATTATATGAATAGTCTAGAGGAGTTACAAGGCATCCGGTATATGTATACGCCTTAAACATTTTCGGGGTATCTAAAAGGAAAATATTTTTTTAGTTCGTTTTTCCTGGCTTATGTTTGAATAATCCGTATTTTCATAATACAGTTTATTTTAATTTTAGTCATCTGAACTGTTATTCAACAAAAAATCTTTAAGTTTCGCAGAGAGGCATGTTTAACAAAAATATAAAATCCCCGAAGAGCCATTCTTCAAATTCCGGCATTGTCGGATAGTTCGTTTTTTAAAAAACTGTATATTCACTTGGGCGAATCTTACTTCGGAGAACTTTTTTATTTTAAATCCAAATAAAAAATTAAGGAGCTTACCGAATAAAGTGAGTAAAAAAACTCCAATATACCCTCCGATATAAATAATTGGACTTGTACTTTAAGTGAAAAATCGACCCGAAGAAATTCCCCCGAATACATAAAAATTGGGCATTTCGCCAAACTGATATATCCGCGGGTATATATATATATATATATATATATATATATATATATATATATGTATGGTAGCCAGATGACAATATTTATCAATGCTTAATCAATATCAAACATCTACAATATGTTTATTATAATAAATATACTGTGTATTATTAATGTTGTAAATTGTAGGAACAAGCAATATAGTTGGCCAAGATGGATTTGTTTTAGATTTGGAATGTGCCACTAACAGTAAGTTGTACATCTTCATTTCTTAGTAGTGAGGTGTATACATTTTTTTTCAGTACTACATATGCATAGTAATTATTGTAAAATTTTGATTGATTGGATGTTTTTTTACCTTCAGGGGGCAGTTTTTCAGCTATATTTAGGACAAGAACAAGTTAACAAATTGACTTTAAAAATGGGGTGGGTTAAGAAACAGGGAACACAATTTTGTCTGCAACTTGAAAAGTATGGAGAGTTGGGAAGGACAGAAATTTTGCCTTCTGTAGCGGTTTCAATGAGCCAACTGTTTTAGTCAATAACACATACACGCTGTTAACTAGTGAAAGAGACCTTACCTTATAAATTATATTTTTTAATTGCTTCCTCACAGAATTGGGGACATCATTCATAGTTATACCACGAAGACTCCCATACATTTTTATAATAGTCGAAGCAAATAAGAATTGATGACAATGTAGAAATAAATAAATGAGGAAAATGTCCATAAATAATCTTCTCAAATATCACAGGGATTTACATCGATGGCACATATTAACTCCATATATGGTCAGATAATAAAAATTTTTTTATGTCAGTTTATATGTTTTTTTTAATATAACATTGATATTTATATTCTATTCTTATTTTAATATTCTATGTTTATTAATGTCTTGTTCTTGTGTTTGAAGCTTTCAGTGAAGTAGAAGAACCAGCTTGTCATTTCCTGAAAAATGTGCAAATATAAATGGTATGTATTAAAGTGACATATAATAATTTTACTGTTGACACACTTGAACCAATATCTACTAATTTAAACAGTTAGTAAATGTTAGGGCAAATACAATTCTTGAATTGAATTTTCTGCTACAATTTTTGTTTTCAAAAAAGCATGGAATTTGATAATTATTCATCTGTGCAAGTTATTGCATCACAGAAGTTAACTTCTGTTCACAACATCATTCAGACTTCAGTTAATTAAATATTTATATGGAACTGTATGCCTCGTTGATTGGTTTCAGGTTATTTAATATACAAATTTATATAGCTCTTGTAGATTGGAACAGGGAAATGTTCTGTGCAGATTCAAATTTGCCCAGTGCATAAGCCTTATACATAGATAAGCTATAATTGTCAACAACACACTAATATATTATATATAATAATTAAAACAAACTATGTTATGTGGTGATATTATGTTTGATTTGCACTCCACTGATATTTGTATTTTGTATCCACAAGTGTTTATGACATTCATATAAACCACATGGCTGTGGAAAATAGTTCCAGCACCATTGATCTCCCCTTCTCAACAATTACTACAAAAACAACAAAACGAAGAAAAACAATGGAGGAGGAGGGAATTTTAACACTTCGTGCAGAGAGAGAGAGAGATATGTGCAAGAAACAACTAAGCTAAAACAAGAAACTGAATTTAATAAAACTAAAACATTGTACCTGCAATTAAAACTTGAAAAACTTAAAAGGGAGCAACAGTTGTTACAAACTGAGAACTGAACAGAAATAGTGTACTTGTTATCTGTAATTATTGCTATTATTTTATAAATAGAATATCTTATTTTTAAAATTTGTTTACTACAACATAAAAACAGTTGTTGTATAAATTGTTCATGTTTTACTCAACATACCAACATTCTATGTCGCATGTTTTTTCTGGTAATGTTCTAAATCGACTGTGAAGGCATGCAAATCTCCTTTTTAAAATACCAAAGTTCTGTTCGATTATAACCCTGGTTTTTGCATGCGATTTATTATACTTTTCCTCTGCTGGATTAGATGGCAAAGAGAACGGTGTCATCATGTATGGCTTGCATGGGTAGCCTGAATCTCCCAACAAAAGTCCTTTATGTATTCCTAAAAAAAGCATGATTGGTTTGAAAAATAAACAGCTGTGCCACGAGTGCATGATACGCCCATCTGAATATATAAGAACAATAGCTAAACAATTCCTGGATGCATAATTTTATCTGCACTGATTAGACATATCACACCTATGAATATAAACAAAAATGCTACTAAATTTCAAGACAATTGAAAGCTTTTTTGAATTCGTGTTTAAAAACTGAACCCCGCCACTCTTTTTTACAAAGACCCATAACTCTATAAGAAAAAAAAACTGAAAATGTATCAAAAACGAAATGAACCCCACATCTATCAAAGTAAAATTCTACAAACTTGAAACAAAAACTGATGAAAGCGCGTGAGAGACTAAAAACTGACCCCACCAACTTTTCTTCTCGAATAGATTCTTAAAACTATATAAGTATTGATCAAAAATATACGACAAAAGATCTTCAGTGCGACATGTGGACGACGGACAGACATGTATATACCCGGCATAGACGGGCGCATACAAATTAACAATTAATGGTCAAATAAAAACGAATGTTATGAAATAATATTTGATTTTCATAATATTTGCTTTAAAATCTTATTATTAGATAAATAGTGAAAATTTTTATGATAAATACTAGTTTCACATCAGTGTTATGTAAATCATGGTAAATAGTGCAGTTATTTGGATTATATGATCAAAATGATTGTATTATACGTGTATCTTGTTAGAACATACTTGCAGATGATTGAAATAATTAACAACAATACGCTAATGATTGATAAAGAAAAATATATTTTTACTTGTTTTAATTGCACTAATAAATACCATTTTCAAATGAAACTGACATGTGACAGTGACGGAAAATCCTGCTTTCGTGTACACTACCCGGCCATTTGGCGACACAATTCACAATTCTATATTTTGCATCACATACCATCTGCAGTAATAAAATGGTGATTCATACTTTTTTGGACCTGAAAATGAGTCACTTGATGGGTGTCGTAAAGACAGACACTGCTTACATGTCTTAAGCACCCGTGTGCACTCATTGTTTGTTTTTTTTCTTTCTTTTTTGTTTTTCGGGGGTTGGGGGTGAGTTATCGTCCCAATTTCCTATAATAAAGCTATCATAATTTTTTTCAATAATAATACAGGCAACCTGATAGCAGAGGTTAAGTAAAACGTAGATCTTGTGTATTTTTTAAAAATAATAATATTTTTATTTGCAAAATACACCCTTATGGGTCAAGCAAATATAATTCAAATGACATGTATACAAAACATCAAACCAAGATACACAACTTCCGACCAACGAGGATCCTAGCTTCGCAAAATGACAGATTGCTTTAAAAAGTTCCCTTGATGTGTCAAAATTTCAGGTTTAGGAGTAAGAATAAACCTCAATCCATCCCGTGGTTGATCTTGCACAAAAGTTGGTTTAAGATCATTTATATTAAAGAACAATTCCTTTCAAATAGATTTGTTTTTACAACGTAGTGAAAAATGATACTTAAACATGTGTTCATGCACATAGAGTGAAGGCACTCTATCAATCGTCTAGAAAATGCATTTTTTCAAATGAATTCCTAATACATGTAACAAGTACCTGTACATTAAGAGAATGGTAACCTTTTCTGTTCAAAAATTCTGCTTCATTTTCTTTTGGACACTGAATCCTAATGTACGTTCCATCAACGAAGCCAAGTACGTTTGGGAAACCTGTAATTTTAATTGAACAAATGTTGAGAAGTGGGGAGAGGATTGCAATATAAAATTAACAGAAAATTGTTGAAGTCTAAAGGTTTATTTATTTTTTAAAAGACAATGACGATACAACCTTTTAAATTAATTTTAAAAAAGTGACTTCAGTAAAAGATTTTGTTAACTTTTAAATATCTTTTTTATATGTAGGTTTTAGTGCTTTATCATCTATTTAAAATTATAAAGATGGGGATTGCTTTTAATTTAGTTATATTATACATAGGAATAATTTTTTAGTTAATTTACAGTTTGCATGTTTTAACATTTTGAGTTCAAAGTTGCACTTCATGTTATATTCCTAAGAACCACCGTTCTGGTCATCATTTAACAGGTTTCCCCTTTTAAAATAAAATTAAGGAATACATCAATAAATTTGCTGTAAAATTATAAATTTAGAAGTTGCAAATATTATCTACTTTTGATAGGGGTTCCACAAATTGAACAACATTTGGTACCAAATTGAACAAAATTGTGTTAAACTGTACAAAATAGCAATAACCCTCCTGTCAAGTTTTAAATAATTTAAATCAAAATAACTAATTAATTTGTATTCAATGTGTATAATATTTTACCATTAAGATGTGTAAGTAGCCAATTGATAAATTAAGTTTTATAATTATAAAATAAGTACAGAACATATGTTAGCATTTTCAGCAGTCATCATTTTTTAAAAACAGATTTATTCGATGTAATCGTAATTGTGCGAGCGTACTATTTTCTTCGTATGATAAATTGTATTGAAATTTTGTTATCAGATGTTACATTTTTTAGTATCGGATGATAAAAAAATGTCACGCAATGTAATCATTAATTTTCATCAAACAAAGCAACATCAAAAACAAATATCTCACATATCACTTCCGTAATAATTGCAACTGAAGGTTGCAATCAGTACAAATTCCCTTCATTCTTGAGCAATAGTTTGTCAAATATATATTATCTTGTTAGTGGCCATGCGGTTTAAACGGTCATAGGCGAAATGTCTGTAATAGGGTTTTGTTATCTTTATGCACTTAGAGTTAAGTATTCTAAAACATTTTCTTCATTTTGGTTTTCAAGTTCAAATATCGATTAGAACGTTGCTACTCATTTTACAACATACGATTGAGAAAGTTAAGTATTGCCATTGTCACTGGTCTGGACAGTGTAATATTTAATGTATGAACACAACGGGTAATTTTTGCCGTATTGAATACATGGAATTAAACGATTGAAATATGATTCAATTGTACTATTACCAACACAATTGGTACTAGAACGTAATAAACTTGTTCATAACATTACAAGGTTAATATAAAAATGTTTACACAAATTTCAAGAAATTCCAACTGACTTTTACAAGGTATTATTCAAAATATTCCTTATTCAAAATTATAAAGATATAATTGACGTTTCAGAACTTGCACACACAAATAATTTGGTAATTCATAAACGACCAATTGATGACTGCCGACCGACGGCTGACAAAAATATTCTTTCAAAAGTATGTATTCGTCCCACGCTCATTAACTGCCAGCGCCTATCCGATCAATGCAATCGGGCTATCGGTAATTTTTCATTTAATTAAAAAAAATGCAGCATAATCTTGTCATAAGTTTTTAATCATTTATCAGTAACAAAATATTTCAAAAAACAAAATATTGTTTATTTTACATTATGTATCCAATATTACAAGTTAGTTTTCCTGTATCCTTCAAATGTAGTTCTTTCTGATTCTTTCATTATGTTCATGTTTAATCCTAAATTTTATACAGTCACAGTCTGCAAATACAAATATGGAAAGGTCCATACATTTTACAGGGTAGATATTTCAATTCAATTGTTATCATTAGTAAGAAGGTATTTGACTTCAATTAAATGCATCAACCATTGAAAACCGTGGTATGTATGGTGAGGAGAAACGGAAAACACGTGATGAGAACATAAGACAACCTCACATTTAATTCTCATATATTAGAAATTGGCAGTAATATTATTATAACTGCACTGCTACACTACAGCAACGAGAAGTACTATATATTTTCATTGATCGAGAAACTAATAGAGGTCTTTATGGAATCACATTATGCATGCATTGGATCATATTAGTATCATTATTCAGTCCAACACATTCTTCCTACAGGTATGCTCGAAGATCAATACTTTAGCTAATATCAGGCTGACGATGTCCAAGTTTGATAGTAATTAGTTGAAAAATGATCACAAAAACCACAATTTATTTAACATTATTATTGATTCCAGTACAAAATGTCCAAATTCACACGTTGTTTCTGAGGGAAATAAATGAAATAAATTACAGAACTCTTGAAAGAGGAGATGAACACAGAAACTGTAAAAACTATTATAAATCCAAAAAATTCTTCAAGATCTACGCAGAAAATCTTAATGAGAATGGTGTTTTGTCATATTTTCTGAAATATTGACGAATGCTAGCCAACTTAAAACATACATAATATTTGGATGTGCGTATATGAATGCACCCACACTGAAGATATTTTATTAAACCTCTACAAAAAACGTTGTGACTAATTTTCCAATCGTCAACTGTCCCTTCTTGTGAAACAAAATTTTTTGTCCTCTCTGGTGCATAGAGTTTTTGTTCCTCAACCGATACATTACCTGTGTGGAACACCATGATTGCCTTAATGAAACTTGTAAATTTAAGCAGAAACCATGTTTTGATGGCTCACATGTCCTTGCATTTGCTGAAATCAAGTAATAGGAGACATATATGCCTCATGATATAGCTCTAGCTGTCTCTAAACTCAATTCAGCCGTAGGTTTGTTTTTAGATTTGGTGGAGTATCTTCCTTTATCTTAGGTTGGTCGCAAGCGGCTGGTACATTGCAACACAAAGAAACTTCCTAGGAAAACCGTAGTTTACTCTAATTTTCATTAGTGTGTTTCTATTTTATATTTTGTGTTGTTTTGTTTCTTCATTGTTGTTTTGTGTCACATGGTATTGCATAAGTGTTTGGTCTTTGTGTACTGCGCGACTTCATTGCCGTGTAACAACCCGTTTTGCAATAACAACCCGTTTTGCAATAAAATTTTCAAACATGTATAAATTGTTTGTTATGATGTTGTGGGTTTTCCATACACAAGTATAAATATAACGATATACTATTATAAGTTTATATCCTCTTTTATATCATATTTTTCTTCATCAGAAGTTTATTGCAAAACGGGTTGGAGTAGTCAACCCGTTTTGCAATAAGAACGCATTTTGCAATAACCCGTTTTGCAATAAAAGTGTCAAACATGCACAAACCGTACTTTTTTATGTTGTGGATTATCTATCCACTAAGAATATATTATGTTTCATCATTTTTTTTCAACATAAGAAGTTGATTGCCAAACGGGTTGGAGTAGTCATCCCGTTTTGCAATAAGAACGCATTTTGCAATAACCCGTTTTGCAATAAAATTGTCAAACATGTACAAATCGTTCTTAATGATGTTGTGGATAGTTTGTGGATTATCTATCCACAAGTACAAATATAACGATATACTTTTATAAGAATATATTATGTTTCACCATTTTTTTTCAACATAGGAAATTTATTGCCGAACGGGTTGGAGTAGTCAACACGTTTTGCAATAAGAACGCATTTTGCAATAACCCGTTTTGCAATAAAAGTGTCAAACATGTACAAATCGTACTTTTTTATGTTGTGGATTATCTATCCACAAGTACAAATATAACGATATACTTTTATAAGAATATATTATGTTTCATCATATTTTTTTTAACATAAGAATTTTATTGCCAAACGGGTTGGAGTAGTCAACCCGTTTTGCAATAAGAACGCATTTTGCAATAACCCGTTTTGCAATAAAAGTGTCAAACATGTAGAAACCGTACTTTTTATGTTGTGGATTATCTATCCACAAGTACAAATATAACGATATACTTTTTATAAGAATATATTTTGTTTCATCCTATTTTTTTCAACATAAGAAGTTTATTGCCAAACGGGTTGGAGTAGTCAACGCGTTTTGCAATAAGAACGCATTTTGCAATAAAAGTGTCAAACATGTACAAATCGTTCATTATAGACTTGTGGATACTTTGTGGATTATCTATCCACAGAAACAAATATAACGATATACTATTATAAGTATATATCCTCTGCTTCATCATATTTTTTCAGCATCAGAAGTTTATTGCCAAACGGGTTGGAATAGTCAACCCGTTTTACAATAAGAACGCATTTTGCAATAATCCCTTATGCAATAAAAATGTTTTCAAACGAAACATTAAATTATGAATGAAACCACAGATCGTTCCTTATTGGCTTATCTAAGAAGTATTGTGAATATAAATATACATCAGCACCTATCACCTATACCATCGAATTACTGATATATACATGGCGACAGCAAAAGTTTATTGCAAAACCGGTTTGAGCAGTCTATATATCTTTATTCCCAATGATCCAGCAGTGGCGGATCCAGGGTAGGATCGTACGCCCCCCCCTTAAAGAAAGGAAAGGAAAAAAAGAGAGAACAGGGAGGGTAACAACAAGCGCCAAAGGCAAAAATGTATTCCCCTCGCCATAAATTAATACATTAACGGTACTAATTCGTTTATTATAAATATCTCTGGTGTATACACTGTACCTAATAAAGGTTACTGAACACTATAAAACCTTGTGTTAAATAAATTCATTTTGATGCTTGGAAATTGCTAGAATGCAGGATTTTGCACCATTTTTTGAGAGCTTTGGGGGGCCTTAAGCGGCCCCCACACCCCCTGCCGTAAATGCGCTTCTGCGAGGCCCTCCTTTTCCGATATTTCTTTTTTACGCCACCCCCCCCCCCCCCTTTGAAAGTTCCTGTATCCGCCCCTGTCCAGAATCAATCGTTCAGAGATTAAACATACAGTTAATACAATAATATATACAATATACAATATACAAATATACAAACAGAAATTGCGGTACAGAGAGAAAACAAACAATATAGAATGTTCAGATGTGATTAAAATAGACTTTATATGCTTCAGCAAATCTATTTGGTTATAAACATGTTTAAGGCACAGATCATGCAAACTACGTTGCAGTTTAGATTCTTTTGCAAAAATTAGTCTACTCCAATTCTTTATGATTCTTAATTTTAAATTTTACATTGATATCTAATGGAGATTTTCTTAGTTCCACATACACCATATGATCAGGTGGTCTTTTTGGCGTGCTTCAGCTTTTTGCTAAACTTTTTAAGTTTAAAATAGAATTATCCAGGAACGTCCTAGGTCAGGTCGACCACCAAAAACATCTGAAAGGGAGGATAGAGCATTCGTTAGTGTAGCCAAACGCTAACCGTTTGCCACTGCAAGATATCTTCGTGACTATTGTAATATTGCAACCAGAGTCGCCGTTCGAACAGTTAACAGGCGCCTAAACAATTCAAGCTTGAGAGCTCGTCGTGGGCACGATTTCACCGTCATTGCAATGTTCGAAACTGGCGACGAGTACAGCAAATTCCTTCTTCGTCATATTGATGGGCGCATGCGCGTTTGGAGACACCGAGGCACTGCTTACAACCAGAACAACATCTTAGGCACTACATCGTTTGGCGGTGGTGGTGTTTACGGTGGGGAGGCTTTTCATACGACTGTCCCCTGAATCTGTATGGGGTTGATGCGACAATGACAGAGCAGAAATATCGAAATGACGTCATTAACGCTACTATTGTGCCACATTTTGACAATCATGCACTTGGTAACAGACCTATCTGTATGGATGACAACGTAAGACCTCACTGAGCTGTAGTTGTACGTGATGTTATCGAAAGGGACGCTATTGAGCATCTTCCATGGCCATCCATGTCACCCGATATGAATCCAATTGAACATTTGTGGGATATCATTGGCCGTAAAATCAATAATAGAGCATCTGCTGGTCAAAATGTCCAAGAACTACGTGTTGCCATTCACAATTAATGGCAGAATTTATATTTGCAGTTTTTTTATATCTTTGCTTTGAACATTTTTTCATCAAATGTTTCATTTGTCATTAATGTTCAATAAGTTGTCATTTCTTTAAAAATATTAAAATATATAAAATCTTAAATGAATCCCTGGAAAATAATAGGGTGTATATTATTATGATTTAGTTTTCTCAACATAAAAGGAAAAACACTATCCACTATATATCAAGACATTTACCACTGTACCCATGTAGGAAAACTTTAAGCATCTTCTCATGGTGTCCCTTCAACATATACTTTTTATTAGACAAATAACACCGTGCACAGGTAGTAAATTCTTTGTTTCGTTGTAGCATAATCTCTGGCCCCTTGTCCTTTGTCTTATTTGTCTTTTATTTTGCTCTAATACCTTGTTCAATCCTGTCTGACGCAAATATTGTCAAAATGATTGGACTGTGCATGTCTTGTTATAACCCATGAGTGTTGACTTATTGTGCCCCCCCCCCCACACACACACACATTGGGGCCTGATTTGGCCTAATAAAGTTATCTATCCATCTATTGTGGCGTCCAGTTGTTATTGGGGTAGCCGCAGTACAAGGTAAAAATCCGCAAACTTCGGCAGAAGATATCGCTAGTTGACTGCGTATTTCATTTAACGATGTTGTGTTTATCATTTATTCCAGTATAGTGGTCAATACATGATACAATTATTTTTTTGTCGTCAGTTTAAGTATGACGCAATTTCTTAAACAAACTATAAACTTTATATCTAAAACTTTATAGTGCTATATTTAAACCCGAGGACATTCTGTAAACAAAATCTGATGTGTTTCTATTGTTTACCAATGTTAATACTTCGCTCATAAGTCCCGAAAACTTGTTCTGCCGTAGTAACGAGAAGATTGTTTGTTTTCTCGATCAGCGCGTCAATTTTATCTTGAGATAAATCGTCGGTGTTGACTTCATCTAACTCACCTATCACTTGCACAACCTTATGAATATAAATATTTTCTATGACGGATTGTACTATATCAGCATCCCATTAGTCTTTTTCATATCATTGAAATAATTTTGTTCACCTTCAGATCGGGGGAGGGGGGTGGGTCAGCAGGTTTCCATAGTACTTTTACACAGAGCTCATAGGGTTATGTACATCAGAATATAGCGAAGAAAAGTCAAATACATTTAAAGTATGAATAAAAGATAGCATGTCATGTGTACAAATTAAATAGTCAACAACACTTGATTGCTTACAAATAAACATGCCCATTTTGTCACCACTGACTATATCATTCAAAATAAACAAATTATTATTTTTTACTCTTTTCCAAAAGGTCGTTACCATAGTTATTTATCGTGCAATCTTTACAGTTTCTATTAAGGTTCATATCTAAATCAGGTAGTGTATAACAATGATTCTGTACATTATTGACATGATTATGACCATCGTTAACAAATTGTATCAATTCCGGAGCTTTCCTTGTTCTACTATTAAAATCTCCATTTAGGAGTATATATCTGTAATTATTTGATAGAATTAAATAAATCTGATTTAAAACCGAAAGTGATGCCTCCTGATTTTATTTTTTTTATATTTTTGCCTATTTAGTATTTGGAAAGTAAAGTCTGGTTTATCAATAGTATCAAAATCATCAGTTCTAGTCCCATTCAGGCAAATAAAATTATATCTACTAACAAATTATAAAAAAAATCAGTCAGTGCATTTTTTTCAATATACCACAACTATTCAATGACAAAAAAAAATAAACATAGTTAAGACATTGTTAAATTTACAAACATTTCCTATACATTTGTCACAACTATTGGTAGAATGTCCACGAGAGTCCTATCGGCTTTTTGGCGTTGATGTTAGACGGCGTTTAACCATAGGACCGATTTCTGGTGAGGGTGTGTGTGGGGGGGAGGGTGTGTGTGTGAGGGTGTGTGTGTGTGGGTGTGTGTGTGTGTGAGGGTGTGTGAGGGTGTGTGTGAGTGTGTAAGGGTGTGTGTGTGTGTGTGTGTGTGAGCTAGATCTTTCAGCTTTTTTTAGAGGGCGTTGACGTAGTGTCATTTTCATCGTGGTACACGAGTCCGTCGACATATAAAACATCTCTGACTAGCCTTACGCGACAACCCCGATTTCTTTTCTTTTTCATCACTAGATATAAACTTCGCTTCGCTGCTTTTATGGCATCAGGCTACTGTCGGTTAACAGAGAAAAGTGTTTCTTTAAGGCGGTATGTATTAGAAAGACCAGTTTCTAAGTCCTTGTTGTAAAGGAATCGAACTATGATCGGTCGGTAGCGTTTCCCTTTTCTAATTCCGAACCGATGTACGTTTCCCAATTCGGGCCTGTACTTTATATTCAGTTCGTTATATATAAATGATCGAATAATGTTTTGGTTTATCTAGCTATGAACTATTGTGAATATAAATATATATCAGCACCTATAATTCGAATTACTGATTTGTGGCGACATTAATAGTTTATTGAAAAACGGGCTTTAATAGTCAACCCGTATTGCAATAAAAACGCGTTTTGCAATAAACGTTTTTTGGGACGAAATTTAACTAATGAAATTACAGAATGTTCCTAATGTTTGAGTGTAGTAATTGTTTTATTACATAATTTATTGAGTCATGAAATGGAATATACAAGTTTTTTTTATTCCCGAAAGTGACTGTCTTTCATAATATTTATTACTCAAAAATCGGTAAAATATCGACATAATCCATGACGAAATGTTTGCATTGATTATTTCTTGTATAATTTCCCATCCTCAGTCCTTGCTAATGCATAAAATTTACAAAGATTTGAGTAGAATAAGTTTTTTGCAAACCAATATGATAGGAAATGGAAAGTCACGTGTATTGGTTTAGGCCAATAGGAAAAAGGCAAAATATATATTATGTAATAAAAATATATATCAGCACAAATATATACCATTACTGATACATTTCGGGTTTCTCAAATAATGTTTTTCATGTAGTAAGCGTAATCAAAGAGACACGAATGTCAATATCATACATAGCGCACATCGGGTTATTAAAAACGGCAATAACTATCATCACGTATCAAAAATGATCGATGTTAAACACGAAACCGATAAAAAAAATGGTGACACTGTCAAAAGATATCAAGATCGACCATGTATGATTGTATATGCAACTTCTTTTGAACATCAAAGTGCCGGGAGTGATTGACTCCTGCTCTGCTACATTACGAGTAATAGACAAAATTCGTAACCCCCCTCCCCCCCCGCCCCCAAAGCGAGGGTACGATTATTCGTTCTAATGCTCGTTTAGTACTTATGTTCAACTTTTGTAGATCTACGATACAGAACAGGACTGGCCTTTCAATGACTTCGCATTGTGTGTGTTTCTTATAGATATTGGCACACGTAACTGTAATACTAATATACTATACTGGTCATAATCACAAAATGTATTAGCAGCAAAGCGTCAATACAATAAAGTAAATTAACAATAAAAGGTTGCCAGTCCTAAGTATAATTTCAGAAGCTTTCGTAATAGAGTTTAATAGTACGATGAAAAGGGTTGGAAGCTGCGCTTCTTATAAAGAAAAAATACGACGCAATTTTCATCACTTGCAGCATGTTACTATTTTGAGATGAGCGATAACACAATCACATCGATTAGTTGGATGTTTGCTTTATGTCCAGCGAGTTATATTTTAGCTATATCCAGGACGAGAACAAGTTAAAATTGCCACTGCAAAAAAAAGGAGTTTGGGTAGGGACAGAGCATTTAGCCTTTGTAGCGGCTACAATGCGCATATTCTTTTTCAAATCAATAAAAAGGGTCTTTATCGTTCAAGGAACGTGGCACTCTCCAAACACATCACCTACCACTGCCCACGACCAGGCTTTCTGTATTATGACCAGACAACCCCTAACGACCCGGGGCTGCTCTGTCTAATTGTTTACATTACTAAATGTGGCAAAATCATATAATTAACACCAGCATATATGACCAATGTGAGTGACATTATTTGTCGATCAATTGAATCATTGGACAAACATCCTCATGAAATATGGCAATAGCACAGTTCATACATTAACCAACCTACCACGATCGTTTGTTGACGTTATTTATATTACGTAGAGTATAATTATAACTTGTCAACAAAGCACTAATTTGATAATTTGTTCAAATCTGCGTAATTTTATTAGAATTGTATTGAAAAAGATAGATTCTCCAGGGTAGTCTTTTTATGCTTTTTTCTTTACTGAACACGTATTGACATTGTGTATTGGTTGTTTTCTTTCTGTACTGCCATGTCTGTTTGTACCTTTGTTTATTGTATAAATTATTGTATTAACTGTTTAAACCTTTTACTGCCATGGCATTTATAAGACTGGTGCATACAAAACGCCCGAGTCGTTTTGCTTTGTCAATTGTTATGTTGAATGATATTGTGACGTTAACAATGAGAGAAAGTCTTGACGTCATAAACGTTATTGCTTGTATAGGAAATGGCAGTGCTTTTTTTAAAGCGCGGGAAAAAAAGAAAAAAATAATAAGTATTGAGAAAATCATTGGTATAGGAATAAATTAGTCGTTCTACTTTGAAGTACAATTAAACAAATCAGACACTGGTGTTCACATTCTGACAGAATATATATATTTCTAATGAAAATGTGACGAGAAGAATCAGAAATGAAAATACGTGTTTCCTAAAGAACAGAAATCCTCGAAGGCTATAAAATTACCAAGCACTACGAACGACGACTTTACTCCAGTGCAATTTGTAAGACTTTACTCCAGTGCAATCTGTAAGACAACTACAAATAAGTTACGTCTTCGGAACCGCTCGAACCAAAAATGTTAGACTTAATATTCAACAACAACAACAACAAAGATTCTCATGAAATTCAATTCATACTTTATGTTTAATGATTTTGTGAATTGAAAGTTTATTTCACACTTGATATTTTTCTGAATTCTTTTTAGAGTAAAAACCGGGATATACATTTCTGGAAAAAAACATCACAAACACTTGTTACTCGCTGCTTTAATATTTTGAACTACTAAGAAAAATAGCAAAGAAAATCTGTACGATTGATTCTGGTTCATTGGGAATAAAGATATATAGACTACTCAAACCCGTTGTGCAATAAACTTTTGATGTCGCCATGTTTATATCAGAAGTTCGATGGTATAGGTGCTGATATATATTTATATTCAAAAGAGTTCCTAGATAAGCCAATAATCTTAAGTTTCATAAATTTAATGTTTCGTTTAGAAATATTTTTATTGCAATACGGGTTATTGCAAAATGCGTTCTTATTGCAAAACTGGTTGACTTCATCAACCCGTTTGGCAATAAACTTCTGATGTTGAAAAATATCATGCAACAGAGGATATTTAAGGATTTATGTTGCAGCGTTTATATCCAATAATCTAACCAACAATTGAAAACAAACCTTATACTTTAAATTCTATGGTAAAAATGAAGTAACAAGAACAATATTTTACAATTAATCAAATAATATTTGCAATTCACAATTTTAGTGTCGTCACATGTTGTTTGCGGAAGAATTTATGTATAGTCAACATCTTCAATACATCTTACGTCATAATCAATCACGTGCTTAAAAACCAAGTTAATTAGGTTATACGAAATAACAAACTTGCTCATGTGTTGAGTATTTAAACGAAATTAAAATATAAAATATATACTTATAATAGTATATCGTTATATTTGTACTTGTGGATAGATAATAATCCCCAAACTATCCACAACATCATAAATAATGATTTGCACATGTTTGACAATGTTATTGCAAAGCGGATTTTTCCAAAATTCGTTCTTATTGAAAAACGGGTTGACTACTCCAACCCGTTTGGCAATAAACTTCTTATGTTGAAAAAAAATATGATGAAACATAATATATTCTTATAAAAGTATATCGTTATATTTGTACTTGTGGATAGATAATCCACAACAAAAAATAGTACGGTTTGTATATGTTTGACACTTTTATTGCAAAACGGGTTATTGCAAAATGCGTTCTTATTGCAAAACGGGTTGACTACTCCAACCCGTTTGGCAATAAACTTCTTATGTTGAAAGAAAATAGGATGAAACATAATATATTCTTAAAAAAAGTATATCGTTATATTTGTACTTATGGATAGATAATCCACAACATAAAAAAGTACGGTTTTTACCTGTTTGACACTTTTATTGCAAAACTGGTTATTGCAAAATGCGTTCTTATTGCAAAACGGGTTGACTACTCCAACCCGTTTGGCAATAAACTTCTAATGTTGAAAAAAACAGAATGAAACATAATATATTCTTATAAAAGTACATCGTTATATTTGTACTTGTGGATAGATAATCCACAACATAAAAAAGTACGTTTTGTACACGGTTTGACAATTTTATTGCAAAACGGGTTATTGCAAAATGCGTTCTTATTGCAAAGCGGGTTGACTACTCCAACCCGTTTGGCAATAAACTTCTTATGTTGAAAAAAAATATGATGAAACATAATATATTCTTATAAAAGTATATCGTTATATTTGTACTTGTGGATAGATAATCCACAACAAAAAAAGTACGGTTTGTATATGTTTGACACTTTTATTGCAAAACGGGTTATTGCAAAATGCGTTCTTATTGCAAAACGGGTTGACTACTCCAACCCGTTTGGCAATAAACTTCTTATGTCGAAAAAAATAGGATGAAACATAATATATTCTTATAAAAGTACATCGTTATATTTGTACTTGTTGATAGATAATCCACAACATAAAAAGTACGGTTTGTACAGGGTTTGACAATTTTATTGCAAAACGGGTTATTGCATAATGCGTTCGTATTGCAAAACGGGTTGACTACTCCAACCCGTTTGGCAATAAACTTCTTATGTTGAAAAAATATGATGAAACATAATATATTCTTATAAAAAAATATCGTTATATTTGTACTTGTGGATAGATAATCCACAACAAAAAATAGTACGGTTTGTATATGTTTGACACTTTTATTGCAAAACGGGTTATTACAAAATGCGTTCTTATTGCAAAACGGGTTGACTACTCCAACCCGTTTGGCAATAAACTTCTTATGTTGAAAGAAAATAGGATGAAACATAATATATTCTTAAAAAGTATATCGTTATATTTGTACTTATGGATAGATAATCCACAACATAAAAAAGTACGGTTTTTACCTGTTTGACACTTTTATTGCAAAACGGGTTATTGCAAAATGCGTTCTTATTGCAAAACGGGTTGACTACTCCAACCCGTTTGGCAATAAACTTCTTATGTTGAAAAAAACAGGATGAAACATAATATATTCTTATAAAAGTACATCGTTATATTTGTACTTGTGGATAGATAATCCACAACATAAAAAAGTATGGTTTGTACATGTTTGACATTTTTATTGCAAAACGGGTTATTGCAAAATGCGTTCTTATTGCAAAACGGGTTGACTACTCCAACCCGTTTTGCAATAAACTTCTGATGAGGAAAAATATGATATAAAAGAGGATATATACTTATAATAGTATATCGTTATATTTATACTTGTGTATAGAAAACCCACAACATCATAACAAACAATTTATACATGTTTGAAAATTTTATTGCAAAACGGGTTGTTATTGCAAAACGGGTTGTTACATTGCCCTTTTTGGTATTTATTTGCTTTGCTTGAAATAAAAAAATAATAATCTTAAAGAGCTAAATAGTCAAAATATGAAAAGAACAATATTTTATTGATGTTTTAATCGAGTTAATTTAATATATAGATCTAACATGTTAAATATTAAATGCAAAGTAGATGTACAAAATACAAATATATTATTAAAACATTTCATGTAATTTACAGGCGCATTGTTCAGTTACAAATATAAATTCCAAATATCACAGCTATAAATACTGAAAAAAACTATGGAAATATGTTACTAAATTAACGCCTATTGTTTTAATTGAAAAGATACAACATGGATTTGAATTGAAATGAAAAGGTCATATGCATTACAACAAATGAAAAATGGAACGTTATAGCCATACAACTCCAACCCTTTGAAAATTAAAACATGTCAAGACTGAATACAAATTTAATATCTTTCTAGTACTTAATACTTTCACGGGATATCTTGTTTTCTCTAGATCAATTACAATATCTATAAAATGTTCAAGCATTTAACTAGTTTTCGTGACAAGCACACTTCAATCACGATACCAACTCTTTTTTATCTGTTTCGTTCTTACATTTTCATTATCGATTCCCTTTATGTTGTATGATCGCACATCAACAAGTGTTTTTGGTACATTATCATTAGTGACTCCCTTATTCAACTGTGTCGAATGATTATGTATCAACATATTTATCGACTGGAATATATTTGATTTTGGTGATGCATGCCGCTGTATAAAAATCTTTTATGCATATCATTTTATTCACAAAAAAACGACATAAAATCCGTGTGATTATCCATTCACGATTAGTATTTGTTTGCTCTTGCATCACGAATATTAAACAAACGGAAGGGGACGTAGCGATTTGTTTAACGTGAGATTTGTTAAAGATTTCAAATGTTTTTATTTCAACATCTTTAATCAGTGGGATAAGTATTCAAAGGTATTACAGCAACGACTAAAAACACATACTGTAAATTAGATTTAAAACAAATCATATTACGTGGAATGTCTTATTTCAAAAAAATGAATTTGTGCTCTTAAGGGAAAGCATATATTTTATATCGTAGTGTTTACATCTGATAATTGTCTTATCAATTTCTTTATATATTATGAATCTAAATGAAGAAATAAATGTATTAATTGATTAAAAATTCATTCGATACCATCCTCCCAAGTCAGGGTTTCTGATTTTACGTTCGCTTTCATCATAATGAACGCGGAATGAAAACAACGGACTAAGAAGGATGTGTCTATACCAGTAATATTTGAAATTACAAAATATTGTATATATTCAATGTCGGTGTGGTTATAAGCAAAGAACGTAAGCTCTCATGAGATTTCTTATCGACAGTGTCAATATATGTGGAGTTTATTTATTCTCTTCAATGAAATTAATAATAGAACTGTAGGCTAACTTAGAGATATAATGCCATTCTTTTTATATAAACGTATTTCTAAATTGTGATTTAGATACTTATCGAAGATGATTCATATAAAAAACATAAAACGCTACATTTGTGTATAAATGCATGTACGAGATCGAGACACTCTTATTTCAGTCTGATAAATTTTATAACCATGTAAGACAAATAGAAAAGAAAACCGCCAGAACAACAAGAGCCGAAATTCAAAGGACAATTACTAATCCAGACAAACATGCAGTCTGTTTCTCTCCACACATGACTTATATATTGTCAATCTAAAAGTGGACAGATTGGGTCTACAGTATTATCTGATTTAGAGTCATTGATTACGAAGTAAGTTATGCCATGGCTAATCTCCAGGTATTTAAATCCTATTTTTTTTACGTTTTTTTCTTGAAAAAGCATCGTCTAATAAGATCTTTAAGCCTGGTTTTAAGCTGCATTTGAGAGATGGCCGTATAGAGTGTCGAAAAATTAAATGTTTTAATGTTGTTACTTTGGGAAAGAATTCCAGACCTCAACATCTCTTACGGGTCTTTTGAGTTCTTAATATCTACCTTTCATTTATCCTACTCCTGGAATAGAAAGTGTCATGGTATTTTTAAGTCCCATTTTAATAGTTGTGAAAATAGTGCTCATGACCTGCGATAAAGTTTTTGTGGCTCACTAAGACTGTCTTAGTCTGAAACGTTGTTTGTATAGATTTTTGTGCTGGTTTGGTATCCAATACAAGAATATATATATATATTCTTGTATTGGATACCATATATATTCTTGTATATGGACTTATATTATTCCATCACCGAATGAAAAAATACTTTAAGCATTTAGAGTTAAACGCCACTGATGAGTCTTAAGTAGACGAAACGCGCGTCTGGCGTAATGAATTGGTCACCTTGGTAATTTTGATTACATCTTGTTGGAATATTTGAGCAAAGCAAAGTAACAGCACGGCACGTCCGCGGCTGGCGGACTTGTGAAGCAACTGTTTTGGGTTAGGTTGGAAATGAGAAAATTCAAGATCAATATGTTATGACTTGTTTACGTCATTTATTTATATTGACATTCAATGACTAAGGCCATTCGTTGGTCAGTCTTTGTCTAAATTTTTGACAAGAAACACCGTCGTTTGTATCGTTGCATAATCTTCTAGACTTGTTATATATATATATATATATATATATATATATATATATATATATATATATTTATAAAGATAGTTTATTGTAATTATGAAAAAAGTTGTATAAACTATCAATGTGTTAATATTACAGGAATTTGCCGATTGTTCACCCAATCTATGGTGGTAACTAATATAATTGAAGCTACAATTTCTCCTGGTTGCTTTTTAGACAGCTACGTGAGGTTTTATTATTTTGTTGGAAAAAATATCTATCTGCTATTTCAAACCTAATTACCATTTCTTCCTTCAAGTACAGGCTGTTATTGATGTTTCTAATGTCTCTAAGATTTATTATTTCTTTCCGAGATGTGTCTCATTATTAATATTTGTTAACATTATTGATATTAACTCTGATGCTATTTCACACTTCCTAAGTATTTGAATTAACTTTTGTTATGATGGATAGTTACGCAGTTGCTTTCAGTTAGTTAATCCGGTGAGATCACGATGCTGTTTGTGATTGGTCAATAATGCATGGTGATTTTATTGTAAAATTTGCCAATTGAATCATAGTGTTGCACTTTCGGACGCACCTAGAGTTTTTTATAATGCCTGTTTATCTGGTTCTTTAAAGTGTGTATTTCCTCTGTCTACTGTTAATAAGATTCTTGAATTTATTTTATCTGCACACCAATTAAAAACACGGCAAAAATAATTTTAAATTAAACATCCAAACGCAGTATACATAATGGATACATGTAAGTCTTCTAGAAGCGGAAGCAGTGTCTTCCTGCCTATTAGATAGGCATCAGCTGAGTGAATTTAGATGTCAAATCCGAATCTGATCGTTTGTGACGGATGGATTTCCCCATAACAATTAATATGAATTATGGTGACGCCATAAAGCTATGAAGGGATGACACGTACATCAGGCCACTTTGAAATGTAAACACATTAAAGTAAGAGTGCAAAAACACAACTTTATGTTATGTTTTTAGATTTTTCATACCAATACATTTTAAAAAACAAAAATGGTATTGTATTTACAAAATAGCAAAACTGAAAAATCACTTTACAGTCAAGACATCATCTATATAGCAAAATGTGAAATTAAAGGTCATGGTATTTTTTTTATATTTTTAAGTAGGCCTTTAATATAATTTATACGGGTAAGAGTGCAAAAAAGAGTACAAAGGCGGCTAGGTTTTTTAAGTTTTCATTACAGCTCGTTTCGAGTAATAAGAATGTATTGTATAGAAAAATATACAGAAAACCCTCAATTTTGCTGACTATTTATTGCAGGAGGACGTGACATGTAACTAAAAACTCATTTTAAATTCTTCAAACTGGCACACTTAGTACCGATATAAATGATGTCGCATATAAATGAAATACCTTACTTGAGAGTAAAAGCCTCTTCTGGTTCTCTGGTCCTCACGTCCATTCACAACCTCTATTCTGTTTTGTTCACAACACGTTGTCACATATAACATTTGTCAAGTATAAAGCTTTTGTTTGTTTTTTTTTTTCGTTGTTTGCAAGATGCCGCAAAATCGTTTATAATTACAAGCCGTTAAAGTACCAACAAAATGCACAGCTTCAAATTGTAATCTGTTGCTATGGCTCGTATAAGTGAACTCAAATGGTGTATATTGTATAGTAGATAAAACAAACACAAACATCACTATTCAAGCACCAAAAGACAAAAACTTATTAAAACAAATTAACGAAACAAAATAGACCATACAAGGCAATCAACAAAATCCGTGATACACTGTAATGTGAAATTTAATAATATGTGTTTGCTTGTTCATTTCAGATTAGATATGGAGTTTATTTAATATAGAAACCCTTTTATCGTTATATAGACTCTTACTTTTGTAAATTATAATTAACCAAAAACTTTCACAAGGTAGTCGAAAATATTGTTATGTTGGAGATTTCTGCAAATCAAACGCATTTATGATAACACAAATGACCAAATCGGAGCAGCACGGTTTGTCGTAATATAATAATAAAGTTTTTTATAATATGTCGTAAAGAAAAATACCATTTGCAACGTTTTCTACCAGATTTAAATTTAAAAAGGTCATTGGGGATAAAACAATTTTCCAATTATAATGGGAACAAGTTACATAACAGCGTAAAAATATAAATTTGCCTCACTTATGCAGCAATATTCCAGGTTCTCCTGCATCCAGTGCTGATATTTGACAATTGATGAGATATACAAGAACTTGCAGGGATTTTTTTCCACAGGCTAAAAACAAAGGTTACAAGAAAACACGACTCCTCCACCCCTTTAATAAGTTTCACTCTTGATATCATTTTTTGAACAACTATTCTGTCTATATGATTGCAAATAGCTTTCCCGTTTTGAATTAATTATAAAGTGATTGTGCCGCGACTATTATTGGATACATCTAGTACTGACTACTTGTTTCACCAACACTCAACTCTATAGTAATGGAGGCGAGAGGTTCGGCATGCCATAAACCTTGTTTAACCCACCTTTATGCATGAAATGCCTGTAAAAGTCAGGAACATTGGTGTATTTGCTATATTTGGGTCAATGCTTCTCACGTTTACCGGTTTCTTGGCATTTGAATTTAATCAATCTCCTTGGTGTTTGGTATTTTTAATTACATTCAACTGTAAACGATCATAGTCCTTTCCCGCATAAGCTAGACGTCATATTGATCTGCAAAATTGCAAACACAGCCCCTACAGCAATTTAGACGTTTGTATCTCAGTAAATAATAAGGCTATTCAATTGATATTTGACAAAACCATCTACCTTCGTCTTAAAACATGAATCGCCGATTTACAATTCATACAACGCAGTCAACTCGCAACTAGTCTGTTTTTATGAATATTATGAATAACAGAACAGGGCAACAAAGTTGACGTAAACTACTGATCTAAAACAATAATGGGAAGGTAAATCCTCACTGAATTATAACATGACTTGCAAAACACTCACAATTATGTGGTAGGATTTAATTGATCACATTGTTAAATTCATTTCAAGACTTTAAACCAATCATTCACTGACAGAATACAATTTATGGCTAGATCTACATATTGTTACTTATGTGTAATATAAAGCACATTTATAGATTCGTTGGAATTCTTTAAAACAATAAATTTGCACATTTAGCAAATTTACGTGCTTCTCGTTATCATAATGAAAAAATATAGTCATTTAACCAGCCAATTAAATTGTTTTTGTTTATCTGTCATCTTGAAACCATTTCTGTGAGAATATATTTGTTTTGTTTATTTGATACACACTTATCGATCAGGCTTAAAATTTCTTCGTAGTCAAATTTGTAAATATAATGCTAATATCATGCAACTCTTGCCAATCATTCAAATATAAGGTCTGTATCTCAAGATCGGTGGTTAATGTAATAAAATCTCCAACCATGTTCATGTATTATTGTTTTTTTTATATCCCAATTGGACAAAAATGGTCTTTCCTTGGTTGGCTTAATTACGTGGGTTTTTTTAACACAACAAACACAACTACAGAAGTCTTTTAATAAAAGTATATACATTCGATTGTGATCAAAAATAGATAAGGTTTTCAACTACCATGTGTAAAATTATTTCAGATATGTCTATGATGTGTACGTGTCCAAAATGACAGCATAATGTTCGGCATAATTTCTAATAAAGTTTCCCAAAAGACAGAACATCTAATCAATAAATTTTTTTTTATTGTTTACAACTTTAGAGCATGATCTTTTAAACAATGTGACGAGTATAACGCAGGCTGAAAACTAGTGAAGTCAATATTTTGCTGTAATCATGACGTCTTGTCTATGGATATCAGATAAAACATCATTAATGAACTGAACATTTGCAGGTAATGCAGTATACACGTATTATAAGGAATTTTCATTATGCGGATAAGTTATATTTTAAATTGAAAAAGTGCGTTCTGAACGATATTTTGCTTCCTATTTAAGCATGTACAAATCTTGATTAATGAAACTTTTTTACTCCTGTTAAATTCCCAGTGGTCCTTGAAAACGATAACATTGATTTTTTTTCGGCGAGACATCGTGATAGATGATATTATTACAATTTATTAATTGAAAACAAATCCGTTCTGCAGATCGATGGCACTCAATAAGAGTCAATGACACACTTACTAGGATACTGAACAGGAAATCATCAGTTACGTTTTTTTCAGTAAAAAAACGTTTAAACTTTTCCATTTTTTCCTAGATTTACAAATTCAAAAGTCACGTCCGTACTATATGGAAGAACTATATTCTAAAGGTTTTGAAAATCCACAACAACTTAAAATTGTCGGGACCTGTATGCTTAACAAAGACATTTTAAGGTACTAATGTTTCTGTCAAAAAGATAGCACAAATCCGATAAGGTCTCAACTATACAACTCGCCATAAGTTAAGTCATTGTGTGGTCATTGTGGGGGTATTGGTGGGGGGAGATTTTTTCAGTGAAATTCTAATGTTTATGATTAAATGATGATATACGCTACAATGATCTGTACAACAATCTTTAAGACTCGTTTCATTCATACTACCGGCACTACATGAATGTCTCAGGATTCTTAACTATTCTTTTGAGGAAATCAATAAACTTTTAAACAATTCATATGTTAAATATACACCTCGCCATAAGTTAAGCAAAACCTACATTGTTTTATATTTCAAAAATCTAAATGAATATTAACTTTGTGTTATTTATTTACTAAAGCCATCATTCGAGCACCGGACAGTTACTTTAATTAACTCCTTATGTAAATCTTTAAATAACAAAACCAGTTTGCCATACGAGCACGCCTAAAAGCCGTGTTTTGATTAACGATTTAATGTTCAACTGCTGGTCTTTTCGACTTTACATTTTTACAATGCCTAAACGGGCATTAAGAAAAAAACTGAGAAGTGGCAGATCGTTGGAATGCGTAATAGTGGACAGAGCTGCGTCAGATAACACAACACTTTAGCATTTACTTTAGTATTGTATCCCGGCTACTTAAACGTCATCGAGATGATTGGACTATCCAGCAACGTTCTAGAGCAGGTCGACCACCAAAAACATATGAAAGGGAGGATAGAGCACTCGTTCGTGTAGCCAAACGCCAACCGTTTGCCACCGCAAGATATCTTCGTGACGATTGGAATATTGCAACCAGAGTCGCCGTTCTAACAGTTAACAATGCAAAGTTGAGAGCTCGTAGTCCAATGAAAGGTCAAATGTTGACACAGAGACATCGTCAAGCATGTTTAGAGTCGGCACGATATCACCGCCATTGGAATATTCGAAGCTGGCGACGAGTACACTTGACCGACGAAAGTAGATTCCTTCTTCGTCATATTGATGGGCGCATGCTCGTTTGGAGACAACGAGGCAACGCTTACAACCAGAACGACATCCTAGGCACTACAGCGTTTGGCGGTGGTGGTGTAACAGTGTGCGGAGGCTTTTCATTCGACTGTAAACTGAATCTGTATGTGGTTGATGGGACAATGACAGGGTAGAAATATCGAAGTGACGTCATTAACGCTATTATTGTGCCACATTTTGACAATCATGCATTTGGTAATAGACCGATCTTTATGGGTGAGAACGCAAAACCTTACTGAGTTGCAATTGTACGTGATGTTATCGATAGGGAAGCTATTGAGCATCTTCTGTGATGTCGAAAATAAGAATCACTGTTTGACAGACGTAGAAATATCTTTTCTTATTTATCAAATACATGAGTTGTTTGAATTTCATTATGATAACCCCAAAACTCATCTCAGTGTTTTATTCACACTAATATGCGTTTAGTAGTATGAATTTAGTGTATTACATGGATGACTCTATTAAGCTTGTTTCTAAGTATTTCAACTCACAACAAACTTCGTACATAATTAAAGGGATGCAGGACACCATCAGCCACATTTTGTATGAAAATTTCAAAATAGATAGAACATTTATGGTAAATTGAATAATAATTTCTTTCATATTAATTTCTTAATTTCAATAAAATTTAAAATAATAATTAAAGTCTTGTACCTATATTATAACTTCAATTTTTTAATGGTTGAAATGAAAAGTTTTCGTTTAAATGAGTTAGGTATTGGCAAATATAATGATAATGAAATTTTTAATAAGGAAGGTAATTTTGACTAAAAAATTCCATTTGTTAGCACTTTTTGACTAGTTTTTACCCAACTGACAAAAATGTAACTCAGAGACCCTTATTTTTCTTTTCTTCACTAAAATGTATACCAATTACTTGACATTATACCAACAATTCAGAAAATTTCATTGGCCAGAATTTTTGTAATCTTTTACTGTAGTGCTTTTTTATTCTCTTCTCTGTATAATCTATATGAAAATAAAAAATTGCAGTGCTCAACCCTTCGAAAATATGACCTTATTTTTTTATTTTGAATTTTGATAAATTGTATAAAAAATAACTTTTGGCGAATTTAAAGAAAATTCATTGACAAATTATTTTCAGTGTACGTGTCCTGCATCCCATTAAGGCTAAATTGTTCACAATGTATGACGATATGAGAACATTTATTGGCTTCCATGCATGCCTGTATTCTTATATTTAAACCGATAGTGAAGAAGAAGTTTTGAATTTGTCTGGTATAATACTTACCATATTTCATAATATGTCTTATGTTCTGTTTTGGAGAGGTTTGAAACAATTAGGACATTAATTTAGTACAAATAATATGGAAAACGTTTATTCGGAAAACCCATCTGTTAATATTTGGGACATTTATGTGTTTTAACTTGTTTCTTTTCAATTTTTACTTTTTTAAGTGGTTGACATACTGCAACGATAGCTATCAAAAGCGTTGAAATTCATTCCTTTTCCCTGAACATTAGCGGTAAAAAGACTTAATAAAGGTTTTAATGAATTTGCAAGGAGACTGAGACGTACATTTTTATATCGCTCCAAGAATGAAAAAAACCCTTTTACGACAAAAAGCTATTATGAACCTCAGTATAGCTGTAAGGCACTTGAACACAGGTTTTTTGACAATGCAGACTTGAAAATTTGCGACAATCTGAAACATGAAGAAAGAATGAGCATATCTTTTCTAATGGCAAATCACTTATCATTAGGAAAAGTGATGAAGTAAACAATTTCATAATCCTCAATAAAGATATTTATCAATAAGAAGCTAATGGATAATTACAATCATGCCATTAAAAAAATGGAAGATTCGATTTCAGGTTTCTTAGATAAAATATCAATGTTTACGTTTCAGGAATGCATCACTCGAAACGAAATCGACGAAATTTCATACCTGTACTTGATAACATGAAACCATGGATCAAATGATTTGACATATGCTCATTGATTGAGGTTGTTGTGTGCAGTAACATCTCAAACATGTCATTTTTATGTGCATTGTTTTCTACATTTTTGTTGTTTTTATTTGTCATTAACACATGGATTTAAATTGCTTGAAGCCTGGCTTGATAGGAGAAAATGAAACTAGTTTCATAAAAACAGCAAATAAATGTTTATTATTGTTAAACATATCATATTTGTAGTAGTAGTGTTAAATACATTTAGGGTCAAATGGTAGTATGGTACGTGTTTTTGGCTATAGTTACTTTAAATTTTGTCTCCATATACATCTACAATATATCGCAGTTAATTTTCGTGCATTATGTGGTACAGCGAAAGTAGCAAACATTAATACGTTTACAGTAGCTTTTTATACTTTCTTATTCACTGATGATTACACATTAACATCACTTTTTTTTTAATTATTAGGAAAAAAGGTAAATTGTTTTATCATTTGCCAACCTTTTGATTAGATGTTGTTGCTGAATTATAATTGAAATGCGCATTAGAACAACATTGGTTTCTTAGTTTCATCATGTACAAAACGTGTGTTTATGTAATCTAGTGGGATGAACGATTTTTTTATGATAAAATTATCAAAATGTGGACGAAAACATGTTGTTTCAGTGTATTGTTATAAAAAAAACTATTGGCAATGAAAAAATGAAAAGATACCGAGTCGGAATTAAGCAAACAAAATCCAAGTACAAATTACAAAGTCACGGCTAAACGACGACTCATGATTAGAATCAGCAAAAAATCATCACTTAATTTCAGACCTCATATAGGAAGAATCTTATTCTTATAGTTAAGTTGTTTTTTTTATCTGGTTAACAATCTCTAAGCTCTAGGCGTGACCACGTTAATAAAATCACTTGTAAGATGGCAAGATGAAAGGCATCACTTGGACAATTGTAAGAGCGTAACAGAATACCTTTGTCGTAACCACTTTTTCTCCTTACTGGAGTATGACTACCGTGATATGACGAAGAACCGAACTTTATCCTTACTGACATGATAAGTGCCAAGCGTGGAGCTGGAGCACCTAGAATAGCTGCGGGTTTCTGTCACTCAGAATTTCTGTTTTATGATTTCTAGATTTCCCTTTTGTGTATACAAATGGTTTTGTCTATCATTGTCTTATTCTCTAATTTATACAAATTGAAATCTTCGAATTGTTTTCTTAAATATGTTTTGCATAGTTTTGCCCAAATTATATGGAGAAAGAAAGAAGTCAAAACGTGCACATTGTTTCATCTACAATGTAAATAACATATAAACACCTTGTAATTCACTTGACAAGCAAACAATTAAGGAATAAAAAAGTACACAGCAAATATTTGGGTTTTTTAAATTATTTGTATCATGAAAATATTCACGACGAATATTCATAGTTTGTGAACTGATTCTATCAAACTGAATACAGTGAATGTATAAAAAAAGTCTGTCAGAAGTGATAATCTGCGCTTATTCATAGTGTTGTACAATGTATTATTAACAAAAGCAAGGCTACCACCGTTCCTTAAAACAAAAGTTAATCGGGTAAAGACTAACACGCACATCATAAAAATTAGTTGAACTCCAGCCTTATTAATCAAGGATTGCCAATTTTAGCACCAAATACCCAGCCGTGCTCCCTAAATAAGATCTGGACGCAATGATATGGGTTGAAAATTGCTGAAAGTTTCGTTAAACCCCATTCAACCAGTCCGCTCTGTGCTACAGTGGTTTCCATAAAGTCGTTAGGGTTCCTTAGACTAAACTCGAACCTGTTTGTTTTAAATATTTAACTATGTCAGTGCATTGAAATCACAGTACAATGTCATCAATACAGTTTATTTTAATAGTGATTACTTAAAAGCGATCTAATTATCGGTATGTGTTAAAATAACCGTTTACAACATGCGCTGGTTTAAACTGGATTGTTCCTGTTTCATCAGCTGATCGCGACTAATTCATTGATAAACTTTTACTATGAATTTACTATTATCTTATTTTCGTGCCTGTCGTGTTGTTATAAGCGTTATGCGTCATTGTTTTTTTTATTATCTGTAAACAATACTGGGCCATTGTGTTATCCTTTATCGAAAATTTCTCTTGAGGATGGATGTGTTAGTATTAGATATTGTTTGTGTTGCATATATGATAATAATTGATACCTCGTATATTTTAATATATTTATTTGGCTTAAGTAGTGTTTAAAGTTAAGAAATACCAAAAAGGGAGCTAAGATACTATACTACAAAACATTATGACAAGCCAACACAGAGAAAAAAATATTCTTGGGAAACACGAGAGCAACATAACATGAAAGAGAAGTCATCAGTAAATATTATTTATTATTTTAACAATGATGAATGTTCTGTCTAAACAGTTCAAACAAATTTTGCTTAATGCTGAAAATTATTGGTTGCATTAACTTCATTTAACATATATGCTTTGCATCTTATCAGTTGAAAGTCCATTAAAAAGAAAAACACAATAAAGAAAAGAATTGTAAGGTAAGTTTTTGTTAGATTCATTGAAAAGCATTTCACCATATTTTGTGGATATTTTAATTATAAAAGAAATATTGATATTTTTATAATTGATTCTATTCTAACTATTGCTTAACTAAATAATCACTAAATTCATTAGATGATTATGAGTCGTTTATTTAATATACACAAATCTTGTAAAAGTAGAAACATAGTCAAATGTGAAGGCATGAGTTTTACCTACGTCACTAACAGGTAAAGTAGGTGAAGTGTTTATTCAACTCAATCTTTGCGTGAAAAGCATAACGTTTAAAGGGAAACTTCGCGAAAAAATGAAAATTCGATATGTTATTCTTCAAATAAAAAGAAACATAATTGCCTTTTGATGTTTTATTGTATTCTTTACCGTAACGCTTCTAGAGTGGATTAAATGTGGTAAAATTTTGTGTATGAGGGCTGCCATATTGACATTATTTTATCACGTGACTGCGTTTTTGGCGTGATAAATGTAATTATCCACTAAATATGATAAATAATCCAGTTTAAAAATATGTTTTTCTGCCTTAGCTCTTTGAAGAATATATAAGCTGTGGCAATGTCTAATGACCGGCTGACAACATAAGATTACCAAATACGTCGTAATGTTCTTTGTTTTAATAAATTAAAGTGTTTTTAGACACAAATTTTAACCTGTCTTTATTTAACTCAAATAATAATTGTAATAAAAGATATATTTATATGATTATTTTTATATAAAAATAAAATTCCGTGGATAATTTTGCACGTCTTGAAACGGCAGTTGTACCTGGACGTGAAAATGTTACTGGTAAACCATTACTCGTTTATGAAGGGTAATTAACAGAATTAGCAGGTAAACAAACAGAATGTTTAATGCAATTACTTGATCATTTGACGCAGACTTTGAAGTATGACTATTCGGGCTTTTTCAAAAGCTAACAAGATTAAAGGTTAATCATGTAATTCGAAATTAGAAAGGCACACCCCCTCCTGCCAAGACAGGTATGATTTGAATACATCGAAGTGTCAGAACACATGATGTATATAAGATTTCAAATATCTTAAGATGCCAAGTCAGCGGAAACGTAAAACCTACGCGTTAACTAAAATATACACAACATGCAAAATGTTTGGAAACTGTGTTACGCACACGCACAATAAATGTTACCAGTGATAATAATTATAATAATAACAATAATAATAATTATAAATGTACTAAACGTGAAGTGACATTTTGATGCGCGAAAACCAGAGAATTTACAAATATTTCATTTAATGACCGTTATTTCTTAAATCGTCAACTTCGCAAATATTTTGTATAAAAAAGTTTCGATCAATAAGTTGCTTAATCTGATTAAGTTGAAAATAATAATACGAATAATTTTCAATTTAATTTATATTTATGGACTTTTTTCCAATCAAAACTGTGACTTTTTTCCTGAGACTTTCTTTTCGGTTACCGTTGTTGCTGCTGTGGAAATAGTATTAAGTAGTAGTTAACTACTCGCTTTTTTTGCTTAAATATAGATCAGGAATACGAAACGTAATCTTTCCACAGCCTTGTCTAATAGTACAACCTTCTATTTTTTAGAAGAAACAAAATATATAAGTACTTTTATACACATATAAAACAAAGTATTTTATTGCTACGAGTATAAAACATCTTTACTTATACAAGTAAGTTCGAATTACTGTGGTAATAACGAACAATGCTTGTGAAAAAATTGGGATCTAATACTGACATTTACTATTTTTCTAACCCGCAATCTCAGTGTTGACAGACCACGTGATCAATAGTAGATGATATTCTACCTAAAGCAATTCGCTACCAATGGTCCTTCGGATCGCCAGCATTATATTTGTTTTCGGGAAAAAGAGATTTGTATAATTCCATGCACCCTCAACTTTTTTAATGTGCAAGATAGAAGGAATATTTTGAGTTTTGCGGTATTTTATATTTTAATAATAATATATATGTATATGAAGCTATAATAAAAACAAAACGAAGATTAATGAACATTCAACTCATTTTTAAAGAATAAAAGTACAATATAGTATTAATTCTGGTAACATAATCAAATGTCATTAAAGATACTAAGGTTAATAAGTTAACTGTGCGGGGCGCTTTGAAACTTAATTAATGGGGCAGTTCTATTTTATTTACCGGTATGGAATTAGATTTTGCGTTTTTGAGCAGTTGATTAGTAGCTACAGTAACTCATAGATTCTTCCATTTTGTATCCTGAAACGGTAGCAATGTGACGAGCATGAAAGGCAGATTGGTGAAGTATGGTTATGGCGATAGCATTGATACAGAGGTTGGTATAAGAATTTGATAAGTTTGCCTATCTAGTCTAGAAAAATACATTATCATTGATCGTAACCTATGGTCTCTATTCATTTCATGAAATACGCTTTGCGGGTCTGGAATATTGATGCACACTGTGCATTTCTTTTGTTCAAACTTGCTAAAAACTGTTAAATGGACATAATTAGATTTAGTGGCATACATTCTTACTCTATTTGGATCTGTATCTGCGCTTGTGTCCGAATATATGAAAGCAAAACGTAAAATAACCAAGATGAAGAATGTCCAAATTTTGTTTTGTTGTCCATTTTTGCGAGTGGGATATTTACATGATAATATTTCATGAATGTAAAACATTAGAATGAAAACAGGAAAAACGTTTCTTGAAAAGTTTTACCTCAGTGATTGTGCTGGAACGCAGTATCTTTAGTACTTTGATCTTTTAACGTAAAGTGGAAGTAGAACTCTTCCTTTTGAAAACTGTATTAAATTAGTCAAACAACGAAAACGAAACCATGTGTCTGTGTTCACAACAATCAACTTTCAATCTATATAAAGGCCCCTTTGATTCCCCAAGGAGTAAGTTTTGTTCCATGGTTTGCATATAATTTTATTGTATGTTTTCACAATGAAACCCTTTATGTGTACTGTTCTATTTTTAAACATTTTGTAAACATCAAACTATGTGGAACTACAGCAAAATACAAAGGAAAAACATGTTGTAAATGTATACTAAGGTTTCAATTATTAAGTAGAAAATGTACCCAATGTTATAATTGTGCATTTCAAATCCTAGTGAATTTATTAAGAGGGTTTACGTCGGTTGATTTTCAAAAGTATGGAAAGCCATAGATGTCATATTTTTTTCATTTTACTTGTTTATTTTTAATTTTTTAATTTAGCATTTAAGATTAGTAGTATTTTCATTTCATTTGCTTCAAGATAATTTCATTTTAATAAGTTAAAGATCATTGTTATATAAACTTCTATGGAGGTCATTTCGGGTCATCACATATTTTTGTCATTATAGCTATTGTTTTATGACTGTTATTACTTGTCAGTATTACTTAACTTCGATCAGTATTGTCATTTTCTAGTCTAAGAATACTTATTTTGTATTTTCAGTTTTTTACACTTTTTGAGGCAGATGTTTAAAAAAAAATACAAAAGCACCTGTTTCCGTATTCATAACATAACATTAGTCAGTTCAGATTATTCTAGTACAAAAATTCCTTTCCTAATAATCTTGTTCTATAGAAACCAAAGCAGAAATCAATTTGCTTTTGTTGTATCGAACTTTTCTGCAAAAAAAAGTTTCACACCACAACAACAACAAAATAGTAAAAATTCGAAATTATTTCAAATTATATGACATACAATTTAATAAATACAGAGATCTTTATGAATGCTATATGAATACTTTTAATATAAATATGTTTTTTCTCAGTTTGGACTATATTATAATCTATGATTGTTTAATTACTAACATTAGACCAGCTAACCATGTATATATATTGGTGTTCCTAACAACTATTGTTCCTACAGGGATGACATTTGGGAAAACACAATTGTAATTGGGATCTAATCACGGAAATAACTAGGAATCCGAAATTGTAAAGAACAGGGCCGAAGCGAAATGAATGCGTACTTTATAATATATCTTTATAATAATACCTTTCCCGACTCAGCAAGTGTTTAGAACAACTTTCAATTTCCTACTATTAGAGATGAGACTATTATGTACCTTTCTTATCATTCTATAATATATTTGTTTGAATTAGGTATTAAACAATTTAAATAAATCAGCTTTAGCATAGAATTAAGTTTTTTGAGTTTATCAAACCCACAACTTTTATTGTCATATGAAACAAAGGTAAACTTTACTAAATACACACCTTTAATTATCAAATATATGGATATGAAGAAATGTTTATGTTAATGTTTGAGGAAACTATAAATGTCACATTTATTTACTTGCTAGTCTTCTTTACAAAATATATAAAGAAAGCCTGAAATAGGAACAAACTTTATATGTAATATTAATTTTTCCCGAGTGTTTCGTGATTGTCAGAATACACAATTTTAAATAATGCATAAGTGATAAGTACTAAGAAATGAGTGATACAATTATGTACAAGGATGTAAATGATGTTCTTCCGCGTTATTAAATCTGCATTCTGTCGATTTACAAGCAACTCCATGACAAACTTTTTACATGCTACAGACATTAGTTTGTCTTGATTTTTGCTACCATCATAAAACGGCCAGTGGTGCTATTAACATAAAAGGTAAGGGCATTAATTAATTAACAGTCGTATCAACACACCATGATCTTCTGGTGGCTGGGATGGTTTCCAGTGTCACGAAACGCAAATAGGTTTGGTTAACTCAAATGTTACAGTGTAGCACATACAATCATTTACTCTGAATACATTTTTGTTGAAAGCATAAACATGCGTACACAATCGGTCTTACTTACCCGCCCTCTATAACAGTAATGTATTCACTTTGGCAAATTTGTTCCTCAACAGATTCTTCGTGAAGCCATTTTTATTAGAAAACACAGGGATTATTGCTGCCATTTAGTATATGCGACAATTGGTGTTTTTTTATTAATCAAATTATTAATGAGATATTTCCTTATTAATGTTACTTTGTTCACTGTTGTGTACACTGTTCTATAAATAGCCTACACAAGTACAGCTGCCGTCATTAGATAACACCATGAAATTATTTATATATATATATTAAGTGGTTTTGAGTGCTTGTAAAAAGTCAGGTGACAAAATTTAAAAATCAGTATATTTGAGGCGGAAGACCATATTTAATCAATACAAATTTGTCTATCTACTTCATGTTTTTAAACAAATATTTGTTTATCTAATCACTACTCTTATTCTGCTTATTGTTTCTGTATATAAAATGTTCTTAAATAACTTCGTGCGGAATCTGAGTTAATAACTAGACAGGAAAAACGTGTATTGAAGTATGGTGTACTTTTCAGCATATTGCAGATAAATGCGAAACTAAATGGTGAACATTCTTAGCCAGAAATAAGAAGAAAATGTTACCGGTTTTTTTCTGGCAAGTAGGAAATTGTTGACAGAGAAAAACCTAAAAAAGTGTCAAAATTGGTCGTGTAAGCTTCTTATCGTTTGTTGAAAATGAAGGATGTAAAGTTTGCATTCAGTAATAGTGTTTAACATTTGTGATAGAAAACAAATTGTGCAGGCGGATAATTCGTATTTGTGTGAATACATTCATCCAGTTAATTTCTGACATTGATATTAACTTTACTTGGTAAAGCACGTGAGTCGTTGCTTTTTTTTAATTTTATCCTACATACACTTTTATTCGCATTTTACCTTTGTAAACAATTATGTAAAGGTAGCTTTTTTCTTTGAGTGATATATTTCATAAGATAGTTGCAAACTATCTAAATATACCAATGCCCCAAATTTATTTATCAACTAAAGCTTAGGAGATAAACCACAGAGAATTAACAAATACAGTTCTAAATTAGCCTCACTTAGTTAAACAAATGCCTAAATGATATAAAATGAATCAAACAAGAACAACGCTCACTAGTTGATATCCCACTTTTTTCAAATTTTCAAAACATTAAAAACACTTTTTGTGTTTTTTTTTCTTTTCGGCAGTTTGGTAAAGGAGTTATGGATATGATTTTGACCTGTAACTGATATCAAACTTTTGTATGAAAAATGATCTGTAAGTATTTCATAAACTGGTATAGTTCTCTAAAACATAGTTTATTTATCATTTCTGATGGTATTTAATCAGCTAATGTAGTTTTTACTTTATTCATATATTTTGTTTTTATTTTCACCGTAATTTCTTTTCTGGTTGCTTATAAATTGACAAATTAAGTAGAGGGGCAATGCCTTGGCTTCTGTCTGAATCTGACGTGCACTTAAAGAGCTTATTTGGTAAAAAAAAAATGTTTTAATATAAGCAAAGTGAAGCAAACTGCACAAGTCTTGCAACTTTTGATCGAATTAGTTCACAAACTGTTTCAACATGAGGACGGTCTTATTTTCTATAAAATCTGAATGCCTTCACTTGATTGAATAACCGAGTGAAACATGCTGTTTATACTGTAGAATAATTCATTACTAAAAATAACAATTTGCAAGAGTGTAGCTGTCATTAAACACTTTACTCATACTTTTGTGCCTGCCTACAGATAATTTTTCCACACAAAAAATATCAAAAAGAAAGAAAATTAATATGACACTATTTTCACAAATGATAAAGATCTTTAATATATAAATAGATGTTTAAATTAACATGCTCCATTAAAAAACAATGGGCATTCAAGACACTAAATATGAATATTTGGATAAATATTTTCGAAAAGCAGTAATCGAAAGATGGTTGTCATATACATGATACTATACTCTTGAAATTGATACGTCCATAAATTAACACAATTTTTAAAACACAACATACGTTATTCGCTACAGGTACTAGTACATGTAAATGAGTTCAAATAACATAATGGACTGCATTTAATGTCAAAAAAATAGTTTTTAAAATCAGTTTACTCAAAAATTTAGTAATATGCTCCAAAACGTTTTTATATATGATAATTCTTTTAAAGTTTTTTTGATAATTATTTTACAGAAGTTAACAATATGAGAGCAAATCTCAGCACCTAGTACAAAATAGTGATGACTACTCAGATGGATTCAGATGAACAAGGTCCGATCCCCCCAAAAAAAACAAAGAACTACAATGAAACCTACTCCGATCAACAACCTATTATCACAGGTTTACTGACTGAACAACAAGCAAACGATATATGTACACAGTTGAATTCAGACCACCAATCTCTGCAGGGCCATAGCAGTTATTCAGACATCCAACAGATTCCACCTAGTATTTGTACCTCAGTGTCAACAGAAAGTGACACGGTTAAAGACCCTTCATCTCAGTTACAGCCACCAAAAACAAGTGACACAGTTATAAACCCTTCAGCTCAGATAACAAGTGACACAGTTATAAACCCTTCAGCTCAGATAACAAGTGACACAGTTATAAACCCTTCAGCTCAGATAACACGTGACACAGTTATAAACCCTTCAGCTCAGATAACAAGTGACACAGTTATAGACCATTCAGCTTGTTTAGAGACATGTGGAACCGATATTGTAGGGTAAATGTAAATCGGTAGTTTAACTAGTATTGGTTTCGATAATAGATTAGTCAGTTAGGACATCTGAATATGATTTCGATTGTAATTTAAGGAAATAGATAGCTGCGGTAAGTAATTGAAATAAAGCGAAACTGTAAAACATAATGGGAAGTCATATAGCGCCACATTAGCGGCATATTAGAGCCATATAGCTGCATTGATTACACTTCTGACAATTACTACACCAAAACGTATGCATGACCTAACTTATATTTGAACTTTGACAGTCTTGATTAAACTTAGTTTCTCCAAAAGAATTGCAATTTAAGGCTAAAAAGGTAACTAATTGATTAAAAAGTACACCAGTATGTGAACATTAAAGTTCGAATAAAACGGTCACGGTTGACTTAACATAGGTGGACGCTAGTTGGGGTGAGGCAGTAGCAAATTCATTTTTTTATTTAAGGACATATCCTACTATTCGATCTTCATATGATATTTTCTTAATATTGTGTCTTAACTTTCCTTATGACAAAATCTTTAAATAAAGCTAACAAAAATTAGTGGTCACCGACCGTATTAAAAAGTTATGACGTCATCTGTATCATCTGTTTTAGGGTACTAGGATTATGTGTTATTTTAGGTATATTTTTCCCATAGTTTACTGTTAGAATCAACTTAAATTGTTTTGAAGGCTTCATTGCATGTAGAAAACAACTATGCCATAATCTATTTAAAAATACGTAAGTTTCGAGCATAAATGTGGAATTAATACGTTACCGCCATTTTTGTTATGCACTCGGAATACACAAAATCGCAGATCGCAAAAAACTGACCTATGATAATAAAACTATATTTTCACAGAAGATAGATGATAACTTACTCTCCAAATTGAATAAATAAAAAAATATGGTCACCGAATCAGGGGAAAAAATATTTGAGAAAAATAAGTTTAGGCCAGAATTGGCGGGAAGGAAAGGGCGCGTTTTTCTTCGTATAAACTGCAATATCTTTTTTAGATTTGTAGCGCAGAATACAATCACGAAAGTAAAATGGTTCTTTTTTGTGTATGTTTGCTATTGCAAAGTGATTATGTTTTTTCCCAAATTCTAAAAGACTGTATTGCTTTTTTACTCATAAAAAACCTCTAATTTGATCCATAAAGAGTACGGTAATTGAAATGAAAATTTCGCGGAATTTTGACGACGACGACGACGTCATAAACGAATTACGAAACAATAACGTTTAAAATCAAAATGCGCAGAAACAATAGTAGGATATGTCTTTAAGGACTATTAATTATCTCTTGTTGCCAACTGATCAAGCATTATGTTTTTTATAAATTACTTCGAATTGAATATTTGCATCAAACTATAGTAAACTGATAATTGATAGTAATTTCAAACCACTAATTATGAAATAGCATTGACTTTCAAGAACAAATTTGCTAGCATATCAACATAAAACATATGCATATGAGGGGAAAACTATATATATTTTTTTGAATAACAAAGAAGAAGTTCAAAATTGCCACCATTATGGACTTTTTAGCATAGGATCCTAAATGCCCTCTTTTTATAAACTGCAATGTTTATGAAATGGTTCAAACAAACATATTGTCAAAAATAATACTAATATTGCACTTTTGAATAGATGTTAGAGTTTCTGGGTCAATAAAACTGGTAATATAAGTCTGTCATCATGTATCAAACACAATACTCAGCCTAAATTATCAATATCATTCGTTTCAGGTTGCGTAATACCCTGACAGAAGGAGAATCTAACTTTCTAAGGTTCTGTCATCTTGTTCAGAAAGTTGCTCCACAGGCTGTGAGATGTCGCTTTGATCAGGAATTTCCTCCTGACCAACTTAATGCCATAATACAACGAAATATGACAATGTTAATGGAATTAAAAGATAAACGAGTTCTGACAAAGGCACAGTGGAAACTAATTCTTCCTTATGGTAACTAGGATTTATTTAGTTTTTACAGCCATCATCATGAGCTGTTCCATCAGTACAAAATGTTTATAATTGGACAGTGTTAGGATTTGTTTTGTTTATACATGTTTAAAGTGCAGAGTGCTTGACGGGTGTAGCACAGAACTGATGATTACTCTGTCAATACAACTGATCTCCCTTATTCAGTGCATCTAATGTGATGTGCTTTGCTTGTTTTTGTGGGTTTGCTACCTTTTGGACTTACTTTGAAACATGGTGCTGGTATTTACTTATTTTCTGCCTAGATGTCAAGAACACAATACAATGGTTTCTTCTCTCTCCTGTGATGATAGGATAGTCGCTAGAGGAGAGACATATATGAGAATCTGGCGTCGTCGTTACCACTTGACATTTTACTTGTATATCTTTGTAAGATTAAGAAGCTATACTTCCTTTAAATTTAGTCCAGTGGTAGCTAATAATTAATACTTGCCCTTCAGTCACTTGTTACCTGACCTTGACATCATTTTTATGTCCAGTGGCTACGTTAAATATTTTATATTATGGCCGTACCTATGTAAGCATGCATTTTAGGCTGAAATATTTCGTCTCTATGTTGCTGATGAATAGTACAAGACTGTCTAGTAGATGTAACCTGATGTTGACCTCAATAAAACGGTTTAGTGACTGCGTTAAGATTCTGGATTTGGGCAGTTCCTCAGTAACCATGCATTGTATATTTTCAATGATAATTTAATGTTAGTAACATGTTGCCCATGAAGTAATTTTTTCATTGCTAATTTGTAATGCAGGCGAAACATTTTTCAGTGTCTACACTTGTAAGAATTACATCTCTCTGATTTGGCTGTGTTGTATCTCAGCTACTGTATGCTACATTGTAGATCTGACAGGACTGGTACCACCTACCATAGCTGCGCAGATTGTTCGCATCATACCACCAACTTGATTTTAAATGAGTTATGGCCCTTTGTTAAATTAATTGAATTCCTTTATTCAGCTCTATTTATGAGCTACCTTTTGGTGGAATTTGATTTAAATTCACATTCCACGAATCTAGAACATATTCATTTGAGGTCACGACTAGCTTGATTTTAAATAAGTTTTGGCCCTTTGTTATTATTATTTCAGCATATGTCTATCAGTATGGTATGTACTAGTACACACGTTTTTGCCTGTGAAAAAAGTATGACCGTTTTAAGTTGACATTGTCTGCACATTTCATGTTTTATATTGTGCAAATGAATTGCACTTAGGTGTGTATATCAGTAATTAAAGTATATTACCATTGTGTCCTTTATGGTTTTTGTATTATTCAGATTGAAGTCTCATCTTTATTACCATTTATAATATAAATATGCAGTTTGGTTGGGTTTTCAAATATCTCAGCATTCATTTACATAACATTATGTAAAAACAAAGATCACCAGACTATGACCTGCAAAGGATTACAACAGTAGAGAGTTGCAATTGAAAGATTTTTTAAAAATTAGATTGACTCTCATATATTATGGGCATGTTTGCTTGCTTTAGTTTTTACTCAGCTATGTTCTTTTTTTTCATTTTGTTGAATATTTGTTATCATCCAGCAGTATCAGGGTTAATCGTAATCATCAGTGATTGTTCTGGTTTAAACTTGGATTGTATTCTGCTTGACTCGTTTCAGGTGCCAATGTCACATCAACAAATTTTGATGTAACACTTATGATTTGTCTTTTCCGCAATCTATCATCTATTGCTCCACGATATTGTGATTACGACACGCTACCGCCACCTAGTGATGAAAGTCTTGGAGCAGATTTGGCGAGGATCAAGTATTACAGAAACAACATTGCACACTGTCTGGAAAAGGATAGAAAATTGGACAGCTTTGAATTTCCCATTTGTTGGGAAACTGTCAGTAAGGTGAGAAATATATTTCTGTAAATATGTGTTTGTTTCGAAGTTAATTCGGCAATTCTTTTGTCATCTCAAAATTATTCATGTTTTAATCTTCTTCTCTTTAAAGATTTAGGGTACTGCCTGTTAGTCGGTGGGGTCCCTATAGTAATTTGTCCATCTCGTCCTTCTGTTGCGTATGCGCTGTTCATCATTAGTAAATTAATAATGCCATGATATAGTTATTGGTCATCTACTTCTTGTTTACCGAATACTTAGATTTTACACATTGTTGACACATTCAAAATTTACGTCACAGTTTTCTAGTCTTCTATAAGTTGGAGAATCCTGATATTTTGCATATTGCTTTATCATATAGTACCATTTGGTGCATAGTGATTTATGCTTCTTGGTTACCTACTTTCTGTTTAGCTCATACGTAGATTTTTAAACATAGTTTTGAAAGCAGGCATATCACTAGTGAGCATTAGCTTACAGTCTACACTTGTTTGTTGTGTTTACAATTTTATTGTTTGTTTGTTTGAATGGTGTTTACTTTTAGCATTATTTCAATTTTAAGATTCAGGGGTCACCACACTCTAAAAAGTAGGGAGAAGTGACAAACAGGGAGAAGTCAGGCCCTGATAGGGAGGCTTCAGGAGACAATAGGGAGAAGTCAGAGGGACCGTACAATAATAAATTTCGCATTTGTTAACATATAGTTTTCATTATTTACAGCAATTTCCAGGGTTATTTCTCTTGTGTTTTAAAACCATAACACAGTTAAATTCAGTTTTTTTTGCTTTCTTTTTCATTATTATTCATGGTATGCAATATCAAAGAGTACATAAACTTTTTTCATTAAACAATAAAAAATAACCACCAGATATAGGGACTATTTTTCTATCTTCTTCAGTACTTGTAGTCATACAAGGTATTCACAAATAAAAATAGATCAACACAAATATTTGTATATGTGTAGACATAAACTTCATTCATGAGTTCTTGTATCATAATATTCCTAACAGTTTGTTATGAACATGCCATGTTTATCTCATCAAATTTCCAAATAAGATAGATAGAATTACTTTACATTAAACCCAGAAATAATTCTTCTGTACAGCACACTTCCACTGGATAAAGTTGTGTTGATCCAAATTGCTTCATGGACACCCATCTACAGAACTTATCATGATGTCAGTAATTACTATAAATCTTTATTCTTTCATGTGGAGCTCACATACTTATCAAAGAAAATTGTTAAGGTGCAATACTCTTTGAACGATCTGAAGTTGGACACCAATTAAAAGTGTTTGTTCATCAAAAAAATTACGATTTCTCACACTACTGGCTAAAAAAAATGACTGTAAATACCAGTTGCAGTCGTTTTTCGTCTGTCACTGACTGAGATTGACTGCTCATGACTGCAAAAATGTCTGTAAAAGACTGCAAACGTTGTATCAGACAATACATTTACTGCGACAGTCATTTTATGCCTGTCACAGACATATTTTGTCCGTCACAGACATTTTTTCCGTTGGCGCAGTCATTTTATGTCTGTTACAACGGCGTATCCGTTGTATCAGTCAAAAAATGCCTGTCGCAGTCATTTTTTCCGTTGACTCAGTCGAAAATCGTCTGTTACAACGGCGTTACCGTTGTATCAGTCAAAAAATGTCTGTCACAGACATTTCCTCCGTTGTATCAGACAAAATACGACTGTCACAACGCCTGGTAATTATTATTGTTTATTAATTTAATACAGCGGCCGATCGATATTTTAAATTATAATTTCTTTTATGAAAATATTCGGAATTAAACCAAAAAAAAATTTCTGTTTGGAAATTGATCTCTCGCACACTTTACGATTACAAATGTTTTAACGCCTGGTAATTATTATTTGTATTGTTGTTAACCCGTCGATTAATTTTCTAAATGTCAACAAAAGACATCTATTGGAAATTTGATCATCTTCTACATTATTATAATAATATTTTCTGCAAACAAAGTTAAACAAAATATGATGACATTGCTTATTTATTAAGTTATGTCGAAAATTATTTTACAATTATAGTTAGTATAGATATGTTTAGCTATTTTAAATACAATATTTAATAAAAAAAATCAAATCTGTAAAAAGAAAACGAAAATTTTTGGCAACACATAGTTAAAGTTTATGGTTTCTAACATAAATATACAAATCGTCTCCTTTGGAAAAGCTTTCCCCAAATGTTGTAAATTTGAGTGCTAACATAAGTTAACGTTGTTATCGTTCGTACATCGGGCATTTATCGTTCGTACGACGTTCGTGCATCGTTCGTACATCGTTAGTATATGGTTAAACGTAAATCGTTTTTCTATCGTAGAACATATATCATTAAATAATACGTAAAATCGGCCCTAATTTATTGATATAGGGATGATTAATATTTGATCACTGTACTAATATAAAAAGGTTAATAACTTTTTATCGTTCAAACCGCAGGGCCACACGGAAAATTATATTACCCGATACTATCTCACCTCCGATCTTCTGGACCAGTAAGCTATATCGTGACTACTTCCAGCATATGATAGATTGGCTAGTCATACGGACTGTTCATACAGGCTAGCGAAACGACTTTTTCTTTATTTAATTAAAATTGTTACGAAGTGGCGTCTGTATTTATCGATTATCGGTCAGTCGTATTGGCCCTGGACCCTACGGGTCTCGGGACCTATACATCCAACCTAGAATCAATACAAGGGCCAATACATATTCATCCAGTTAGTAACACTGAAGCATGGTTTCTCCAGTTTGCATGGTAGGGTTTTCCTTTATTCTATCGAGAAGTGTATAAGGTTTTTACATCATAAAACGAAATAAATCATGACAAATTTGAATAAAAGAATTTGAAAATCAGACTTGTTTTAGTTTTTACTGGTTCGAGTACACCACGAACATTGTCCCTGCGCATATGTACACAAGTAATAAATACACTTCAAAGACATATACACGACCTGTATTGTATTCGGTTATTGTAATTAACAAAATTAACAATAATTCTGTAGTTCAGATTTTAAAAAACGACACTCAGAACTGAAATAAAAAAAGACCAAAGTATATTATTGTGCACACGATCTTTAAATTTCTTTAATAAATATTTAGGGGGCCTCGGTGGCCGAGTGGTCAAGGTAGTTCGTCTACAATTGATCACGTGGTCTGTCAACACTGAGATTGAGGGTTCGATTCTCACTGCCGGCAGGGTGTACTCGACTCCAATCTTAATTGACAAGGATTGCCAGTTTTCGTACCGCAGGTCGGGGTTCTCTCCGGGTAATCCGGCTTCCTCCCCCAATAAAAACTGGACGCCATGAAATAGCTAAAAAAATTGCTGAAAGTGGCGTTAAAACACCATTCAAACAAACAAAAAAAACAATAAATATTTAGCGTGTATTAAAATATGAAAACTTACACCTTTCAAATATATTAAAGGTTTGTTTTTAATAAATCAATACTCCAAGTGCGGTAATGAAATCGCATAAATAATGTGTTAGAATTCAAACTAAACGATGTGATATCCAATTATTACCGAAATAGATAGATAAGTTTGATCGGATGTTTGCTTTACGTCCAGCGAGTAGTATTTCAGGTATATTCAGGACAAGACTAAGTAACAAACAATTAATCAACGGAAAAAGGGGGTGGGGTGGGACACAAGTAGCACAATTTAGACTGCCACTGGAAAAGTATGAAGTTTTTGTGTAGGGGCGGAGAATTTAGCCTTTTGTAGCAGCTACAATGAGCCTACTCTTTTTTTAAATCTGCAAAATGGGCTTTATCATGCTAGGGTAGTGGCAATCTTCAAACACGTTACCCACTACGGTCAGCGGTCAGGCTTTCCGTATGATGACCTAACCCTAACCCTAACACTACAACTAGAGGGTCTCCACTACCAGTAGAAATAATTGTATCAACAACATGTACAACTTTTCAAAAATACATTTTTAAAATTATTTTGAAGTTATAATTTCATTTTCTTATTAAACTATACCAATGGTAATTCTAAAGTCCATGTGTAGTTTAATTCTCTTGCTTATTATGTTTCGTGCTTGACAGAATATTGTACGACTAAAAGTAAACGGCGCACTCGATTCAGTTGCATGCTATATGTATTATACAGATCGTCGGGTCTTTCCGGGGCATTTCTTTGTAATAATTTTAATGATCGCCATTGCTTGTCAAAGTTGACAATAAGAAAAGTACACGTTTACAATTAGTGTTTTGTGTGTACAAAGTTCATAATTTACCACGGGGGAGGGGGGGCAGGAACAGGTATTTTAGAAGACAGTACCCATTCATCCATAACTATAAATGTATTTATTACATTATTATATTACACAATATCAACCCTTGTTCTGCATGGTCGCGGAAAAACTTCGGATCGTGTCGCAAAATGTATTATACACATTATCTATGATCAGCAACGCGGCGAGGTGAGATTACCTGTAACTGTAACCTAATTAACAACATGTATCATTCTTTTTAATTGTACATGTACAATTTTATAGTCGTAACTAAATTACCAGATCCATTTAAACGACAGTAGATGCAGCTTAGAAAACAAACATTATTTTAGGGTTTTTTTAATATTTAATATTTAATATTGAAAGACAGAACAAATATAACGACTAAAATGTCACAATTTAATGTATGTATCCGTACTAAATAAAATACTAACAGTTTCCGCCCGAATTAAAGAAATTGGCGATTTTATTATATGTATTTTTTAAAAACTGTCCGTGTTTTAAGAAAACATTATTGTACAAATGTTTCCAATGCAATCGTTGTTATGGCTTTAATGCGGGTTTTAATTTCACCAGATGTGTAAGTAAACGATTGATAAATTCAGTGTAATAATTATAAATAAGGACTGTGCAAATGCTAACATTTTCAGCAGTCTTCATTTTTTAGAAACAGATTTATTTTAACATACATTTATCTTTAACATTACTATTTAAATAACATTTGTTATCGTAATTGTGCGAACGTACAATTTCCAAATAGAGATATTTTTTGTTAAATTCCGATAATTTTCATAAAACAAGTGAAATAAAAAATATTAATCGACGGCAGTTAATAAATTAACAATAATAATTACCAGGCGTTGTGACAGTCGTATTTTGTCTGATACAACGGAGAAAATGTCTGTGACATACATTTTTTGGCTGATACAACGGTAATGCCGTTGTAACAGACGATTTTCGACTGAGTCAACGGAAAAAATGACTGCCACAGACATTTTTTGACTGATACAACGGATACGCCGTTGTAACAGACATAAAATGACTGCGCCAACGAGAAAAATGTCTGTGACGGACAAAATATGTCTGTGACAGGCATAAAATGACTGTCACAGTAAAAATTATTGTCTGACACAACGTTTGCAGTCTTTTACAGGCATTTTTGCAGTCATTTGCAGTCAATCTCAGTCAGTGACAGACGAAAAACGACTGCAACTGGTATTTTCAGTCATTTTTTTAACCAGTAGTGTCATTATGGGCCGTTGTACATTACTTTTCTTCGTTGTTCACTTCCGGTAATTAGTCACATCCGGTAAATAAACAAATGGCGCGTAATACATTTGAAAGACGTAAATCGTCTGAAAATATGTTGAATACGCATATTATTTGCCGTTTTTTATTGGAAATACACAATAACTGATAAATAGACAGTCTGGGTGAAGTATTTGGACCAGATTTACAAGTACCTTATCTGAACAATCGGGCGACTTAAGGGAAATGACAGGGCGACTTCAACTTCGCTTTTGAGGCGCCTTAGGGCGACTTCAGGTACCAGTAGGGAGACTTTGTCGCCCACTTCGCCCAGTGTGGTGAGCCCTGAAGATTTTATTTTAAGGGAGGAAGGTGAAAAAACCCTTACCTGGCAATCTTTGTCTACTAAGATTGGAATTTAGAACACCATGTCTGCAGTGAGACTTAAACACTAAACCTCATTGCTGTCAGCCACGTAATTAATAGTAGACCAATTACCTTAACCACTTGACAACTAAAGGCCCCATTGCAATTGTATAGTTAATGTTTCAATAAAAACATTGACTAGATGTATTTCTGAAGTTGCATCTTAATGACTTGTTAACATTCAGCGGGTTTATGTGATACATCCTCATGCCAGAAGTATTCGTCTAAAATGGCTGACGTTTAGATGAAGCTTCTAAATTGTTATTGTATTTGAGCATTTAAAATTTTGGGGATAATCTTAAATTTCATACAGAAACAACAACATTTTATTTTTCTGTGTCCAAGGAGCCACAACTCGTTAAATTTACGGCCATTTTATACACTTTTGTATACTACCTTTGGCACAATGCTGTAGTTCACATCACTTTTTCAGTTCACAAATAAATTAAAAGGAAATATTTTACAAACTGTATCGTTAATTTATCTTGTTTTCCTATTATAATAAAGATATTGTTTAAAGTTCTTGATTTTTTTGACAAATTTATGAAATTTCTGGTATTAGTAAAATCCTTATTTATTGCTAAATTTTGTAACATTAAGAGTGTAACGTATATAATATTAAAAGCCAATGAGTAACCAATGTAATTAAAATTATTTATTACATGAATAGAATTTTGCGTGTTTTTGATTGGTCTAAAAACAGCTTTCGGGTCACTATAAATCGCAACAGTACTAAAATTAAAATATAAAAAACAGGCTTGAAATAGTAGTTACCAGGTCGATATTGGATTCTGCTTGACTACTATGCAGAGGAATTAAATATCGACCTGGTAATTAATGGTTCCAGCCTGTTTTTCACGACAGTTCCAATATAATTATAAATTTCAATTTAAGTGGTCATTGAATTTGATCATCTGTGTTTATAAAATATACTGTTTCAAAAGTGAGAATAAAATTGTTGATTTATTTATGCACTTCCCAAAATTTTAAATGTGATATGAAACTGAATTTGAGGAATATCAGCAAATCAATATCAAATTGCAGCATCAAAAATTTAAGGGTAATCAGCATTACAACGATTACAAAATCCTTTGTTTTTTCTGATTAAGGAAGATGGTTATTTTATCCATGTAAAAAATTTTCTGACTTTAAAATACGGTCGCTATCAGGATTTCTCAGTCCTCAAAAATGTATATTCATCTCGCCTAGCGGCTTGGTGAATATTACATTTTCTCCTGCTGATAAATCCTGATTGCCACCTACATCAAAGTCATTAATTGTATAATATTTTATGAGCTCTCCCATTTTGTTATTGTCGCTTCAAGAAAGAGGCGGGGGGGTGGGGGGGGGAGCGGATCGTAACACTTGGCTAGCGAAGATGCTTATTTCCATGATTATGTTAATGGTATGTAGCATCTGAGGATACAGGCATGAGGCTAAGTGTTATAATTTGTGTACATTACATTCTGTCAGTAGAATTTACACACACAGGTACGAGATTGCGTGTTTTAATTTGTTAGTTTGTACATTACAGACTGAACGTAAAATTGGATGACACAGGTATGAAACTGAGGGTTTTAATTTGGTAGTTTATACATTACAGGCTGTCAGTAGAATTGGAGGACCCAGGTATGAGCTTGAGTGTTCTAGTTTGCTAGTATGTTCCCTGGATCAATCTTACATTGATGTATATAGGAATTTTCAGATGGAAAAAGCTGAACTGACAGAAAAGTTGGAAATACAAGAAAACAAGTTAAAAGTACAAAGTGAAAAGTTGGAAGTTTTAGAGCTTCAGTTGAAGGATCCATTGCCCCCACATGTGAGAGGTAACAATAATTCATAAAACTTATTTCCGGGAAGAATTTAGCACTTAAAATGTTAACTTTTACTTTTTCTTGAAGCACGTGTCATCTTTGGAAGTACAGTAGCACCCCTCCTGTACAATCGTCTCATCTTACACCATCTCTATTTCTCGTCAAAATCTTGATGCATTAAGTGTTTCTAATTTAAAATTACATATAGCAAATGACCACCCTTCAAATGCAACAAGCAACCACATATTTTTGACTACATAAAATGGCAAATTACAGTCACAAACGACAAATTAAACTCACCAGATGTTTATTTTGGAAGTCCGAGATAGAATGATAGTGGTTTTTTTAATCATAAACCAGTTCGAACCAGTTCAACAACATGCTAACAAATTATATCCTGGAATAAAAAATAAACGTTATACAAATAAATAAAGGGGTACGCCAGTTTTAGGACTGAAATTGTTCAGCAAGGAACAATAGACGAAGGATGAAACGTAAATTTAAAAAAGTTGTCAAAGATCACCGATGTCTGTAACTTAAAAAAACTGCAACAAAGAATATATGTATTTTCGCAAACTAAACAGAAACTTAATGAACTCAAACGTTAAACTAAGCAGACGCAGACAATGAAAGTGATAATGCAAATAAAAAAGTAAAAAAAAATTGCTGTTAAAGAGACTTGGAATTATTATGACACCTTTTTTAAATTTTAACTGAAAAGAAAAACATGAAGTTAAAACAAATGTATATTTGTACTTTGTTATAAGATATCCTGAATTAATGTGTGTGATTCATGATCACTTCACATGTTTTGCTTCCAATCAACCGACAAAGCTGTCTAAGCTGTATCCCCTAAAAAATACCACTTTCATACCTCCGATTGGGTGGTCTTGTAAGAGGGGGACTACTGATTAACGTCTAGATAATGTGTCAAAGTGGTTGTTGTAATGAAGATACCTTAATAAGTTACCGCTATCAAAGTTATCTGAATAAGCCTGCACTATATATAATCATAGTAACCATAATAAGCTAACACACTTAAGCCTTCATTGACAACGTTTGATATAGTTCTCATTTTTGAAATTTTATTCCAGTAGTACTGCAGATGGATACTTGATTAAAAAATGCAAATTATAAATATTGACCGTCAATAAAATTTATATTTATAAATTGATTAATTGGAACTTAATAACAAGTAATAGATTATAATATAGCTCAGAAAATTTTCTAACTTAGCCCTTCGTTGTTCTAAGTATTTCGTTACATTTTATTATTGGACAAATTATCAAAGAACAGATTGATGCAATGTTTAAATGTACCTCAATAATTCATTTCAGCAAGATTTATTCAAACTTTAGACTACAACTGGTTGACAATGTTAGTCTTTAATTAAAACTGTCAAACTTTAGTTCATAGAAAATGGTGTAATATACCTCCTAATGTTGTACAGGATTGCAACTTTTGAAAAATTAAGGTGGGGGTGGGGGGTGGGGGCTCTGTGACCAAGTAATTAAGGTATTTAGTCATCTATTGATTACGTATTATGTCAATACTAATGTTGCGGGCGCGAGTCTGACCGCTGCCAGGGTGTAGTTGATTCCAATCTTATTTAGAAGGAGTGTCAATTTTCCTACTACAGGTCAGAGACTTTCTCCAGTTACTCCTGGTTCCTCCCTAATAAAAAATTGACGCCATCAGAAAACTGAAACATTGGTGAATGTGGCTTGAAACACTATTCAAACAAACAAATTATGGTAGGGCGCCACATCTCGGCCGCCATTCTTTCTACCGGTCCATTTTAAACAACCTTTTCTTTTATCTGATATTAAGTTTGTTTGGTGAGGCCTAGTGCCACTATGTTTAAACCACGGAATAAGGTGAAATTTTCACTAATGACCGAATTAAGGTAATTTTAATTTGTTATTGTTGTGATACTATATCTACGATCAAGGATACTTAAGTGGTTCATCACACAATATATATTTCACTTCTAGTTAAAAAGTGAGGAAAAACAGGGCCATTTTGATGGGTTTCTGGCCCGGATCCTTTAACTGATAATTATAGTAAAAGTTATCAGTTAATTTTTTTTACGTCCGTCATGTTGAAGTTGTAATGCAAGAACACATGTCATGCATGTCTTGATCATTAATAATATTTAAAGGAATTGACTTCATCGAGTCAGATTTTATGCAGTCAACAATAAGAATACACAGAAAAATATAGCTTCTTAAATTCGAAATACATTTAACATGTTTAGTGATCTTTATCAGAATTCTTTGAATAAATTGACTTCTTTAAGTCGGAATGCAAGGTAGTGTTCATTAAGAATACTCAGAATAAATTGACTTCTTTAAGTCGGAATGCAAGGTAGTGTTCATTAAGAATACTCGTATGGACTTATATAAGTCAGAATGCATATCGAAAATGTAAATAAAGTAGCATGTTCCAAAATATATGAACATGTATGTAATAATGTAACCCCCTACAATAAATTAAAACATTTATTCAATTACTTAAAATTATACAACTAATTATCCTTGCTATATTCGCTAAAAAACCTTCACTAGTCGGATTAAATTGACTTCTATAAGTCAGAATGTAAATCAAATCACGTGTTTCAATATGCATTGAACCCCTACAATAAATTTAAACATTAATAACATTACTTAAAATAATACAACTAATTATCCTTGCTACATTTGCTAAAATAACCTTTCACAAGTCTCTTTTTTATTACTATTATTATTTTGAATACTCAATAGGATTGACTTCTATAAGTCAGAATGCATATATATCAAAAATGTTAATCAAATCAAATGTTTCAATACACATTTAACCCTTACAATAAATTTAAACATACATTCAATTACTTAAAATAATACAACTAATTAGCCTTGCTACATTCGCTAAAAAGACCTTTCACTAGATTGTCTCTTTATTTCTTATTATTATTTTGAATACTCGGATTCAATTGACTTCTATAAGGCAGAAGGTAAATCAAATCACATGTTTCAATACACATTTAACCCCTATAATAAATTAAAACATTAATACAATTATTTAAAATAATACAACTAATTATCCTAGCTACATTTGAAAAATAACCTTCCCCCAGCTGGTCTCTTTATTACCAAATTGATCTAAGAAAGTTAGAATGCATATACAAAATGTAAATCAAATCACATGTTTCAATATGCATTTAACCCCTACAATAAATTAAACCTTAAAATTATAAAACGTATTATCCTTCCAACATTCGCAAAAACCCCCTTTCTATTCATGCCCAAATCTTACAAATTCGTTTTCCACATTTGACATATATTTCTAACCATTCTAGATCTTTATAAAAATTAAAATCAACACGATTATAGCTTTAAGAAAGTTATTTTCAGAAAACACGTTTGGGTCATTTATTTTTAGTTTCTAATTATAGAAACACATGTTTATTTATATAAACATTATCCATCATTCCCACATCCATAACATCGTACAATGAGCTATACAAGTACAACGACTGACAGATGACTGAATAAATTTGCTTAAGAGAGCTCGAGTTATCGTCCCAAAATGTTTTATGAAAAAATTTCTGACTCGAGGACGTCAAAAAATGTTCAAACTGTTGATGTATGTAGGCCTCGCGCCCCGCTTCAGAGGTCACGCGCAAATACTATATCAACAAAAATGAAAAGAATAAAATTTAAGGTCTTCAGGAAAAATACACCCGACAGCCTTAAAAATCGGAAAGTACCCAAACAATTGAAACTTACAGGTAAATTTACCCTTTCAATCGGATATTTAAAGGAAATAATCAATAACAGCTACTCACATACCTCGTCAACAATGTACCACGTGTTTGCTTCTATCGGAAAACAACGCGAGACCGATCGATATTTGAGAGTAAACACGGAATAATTTAAATAAACGTGTATACAATATTGTCAATTGACTCGTTTACGTCAAAACTTTTCTAACTCCTCCAGGTCAGAAGTTTTGACGTGAATAAGTCAAAAAGTAATGACTTGATAAAGTCAAAAAAGTTATGACTTGTTTGTGTCAGTCCCCTGACTGTATTATGGGAACACCCATGTCGGGCGGCGTCCACAACGATGTCCGCCCTCTAACAGTAGTTGTCCGATCTTGATGAAACTTGGGGAAAATGTTTATTGGCATAATATCTCGGCCAAGTTGGAAAACAAACCAAATCACTTTAGCAACTTCAGATTAATGGCCCCTTTTTATACGAAAAATGGCATATTCGCCTTGTTCGATTTTTATGAAACTTAGGGAAACTATTTATGGCCATAATATCTTGGCCTAGTTAGATAATCAGCCAAATCACTTTATTCAATTTAGAGTTATGGCCCTTTATTGATAAAATATGGCAGATTTGTTTTTTCCGCTCTCTAACTCAAGCAGTGGTTGTCCGACCTTTATGAAACTTGGGGATAATGATTATGGACAGTATATTACGACCAAGATTGATAACTAGCCAAATTGCGTCAGCCACTTCAGAGTTTCGGCCCTTTATTTATAGAAAAATGGCAATTGTTCGACGGGCGTATTTTGTAGCACTTTGGCACTAGTTTTATTAGTCAATACATGGATGACGTCGTCAGTTTTGTATTTGAAAGTTTGCCGGCATAAGTTGGTCATGTGATGATCGCAAATACTGTCTTCCTCACAATTATGATCATATATTTATTTTAGTTTTTATTTTGTTTTTGTTATAGCAAACATTGAAGGTATGATAGATCAATGGCAAATCAGAGATAAAAGTTTTGTGGAAACAGAAGCTTCCAAATATATTTCAAAGATAATGAAAACAAACAACTTTATCATTGTGACAGGGAGTCCTGGTTCTGGAAAATCATTTACAGTTCAACATGTGCTGTTATTATTGAGAAATGAAGGATATGATGTAATACCTGTGACAACATCATCAGATATGGTGAAGTACTTTTCAAAAACAGCACGACAAGTCTTTTTTATTGATAACTTCTGTGGAAAGTGCAACATTTCTGGCAATGATATTGAAGATTATCAACGAAACAAAGAACAGATTGACACAATGTTTAAATGTACCTCAACAAAATTCATTTTTACATGTCGATTACAAATATATAATGATCCAATGTTTAAAAATTTACATCTTGATAACTTTAAATTGTGTGACTTTTCGGATAACCACCGAATATCACAGATTGAGAAGGTTTTGATAGGTAAACAATATTTACTAGAAGATATAGTAAAAGCCCTCAGTGATGACACCATTAGCAAGTGTGATTGTTTTCCTTTGCTCTGTTCATTATATAAAAAGCATGGACATGACGGCACTTTGTTTTTTGAACAACCAAAGACCTACTTTGAACAAGAAATGAACATGATGAAAAATAGTCCAGATAAGATCAAATACGCATGTCTTGCTTTATGTGTAATGTATAATGATCTTGTACCATTTGAAATATTTACATCACGATCTAATTCCAAGGCAAAACAAGTATTTGATGCTATATTTGAAGAATGTGAAGTAAATCTGTCAACACCAAAAAAGTCCCTCCTGACACAATTTGAAACTATGGTAGGCTCATTCTTCTCCAAAACGGAAACTGGTTACACAAGTATTCATGACTATATGTTTGATATCTATTGTAATCATTTCCGTTGTACTATGTTGCCGTGCATCATAGAATATGCTGACAGTGGATTGATAAGTGATCGGGCTTTATTGCAATCTATTGGACAACAAGATACATACGATGACATTTTGATTCCAGTAGATTTAGAGGAACAATTCTTTCACAGGATATTATTGACTGTAAAATCTGGGATGTTTTTTCAGCATTTCAATTAAACTACAAACCATACCGTTTAAAACTTATTGAAGTTTTAAACAGCCTTCAGCATATCAATTATGACCAAAATGGTCTCACGCCATTGCATCTAACATCATTAGACGGTTACCTTGATATCCTTAATATTTTGGTTTGTAAAGGAGGAGATGTCAATCTTTGTGATGAGGATGGAATATCACCACTGTATGCAGCATCATATAATGGACACAAAGACTGTGTTGAATTCTTACTAAGCAAAGGAGCAGACGTAAATAAATGCGATAATGATCGATTCTCACCACTGTATGTAGCATCACAGGAAGGCCACACTACTATTCTGGAAATATTATATAATAGAGGAGGAGATGCCAATCTGTGTAATAAGAATGGAAAATCCCAACTTTATATAGCATCATTTTATGGACACAACGACTGTGTTGATTTCTTGCTAAACAAAGGAGTAGAAGTAAATAAATGTAATAACAATGGAGCATCACCATTGTATGTAGCATCACAGGAAGGCCACACGTCTACTCTAGAAATGCTATATAATAGAGGAGGAGATGTCAATCTGTGTGATAAGGATGGAAAATCACCACTTTATATAGCATCATATTTTGGACACAACGACTGTGTTGATTTCTTGCTAAACAAAGGAGTAGAAGTAAATAAATGTAATAACAATGGAGCATCACCATTGTATGTAGCATCACAGGAAGGCCACACGTCTACTCTAGAAATGCTATATAATAGAGGAGGAGATGTCAATCTGTGTGATAAGGATGGAAAATCTACACTTTATATAGCATCATTTTATGGACACAACGACTGTGTTGATTTCTTACTTAACAAAGGAGTAGAAGTAAATAAATGTTATAATGATGGATACTCACCACTGTATGTAGCATCACAAGAAGGTCACACTACTATTCTGGAAAAGTTATACAATAGAGGAGGAGATGTCAATCTGTGTTCTAAGAATGGAAAATCGCCAATGTCTGCAGCATCACAGAAAGGTCACACTACTATTCTGGAAATGCTATATAAAAGAGGAGGAGATGTCAATCTGTGTGATAAGGATGGAAAATCACCACTTTATATAGCATCATTGTTTGGACACAACGACTGTGTTGATTTCTTGCTAAACAAAGGAGTAGAAGTAAATAAATGTAATAACAATGGAACATCACCATTGTATGTAGCATCACAGGAAGGCCACACGTCTACTCTAGAAATGCTATGTAATAGAGGAGGAGATGTCAATCTGTGTGATAAGGATGGAAAATCACCACTTTATATAGCATCATTTTTTGGACACAACGACTGTGTTGATTTCTTGCTAAACAAAGGAGCAGACGTAAATAAATGCGATAATTATGGATTCTCACCACTGTATGTAGCATCACAGGAAGGCCACACGTCTACTCTAGAAATGCTATATAATAGAGGAGGAGATGTCAAACTGTGTACTAAGGATGGAAGATCGCCTCTGTATGCCGCATCACAGAGAGATTGAACTACTATTCTGGAAATGCTATATAATAGAGCAGGAGATGTCAACAATGTCAACAAAAAACTTTATGCAAAGCGATTCAGATGATGTCATGGGCTCTATAAAACCTGTCTTCATTATAGAAGAAGATCTTTTTGGTACTACTAGACCCTAGCCCAAAGATTATCTAACTCAGGAGGAGCTGTATGAGTCAATTGACCAAGTGAATCCAGCAATAGGCTCAAAGGCCTTCAAAGAGTTAATAATCTATGGCGATATATATAGACAATGAGGAGGACCGTGACATCCTTCTTACTAATGGTTTAGTGCTTAGAACGAAACACATGAAAATCTACTTTTAGAAACTTTAAATTGAAAGTAAAAGTCAAAGAGAGCCCCGACTATTGCAAAGTTAGAGCGAAGAAAATCCCTATGTCAGCAAATGATGGTCAAATCATCAGATTCATCGAACGCTTCCTGCTCAATTCCTCATTAAAATCCCACAATGTATTTCGTGGAAGACTGTAAACCTGAAGATTATGAACTTTCTGAGCCTTCTGAAGCCAATATCTCTGATTATAGTGAAAGTGGGGATGAGACTGAAGTAGACAATCAGAATGATCTTGATGAAACCAAACTATCGCAATCCATCCTGCAAAACACAGTTGTAGAAAATCAGCAATCACTATCTGCTCAAAAAGATATTGGCTCGGAAACAGTACAAGTACAATCTGACATCACAGACACAAACACAAAAAGCAAAAAACTTAGGAAAAACAAACACGACTAAAAGGGTCTAATCGACAAATTTCTTAAAAGCAAAGGGGCTGCAACATCACAAAACAAAAATCCTGAAACACAAGCTACTACTCCTTTTGAGGAACTGTATGACCATGAAACAGACTCAACAAGCAGCAAATCGAAAGGAAAAACTTAAATGGTCACTTTTGTTCTCTTTTATTACTCATGAACTTGCATACATGTATATATATATTAACATTATTCTTTCCAATTGTTGTTTGAATTACAAAAATAGTGTTTGTAATATTATTTAAAATCCACAAAGATGTGAAGAAGTATTATATGATGTACTATTTGATTGCATATATAGTACTCAAACAAAAAATATAGTAGATAGGAATTCAATAATAAGCATATGTAAAAAAAATAGTTTAAATCAAATTTTTATAATGAAATTTTTCAAATGATGTGTACAGTAGTCCTGCTTCGGAAAAAAATCTCAATAATACCACAAAATGCAATCGAAACTGTCACAGTGGTTTAAAGTATAGCTTTGTTTACATACGTAGACCACAATTACACTTTCAGCAGGAACTTATGCTAATAATGGTCCACACAACTATCGTGTACATGGAATTACAAATAAAATCAGTATTTGGAAATCCAACTCAAAACTATCATTTTTACTATGTTGTCGTTCGTCCTGCGAATTATGAGCACCGACTCAGGAAAATAAAACTGCATAAAACAAAACATTCAAACCATTCTGGTAACACTTTCTATTAAGTGCAATCACGCAGAGGTCAAAAGAATATACTAGATGCACATGTTCCAAAAAATATTCAATGCACGAATTGAGCTCCGGTTTCGACTGGTCAAACTATATATACAATCCAAACCAAACACTGAAAACAAAAGAAATATTGTGGAGTTTTGTATGTGTATATATACTGTAATGTTTATATGTGCAAGTTATGCTGCCAAATGTATATTTCATATTACATGTATATGTTTATTATTATCTACTTTCATTGAGTACCTTGACATTAAGTAATTTTGTTATTTATTATATATGCAAAAAGTACATATATGTTCTTTAAACTGTCAGGGTTTGGGACAAACGAATAAAAGAGAAAGATTATTTTTTTCGGGTTAAAGACAAAAAGCAGCATTCTATTTTTACAAGAAACCTATTTCACTGCTGAAATGGAACATACTATAAAAAGTGAAGTAAAGGGTAATTTGTACCACAGTTTTGGACATACAAACTCTAAAGGAGTCTCCATTTTTCTTCAGAAAGTGTTAAATCACAAGCTAATTAATTTTAATGCAGATAATGAAGGTAGATTTCTCTTACTCAACATTGAAATCGGAACAAATATTTTAACACTAATCAATATATATGCACCAAATTCACTAATAGTGAAAAGGAAAAGTAATATAAATTGTGCTGGTAGAATTGATTTCTTCCTAATAAATAACAGTCTTATACCAGAAGTAAAAAGTACTGATATAAGAGCAGACATAATAAAATACAGCTGATTTGGCTTTATCATTTAAAATCGACCTAGATACATGCAATAAGGGTAGGGGATATTTTAAATTAAACAACTGTATTTTGGCCGAAAAGTCATGAAACATTAATTATAGGGTTGATTGAAACATTTTAAAGAAACGAGAAAAGAAAAGACCTAATAAATATGTGGGACTTTACTTAAGATAGAAGTTATAGAGAAGACGATTGACTACTGTAAAAATGAATTGATATCTAGAAAATAAACTCAGCTATCTAAATAAAATAGTAGATACGCAACAATATAATATCAATAAAACAATAAATATGGTTAGATATACAGAAAAAAAGTAACTAATCTATACGAGGAAAAAAAAGAAGCCCATATACGATCAAGGGTGCAGTGGATCGAGGAGGGGAAACTTTTTTCTAGGTGTAGTATTTGTGTATTTGTATCATTCTAAGAAAAATATCTCTTTTATTGTATGTAAGTTTGCTAGAGTTACTCCTCTTGTATTGTTATTCAAACGAAATGCACATCCGGGTGATTGAAAATACATGTTTACACCTTGAATGGTAGTTTACTGACGGCCCTGGTTGAATCCGAAGGCATTCATGTGGGTATACACGACACTAGGATTAGAGAAATATAGACAATTAAAACAAGTATTACTGTATTGAAAGACCAAGATGGGAAACTAGTCCACGATCAAGCGAAAATTTTAGAGCTAGGGAAACACTATTATGAAAATTTGTACACAGTCTCAGGAAATAAATTATGCACTAAATAACTAGAAAAAGATTTTTTTATATGGAAAACTAACACATGAAGAATGCTTTTAATCAGTTTTTGCAATGAAACTAAACAAATACCTATGATTAGATGGGTTGACTATAGAGTTCTATAGAATATTTTGGAAAAAACCAAAAGATTTTGTTGTACCAGTATTTAGTTTATGCTATGAGAGAAAAAAATTATCCAATTCACAAAAGTTAGGATCAATAGCATTGATTTACAAAACATGACACAAATAACTTGGATAACTACAGACCAATCTCTTTACTGAACGTAGATGCAAAAATAATTGCATATTGTCTAGCCCAAGGAATAAAACTAATATTACACAAAATTATTCACAGGGATCAAAATGGGTATATAAAACAGATATATAAGATTTAATATTAGACGAATTCAGGCTATCATAGACTATGCAGAAAAATAAAATGTGGATGGGGCTTTCTTTTTGTTTACACTTTTCCAAAGCTTTCGACTCGTTAGAATGGGAATTTATGTATCAATCATTAAAGGAAATTTGGATTTCCCAGTTCCATGTTAAATTGGATTTCAACACTTTATTCAAATATTAAAGGATGTATCCTAAATAATGCATGAATATCCCAACCTTTCTACATAATGCGTGGGAGCAAGTGCTTTAATCTTCGTTATTGCCGTCGAAATACATGCATGTAAATTAGGACAACAAAGTTGGATAAAGGGAATTCAAATTAAAATAGACAAAGTAAAACATTTTTTAAAAATTAACACAGTTGGCGGATGATACTACTATCAAGTTGTAGACATGAAATATCTGTGACCCTAAATTTTGGAACATATTCAGGATCAAAACTCAACAGAAATAAAACAGAAGGCATATGGCTTAGTAAACTTAAAATATGCAGAGATAAATTTGGAAGCATTAATTGAAATCGAGAACCAGTGAACTGTCTACCCATATACTTTGGACATGATATAGAAAATGTAAAAGCCTTTATATGGAGACAAAGCGGGAAATATTGTAAAAAATTGGGGTAAAAGGAATGTCACAATGATTGAAAGAATTGTAGTAATAAAATCACTTGTATTGCCAAATATTGTCTTTGCATCATCAGTCACAAATATATGCTTATATCTGGAAATTTAAAAGAAACTAATATTATACAATTACTGCACGTGAACGAGATCAATATTAGGTTTTATGGAGCAGGGTAGAATAATATTGTACGAGACGATTGTTTCATAACATAATTTATTGAGTCACGAAATGGAATATACACGATTTTTTTTATTCCCGAAAGTGACCGTCTTTCATAATGTTTATTTCTCGCAAATCGAAAAAATATCGACATAATCCATGACGAAATGTTTGATGTGATTATTTCTTGTATAACGTCCCATCCTCAGTCCTTGCATCTGCATAAAATTTACGAAGATATGAGTACAATTCCCGAGGGTCCGCCGTTTTCAATCCAAGTGACATCTCCGTTTCACGAAAATATTTCGTAAAAAACTAATTGCTTGATTTTTCGATTTGCGAGTGTTTACAGCATTTCTTTTCTTAATGATCTTCGCTTATTAGCACCAGAACTATCCGTATTACGTTCACTCGATGACGTTACCATGTTTACAAACAACAACATAATCCGAACATCAGTCAGAACGATAATTTTGATTGGTTTGGGGGATTTTATTAGGAAGATTTGATTGGCTATCGTATTTCCGTTGGATAAACACCACGTGCTAGATATTTCCATTCCTAAATTTCTCACCAGAGTGCAATATGGTTTTTTATTGAGTAGAATGAGTGTTTTGCAAACCAATATGATAGGAAATGGAAAGTCACGTGTATTGGTTTAGGCCAATAGGAAAAAGGCAAACATATATATTATGTAATAAATCAATATATTTGGAACAATAAGTAAAAGAAAGTGAAACGTGAGGTGTTAAACCAGCAATTCTCGAACGGTGGACTTAATATGACTGACATAGATAAATTCATAAATGCCTTGAGCATCAAATGGGTTCAAAGAATAATTGATGTAAAACACAAAAATTCCAATTGGACAGTAATATCTAGGTACTATTTATACCAATATGCAGATAACTGTCTTTTGTTCTATATGAATTGCGACAATACTAATTATTTAAAAAATATTAAAAATCACTTTCCCGAATTTAACATAAACATAATTCAGACCTGGATAAAGGTAAAGAAACAAATTAGCCAAAAAAGTCCAAGAAGTGTTCAGAAAATGAGACAAGAAATAATTTTGGGAAATAAATACATTCATATTGACAAAAAAATTTAGTGTATAATAACTGGATTAAAAACAATATTCTATTCATTGGTGATGTGTTTAATGAAATGGAAATTTAGATCAAACTTTCATCACATGTTAATTGGTTTTCGGAATATAGCCAGTTGTCAAAATCAATACCAAAAGAATGGAAAAAACAACTCTCAAGTCCTGAATCGGTTTATACAAAGTTAAACACTTAATTTGAAGTACTGTTTAAACATGAAAAAACATTTGTTCCCCTCACAAATTTAAACTCAAAACAAATCTACAATACCCTTATTAATATAAATAAATCTACTCCTATAGGATTTACTAAATGGGAAATAATGATAGAATTTAGTTACTGCTCAGAAGTAAGTTTCAAACGGAAATGCATGTTTTAATTTTATTTTCAAGTTCCTTGAGGACAAGTTGATACACTTCATTCCACACTGTAGAGAATTACTATGTAAATGGCACATTTCTGACTACGCTTATTGTAATCAGTGCCTCCAAGTTGACAATTATCAACATGTTTTCCATAGTTGTACATATTTAAATGTATTTTAAGAAAAATCTAAAGAACTGCTCAAACAACTTGGTTTAGGTAATCATTTGTTAACATTAAAAAACATTGTTTTCAGTTATAAATTTAAGGAAAGCGAATACTTTTCTATACATTATCTCCTTACATTGTTTTTGTAATACACAAAACTTGATATTTATCAAATCAAAGGTCAAAGAGTTTGGATATTTTCAGTTTTTAAATATGAGTTTATGAATAGACAAGCGATATTAATGAATACAAAAGTTTTATATGAATTTACAACATATTTTGGAAATCTATTTTTGATCCATACACTTTAACCAAGTTGCATCATGTGCGTGTAGTGTGTACTATGTATATGTTTTTTCTCATCCTTTTATTATATTTAAGTGAACGTAATAATTTTTTCTGATGTAAAGTATCGATACGAATAATGATGAAGAAATTTGAAAATCCAAACAATTAATAAATACTTACCTTGTAGCTGTTGAAATACACGTGTGATCAATACACACATAACGGTTTTTTGTCACGGTCGATAAAACAATCTTAAACAGTACAGCTAACCAAACTTAAATCGGAATGAATTTGATCATAATCCAGAGACAAGAATAAATTGTGAAAATGCAGACCACGTTTTGCGTAAAATTATTTTCGAAACTAATCGCTAAACAATTTTCACTGGTTGTTTAAAAAATGTACGCAGGGATACACGGAGGTAGCTGTAAACCTGCGGTAGGAAAACTGGCAATCCTTGTCAATTAAGATTGGAGTCGAGTACACCCTGCCTGCAGTGAGAATCGAACCCGCAATCTCAGTGTTGACAGACCACGTGATCAATAGTAGACGAACTACCTTGACCACTCGGCCAAAGAGGCCCCAAACTTTATTGAGAAAAAGTACAAGATGAATTGTGGCCAAATGATTAAACTATTAATGTAAATATAAATGGAAATGTAAATGCAGTGGGACATGTGCCAGTTACTGTATGTGTATCAATGTAAATATCAAATGTAGTGAGTGTCCTTGTTAAACTTTAGTTATGTTATAAAATGTAGAAATATTCATGTTGAACGTAGTTGAAATGTCCATGTTAAACCGTTGTGGACCGTTGTGGACAAGTAAGTGTTAAAGTAGTTTAAATGTTTTTTCCTGAATTTTAGTAGAAATGTATGTTTTCAAATGTTGAAATGTACATGACTTTACAGTAGAAATGTCCATTTTAAATGTGGAAAAGTACATATTATATGTAGTGAGAGTGTCCTTGTGAATTTGTAGTAGAAATGTATGTTTTAAGTAGCACTCCAGCTAAAAATCATGCAAAATAAGCCAAAAGTGATTTATTAGTGTTTACAGATATCTTGGAAACTCCTTTATATGAAATAATTAAAGTAATAAATGAGATATTTAAGGTTATTTGTACAAACAAATTATTATGATATTTGAAGCTCTATGTTAAATTTAGGTTAAAAGGGGGGGGGGGGTTTCCTATACAATACAGTATATTGGTTTTTTATTTTTCTCCCAGTACCGGGCTTTTTAAGAACAATCTTAAAATAACCAATAACCAATGTAGCCTAGTAATGTTTTTGTGCAAATTGAATTTATTTTACACAACCAAATTAAGGGGAGATAACTCTTTGTTTGTTTGGCACATGTTGCTATTGAGGTAAAAATAAGTGATACCAGTTTGCTATTGGTTCAAATATCTTTTATATAATTTTTTAAGATAATAAAAAGTAAAACAACTCTATCGAAGATTTATTCATGATTTTTTGTTAATTTAATTACATTCACTTCGAAACTATTTTTTTTTACATTGCCGCTTCCTGTTTGATCTTCTGCTGGTTGCAGACAGTAATACCCTGCTTGATAATGGATTTTTTTGCAATAATTGACTTTCTATATCGATATATTTTATGCTTCTATATTTGTTTCAAATATACACCTAAAATTTTGATCCTGTTTTATTGAGGACCTGCGGTTTGAAAATACTATGCAAACATGTCTGAATATACTGATACTTGTTGTTCATTTTCCTGCTTCCACGGTGACCCTTGTGGTCTTTAGTTGCGTTATCCAAATGAAAGACATAATTTAAAGCTGTCAGATTGCAAAAGTGACATTTTACATCACATTAAAACTATGCATTTGTTAAATGAGAGAGATGTTATTGCAAATGAAGAAGATTTAATCTATCGCCGGGTAGGACTTTTAGTCACCAACCTATCCATGTCAGTGTGCCCTTTACACAGAGCTTAGCTAGGTGTAGATTTTAAACAGGCTAATACTTGCTCCCATCCAACTCATAGAGGAAACGGAAAAGCCTTTCGATCTGCTTCTACCACCCAAAGTAAAGAGATGTTGGAAGACCATGGTGTGATGGTTTCTGTTGGCAGTGGTTATTATATTTGATATATAAATGTAAATTAAGGAAGATCTTTTGTTTACAAATCAAATTTTCATATCTATAGTCTTATATACATGTTCGCAAAACACAAAGCCCTTTCATGATTGGTACAGGCTGAAAATTTTAGCTACAGAGTAGTCCGGTGTTATCGCGCACTTAAGAAATTTGTGCAATTTTTTTCAGTTTCAGAAAAAAATATTTTTTTTGAAAATTAAATGATTTTATCTTTGAATACATTATTTTTGAAACATAAAACCCAATTTGTTAAAGTTCGTCGGCAAAGTATTTAATTTTGTAATTTTGTTAAGCATTACCTGGTTTTATGTAAACAATGGTGTGTCCGGTGATATTGCGCATGTGCATAAAAAATCAATACAGGATTGAATTAAGAAAAGATTTTTATATGTAACAATTCTAAAGTTAAACATTGATGAAGCAGTCAAATTTTTACAATAAAAGAAATCAAATATTAATTGATGTACTCAAGATTGGTTGAAGTTTTTAAAGATTGTGTCTTTCAGGTTAGCGTTTCTTATGATTTTTAAGAAACGAATGTTAATAAAAATTACGCTGCAGAATTTAACGTCCGAATATGTAATATATTGACCACAATTTGTCCAGGAAGGCTAAATAAAATATAGATTTAAAACAAAATACAGAAATTGGAAGATACATAACATGTGCGGAATAACCGGACGCGCGATAACCAGTTTCTTGACTGTACTCAGTTTCATGGTTCCATACTATTACCCGTATTAGTTATTAGATTTTTTAAATTTTATAATATGCTATGACAGGCACACATATTATAAGCACATGAACATGCATTAAAATATTGTATGATCAAAACAAATATTTTTGGTTGGATTTAATCGAGTGAAAATTCCGGGTAATAAAATGATGAATGTCGGGCATCAGGTGGGGAAATAATTTTCGTAACAGTTTTCTCGGCAACTACTAATCACAGCCTATTGATATTTAATATGCAGCTAATGCATGGGGATACTTTGGGATTCCTTAAATGTCATCGTGCAAAAAAATCAACAAAACAAAAATAAATTACTACTAAGTCTGTCACAAGCCTAGTTCACATATATATACTATACATAGTCATTGCCAAAAAATAGAAACTAGATTGGTTAGTCTGAGAAACAGGTAGACATACTAGATATACCTTTTTGTGCCTGTTTCGTGAAGAGTCTTAATAATTTCTATATTTTTTTGGCAACACATGTATGTGTTGTATTTATGCCAATATAAAAAATATCCTAGGTTCTCATCATAATTGAAAATTAGGGATATAATCGTTGTCTTTTAATTTTTATGGAAAAAAATATATAAAGCTACTATGAAATAATTATGCTTCATATATAATAATTCATAATTTATGCCTTAAATTATTATTGGCTGTTTTATCAATCGCTCTGTAGCCATGATAAGGACGACATCACAATTTTGTTTACTTAGTAATCTATTTTAAACAATCGATTCATGCAATTAAGGTGTTTATTTTGCTGTATTGTATTTACCATGTATACAATTTTCACCCCCACCCCGAAAAAAAGTCAACCTGTCTTGATGAATCTTAAGAATCTTTAAATTAGTACTTGTGTCACATCACAATTATACATTTTTTGAGAATTTTCATTTGTATTGTATTTAATTTTGTTTTTAGATATTACTGGTGACAAAAAGCTCGAACTTCTATCTGACATCGACAATGCTCATCAGAGTATACATAAATGGAAAGAACATATAATTCGTTCCATTAACCAGGACTTTGGCAGAACAGAACTTTTAGAAAAATTAACATCTAATGAAACATTAATTGTAATGGACTGGACCATGAAGTTTCTACCCAAGCTATATAGAGAAGAACAGAGTGATTGGTTTGGGCAAAAAGGAATCAATTGGCACGTCAGTGTATGCATTTACAGAGATGAAAACAGTAATCTAAAGGTTGGTTTTATATTTTCTTAAATGATTAAAAATGGATTGGATTTCAGTCCAGGTGAGCTATTACCATCACTTGGTGTCTGTAATCACCTGTTAATATTTAAAAAAAATCTTCTCCTCTGAAATTACGAACATAATTTATTGAAACTTGATATGATTGATCCTCAGGGTGTTGTGCACAAAATGTGTGTTTCCATTTTTGATCCATCAAAACCATGGCGGCATCGCTAAAAATAAACCTTGGCTAGCGAAGATTATCCATCGTCTGCTGCTGAATTATATTGTGCCCTATCAAAGGTTTTGACCTTCATTATATTTTTTGGAAATGACTATGCATTGTATATGTTACATGCAATATATAAATGATTTGATAATTATATTTTCTTTTACTTATATTCTATTATGAATTATTTAATTTTTATTTTTCTATTCCAGCATCGCACATATGCACATATTTTTGATGGTGTTAAACAGGACAAGTTTGCAGTAGCATCCATACTAGAGGATTTGTTGCTTACATTAAAAGATCAGCTACCAAATACCAACACCGTTTATCTGAGAAGTGGTAATGCTGGGTGCTATCATTGTGGAAACCTTTGGCTTTCAATAAATGGAATTAGTAAAGGGAATGGAAGTGCACCAAATTTTTGGTGAGCGCAAATATGTATTAAACAAAACATCAACCTATGATGAAATAAGAAAGAAATGGGGGGCCTGTTGTTAAAGTCTTGCAGATAGTATTGTGAATCCACTCAACAACAAACATCCTATACGAGACATTTAGTCACATGAATTGCAAAAAGGATAGGCACTTCGGAAGGATAGGAAAGATGTAAGGTTTTCGCAGAAAGTTAGATTATATCTTAGAGGAATGTTTGAAGCTGGTGTTAGTAGTGGTAATAAAGTGAACCCTATAGATGTTGCACGAAACATGAAAGTTTGCTGCGATGAAGATGGAAGTAAAATGTTCCAGCCAAATGAGTTTCTTCAACAAGGACATATTGCATCATATTTTCTAGGCTGTCTGTGATGGCAAAATGTCCTCCTTCAAAAAGACAAACCATTGATGATGCTGACCTAGAATCAGTAGTTGCTCATTTAAACGCTGTAGAAGCAATTGAAATTATTAATAATTGTTAACTTTGCATATCAAGCTTCAAAGAAGAGGAGGAATTATTGGGTTGACTCTGTATCTCTCACAGATGTATGAAATTTTGTTTGTTACATTATTATGGGGTACTACACTGCTGGTAGAGATTAAAGATGCTTCCGTAAATTTCTTGTACAGATGACCAAGTACAGATGAGCTCACGCGCACACATCTGTACTTGCTGAGTCATCCAATCAAAACGCCAGAAACAAGAACGTTGTTATGGAAGCATAACAACGTTGTTCTATGACGTTCATTATTTCCGGCGTTCTGATTGGACGTCAGAGACCATGGAGTCTAAAACAATGGACCGTCTATAGGTTATAGCGATGTGAAAGTTGTTGGTTTACGGAAGAAATAGGTACTTTCATACGTTTTTGGGAAAGTCCGTGTGAACTTTCACTCGTGATAGAAATTTTATGTTTTTTGGCTCGTTCCGCTACGCTCCACTCACGAAAAGACATACAATTTCTATCACTCGTGAAAGATCAACCAGTCTTTCCCAAAAACGTATGAAAGAACCTATTATATATTTTATGTGTTCTACTTTTTGACAATTATTTTACTGACTTTTTTGTGCCCCATCTACAGAAGTAGAGGGCCAATAGTGTTCATGTTGTCCGTCAGTCCCAAGTCAAGTTTTACAATTTTCATGTTATTTTACCATGAAGGAAGTGTGGTATCATGACGAAACTCTATACACATATACATAATGGTATGAACAAGTCCACGAAACCCTGACAAACTTAGATAGGAAATTCCCGGGCAAGAAGTCACTATTTTGATAGGCTACATCATACCTAATTGTAGCTAATTAAAAGCTCGCTTGCATTCACGACTTTGTTAGGGGATATCCCGATGTCGATTGTAAATAAACCAAACGGATGTGTTGCATAGACCATGTAAAAATCGTGTAGTTTGTAAAGTAGTGTTTTTTTTTAACTGCGTTATTTATTAGTTGCGTTACATTTTCTTCCCACTCAAGAATGAGTAAGAATGACTACAGCCAAACACTTGCTTCTTTCAAGCAATTTCATTAGTTGATATTTCGAATGGTTGACATCATATGAAAATCCTCTAGCCAGGGAATTTCTTAGCTATGTTTGTCAGCGTTTCGTGGACAAAGAAACCATGACTTGTGGGGATGTATTTTACCTGTCTCATCAACTTCATGATTGATTGATCACAGAAAAAGGGAAGTGTTATATTTAAGTTTATCTTTAGGACCATGATGGAATTTTTGTATCATCTTGAAACTTTATACACGCATCAGGATATATTAATTTTCTTGCTAGAATATACATCGACACATAGATTTTATGTGAAAAATAAATGATGGTATATTTGGTTTTGACACAACAGCATGAACACTAGTGGTTTAGATTAAATGATAAAAATTAATTTGAGATTTTAGACATGTATTAAGATCATTTGTTTGCTCTTATTGCCTTATTTGTTACATGTAAAATGTATTTTGCCAAAATTTTATTCTCTGTCGGACATGATTAACATTTATGAAAGGCAAATATAAATGTGTATTACAAAAACTGTTGTCTTTTCTTCATTTTGATTTATTTACAATGAACACCTATATGTTTTATGTATTGAGGTTTCTGTGTTGCAACAAGATGCAATCTAATTAAAATTAAATCTTTCACTTGCTCCCCCCTTTTTGTTATAGGTCGCTGCGTTGTAAGATCTAACAACATCGCATTACAGGTCACGTCAGGGGTCAAAATTTTTAATTTTGATCGTCCAATCAAATTTTAGTTCGATTTGAGTGATTCGACCAATCAAATACTGGTTTGTATATCACACTAGGCTTTTGTGTCAAAATGGCGATGTCCGATGCATTTTTGCTGTCTGAAAAGTTTTACAAACTATTTTAGTACTCGAGAACTCAAAGAATGATGTTGGATTGTTTAGAGAAAGAAATGGTTGCGTTGCCGTTCTTCCTGAAGCGTTAGGGAAATTCTTTCCACTTCAATTATGTATCATTTACATTCCAATGAAGAAAAAGATGAACAAATCGTCATCGCGCTATTTGAGAGATGTTGGTCTGCTTTTGATATTGCTTGTGGAGAATCAAGTAAACAGAAGTTCAAAACTGAACGGCAGCATAGAAAGGTCAGTACGTAAATTATATACGAAAATATGAACTTTTTTCACAATAAGGAGCGAATTTTTTAACAAGAAAAAAGGGGGAGGGGAATAACATACGATGAACATACAACATGGTATCAGTAAAATAGTACTGGTATATAAAACGTGTAACTAACGTGGTTAGGATGATTGATAGGGGAAATAATATTAAACATTTGACAAAAAACTATCAATAAACTACTAGTAGACATGAATTATTCATCATATTTCCTATTGCTCCAGTTTTAATCACATTCATCATGTTCATGGCTTGTGATGAGTGTCAGAAAAAATTTAAGGTACATTGATCACCACTAATGAAACGCCATCTCATTTGTAAAACAAAGTTGTGGATTTTTTGTTCTAAAAATTATTTGTCCAAAAAAGGTGTGTGAAAATCAATGCTACAAATAAAATAGTTATATAGTTATTCAAGTCACTTAATACATGTATAAATTAACATTATCAACAATTTCATTTCAGATTTCTGAAAATATCACAATATCAAAGACAGATTTATAGATATCATTTGTGCAGCACCGAGTCTACCTGGTGACCCTGTATGGAAAAGCAATTTTCAAAAGTTCCAAGTTTCTGTTCAAATTAGATAAGTTTCACACATGATGCCAACTTGGTAAGTGGAATGTTTACATCTTGTTTTTTTTTAATCTACTAGTATAATGTATCTTGTAAATAAAAGTTTCAACTTAATAGATCTTCATAAAGTGGATTGTTATTTATAAGTAACCTCACCACATAGATGTATTCTTATATTCTGTATGAAAGTAATTAAAATGCAACATTAATAATCAAGAATTGAAAAGAGTGCAGTGACATGCAGTTTAAAAAAATTTGCATTTAAAATTTATTCACAATACTAAATATGGTTTACATTTATGATGTGACCATTGTTTAGATAAATACATGTACCTTGATTTATAACAGCATAAGGATAGCTTGTAAACTTGGTTCATTGGCTACATGTATGATTAAAGGTGCTAATCAATTTGCAACTTTGAATTAAAATTATTGCACCATTTCCTGTAAAGGTATGCAGTTGACTGAATAATAGGGAATAAACTTGATACACATAAAGAATTTCTTCTTTACCGAATGTTATAGAAAATTTAAGTTCTTATTTTCTTCCAAGCGACTGCTCTTATTTTCTCATGTTTTCAATTGTTTTAACAGGGAAGAAGATGATCATCACTGGCTTTTCTGTTCTGCTACATATACTACACACAAATACTCACAAAAAAGTTAAAACAGATGAAAGAAAAAAATTAACAGTATATTAAGATATCAGTGTCATGACATGTACTTGTACACTGTAGATGGATAACAGTACCTTAAAGAATGCTATTTTTTCAAAATCTATCATCTATTGCACTTCAAAGGGATATACATGTACAATGGACAGGAAGAAATTGGAATTCTTCAGTTGCTTTTATTTTATATTAAAATTATCATCTGCATCAACTGACTTTGAAATTAAAAAATATTCTGAAAACAAAAACTGTTGTATGATAGTTTTTTGACAAACAATTTTATAAATGCAATGTACATCTGAACTAAAGACCTTGGAATAAAATAAAAGTGGAATGCCTGCTAAATGCAGTTGCAAATAATGCAACATATGTTTCATCTGATTCTAATGTCGGTATGGAGTCTGATGATGATAAACAAGAGTACGACTAGTCTGGCTATAAAGATGAAGAAAACAAATCTTCAGTATTACTTGATGATCAAATACATTTAATTGTATGTACCTTTATGATTAATTACCATACCAAATTTTCTTGTAGAAATTAGTTTGTGTAATTGAATGGTATTTAATGCCACTTTCAGTAATTTGTCAGTTATATAGTCACATCCAGTTTAATTGGTGGAGCAATCTAAGTACCATGATGAAAACCATGACCTTTTGTAAATTGATATTAGATTGTTTGTTTTGTTTGATGGTGTTTAACGCCACTTTCAGCAATATCATGGCCTCCAGTTTTTATTGGGGGAGGAAGCTGGAGTACCAGGAGAAAACCCCCGACCTGCGGTAGGAAAACTGGCAATCCTTGTCAATTAAGATTCGAGTCGAAAACACTCTGTCTGCAGTGAGAATCGAACCCGCAATTTCAGTGTTGACAGACCACGTGATCAATATTAGACGAACTACCTTGACCACTCGGCCACCGAGGCTCCATTGAGATTAGATTTGAGCGCACCCATAATAAGACTCGAACCTGCAACCCCAGTGTTAACAGTCATGTAACCAACTGGGATTTAAGGTCAGTTTCAACAAATTTTCAATTATATCGTTTTCCAGTTTTTATTGTCTTGCCTGTGGGGACTGGAGTCAAAACATAGGAATCTGGCGACTACATAAACACTATATATTTTATATCTGTGTAAGCTTAAGTCCTAGGTAAGTAAAATTTTGTCTAGTGGAAGCTTATGATGAGTACTACTTTAAAGTTATTGGATTAGGTCAGTTCCTTAACCATGCCAATAATTGGTATATAAACAAGAAAACTAGAAATCCTTGTCAGTTAAGATTGGAGTTAAGCACACCCTCCCGCGGTGAAACTCAAACCCAGAACCTCAGTGGTGACAGGCACTTGATCAAAAGTAAAATGACTATGTTATAATCACTCGGCCACAATAAAGGGCTCTGTAATCAAGAAAAGACCAAGACCCCTACAGATAAGAAATGCACATATCAAAGATACTCCAGACCAGTAGGAAGAATTGCACTTGTGCATACTACTTTACCAATTGAAAGTAATGCTTCTGTCAAGTCTGATTCTAATTACATACACCTGAATACAATTTGAAAATGAGAAAATGTGTATTGATGACATTCAAGTCTGGATTAACACATATTGGTTAACACACTCATTTTTCTTCTCTAAGTTCACTCTAGCTAGAAAATATTTGGCAAAACACTATAAAAATTTGCCGGTGAAGAGATATCATTATGTTGTAACTGTGTGCTAAGTATCATAAAGATGTGACATCATCTTCCTAAACAATGCTTCAGTGCAAAGGTAAACCTGAGGTTGGGTGGACGAAAAAAACGAGCCAAAAATCTGTACATGTATGTCCCAACAGGTGTACATGATAAAATGCAAATAATGTAGACTAATACTGGATGCACTGAAGCCAGAGACTGGGGCATTTGACTACTATTGTGGAAACTAAACTAGTATAGGCATATATTTAACATTCATTTGACATATTGCACATTTTAGTAATGTACATGAATATTACAACTTTAGTTTACCTTAAACACTGTTAAAGGAGTATTAAGAATCCTTCCACCTGTGCCTGCTTTTTAAGGTAGTCATTATGGATTGGTCTTTTGGGCCTATAATTCATTTTGTGTACATTTGTAACAAGAATATAAAAACTTGACTCAATCAAAATATAATTAAATTATTCCGCCTTTTAGTCAAACAGTGGTTGACTCTTGAATCTACAATTGATTACGTGGTTGACGACTACCTTAATTCACAAGTCATCAGAAGGTTTGAGGTTTTCTGTTGGGTACTTTAGTTCCTAATAAAAACTGAAGGTCATGAATTTGATGAAAGTAGAAAAAACATAAATTCAAATTGGAAAACATACCATACCCTACCATGAATTTCAAATAAAATCATATCTGGAACACTAATATTTTCAAATGGGAAAATTAAAAAGTATATGCCGAAAGTTTTACTATAGGAAGTGTGTAAGCTACATGGTTCAGTGGAAGAAATTTCAGTAACTGAAGCAATTTCGAATATGAACACAAAGTTTAGGCAAGGTGTTTTGTTTATTCTGTCATAATTGTAAATAAACAATTAAAAAATGAATAATGTCTATAGAGTGATCTCTAAGTCAATAAATGGGTTCCTTTAGTTTATGATGGTGTAACATTACACAAAAGTAACAAGTCATATATAGGCACTACCAAACAGATTTGGCTCTACCAATCATAGCATTTTAATGACCATCTTGGTTTTCTTGTCACTAAATCCTTTCCACTTTTTAGCCATGTCCTTCGTATTTTTTAAAGAAATCTTCATGTCTGCGTGAAATTTGCTGTTCCTGGTTAAAATAATACGTATTTATCCAAGTTTAACTATAATGAAGGCCGATATAAACCGCATGATCCAAAAGCCTTTTTTCCATCAATATCTTCGTTGGTGACAGTTTAAATTTAAATTGGAGGCTGTCAATTAGTTTTGTAACTGGGGGACATCTCCCTTCATTTTTAATAATACAAAGCATTTCAGCCCGATTCCAGTGTGTAAAAATGCTTCCGTTCGATTTCACGTTCCACCTGGTCCTGGTAGGCTACGGCTGGTGAAATGGGCTGGTGTAGCTTCGATTTGCACGAATGAAACTCCACAAATAAAAACCACATTGTGATTTTAATCGAATGTACAACTTTCGTAACGTTGTTTATTCAGTAGATTCCATATTTGTAAGAAAATTTGCTTCAATTTGGTTTGTTTACATCTCCGGTAACAATCTTGTTGACGTATTGTAATACATTTGGTACACTTTGGCGTCGAATGGAAAAACCCGATTTGCCGATGTTCCGAATGTATACCCTAAGATTGGCCAAGCTCGATTTTGATTGGCTAACAAAAAATCTATGCATATGACCCCTGACGTGACCTGTAATGGGATGTTGTTAGATCTACACGCAGCGACCATAGCAAAAAGGGGGGAGCAAGTGAAAGATTTAATTTTAATTAGATTGAACAAGATGGAATTGCTAACTTAATTGGAGTTGGCATAGAAAACATTTACTTTATAAAGGACCATCCAAACAATATTGCTAGTAAGTTTTGCTTTGATTGGTTAAATGGTTTCAGAGCCGAAGCACTCTTAACTTTTTTCCATAGGGTTGTAACGCAGTGACTTTCACTCCGTTGGGTTCTTTTTTTGAAAATTAAATTTCTATAGATTGATCAGTCGGCATAAATGAAAAACTAAATAAAAATTCACTTTTAATAAATACAACATTGAAACAGAAGAACAACACTATACAGCCTTCAACACTACCTCGCTACACAATCGACCCAACATGAAACATAGGAACAATATTCACACGTTACTACTATCTCACAACACATCGACACAAAATAAAACAAAAGAAAATAAATAATACAAAACTAAAAATATAAAATAAAGAAAATGTTTATCACAGTCCAGTATTCTCTTACTCTTTCCACGCCTGCTACAAGGTTAATCAATGACTGTAATAATCTGTCAAGTCCAAAATGTATTTCCATAAATAATTAAATTGACTTTACGACTACTGGTATTCAGAACTCTCTGTCAAATAACTTTAAAGCCATCTATTTTCCTAAGTTTGCTGAACGACGTGTCTACTCAGTAATATGTGTATATGCCAAAGCTTGATTTTATGTACAACAGCTTTTTATTTGTAACGCCTTTCTAATGTAACCAGTTTTATGAGTGGGTCTCTCTATTCTCCTATAGACCCTCGTACGCAAACCAAAGTGGGCAACACTTAAATTAGTCCATAAACCAGTCCCCTGTGAAAGGAACAAAAGACCATTTTTTAATACCGTTATTTTTTTATTTACAATTTTATAACCGTTTCCGCCATATCCACGCGAATAACACAAACGTTAATAAACTTTCATATCGATATCACACGAGCCATTTTTTTTACGTGCACTCAATAGGGTGGGGCTGAGTCTATATGGAATTTACCTGTGGGTTTACTGATACCCTGGTGAGTTTTATATCCAGAAAATCTCCTGAACTGATCAATCCTCTTTTGAATATATAAACTCTGGTAGCATTCACCCGTTCCTATATTTTCCACCATGTGCTTCTTTAGCACATCCTTTTCATTCAATGTCCAGGTGCCCAACTAATAGAGTACACCTGACTATAAAATAACAAGTCAAACCAGTTCCACTACTTATCTGTTCAGGTAAAATCAATAATTAACTTTGACTTTACCTGTATGTACTTCACTGTAATAGTATGCAAAGAAATAGAACTCTAACGTATTTTTCCATACTTTACAAGGGTTTTCCAATCCAAATAAAAAACACAAACTTTGTAAAGGTCCGTCCAATGAACATTATGGCCAATTTATGTTTAAAATGTAAAAAGTTTACAGACGCCGACAACGACGACGCTGACGGGTCAGGTGAGCTAAAAACACACAAAGTCATGGAATTTGACTGTGCATGTTACTTTTTCTTATGGTTTTAGGAAGATATGTGGTTTATTATGTTTATATTTCAAAACCTATTATAAAACAAGAATTAATTTGCAAAACATTAAGGATGTAGTTTAAAAAATCATGCTTTGTTTACTAATTTTCAGTCTGAAATTTCCAAGTATTTTTAAACCTTTGACCTTGACTTTTGATTAATTGGCCCTAAATCTAATAGATATATTTTTTACTTCATAACAAATCTCCAATTTAATTTTTAAAAAGTTATAGAATGGCGTTTAGAAGTTATACTACAAAAACAAATTTTCAGCCTGAAATTTTAAGAACGAGACCTTGACCTTTGACCTATTGTCCCTATAATCTAGATATGTCTTTCTTACTTCATATTCTTTAATGTATATAAGTTTCATGAAGTTCTATGCAAGGGTTCAGAAGTTATGCTCCAGTTAAATTTGGTCTAATGATTTTGTTCAAAATAGCTAAAATACCTAAATGGCACATGGAAATGGCAATTTTCCACAAAATCTGTAAGAGGCTACTGACAGTGGTTTATTTGTGATATGTTATTCATACATGTCTATGCAAGATATGTATACCTTCATATTCTCATTGCTACCTTGGTCCCGGGAGTTTTGGGGTTTTGAAAACTGCAATTTTTTCCATTTTTGCTGATTTTAAAATCTTCGTTGCCATGGAAACCATACAAGTTTTACTTCCCGATTTTATTTGCAAACCTTATTTGATTAAACATGTGTTATATATGCATCCATCAGAAAATTTACATATCAATTATAGTTCACTGCTGCTGTTGTTGAAACTAGGCTAAAATCATGATTTCCTGGTGAAAATATAGGGGTTGCCAAAGTATCATGGTTGCCATAGCAACCGTGGTTATAGTGATGCAATTTATGATTTTGGAAAGCATAACTCAATAGGTTGGATCATTTAAACCCATAAAAACCCAAATTTAAAATACCAAGTGAATCAACTTTTGCATGATTCTTAGCTGGAGGGCTACTAAAAACGTAGAAATGTTCATGTTAAACATAGTTGAAATGTCCATTTTAAATGTACATGGTAAATTGTTAAAACATGCCTTTTAGATAGAAAGAAACGTTACAATTTAAAATGTAAATGACATGTGTTGAAAGTAGCATAAAACACTATTCACACAAACAAACAACAAAATGGATTGACATGGTGATTTAAGCGGAACTGTGCATGGTAATACTATTGAAAATGTACTTGTTATATGTGATGCAAAAGACTATTTTAGACTTACGACATTGTAAATGTTAAAATGTGAAAACTTATCATTTGTTGCTAGTCTTCTTTGTTTTATACATTTTTCCATATTCTTTTTGCTTTGGGTGTATTAAATTGTATCCGGTTGGTGTAATGTATATTTATAATTATGCAAGAATTTTTATGTGAGATACTGCCATCATTGTAACATTATAATATTTTTGTGGTAATTGTTGTTCTTGATCAATTCTTTGCCATATGTATTGGAATTTCATATTTTGAAATTGTAGCTCATTTTGGCTTTTATTGTAGTGCAATTTAATGATTGATATATTTTTTACTTATGTTTCTTGTACGTTTTGTACAAGTTTTGTTTGTTTTGTGTTTCAGCTATTTTTTTATATATTATTAATGTGATCCGTTAGTCCGTCCGTCCGTTCGTCCGTTCGAAATGAATCTTGTCCGGGCTAAAACTTTTTATCTTTTAAGTTAAGCTTTGGATATTTAGTATGTGGGTATTAGGTCTGTCCCTCAACTATGCATGATTAGATAACAGGTGGTATACTGGTTGCGTGTAAGCACCGCATTGCAATCGTCGAAATTATTAAAAACCAAATATTGTATGTAATGACAATCAAATCGCTATTTATATGTAGATAATGAAGTAATTGTTTTCACTACATGTTCTTTAGAAGATTGCATTACATAAAAATATATGTTTCATTTTTATGATTTTAATAATAAAATAAAGGTTTTTATGTTTATTTACAGTTAATACGCTAATCGCTTGCATGAATATTGGGAAATATTGTCCCAAGCAAGTGTTATATTGCACGAGCTTGCGAGTGCAATATAGCATCTTGCGAGGGACAATATTTTCCAATATTCATGCAATATCCCTTTTATTATATAGTAATATTTTTTGGTGCTTTTAATTGATTATTCATTGTCTTTTCTGTTTTGTAATATTTTACTAAATCCAATATTATCATATTTTCACTTGGTCAATATTGCAGATATAGATTTTGATGTAGATTTACATATAATATTTTTTTTTCAATTTTGTGTTTTTATTTGTTGCTTCTTATAGTTGTGAATATATGGCCACACACTCGAATTTCGTCCATACTCAAAATTCGGCTATTACCCTTCATTCGGCAATGTAAACAATAATCCCAAGGCTAAATTACTTTTAAAATATCTTGCATTTATTGCTCTAACCAAATGACTGCTAAATAATAAAATACAATACGTTTCAGCTAAATTAACGTCTGTTAAAGCGACACACTTTCAATGCCGAAATTCGAGTGTACTACCACTACTACTAGCATAAATTCCTGCTTTGAACGAGCCACTTGTACACGATATTTAAATCCCGTTTTGTACAGTTTACCCTTGTTCTTTTTCCTTTGTTGGTCTATGAAATTTACTTTTATATACAATCGAATTCACTTCTAATTTGTTCAGTTCAAGCGGTTCTGCTAATTTAACCCTCGAGAGCAGATCATGTATGTCACCTTCGGTCATGTTTGTTTACCAAACAACAGTAAAATATAAAAGCCGATGTTCGGAACATATCTGTACTTTTCCCGGAAATTGCATAAAAGACCGAGCTTCAGTGTAAAATATTAAAATATACTGCACTTTATTGCTATATGAAATACAATGAGGAAAAAATATTACTATATAATAAATGACTTTATTAAATCAACCATCATTTTCTGTCATGCAATGTCTCGTCTTCTTATAGAATAAAGTGTCCACCGCCATCGGCTGTCTATACTGTCACTGCTGATTTACGCAAGATAAATTTAAACATAGGAAAAGTAACCAAAATAAGGTGAGTATAAATTTAGCACCCTGATGTACGAAAGTCAATTAGATCTAGAACGCAGTAGTCTTTCAAATAAAACAAGTCTTTATGCGGTTGTGTTGTTGTTATGCATTCAAATCGTTTATTCTTCTGGGGTTTGACAATTCTTATTTAGCTGTTGTCCTTTATTCGCCAGGTTAGTAGTTATGCCATCAATAAATTCGACTAGTTGAGTTTCATAAGGTAGTTTTTTAATCCATGCTGCATTATAAGAGGATATTATTTGGTCTGCATGAATCATAACATAGCCTGTAGAAATGTGCACCATAATCTTGCAGAAAATACAGCTTAGTGAAACAGGTATCAATAGTTTATTGACTCAAAAGTTTTGCCTTAACCAATGGATAAACTTTTGCTGATTTACATATTGGTGCTATTTCTGTAGAACACTGTTTTAATACACTATGGGTTAAGATAACCGGGTCAGCTTCCTTAATTGGGTTTATGTAGTAAATTAAAAAGTAAATTTGTGATCCAATTCTCTGTAATGATATCTGGTGCTGCTGGGTAATTTCCAGACAAATTGCTTCTTAGGTTAAAGTATTGTGTCGAGAACTCAGTTTTCCTTGAAAGGCATCTTGGAAAGGTGATTAATGTCACTGCGTAGAAACCTGTCTTATTTCAATTATGGGATACTACACCCGAAAAAAAAACCGAAACAAATAGGTTTCGTGAAATTTTAATTCGCATACTTTAAGAAATCACTTAATGTCGACAACAAAGTCAACGCACAAATATATTTTTATGTATTATTGTATTATCATGCTGAAATACGCCACTCTGTCAGTTTATATCTGGCAGCTAATGTGGTGTCACGATATTGTCTCTATAACAGTCATACGTCAAACTTCCATTTATGTTAATCGAATTTGTCCGCAATCATCGCACCTCGACGCTTCTGTCACCTATCTGTCCACATCCTGTATATGTACGCAGGTTAAACTGAACGCTGGTAAACACGGATTCTTCCATGACGTTTTTATTTATTTAAACCTTGACGCATCACTGAACCATATTAGATGCCAATGTCCTAAGATTCAAAACCATTATTGTGTTACCCTACCAAACACGTTACCGTCTATGATTCTGTACATGGTTAAACTGGACCAAAATAATGTGTTTGTTAACGAATTTTATGTCGTCGTAGCCTGTTGTGGACTGTCTGGGCTGACATTTTTCTCAAACATGGCATATTAACAGCAGTCTGTGGTTGTTGCTGTAGCAGTTCGATTTCACAGGTGGATAACCCGGATGTAGAGATCTTGACCTCGGTTGGTTATTCGAGCCCTGCCACTTTTAGGACGATCCTGCAATGACCGAAATCTGGTGAAACCTCAACCAAAGGCGAAAAATTGAACTCTAACAGAAACTGAATTAACGAGCAATATCACCTTGTGACTGGACAGCCTTAAGCGGATGCAAGACATTTTCACTGAAAATGATGTCAATGCATTTTCTTTGAATTCGCCATATAGGAAGTTTTTAATACAAGTTATCATAATTCAAAATTGCAAATAGGGGTTTGAGAGCTTAGATGGGATGAGCACTGAAATTTTAAATTTAGTAATAGCTTACACAGAGAACAAGAGACGTGTGCTAAGTTTGTCTGCAATGTGTTGGTGACTAGCACTTTTTTTATTTAAAGTCACTTGTCATGATTACAGATCCCTTGTTTGATAATTATGTAGTTACAATACCCGTTTATGCATGAATTTAAACTATCATTAGTACTGTTACACTATGGATGTCCCAGTGTTATTTTAAATTAGTGCAAATATGTACTTGGTCACAGTATTCGTTTGCTTATAGCTGACATGCGCAGTATTCCAACCATTGGTATGGTTATGGTTTAAGTATGTAAATAGAGTTCTACTGTTTAGATGAACAATTACAATTTATTACATCTATAACCGAAAGGTATTTATCAAGAAATTCATATTATGTAGATGAAACTCCCCAGTAGCAGCGTAAAACAACGTCCACGAAACCCCCGGACTATAGTATTTCCAACGTAAATGTCGTCGTAAAATATCTAATTTGTAATGTATATTATAAATAAAAACTTACGGGCTTTTTGGATTTATGTACTCAGATTACTAACAATCTAGGTTCTACTCTAGTATTTTTTAGGGTCATTAAGATACGATTCCCCAACGTCGTATGCTAGTTCATAGGGTCAAAAATGGAATTCTTCTCAGGGTCGCACTTACGCACTAAGACGTAATATGGAAAAAGGCGCTTAGGAGGAATGACACTAAGGCACTTAATAAAAAATCGGCATAGACCCTAATAAGATCTAATATTACAGAAGCGAATCATGTTTGCATACCTTACGTAAATTATTTATAATGCAGGTAGACTCAGGTAGGAAGGAGATAAAAATAAGGATAAGAGCGTGTCGGGCACCTTTGGTCAAATAATAAAACAAACTCATACCCTCTTATGTATCGTTGGCTTTTTGGAGTCTCTATATCTCTATAGCGAGGTTTAATTCAGATTCGACCATACCATCACAAAGCTTGTACTTTACATGATTTATAAACACGTTCGTGCAAGAAGAAAATGTTATAATTATGGAAATAAATACTATGCTTATTTTAAATTTTACGCTTTTAACCATAACAGTCCTCTACTTACTTTATCACATTTTTACAAGTCTACAAAACAACAGTAAAACTTGTTGTCTGCTGTAAGTTGTGATTGGTCTAACCATGTAATTAAACCATTATGTTTTGTTTGCTTGAATAGTGGTCAAAGCCACTTTCAGCAATGTTTCAGCTATATCGTGGTGTATACGTTTTATGAGGGAGGAAGTATGAATACCCGGGAAAGACCACTAAAATTCAGTAAGAAAACCGGCATTTTTGTCAATTTAGTTTGGAGTCGAGCAAATCCTGTCTATAGTGCGACTCGAACCTGCAATCTCAGAGTTGACAGGCACTTGATCAATTTTAGAAATCAATGCTTGCAAGTTTAGGTCGAAAACAGAATTATTTTTTAATAACTTAATAAAGCGCTTTTGAAAATAACAATACTTGAAAGTTGAGGTCTAAACCAGAATTAGGTTTTAATTACTGGATTTTCGTGTTTAAACTCTAAAAAGCATTTTGGTTATTCTATTTTATAAGACATTTACGAGCATAATGTGACGAGAATTGTTCTGCCCCTTTTGGTTGTCACATTAGGCATATCATTAAGCAATCATTTAAAGCCGAAGGATCGGTAATAAATCAGTTCAGCAATAATTAATTTAACTAAGTTTTAGGCATCTTAACTGTTGGGGTGCCGATTTTAACATTTCGTCAATAATCTAATAATTCCGGGCTCTTTTAACGGTTATCAATATGTTTCATGTTCGTATTGCATCTTACTGTAATAGTTCCTTTTCTTGATAGTTTACAACATTATAAAATGTTTTGAATAAAGTTCCTAATACCCTAGTTGCCCAACGTACAGCTCAGTTTTGACCTATTACCTATATTTCAATTCATTAAAATAACATTATCATATCCATCAGTATTAATAAAATTGTTCTCATGTTACCAAGTTTCATATGGATAAATTTATTAAAGTTTAAAAAATTTAATTTTTTTTACAATCTCCTGTGGATAATATCTGGATAATTGTCTTCAAATATTTATACTCCAACAATTTATTTACAATGATTACGTGTTCAAATTAAAAGCAAATACTCGGTATCTATTTAATACAAAATAAACTATTAAACAATTGATTCATTTATAAACTATATATTAAAATTTATTGCCTATGAACTGCTAGCACGAGTTTACTTACCTTTGATTAACTTACTTAAAAAAGAACTGCAAGAAAATAATATACTTGTGTGATTACAACAACGCGTTGAATTCAAGAAAGGTCGTTTTCGATTTTGACTGTTAGTTGATTTTGTGCTTTTCTTGTATATATTGTTGTTATATTGTTAACTAGGAATTTATACTTAAATTTGAATGTTAAAGAAACATCTTAGAATAATAACATCATAGAAACTAATATTAGTCAAATACTTGTTCAGGAATTACATATTCAGTAGCGTTAGTGTTAATTAAATACTTTAAATATAAATAAACTGGGCTTTTGCTTCGTAAAGACAGACCTCTGCCATACTAGCAACGTGGTAGTTGAATCAAACTTTTTCCAGAATTAAATAGTAGTTGAAAAAAAAATTATAACACTTATTTCTCTGTCACAAGGCAAGTACTTAAAGAGTAAAACAGGACATATATTTAAATGTGTTGTTATTAAAAAAATATGCAATCAACTTCAGTGTAACTGCAGGACAACAACTTTATTTTATAAGTCACCAGTATCTTACCCCTGGAATATATGGAACGCACAAGATAGACATTAAATACGTAACTATTGGAGGACATTGTTTTCAGCTGCAATCAAAAGTTAATGAGTAAAAATTTGCCCCACTCCTTGCAGATTTGTTTCTGTTTAGGATTTTCATTATCGTTGTTTTAAAGACAAGAAGATAGCAGAAGCTAGGTCTTTAATAAAGAAAAACAAAAGAAAAACAAATAAAAAAGAACCGAAAAAAACTCGTTGATACAACTTCCTTCAAGAAAAATATTGGCTTAAAATTGGCTGCAGATAGTTTCCCAAGTTTTGAATTAAGTACAAGTGATTGTGCTACGATGATCCTTGGATACATCTGTTACTGATTATTGCTATAAGATACCTATCTATTTTAGCAACAAACCATCTCACATTCTTAAGTAGTGGAAGCGGGAGGTTTGGCAGGTCATAAAAAGTGGTGAAACCACCATTTCTTTGGAAATGCCAGTACCAAGTCAGGATCATTGCCGTAGATATGTTTGGTTGTTGGTTTATGCAGTTTCCTCGGTGTTCGGTATTTTGTTAGGTTCATCATTGGACCGTAGATAACGTCGTTTACCAGACACTCTTTATATTGCGAAATTTTCCCATGTTACTGGTAAACATTTGGGATAACATTCCCCAAGCATTCATGTCTAATTTAGTCAATGAGGCATCATTGGGTTGCTTGCACTGACCTAAATGTAGGTCATACCAGCTACTGATTTATGCGAACTGTAATTTCAAACATGTTTTTAACTAAATATGCAAAAGTGTTTTCCTTTTCGACATTCATTTTCCTTTTAGTTATTCAGTTTCCTTTTCGCTTTTCGAAAAGGAAAATGAACCATTTTCCTTTTCGACATTCATTTTCCTTTTCGATATTCAGATTCCTATTCGTTATCCTAATAGGAAAATGAACCATTTCCTTTTTCGACATTCATTTTCCTTTTCGTTATTCAGTTTCCTTTCCGCTTTTCGAATATGAAAATGAACCATTTTCCTTTTCGACATTCATTTTCCTTTTCGTTATTCAGTTTCCTATTCGTCATCCGAATAGGAAAATGAACCATTTTCCTTTTCGACATTTATTTTCCTTTTCGTTATTCAGTTTTCTTTTCGCTTTTCGAATAGGAAAATGAACCATTTTCCTTTTCGACATTCATTTTCCTTTTCGTTATTCAGTTTCCTATTCGTCATCCGAATAGGAAAATGAACCATTTTCCTTTTCGACATTCATTTCCCTTTTCGTTATTCAGTTTCCTATTCGTTATTCGAATAGGAAAATGAACTAATTTCCTTTCCGACATTCATTTTCCTTTTCGGTATTCAGTTTCCTTTTTGCTTTTCGAATAGGAAAATGAATGTCGAAAAGGAAAATGGTTCATTTTCCTATTGGGATGACGAATAGGAAACTGAATACCGAAAAGGAAAATGAATGTCGAAAAGGAAAATGGTTCATTTTCCTATTCGAAATGCGAAAAGGAAATTGAATGACGAAAAGGAAAATGAATGTCGAAAAGGAAAATGGTTCATTTTCCCATTCAAATAGCAAAAAGGAAAGCTAGTGACTAAAAGAAAAAACACACCATTTTCATTTTCGAATATCGAAAAAGAAAAAACGAAAAGGAAAACAACTTGAGTTACGTACAAAACGTATCTTTCCTTAATCAGCATCATAAATAAAAATAATTCTTATTTAATATACCTGTATCCCAGCTGTCTACATGCTACTGCAGTATTGACATCATCAAAGTCATCATCACATTCCGTACCCATGACCCATAATATATTTCAAGTAGTCCGGTATTCGGTGTTCCGGCTACAAATCGTAGATCGCCTTAAATTGAAAGTATGAACTTTCTCCTGATTTCTTTATAATAAGAGTTACTTGATATAAGCCTTATAAACCTAAACAGTGTAATAGAATTGTTATTAGTACATGAATAGTGCACATTTGCATTTACACATACTAGTAAAAAATCTAACAGGCAAATTCAGTTGTATAATTTTTAAACAGAATTATGAAACTGACGTGTCTATTATGTATAGTAAATAACTTATTTGTTTCGATGCAACTGCAGTAGCCTTTCTAAAATAAGTCTTATCAAGTCTTATTAGGTCTGTTGATCAGATGATCGCTTCCAGACGGTGAAGCAAATGGTAAACTCTATTCAAAGTGTAATAGAATACATTCAGACATTTTCAATCTATTAGCATCAAATGTTTGCTTACAAATAAATGCATTTCAATGTAACAGTGTTTACATTATACGTATTACCTTACCTAATAGCTGACTTTCTGCGAGAAAGCTATTAAGAACAGTTTTAAGATCTGAAGTACCAGCATCACGATGCAAAGTGATACATTAACGTATACTAAAACTTGTTTTTTATATTACCAATATTATACACTATTGTTTATTTTATGTCATTATGTGTATATTATGCACGCTTTAATAAAATAAAATATTCAAATAAGAGATCAAAATTTTAAATTCAAATGTTGAAGGCATATGTCATTTAACCATAAAATAAATATAAACAATTGCAACGTTGTCTTTCAATGAAAAACCTTTTTTGATTTTGATTTTTTTAAAGTTAATTTCTTGTCAAAAGAAAAACAAAGTATTGCAACTGTTTTCTAGTTTTTTATTATTAGTAACTAAACTGGTATGTTAACATTGTGGGTATATATAATACATTCATCAAATATTCCAAGGTTATAAAATGTACTACACCAGATTTATTTAATCTTCCCATGCAATAAACTATACCTTGCATATTTGACATGGAAATATAATTAAATATGTTTACTATTCGTCAGTGCAGTGATAGACAGAACGATACAATGCTAGCATAATGTTGGGTGCTTTTTTGTCACAGATTCTAGACTATTGATAAAAAATACTATTCCAGCTAATTTAAGTCAACTGTGGCCCATCATATTTTTGCACTGTTTGTCAGCAAATATATATAAAGCTCAGAAATGCTAAAACTTTGAAAAGAATATACTAAATTAAGAAATTATCAGCATGTCTAAATTCTCTTGCAAAAAGTACTAGCGATTTTCATTGTAAGCTGTAGATGTTCTTCTTTGTTTTACCAAACATATCTTTTTTTAACTAGTTTCTAAACTTTTACCATTTTGAATGCGATCTTCGTTAAACTTGTATGGCCTTAACATGTAACTGATATATTGCTTCTACACGGTGAACATAAATAAGTTTCCCTGTTCACCTCTACGAAGACAATACATCTGAATATTTAAGATTTATTTTCTATCTCTGACATATCTTTAGCAGTTTTTTTTATCTGGAATGTGTTTAATATATTTTGTATTCTACTAACTAAATTTTTTTGACTTTTTATATGTACAAAATGACACAACTGTATATGTAGTTGTTTTCAGAAATAAACTTGGTATTTTTAAGCTAGTTTCCTTTCGTTTCAAATGTTTTTCCCTATAAGAAGATCTCGTCTCAATGTGGCCTGTACGCAATTAGGTGAATAAATAAACAATACTATTCGTTATCCACTACGGACAGTGTACCTGTGAAAGTAACACGATTAAAAATGCAAGTAAAGTTTTCCTATTAAATCTTGACACTTTGAATGTTTTGTTTCACGTCTCTCAAGCAATATGTCAGCTACAATCAGGACTAAAACAAGTTATCAAATAGTAAATCAACTGGGTAATGGAATCGAACAACAGAAACAAAACTCTGACTGCCTCTGGCAAAATAATGGAGCATTGGTTAAGGACTGAGAATTTTGCCTGTTTGAAATTCCTACAGTGAGTATAGACTTTTCCAAAATCAACCAAAGAGACTTTTATCGGCAAGTAGCGTGGTACTCTCTTAACAAGTCCTTCAGTGCGGACCGCTTGTATGCTTTTTGAATTAAGATCTGGCAATTTTCCAAAGAGAGGGTATCCTGTAGCCGCCATATGGGGACGCGCTAGGAAGCATTGTAGATCTAACACTGAAAAGCCTTCCAGTATGGTCCTAAAAACAATTTGACATGGCTTGAATTTTTCTGGTCTAATACAAACGATACACTTTTCTTTGGATTAAAAAACCGAATGTTTACTTGACCTATTGACAACGATATAATTACCAATTTAGTAGTCCATTTAATTGAATTCTGCTGAAATGCTCTATTCATGCAATGTCTTGTTTGCATAAAAAATGTATATTTAATAGAGGAATGCAAAAGGAAAACAATAAACAAACAGTCAACATGAATTCTAAGACTGGCTTTACGCATACATGTATTATTTTGAAGTCTAACAGTATAGAGTAACTTTTGAGGCCAGTTTCATGAAGTAAAAACAGAAAGTTTCGGGAACAATGCTTTATGATATAAAACTATTAATGAGGGTACAATTTACCTGTGTCTTACTGTTATAAAAAATTGTTGATACGTTGTCGTAAGGTAGAAACATGAAATCTCTAGAAGAATGTATCATTACATTAAACTATCAATGTGGGGAACATTTGCTTGTGTCTTACTGTAAATTAAATTGTTGATACTTTGTCATGAATAGAAACGGGAATTCTATAGGACAATGCAATAAGTTATTAAAATATCAAGCAGATAAAATTTTTCCCGTGTCTAACTGTAATATTTAAATATTTCTAAGGACCTACATAGTGTTTTGATTTCTTATTGAAAAAATGTAGTATATAACTGTTGAGCTTATCTAAAAAGGCGTTTTTTTTTAAATGCGTTCATCATTTTTGAATAAGAGGTACTTGCGATCAAGCGGAAAATTAGTTTGATTATAGCAGCCTTAATATACAAGGTTATCCGATCATTCGAAAAAATGATGTCCTTTTTAACTGCCGTTTTAATTTTGTTAATAATGGAAGACGACAGAACTTTAAAGACAAATTTAAGAACTTACCTATATGTGCACTGTAATCGACAATATTCTACATTAAATAATGTGCTTATAACAAAACAACTATTGCAGTTTTAGTGTTGTTAAATAGCTTAATTATGCAGAGAACGTTGTGGAGCCCAATATAAAACATAGTTGTATTCCAAAAAAAAGAAACTAAAAAGCATTTGAAATTTAAAGCATTTTTGCCGTCTTTTGTCGAGCTCTTGTACATGTCCATTTTGTTTTAGAAGACGTCTGTCGATATTCATAAATTTTGATTATTAGACTCTAAATTAAAGTTCTATTGACACCGCGGATTCAGTTATGTGTGTTGAATAAATAAACCGGAGTGTAACGCGTAGTTTCCTTCCTCGACGCGGAGCTGACGTGCTGGTTTAGTGATAGTTATCTATTGAATTAAAATCCAAACAGCATGTCTAGTACAATTAAAAAAAACTCATAATAAATATTTGGTCACTTGAATTTATTATTTATTATTTATAACGCATTGACCTGATGTTTAAGCTTGTACTCTAATAGGACAGTTAGCATCGGTAGGAATGGACGATTGAGCCCTTGGTGTTCTCGGTGACATTTTCTGTATAATAACCGAACTAACCAACTTTAAAAGACAATTTGTCAGGATAATTGTTCAGGCCCTTTTCGCCGTCAAATTTACCCTTAATTTATAGTCAAAGAATTAAAGTTAAACATTAAGGAAAAAAATGATTCGTCAATAAATCATTCCTTCCAAGCGCTTTTACCAGTTATCAGTTATCAATAAGTTATATCTTACTCTGATGCATGTTGCTCCTCTTCCAGAAGATTGACAACATAATAAATTTATTGAAATAAGTTTTTATCAATTTCATTATTTCCAACGTTATCGTTAAATGACACAGTTCGATATATTCTTCACATTTAAACCTCTTCGTAACACGCCGAATTGTTTTAAATTCAGGGTGTTTTAATAAGTAAATGTCTTTGATACAATATTTTGTTCATTATAACAAAAGATTGCCGTACAGTTTCGGACGAACATCGATGCAAAGTACGACTTATTTCTAATTTTGCAAAGTTTGGTTCACTGACATTTGCTAGATTACCTTTAGTTATCAAATTATAACACATCATGTACCTGACATTTACAAAAACAAGAAATTTTTGACACACACACATATATAGCACTTATTTTTTTTTATTTCTTAAAAAAGTCACAAAAACCTAACAGATCTTTTCTGAGATGTATACTAAAAACGTTTGTCAATATGTTTTAAGGTGACGCAGGACATTATCTGCCATTTTTGTGAGAATTACAAAATAGATAGAACATTTATTGTAAATTTAATAATAATTTCTTTCATTATTACCTCAGAATTTCCATAAAATTTAAAATAATGATGAAAGTCTTATACCTTTCTTATTCCTTCAATTTATTAATTGTTGAAATAAAATTTTTTCGCATAAATGAGTTAGGTATTGGCAAAAATAATGAAAATGAAATTTTAAACAAGGGAGCAAATTTTGACAAAAATAGATTTTTAGCACTTTTTGCCAGTTTTTTCCCTATAGACAAAAATTTAACTGCGAGACTTGTTTTTTTCCATCATTAAAATGTATAATAATTGCTTGACGTTATATTTAAAATTCCAAAAATTTCATTGGACAGAATTTTTGTAAGCTTTTATTTTGGTGCTTTTTTATTTGTTTCTATGTATAATCTATGAGAAAATTTAGCTTTCAGTGCTCCACATTCGAAAAGCTCTGAAACCCCAATTTGTTATTTTGAATTAAAATAACTTGTATAAAAACTAACTGTATGGCGAATCTAAAGAAAATTCATTGACAAATTATTTTCAGTGAAAGTGCCCTGCGTCCCCTTGATAAGTTTTACTACAACAATACTTTTAATAATGCTTTCCTCAATAAAACACTGCAAAGAACCCCAGTTTTCCAAAGTGCAGCTTAGCTCTGACGTTTTTACCTATAATTAATTTCATTCAAATAATATTATGATACCCATCATTGGTAATAAAATTGTTGCCATATAACCAAGTTTCACATGATAAATTTATAAAAGTTTATGTAAGTTTTAACATTACGATTTTTTAGAATCCCCAGTAGATAATATCTGGATAATTGTCTTAAAATATTTATTCTACAGCAATAAATAATTGCGTGTTCAAATTCATAGCAAATATTCAGTATCTATTAATTAGAAAATGATATAAATCAAAATAAGTTTTTTATTTACAGTGTATAAACTATATATTCCCTAATATCGCAAATTATTTTCAGTAAAAGTGCCCTGCATCCCCTTAAGAAGTTTTACTACAACAATACTTTAAATAATGCTTTCCTCAATAAAACACTTTGAAGAACCCCAGTTTCCCAAAGTACAGCTAAGCTCTGACCTTTAACCTATATTTCATGTCATTTAAGAATTTGATTGAGTTGATGCAAACTCCTTTCTTTGATAAACTAATTGGAAAACAACAATTTAAAATTTGCGTGTTCAAATTCATAGCAAATATTCCTTATCTATTAATTACAAAATGATATAAATCCAAATAATTGTTTTATTTAAAAACTATATATTCCCTAATATTACATATTAAGAACTGTCAGTACGAATTTGATTGAGTTGATGCAAACTCCTTATTTTGACAAACTAATTGGAAAACAACAATTTGCAATCAAATTGTGTTATTAAAGCAACACGTTGAATTAAAAAGGGTCTTTTTCTATTTTTGACAGTTTGGTAAGTTGTTTTTGTGCTTTTATATACACAAAAATACGACCACAGTGCATTTTGTTTCATTTAATGTTTCCTTGTTAAACAATAATTCATTTTAACTGCTAAAGAAAGATCATAAAAGAGCAACATCCTAGCAACTAATATTAGTTGAATACTTTTTCAGATATTTAATGTGTTCTAAAGCTTAAGGATAATCTAAAATACTTTAAATATTCATAAAATGAGCTTATGTTTCGTAAAGACATACTATCAACTTGATAGTTGAGTCAAGAAACCTTTTCGAGAATGAAAACGGCGATGGACGAATTTTTGTTATGCAACTACCGCTTCAACTATACAAATACGACCCTAAAACTTTATTTGTAAAACATGACGTCAGCTCCTGGGACCCTTGTTCACACTTATAACGATATTTAGTATTCTGTTCTGGTGTACGACACGTTGTCGAATACGGTATTTGTTTGTGACGTCAGGCTATCACTAAAATACGCGCTGAATATTTCAAGTGAAAAATCGGATAGAAGTGCACTTTTTCGTGTTTTTTTTCATTAGTATAAAATGTATTTTCTGGTTGAAGAATTAAAACAATGTTCGTAGATTGGCAGATATATTTTATTTGTACTTGCCGCAAAACGGGTACGAAAAGCTTGGCATTCTTTCTGTTTCTAATAATGTACAAAAAAACTGGCTATGTTCTGACAATGTACGAATATTGTATTAATGTATCTCAGTGCTAGTACTTAAGTGTAAAACAGGACATATATTTTAAAGCATTGTTACTCTCAGAAATTATACAAGCATTAAAAACAACTTCAATGTATAAGTCGCGAGTATATTACACCTGGAATAAGTATGTTTATTTTCATTGGCATCTAGTAACTATAAAGCCTCTATATATAGGAAAACAACTATATTGAGTTGTATGTGATATGAAGTTCTGTTTATTTGCTACAGCATTTCTTGTTAGTTTTATAGATAAAATTGTAATTTTCTGGTCAATAAAACAAAAGTGTGTATATCTTTCAAAGTATTAAAGCTATCAGACTTATATAAGGTATCCGACCCATAATTTAAGTTATCGTTTAATTTTATCGTCCAATTAATGTTACTAATTAAATATATTGTTTTACTTTACAATGTTAACAGTTTTGAACAAAAAAGTTAGTTACTCAAATAATATTTCCGATGTTTGCCGAACATTTCCGAGAGGCCTGCTCCATTGTACAGTATCAAAAGCAGCGCGTCTAGTATTTAATCGCGTTTCAATACTCGTTAAAATAAAACTAACCATACAAGTAATCGTTTTACAATATTATTTATCTTTTCATTAAAAGTAAGAATTCGTGCGTTTTCTTGACCTGAATGATAATTCTCAGTTTTCAATATGTCCATTTATCTTTTGTTCACTCATTAGCACATTATATATCCCACAAAGTCTTATCAGATTTTTTCCGTCAATACCAAAATTTAACGTAATTGAAATTTGTTTCAGCGAATGCGAATTTAATTATTTATCATTTAGTAATTCCATTTAAAGATAATTTGACTTATTCGGTTTAATTGTTTGTTTTTATTTTGCCTTGACCTTAAACATAAAAATTCAATAATATGAATAGCTTTCATTTGTTAATTATAATATCAAAAAATAATAATATACAGAAGGAATAACGGAAACGACAGAAAGTACGTTTAGGTAAATTATATTTGACATTTAACTGCCTATTATCTAAGGTCGTACATGATTAGATTTTGTCTTGATTTTGCTCTATTAAATAGCTAACTGCGGTCCTAGACCACACTTTGATTTCATAAACAATGTCGCAGCAATTGTACCATATCCGGACTTGTTTTTAAAAATCGGTCTGTCCATCGCTTGCATTGGTAAATGGAACCATAAACTAGCGCTAAGCAAATGAGTCGTTTTATTGGTATTTTAAAAGGGTCTGATTGGGCTGATTAATGTTGTACGACGCGTGCGCACGCTTTTTGATTAATCTAAATAGCACGGCTGAATAACTGTCAAGGTCAAAGAAATAACATTGTTGATGTTGATTTGGAAGTGTACGAACGTCGAGGCCCCAGCTTCAATTTCCAATTATATTTCTGATCGCTTTAGAACACTTAACGACCACGTCCGCCAACGTTTCGTTAAGTGTTGAGGCTTATGGGCAACCTATACCTCATAACCCGACATTCGGACGTCCAAAACTGGAATGATCGGGTACACTGCCTGTAGCTTGGAGTTTATGGCTAAACGTAGATTGTGTGGACTCACATGATTAACTCATCAAAATTGCACTTATAGCAGCTATTCATTAACATTTTAACCCGGAAAATTTCTCCAATATGTACGGGTCTGGTGTAAATCATCATGAGAATGATAATTCTTTGTAGAGAGCAGTTAGTAGGGATATAGTGAGTCGAAATCCACTGAGTTAAAGGAGTACTTCTTTTCCTCACTTGGTTTGCAGACCGGCAATACTGAGATCTCGTGTAAGATGCCCGGAGGTGACAGGACGCTATTTCATGCTCTTACATTACACATCTTACTAAAACTGTAAAATTACTAAAGCAGAATGTTAGAAAAAAATTAAAATAAATATCTTACAGCCAAGTTAAGCTACCATCATAATACAAAAAGTTCACCAACAGAATAACATTGTTTCCTTCTATATCAATATGTTAAGAAAAGAAGAACTGGATGTCTTTTGTACCGTTAATTCATGCCCACAAAATAAACACAATATTTTAGCGTCTATTAATGTATATAAGACAGTACAATATATAACAGGAAATCGTGAGAGCACCACGACCTCAGTAAACACTTACCCTTGCGATTTACTTCAGATTAGACTGAATTTGTAACACCTACTTAAACATACATGTGAAAAATACAGACCGTTATCTGAAAAGTTTCTGCTTGAAAATCAATACATATCTAATTAGGAATTAAACAATAATAATGATACAAAAATTAAAAGGTGTCAACTTAATATAATAACTATAGTTTTAGTAATTATATAATACTTAGCTAGCCAGTCAAATGAGCCACGCCTAATTAAATTGTTTAGACCTGAAGTCATACAATGTCAGTATTGTACTATAATAAAAGTACGTGATGCAATAGAACGTTTTGGATTTTAAGTTTATTATCTCTGTTTGTTTGTATAGATTGCAATTAAAACAATAAACTAAGACCACTTTTTATCACTGCCATGGAAGAGAGTGTTTAAATTGTTCCTGTCACATTTTTCTAGAACTTCAATTGTTAAAAGAACAAGCCACAAATTAAAATCTACGAACCGGCAGCAAACTTAGGTAACATGCACCACTAGTCAGTAACAGGTGTAACTAAATAAATTTTAAAATAAAACAAGTTAACAACTAAATATTTATTTATTCACGTTTCGTTCCAAATGTTTGTTTGAAGCATATAGCTTGTTTATTTACAAATAGCACGATTCGTAGACAGAGCGTTATGCACATAATGCATTCTCGTCGTATATATTACATTTCGCTTTCAACTTTCTGAGTGGAAATCCTTCAGGTTATAAATCAGTTTCTAATAAAGGCTTTCCATTTTCCTACCAGAAAGACTTAATGTTTTGTTAGAGTTGTTTCCATTGGATCGATGGAATTAATTGTAAGTAGCAATATCATTGGAACCATGAAATATATATTGACATGTTATCTTTAAGGATGTAATGCTTGTTTACCTTCAGCAGAGGCAAGGTCAAAATGAATATGAAAACATGTATGTTGCATTAAGTGTAAAGACTATTCTTCTGTGGAATGAATACAGTTATATTCATATAAATCTTTGTATACCAGATGTTGATGTTAATATTTACTTTTCCCTCAGACATTAGTTATTCTTATATTCGAGTATATATATAACAGTTATAAAAGATGTTTGAACATTAATATCATTTTCATTCTTTATACGTTTTCTATTTGGATACTTTTTTCTTTTTTAAAAGGTAGTAGGTACATGTCTTGCTTGTTCATAACAAACCCATTCCTAGTTTATGTTCAAACTACGGTACACGGTACACTGTACTCGAGGGAAGTAAATAAGTACTCGCTTTCAATTGTCGTGCTTTACCATGGCATGTCTGGAATATACTCCTTTTAGGATGTTTACTATATAAATTTCTAGCGCTTGTGAATGTTTTGATTTTAATGTCGTGTTGTACATGTTTGTATTAAACCAAATTTTGTAATTGTCCATTGACTCTGAGTGCTTATTGCTAGGTGAATTTCATTGTTATTATATTCTCGTAGTCAATTATTTGTCAGTGATTTGAAAGGAAACCCGGCATATACAGATTTTTTCAAAGTCACGACCTGGATTGAAACCGCTTTTAAAACGACCCAACCAATTGCTACACAAGCCACAACAGTATTAAAGTGCTGCCCATCTATATCGGAGGTTTTTTCGGCTTCTGAAATTTCATACGATAGGTTCTTTAGTGGTATTATGACACAATGAAGAAGCCAATTAAAAGGTTTTTCGTCCGTTTAAGCAGTAATTAGAAGCATTGCGGGACTTACTATTTAAATAATTTTCTTATTATGATATCTTGAAGTGCAATTGTGCAGTAAGTCAGTACACCATCTTTAACATTTTAGCATTTCCAATTACAAAACGCCCCATGGAGTGAAGTCCCGTATTAACATGTTTGTATAGAAGAATATGTGTATTCAAAATCTTTGCTCTTGGATGACAGTTCATACAGTAAAATATACGTTAACTTAATATATCTTGTCCACAATTTTTAGCACACAATATTTGTATTTATCTCCACTGATAGAACCATCAACATATCTCTGATCGTGGTATTTGACAAAATTTATTTTGTAAAACAACATTATTTGGAAGAAAATAGATTTGACTTGATCATTGCATTGTTTATAGGAAAAATATATCAAAGTGTCTGGCGTATTTCCATAATTCAATCGTTAACACATTTTGTAAATTCCAATTGCCTTATTATTAAAACAATAAGTCGGTTTTAATTTTAACACAACTTTATTTAACATTGATAAGAAGGATTATACATTTGTAACTGTAACAAAGGTATGCGCGGTTATTTTGGCCATTATGTTTCTATAAAACTGCACACAAATATATAAACAGAACTTAAGAGGTTCTTTGAAAAAAAAACATAGAATTAAAAACGTGTATGGGAAATAAACAGAGATAATAATTGCATAAAAAACTCAGATTGAAAAATTATCTAATTGCATGTTCTAAAGATAAAAATTCAGACCAATTAAGAAATGAATATTCACATAGTTTGTCCATGACTAAATAAGATTATAATAGACCTTATAGTTTCTATACTATAGCTAAAAATTAATGTCGTGACTGATCCTTATTGTTAATAACGATGTAATACAGATATGACAGTTATTGCAATCCTTCTAACCAACTAGCTCCGTGTCTAGATTTGTATAGACAAACTGCTAATTAACCACTCAACAGTTATTACCATTTTATTTGTCATCATGTGACAGTTTTAATAATAATATAGGAATCATAAAGCGTCTTATTAAAACAAAACATATCATTATGCAATTAGTATAGAATATATTGATACTTTGTTAAAGAATAAAGTTATACAAATGAATTCAATGCTGTAGATTGGCTTTTGAGAACAAACCTATAGAAACATGCTGTGAATGAATAGGACATTAGTAGGAAATTATTAAAATTTTCAGACGTATTTTAAAGCTAACGAAAATAAAATTGGATCTGATCCCGGACTTCAACATTTAAAAAAGCAATTTAGAAAGAATGTCTTGACAATTGTTAGTTAAATTACATATGGACTATTTACATCACAAATATTTTATCCCCCGCATTTATCGACTGATTTATTTACTATTTGAGTAATATTTTGATTCCTCTACTTTATCATCTCGTAAGTTGTTAGTGTACAATTTGCAATAGTCACTTTAAATTAAAGTCATTTTTCATGCTCTTTGAAGCTGTCAATCATGTGCACAGCATAATGAAATGGGCCCAGGCATGTTGCCAAAAGATGTCGATGACAAGTTATTGAGATTGGAAATGCATGAATTTTCTTAAGACAAATTTTTCGTCGTCTAAGCCACTACCATTCAACGGAAAGAAGAATCATAAGTAATCATTAACCGGAAAGCTTTGTTAAGCAACTTCCAAGATCTGGAAGACTCTAAAAACATCAGGCCGTGAAGATATGAATTTTGTTAATCCACTGCTCTTAACAGCACCGTTAACAGCAAGTCAGTAAATGGTAACATTAGACTCAATAACAAAATTGTCTGAAATAAGATAAACTCAGAACAAAGTGATATATAAACCTTGAATTTACCACTTTTCAAGTTATTTGGCTTATAAAATAAGCATAATGCTAAATTTATTGTCAGACCTGGCCTCCAATTGTACAAGTTATTTGGGTTTTGCTAAATTAAATTGAGATGCAAATATTAGTATTGGACCAAAAAAGGATTTTATTATTTCGACGTATTGCAGTTATGTTGATAATTCGATCTTGTAGTTACATCGCCCTGTTTGTTATATATTATGAACCAATTGTGTTATTAAGCTCGCGTTACTCACTAAATGTTTTTGTTTCTTAAGGCCTTTTTCGTGTTCTATATGTTTATTTAAATCAGAATTTAAAATATCAATCATATGAGATTTCTTAAAAATTCGAATGGTTTTTGGACACTTTAATAATAGGATTGATATCTAAAATTGCATCTGTTAGAACCTTTGATTTTTATCTCTTTATACCTCATTGCCTCACAATAAACTTAAACGCCCGTCTTGAAGACATCATACATAAAGCCTTTGCTTCCATATGTGCATATAAATTTGTAGTTTTAGGTTACAACAATTCGGTTTTTACTTAAAATGGAAAAAGGAAAATTATGCAAAAGCGAGAAAAAGGTTTGTAGTATGCTAGATTTTCTGATCGACAACATATTTGTAGCCTTTGGAGGATGCGTTTTGCAGCTGGAAATCGGAATTCCAATTGGTACAAACCTTTCCCCTCTCCTTGGCGATAAGTTTCTATATTCTAATGAAACTTAATTTCTTCAACGATTTATTAAAGAAAACAAATAGTAAACTCTGGATCATTTCATTCATGTACATCATTTTTCGACTTACACTTCGAATATGATGCCATTGGTTATTACGAAGACCGAGACTAGACGATTTTTAATTTTAACATTTATAAATTTTTCCTCACTTACGCAGCAATATTACATCTTCTCTCCCTTGCGGTGTTTCTATTACTGCAAAGATAAGATATGCAAGAGCTTGAATTGAGAATACTGATTTTTGCAAACGTCAGAAATTTCTTCGGGATAGACTTAAAACCAAAGTAAAAGAATAAACGACTAGATCGCACCTTCAATGAGTTTTCCTAGAGATATAATTTCCTTTTTGAACAATGTTTTCGTTTGAAAATGTATCATGCCACAAAACACCTTGTTTAACGAACAATTATTTTTAAATACCTGTACTTGGTCAGGACCATTGCTGTAGTTGCTATATTTTTGGTCGTATTTTCTCAAGTTCTCAGGTTTCATGGACTTTGGATTTTTTAGAACAATTTACCTGTGTTCGGTATTGTATTATAACCTTCAATTGTAATCTTTCGTTGACTTCATGTTTTAATTGTTCAGTTGCGTTCTGTGCTATTTTTCGTAACACGTCATTTGCCCATTTAATTGTACAATCCACACCGATCAATTACAAATATTGTGTCGTCTATCAAAATGCAACATTGGGTTTATGTGGTCAAGAGTGTTTCAACTACAGTTATTTGTGTTTATATTTAAGACAAATGAATATAATGGTTGTGTTATTGGTTGCTAATTATCAAAAACAATTAACGTACATTACAACAATTAATTTAATGAAAGATCATGTTTTGTACAATGGCAAAATATAAAACTACTAAATACAAACTATTTGTAAAAAGTAAAATAAAAGTACATCTATAAATGTCATTTTCAGTTACATGTACAGTTATAGTTATTTACAATTTGAAAGACTTGTGGCTTGTTCACATTGACACCTTGGCCTACATTCATATACATTACATCAGAACTTGAAGAACTAGACGAACTCCTGCAGACTGTGTTTTGATATATACTTATGTCGGAATAGGAAGACGGATGACTTTCATCGTCATGTACTGCCTCTGTGCTAATACGAGAGATATTTTCAATTTCATTGTTGCACAACGGTGGAGGCGTTATAACAACAGTAACAGAATTGAGCTGTAAATTAGGAAATGTGACGACTATTAAAACTTGTAATGCTAATATTATTAAATAATTTAATACAATCTAGGATTAAAACACATTTAGGTAGCATGATATGGTAGATTTAATAGGATAACTCGTTTAATAATGTTCAATTAAACAATATAACAATCATTTTTATCGTTTAACAGAGGGTTGTACATTTCATCAACATACACTGTTTAACAATGCAAACCTATTAAAATCGTTAGTATGCGTTTATAAAATTCGGATAAATGTACGCACACGGCAATAGAACTTTAGAAAGACAAATTTGAAAATTAATACTTTAATCAAATTATAACTTAATATAAGTTTTCATAATTGTTCATATAATTCTAACATTTGGTTGTAGTACTGTGTGATCTTTTCCTTAAGTTTTTGTTACAGTAATCGTTAACGAACCAACCATTGAGCTATTAATAAAAAGGAGTAGATATAGAATACAAACAATTTCTTATTCAAGTACGTACATGACGTAAATCGGGTTATTTTGGGGTCCGGATATGTTGTCTATTTTCTTTCAAAAAACTTATTTCATTGTGGTGTCCTTAATGTTGGTGTTTCGACCAAATGATTATAATCAACAGCAGCGGCTAATAAGCAAAGGATAAACCGGACATAATTTTTGTGAATATAAATTACGACATTGTGTTTTCTCTTTAATTTTATCAGAAAATTTCTCTTTATTTTATTTACTTTTGACTACGTGTACTGACAATATCAAGAAAATAATAATCTAGAACACATGTAACACATATTACCGTTTTGTTCCAGGGTAATGGTGAATACCTAGACGAAACATATTCATAAGCGCCATCGGAAGAGGTACCTTTTTGCTGTAAAAAGAAGATACTAATTTTAGTTGTATTCCTTGATTGCTATTTATATTTTTGAAGCTTGATCGAAAATACATTTGGTTTGTGAACAAAACAGTCCACATTTATTGTGTCTATAACATACACTAATTACTTGATTGAAAAATGCATTAGGCAAGTAAAATTGTAGGAAGGAATTTGTTAAGTATTCATCAATCCAGAAATATAAATGTTCAGTGTATGCAGAAGACAAAAGTAATATTGACGACTACTAAAGTTAGATTGCGACTAACCACTACTTTTCAAGTTTCAAGTATACATGTATATTCTGTCTTTTTTATCTATACTGAACATGTATAATGTGTCTGGTTACAAGTTTAATTGTGTGTTCGCGTATTTGTGGGCGGATGTATTTATTCTATACCTGATTAAATTTGTACTGCCTTTCAGGATCTTCATATTCATGATCTACACGTTGTAGCTCATCATACTGTTGAGTGTCTTTTCTTTTGTTTTTGCATTTTTCTATGTCCCGTTTGTCGCAGACGCACTATAAAAAATACATTGATTTTTACCGAGTAAATATATATATGGCGCGTAACAAAATATTTTCGATTCAATTGATTTAAGTAGACATCTTAATTGAACCAGTTGGGTGACAGAACATTAAAAAGTACAATAGATAATATCTAGACATATTGACAAAACGTAAACAAAATTAATGATAGTTCGTCATGGGTTTTTTATGTCTTTTTTATGTTTTACACATAAAACGTTACAATATATAGATATATGAAACATATTAAAGATTTATTTGTAGTTAATAGGGTAAGCGGTCTTTCAACATATACTATATGCATACCTGATATTTTCCACAGGTATCATAGGCTTGACCTAACCTAAGGCCATCATATGTGAGAGAAGTAGTTCTTCTGTTTTTGCAAATTTCTCTAAATTTACAATTGAACTGCAAAACCAAAATTGTTATACAATTTTATATTGAGTATACTACGTATACGGTACATTAGGAAGTTAAACGAGATAAAGTATTTATTTACGAAAATAAAAAAGATACTTATCTAATGTATCGTAATAGAATTTTAAGGTTACCGATGTGTACTAAAATCACTTTTAAACGTGTTTTCTTGCATGTTGCTAGCAATTCGTTAAATTGACTTGAGGTCCATCGGTTTGTGCTGTTCTATGCTTTAAAAATGGTTTATCGTTTACACCACTTGTTACACAAATTTCGTAAAATACATTTGAATCAAGTTAGAAAATACACATTTGTAGCAGAAATGAAAGATTAATTCTATCGAGCCGAAAAAAAAAGAAGTTAAAAGTATGCTAATTGTATACAGAATTAAAGCTAGTTGCCTTAACCTTTATCCTTCACCAAACATAAAATATGATAAACTCAATATTAATTGTTTTTTGAAACTTCCTACATGATGTATTAATCAAGCCCATCTGCTTTTATGAAATGGAGAAAACATCTACCAGGAAATGTTTGTGTATAAAAACACTTGAAGTAAAAATTACTATGAATAGTGTTAAAGCACTTTTTGATAACTGTTAAATGCTGACAACATTAATTGTTAGATTTCCTGTTCATTTTTGTTTCCTAGTAGTATGTGTTAAAAGTTCAATTTTGCATCCTTTTTATTAATTTATTCATGTTTCATCACATTCTTAGACAGCTGCAATAAACTAGTTGTCTTTACCGGTTTTATTAAGTGTGAAAAGGAGGTTATTTTAGGAATACAATTCTTCCCTGATATTGTATTTTCGACTGATGTAGTTAAAATATACCGGTTATCATCTTCAAATAGAAATGCACGTGTTTGCCTATTCCAGTTTTGAGTTTTTAACTAGTTAATTATCTGGAAATATATTCGATAAAGGATGCTGATAAATATGCATTGTGAAATCAGACATAAGTTGTAATTGAACACTTGAATACTTATACATTTTTAGCAAAATATAAAATTTAGTTATCTTTATGTCCTTAGTTCTATTATATTGAAAAAATGTCCACGATCAACAGCAAATCTCGCTTTTTCATGTTTTTTTCGAACATCTAGCTTATTGGTTTATTTTCCGTAAATTAATATAAACAAAGCAAATGTATTAATGCCTTTGAATTATTCTAGCAATTAAAGCATGAATTGCATCCGTCCTTAATACATTATGCTTACCTTGTAGCAAGTAATGAAAAATATTGCAATTATGAAGAAAACTATTCCTGAAATTCCTACACCAAATGCCGGAAGTCCGCAAATTATTTTGTCTATGCTTGGATTCCAACAAATTGTTGTAGTGTTTTCGGTTAACATTGTACATCCACGCAGTGTTCTTCCTATATTGAGCTTCTGACCACTTTCGTTGTCAAATAATCATATGTATTTGGTAACTTTTTTTTCTATAATTATACATTAAATTCTTGAAAATTTCCATGAAGTGATAATAATAGAAATCTATAAATAGTATTGGCAATTTTTTATTTATAATTGTATACACTTGTGACTCTTTTCCTATTTTACATGTACTAAACACGAATTCGTGAAGGCACACACTGTGTGGAGGAACTATAATATTAATAATGCACTTATTTTCAGTCTGAAATCTTAAATTTGTATAATTTAACATACGTTATTGTTTAACAACTCTACATGTCTGTCATACTTCATTTAATAACATATCAAAGTGCTTGTGTGACGTCACAATTGGAAGGCCGAGGTCATAGACCACTCAACTGAAAAATTTAATGTAAAAATAGAACAATGCAATTTCATAAAGATTTTTCAATATATTTTTTTAAAAGGTACGTGTATTCAATTAAATGACGAGCCTACATGTTCAAGTTAATTTTATTTCCCGTACTGTTTTAGATATCGTATTAGTTTAAAAAGCAATACTACCATAGAAAGCGTCCTCTTAGAGCAGCTTAGAAATTTTAAAACTATTGTTAGACATATTAGAATCGAAGAAGATTATTGCGCTAGGGCTCTGTACAAATAAGAACACGGTCTGACCTTATATTTTGTCTTCATTTCATATCTCGCTATCGCTCGGTATAAAATTTTGTAAAATATGATGTCTGACTATGTAATAATTCGCATAAAGTCGTTCGCAATAATCTATTACTTAATTCAAATATAAAATCTTGCTATTATAATTAGACTTTGAACATTCTTATAGACGAGTTTTAAACTTAATTTGACACGTGGTTATACATTGTTTATCAAACCATCATTTTATTGTTGCCACTTAGTATTACTTTACTGATGCATACTACCAGGGTTCGGAGCCTTGGTTCGGTTCTTCGTCATCTCTGACATAACTCATTCAAATGTAGCGGGTTTGAATATCGTCATTAGATTAACCACAATCTGGCCCCAATGTAATTATCCTTATGGAATTTCTCATAAATCTTTCCACCTTTTTATATATAATGAAAAATGACCCAGTATCACTGAATAATATTTTAACGAAATATCGGAGCGATCTGCAAAAGCAATAGGAGCGTCAAAAACAAAGATTGGTCGTTTGTGAAGATTAAGATTGCAACTTAAATAATTCCTTTTTCTGTTGATCGAATGATGTCAACAAGTTTATGCAAGGATTGTGCCGAAAGGATTGGAGTTTCGTGTGCAATACACGAATGTAATTCGCAGTGAAGAATGATAAAATATGTTTTCTGTCTTGCGTCTTATAACTCAACATAGAGAAATGGAGTTTAAGCAACTTTAAAATCATAACCATATTTTCTGCATCAAAAATTGACAAATCTGAAGGAGAATTAAGAACTAAGTTAATTTGAAATACTGTGTAGGTAGAGATTGTATTTAATGAATTTTTTTTATTTGAATGGCACGTCAATATAAGGTTGACATTTACATATCTTGTACACATGAAAATGTTCTATTCATCAACCAGAGATTTATATTGTGAATGTTTTCAAGTTATCAGAAACTAACATTTTGACATTTTGGATCACTGTGTCCCACAATAAAACTTTTGATTACTGAATCAAAGCAAATTTCTAATACTGTCCAATTTTGAATTGCTTCCTCTGGATTAAGCGATAAAAGATATTGTTGTTCGTGCATGTTTATTATATTCAGGGGTTAAAAACTTGCAAAACCTGTGTTACGAAAATATATTTGAGTATGTAAATAATAATATGTTATATTACTATATCAAACTGTGTATGAGCCATGACTGGTCTAAGTGACCGAAAGTCTAATTAATTTTTATGACCGAAACATGGAATGCTTCGTTATTGCTTGCATTTTAAATGCCGTTCTTGTCTATGATTATATGTGGGAAATTCTCTACATTATTTATATTTCGGGATTAATTTGGAGAAATTATTTTCTAATGACTGTGGGTAAATTAATCGGTATGCGATCCTTAGCGTATGTTTAATTGCCTACTGTGTCTTTTATCACCGATGTTTGTTGTTTTCATGTACTATGTTTACGACTTGTTAAATACAGAGTTATGTAACTTTGTATATTAAGACGCGAAATGTCACGTTTTTAATTTGTTATTGAGGCGCAAAATGTAACGCTTTTACTTATTGAACTGATGACGTTTTTAACGCTTAACATCAGTTCTGCTCAAGAATTCGCTGGGTGAAGGTGTGTCTTTTTTGTGGTCAGGGGGTGGGAAATTCAATATTTTACTATTTTCTAAATTATAAATCAGAACATTTGGCATTAATATTCAATACTATATATGTATAATTCCCTAAGAATATACTTTTAAATAGGAACTTGATGTCTCAAAATTAGATTACCTCTTTCGTAGAAATTCAAACCTTTTTTAGGAAACATAAGACTGTTATTTATTTGAAGTGCAGTTAATGTTTATGGGAAATGTAGTAGAAATTTGAGAATGCATAATTCCCTACTTGCGGTAAACAAGATTTATCTCCCATTTGCAGTGTTATCTGTTCTTTAGAGCAGGTACTTTATAGTACCTACTGTGGGTAAAAAGTAGTTTTTCTACAATATTTTTTTATTCACATATAGCAAAGCATCAGGTAAAATGTATTATGATATGCAAACTATTTCTGCAGTTTTTTTTTAGTTGTACTGGAAGTGGCAGTCCACAGACATTATTTACAAAAGAATAAAAACATGATTGTTCCCTATCTGTTCAATACTAGATACCTGCTGTTATGAAAGACAACTCTTGCAAATGAGAAGTAACTCTTGTATTCCAAAAATGTTTGTTAAATTATATTTATGACTGCATAAAAAATTATTTTTGTTAAAGCAGTTCTTCATTTTTCTTTCTATAACCAGTTGTAATAATTGAGGATACACGTTAGTGATAGTCCAATTTTTACAAGAACCTGTATCAACCAGTTATTTTTTATATTGATCGATAGATAGAGTGATGTTTGCGTGACATCCAGTGAGCAGTATTTAAGCAATATTACAGACGAGAACAAATAATATACCTTAAATCATCTCGAAAAGAGAATTGGGTAATGGGAACACAAATTTTACAGCAACTGGAAAAGTATGCAGTATTTGGTTAAGTCTGAAAACTTAGCTTTATAGCGGCTTCAATAAGCCTACTATTTATCAAAATCTACAAAGGGGTCTTATCACGCAAACACGTTAGAAACAAACGGCCACAGTCACGCTTTCCGTATTATGAACTGACAACCTATTTATACGCCATCTGGGGACTCGCTTGGCAGCCCGAAGCTCCAGCGTGTTGTCAGTAATAAGTTGAAAATAGTTAAATCAATTTTCAGATACAAAAGTAGTTGTCCATATATACGTGTATAAAGGCAAGAATGAGATTTGTTTGGTACTAGTTTGTGTACATATTCTTTGCCCGATCCAGGACTAGTATACTTTCGTAGAAAAATCGTACGCTTTTTGTTTTAAAAATTAAATAATAAAGGTGTTCTATAAATAAAATGTAATTGATGTAATTGGCGGATAAAATAAGACGATATTGTAAAGTATAGGTGGAAGGACCTGTATGTTTGTAAATATTTCCTAACCGAATCATCATTTTAACGTTGTTTGTCTGGCAGGTCTTCACTAGATAGGTAATACTTTTACATTAAGTTTTGATTACTCATTAAATAAAATTTCACATTGCTCTTTAACATAACATCTCAATAACTATGATAACAATATCAATAAAGACACGTAATTTTTAGCTTTCAGATGTTATAAGGTGACATGCAATACTCTTCAATAATGCATTCAATCAACGTAGCTTACAAACATTCGATAATAAAAAAACATAATCTGTTTATATTTTGAGCTGATGTACATTATCATGCAATGTTAATTCTCTTAAAACTAATCGTTTAATCTCTGGTGATAACAACATTAAACAATATTGCAAAGTTACACCACACTCAAGGGTGGTTCTGTACTTTCATACACAGTTTCGTCTGTTTTAAGTTCATTTTGATTATTGTCACTATCTGGGGGAACGTTCTCATAGGTCTCATTGTCTAAGTTATCATACGTGACATTAGGAACATGATCCGGTCTTTCGAGAAAAGCAGGGTTTTCTCCACCGGAAATTTGATCTCTTTGGAGTGTTTCATAAGTCTGCTGTCTACAAAAAAGAAATTAGCGTTTTCATCATTAAACACTTGTAGAAATAAATTTATTATTGATAGACATTACACGTAATCGTCAATTAGAATCGGATGATCAACACTTGTTAATTCCATATAATAATATGTCATTCTGCTCTGTGATCCATATATATTTAGAGATTAGAAAATCTATATTGGACATATTGTTAATTTTGGTATCAGCTTAAAGGTATGGTAAATTGTGTAATCAAAATGTGTAATAATACACAAACAATAAGTAAAAGTGTCTTTAACTACATTACGTTTATTCCTTCCCAACTTACATTATGGTTTCATTCCCAGTATCTGAAATTATAAAGCAGTGCAATATGTGTTTATAACAAAAACTGTCACACAGTAAAAAAATGTATGCATTAACTGCATAATCCCAACTAAACATAAGAGATTCACTTGGACTTTTTTACACGATAGAAAAATCAGAATCACCTCACACATTCTCCTCTTGTATAGTCACTTTAAACAGCATGAATGCAAATGAAAACAATAATACTGTCTTATAGGTCATATCTGACTAATTTGGTCACTTAATATTGCAAACTCTGTTATGAGTATGCATATACTGTATATTAATTTACCTTTATTTCTGTTTCTAAATTTCCTTATTGCAAACTGGATAATCAACATAACGACTGTAGTTGAAATAATGCAAACCAAAGCAACTGCTGCCAGAACACCAGTGGAGTGTTGACCAGCTGAATCATCATTCTGCACTGTAGGTACATATTTCGTACTTTAATTGTTGAGGGACCATTAAAAACTAAAAACCTACTGAATAGCATTTATTTTTGTGTGTTAAATCCATACAAAATAAAAATATGCAGGTCATAGTTTAAAGCGCAACAGTAAAGGGTGTATCAGAGTTGGTTCTAGGATTGGTTTTGTAACTTTATCTTGAGATAAATATCTATACCGATGGCGTTTTCTAGAAAATTTTATATTTGAAACACTGAGATTATTTATGTAACAAAACATTTACATTAAAAAAAATTGTCGTGTCATTTTATCATATTTCTACATTTTACAATTTTGACGCAATCTTCAAATTGAACAAGAATGTTTTCGTGCATGTTTACAAATTTTATTATTTAATAATTTAACAACAAAACAAAACAAATGACAATTAATTATATTTAGTCTTACCTTTCAGACTAAATATTTCACAAAGCTGTATCTCGGATGATAACCCATCGCAGGAATTTCCATCAAAGAATGAACCAAGAATCACACAACTACGTGATCTGCTTTGAAAACCAAACGACTCGTTACATGCACTCCAGTTTGACCAGATGCCCCAATTCCCATACACTGCAATGTATGCAACTGCAGTAATATTTAACATGATTGTCAACAGACCTTAAAGTTTTGTTTATCAAATCGTTACTCTTTCATTGCACAGTCACAATGACACACACAAAACCATTCAATTACAAAATTATTTCACGAATAGATTATAATATATAATGACCAGTGTAAAATAAGTCGATATGAGAAAACGTCTTAAAATATTTTTACCTAAGCACGCTATTCCTACATCTTCACCATGTGCACAATTATTTACAAGCCATCCATTGTTGTGGCACTGAAACAATTTAGTCTCATTCCCCTTGCATGCTAAATCGTCCAGCAATATTTTGCTGCTATCAGGCCCATGAGGCACCACATTTCCTAATGTTACACCATTTCTTTTAAAGTAACGATGAGTAGAGTGAAAATTAATACAGTTACTTTAAATTTTAAAGTCTAATCACAATAAATTTACTTTATTATGTCAAGTGAACATGATGTAGTTACATTGAAATTCATTGCTTGATTAAATAAAATATTGCATAGTGGAGCGAGTAATAGTTCCGCTTTAACCGGGACACAATCATATCAATTGCAGAATTCTCAGTAACTTGGTTAAATAGAGGCATGCTTCGAAATCTTTACAGCTAAAAATATTGATGCTTGCAACGTTCTTTAAATCAGTCAAAATGCAAACATATGAAATCAATCGTTAATCTGATACATGACTTACACACCTATATCCAAGCTGTCTGCATGCTACTGAAGCGTCAACATCGTCAAAACCATCGTCACATATTGTCCCCCATTCAGTGTAGAATATCTCCACTCTACCCTGTCGAGTCATGCCTCCACTAACAAGTCTCAAGTCACCTGTAAATACATTATTGATTGTTTAGAATTATGAAACGAACTCAAGTTACAATGCAAATGTGTATTTTGACATGTTGTTAATTTCATGAAGAAAAACGATTTGACAAATGGTCAGGGTGCAGCATAAATAGAATCGGAAAAATCAAATTTATCACATTTAAAGCAGATATAATATTTTAGGCTTCTTTAAGGCAAATTTTATTTAAAACAAACGTGAGTTTATAAATGTTTATCTAGCTTACAATCACAAAAGGCTCATTGTGCTGTATAGTTCAACTTTTAAACGAGGTGCTTGCGATTGTGGTGTCTCAAATACGCATTCAACTTAAGACTGGAATAAATGCACTCACAGTCTCGTTTAGAGGATTTTTATTCTTTCGTTTCACCTGAAAGATCACGTGAAACAAACGCACAATCAGCATCCTGACAAATGTTAAATAAAACGAATTTATAGATAATGTCTCAATATACACCCCCTGAAACGTAAAACGTTCCCATTTTTGCGTTCGTATTTCGTTTTCCGTTCGTTCGTATATCGTTTTCCGTTCGTCCATCCGTAAGTACATTCGTTCGTTCGTTCGTTCGTTCGTCCGCATGCGCAAAACATGTGAATAAAACCCGTTCGTTCGTTCGTCCGCATGCGCAGTACAAGTAAAAATAAAGGTTCATTCGTTCGTCAGCATTCGCAAAAGAAAATATTTTACACTTTGTTAGTCTGATAAAAAATACTACATTCTGTTATTAAATTAAAATAACCTGAACATTAAAATGTCAAATAAATTATATTTATTTTAAAACTATAAATTCATTAAAACTTTAAACATAAACAATTTGAAATACTTTCTTCGTCTACTTTGTTATATGTAAATCTACAATATTCAGGTTGTACAAATAAATATTATTTATTTGAACACTCTCCAAATTTTATAAACACATACATTTTTCTATTTTAGTACCTAAAACCTTTTAAAAATGTATGTTTTATCACAAAGTCTCTGAACATCCCTACATTGTCTTCATTTGATACAAAAACTGAATAGCTGTTTACACAGCAAACTTAATAAAACTGAATAATCTTGCATAAAATCTTAATTTGATGGCACAATATTTGTTTGGATATACAGACATTTCATTTCCTAGGTTTTAAATTGCATATATAATGTCTCACAACTGATTTATTATCTCTTTGTTAGGTCAAAGAAGTTAATTATAGTGTGCTATGGTTTAATATTGCATCGAGGAGAGATTTTATATGTGTAATTGGTTTTTAATTGTATCGCAAAGGTCTCAGGGGTGATTTTATATAAGAAATATAGTTTTTAATTGTGTTTCTAGGGTCTCAGGAGTGATTTTGTAGTTGAAATATGGTTTTTAATTGTATTGCTAGGGTCTCAGGACTGATTTTATATGTATAATATGGTTTTTAATTGTATTGCTAAGGTCTCAGGAGTGATTTTGTATGTGAAATATGGTTTTTAATTGTATTGCTAAGGTCTCAGTAGTGAAATTGTATGTTTTATATGGTTTTTAACTGCATAGCTAAGGTCTCAGGATTGATTTTATATTTGTATTATGGTTTTTGATTGCATTTCTTATGTATCAGGAGTGATTTAATATATTTCATTTTGTTTTTAATTGTATCTCGAAGGTCTCAGTAGTTTTTTTATGTTAAATATGGTTTTTAATATTCTTGCAAAGGTCTCGGGAATGATATTACAAATGTAATTTTAAAATGTGTTATTTGAAAACCACCTGGATGAACATTTTCCAATAGAGAATTTTTGTAATAAATTACCCCTTAATTTATGAAACTATAAGGTTTAACAAATATATAACACATAATAAATATACAGTTGGTTAGTACATTTCATTATATGCAATAAAGATTAATTATAAAAGCTTCCTCGGGAATGTGTAGTAATTACTGTTAGTAATCAAAATAAAATGGACGACTAAGCTCGTTTCTTTTTACACTGTGATAAATAATATGTATAGGTCAATTATTAAAACATTTCCATGTTTAGCCCAAATAACGAACATGAATACTTAATAAAAATACTCAACCCCACAAATTTTCTCATATGCTTGTTATGTTGTCACGTTTTTTATGTGTGTATTACCTGTTTGAGCTGTCACAAATCATTTAAATGATGATTTAATGAAAATAAAGTATAATTATTTTATTATTTATTCCTTTTTAATTTTTTATTTGTTTACTAGAAACCAGCTTGATTCTCAAGATTTTATTTAAAATGACCGAACGTTTCTTGATTTTTACAAAGCACGATAGGCGTCTCCATTCGTTTTCCGACATACGAACGATTGAAGCGTATAGCTTGTCTCTGATTGGTTAATTTTTAAATGGTTCGTCTGGACGATAAGAGCGTTCGTTCGTTCTTCGTCCGTTCGTATGCCGTTTTTGGTTCGTCCGTTTAACGTTCGTACGGGAACGTTTTACGTTTCAGGGGGTGTACTTCAATGTACCTTTTAATTGCATATAGATTAACAGTGTGTGATATATTTGGAAGAAAATCATTTTTCTTGTGTTTTTCACATTATAAGTTAAAATAGAGTACATTATACTGTATTTTTATAACATTTAAACTTACCGATTGTCTGGCAACGCACTGAATGGTATAAACCAACTATAATGTATAGCCACATTTCTCTGCAATGCAAGCATATGAAGATGGTTTAATATGTTTTACTATTAACGGCGACAGCATTGTATCACTGCTAGGTGTCATCTAAATGACATACGAAAGTTACAATATCAGAGTAGTAGTGGTCCATTTTGGAGAATAAATCTTCTGTGTTTCATACTTATTTTAGAACATGCATGTAAAGCTTAGGATAGCAATGTATACTTTTTATAAATAAACTAAAGAGAGTTCAATTCCTTGTGGCTCGATTTGTAACTGGTTTATTCATAATTACTCAAAAAGAACAAATTTAAAATTTTCAGCACAAAACTTCACACTGTTATATATAATATCGATAAAATGCGAAATTATTCGTCTAAAGTAGATAAAATATCCCTTTAGAAACATTCTTGTTCAATTTGAAGATTGCGTCAAAATTGTAAAATGTAGAAATATGATAAAATGACACGACGATTTTTTTTAATGTAAATGCACAAATAACCATGTTTTGAATCTAACCAATGTTCCAATTATTTACAGAAATGATTTTTCTGCTTTGTCTGATTGTTGTATTCAAGATATATTTGTAGCACAATTATTTTGCAATAAAAAACTACGATTTGCCGGAAAAGCACCGTTCTTTAAATCCTTTATGAAAAGCAACATTAATAATACCATTATTTAGAAGATCGAGACAAATCTTTTCATAGCTGCAAGTTTATTAATGGCTTACTGATAGACAAAAAACTGCATTTCAGAGTATTTTAAAATGAATAAGTCTATACCCCCTATCATATGTGAATTTAACAAGGTACCGAAGAACCAAAAAACGCGGTTGAATATTCCATTATGATAAACACAGTAGATTTTTAAAACTCAATGGAAATTATATGGTAAATGGTAAGTTAAAGTCAAAAGATATTCAAAGAATTTGAATCCTGTACCAAAACCAAATGCAGAAGTAAAATGGAAGACAACTTAATTGCGAATTCAATTGGTTTCATCTGGGCTATGCTGAAAAAGACAGGCTATCAAAAGAACTTAGGACCAATATTCACCTTATACTTAAATATACTGCAAACATTAAACCTTCGGTTCATAATTTATTTTAACGAATCATTGGCAATCTAAATACGATTTAGAACTGTAATAAAACATATTTTTGTTGATACAATAATTCATGTTGATACAATAATTATAATGTCATTTGGATGTATTCTGGCTAATTCATTACTAACAGTAGATATTATTTCTGACTAGGAATGAGCTGTGTTAAGCACGACTGAGAATGCATGAGTTTTTCAAGTTATTAATGAAGATGTACTATAGAAATATAACAAATGTCCTCCTTGTATTTTCCCTGGAAAAGATGATATGTAATAAAACAGAGTCTCCCATGATTAGTTTTTCCCTGGACCACCTGCGCTGTTTATAAAGGATGTAAATAATACACCGATTGTTGTACAAAAAAGCTGTTTATAACAAGATGTAAATAATACACCGATTGCTGTACAAAAAAAGAATTCGTCAAATCATTAAATCGTTTATACCTTAAACAAAGGCGACTGGAGCAAACTAGATCTTTTTATAAAAAAATGTCACTTCGTTTTAACATGCACATGTACTGTGATGTATGCAGTAACAAACATTATTCGACATCCGAACACCTTTTGGCCTAAATTTTATGATCCCGGATGATACACAAACTATTATGTGTTCACGACTGGCGTCATATCAAATTTAAATAGACGCGTGAGAATATTCAAGAAACTCTATATCGGTTTTCTTGAAGGCCAAGCGTTATACTGATGTGAGATTAAATTTATGTACGTGTTTAATGGTTATCAAACAATACTGTGCTACACATTCATCTTTTTCAGTGGTAATAAGCCTAAATCCCGTATAATAAAATAAACATACATTCACATGTTTTTAGATTATAAAGAAATCTACATTTTTCGCTGTTCCGTGAAAGATTAATCCACATCACCTAGTGGTAGCACATACAGCGTCAACAAACATTAAACGTCTGCTATTCTTTAATAGTTTATGCTTTTCTTTAGCTTATTTCATACTTTGCCTGTTTAACATTACGTTGGTTATATTTTTCATGTTTACAGGAGTAGACATCCTAAGTTTTAATCCGTTTGCTGATAAGTGCTAAAACATTTTTCATTTCCTCATCTAGTTCATCAAGTAAAATAAAAATAATTTCTCCAAAACACTATTGCCATAATTATCTGCATGTTAACATTGTACATTTCTTGCAATTTTTAAACTCAAATACATAAACCATATGATTTTAATAATATATGAAAAATAGAATATTATCTAAAAGCAAAATTAAAATATACAGTTTACAAACATATTCAGTTTCAAAACTTTCCATTTTGGTACCCTCATTGACACATGATCACGCTGCACAAATACTGTAAGAGAAGCTTGTTTTCGCTCAATTATACATAATAATATACATGCTTTCATAACTATTCAGAAGTAAAAAAGACGAACTTATCGCATTACACTTAGCTGTAAGGTCGACAAAATTTTAATTAAATTTAATAATTCATCGTCGTTAAAATTTAAATACATTATTGAATTATAACATTCTTTTATGTCTAATCGGTTTTTACCTTTAAACCTATTCAATTGCAAAGATTGAATAAAATACATTAGTTACTATTAGTGGACCTTGAAGGTGAGTTATTTTTAGAACGGGAACAACAAGCAACAACTCAATTAAAATATATTAAACAAGAACACCGACAAGTATATTAAAAGGATGTTTAAGTCAGTAATGTAAAATCACTCAATATTACTTGCTACATTTCTGTAAAGATCTAATAACTTTTTCAAACCTGTAATTTTTGTTTATATCCGAATTCTCATATTAAAACGAAAGCATTTCTTTCAAATTAGATAGGGCTCACAAACTTCTAGGTACTAATGCAGGTCAGTCACTATGTCTGTTTTTTTATATAGGTTGTACTTTATGTAGTTACAATATATACCTTAATTTAAACTAACTTTTCATTGCATTCATAATTATGATAACAAAATTACCTCAATATTGAAACAGCTTTGTCTAAAATCCAACGCTCAATCTGCTTCACGTGAACCACTGATTGTCGTTTTTGGTAGCCATTTACAAGTTGGCAGAGTTCATTATTATATGTTTTAATTATCGGTTTTTTTAGAGATATTCTGATCCGCTACGTTTAAACCGTATATATTTGCTGTAGTTAAGGCCAAAATTTGTGCTAGAGTTATCTCTTATTGGTTGTGTTCTCATTATTTCGAAACTGCATTTGTAATCGAATTTATTTGGCCAAACAAAATGTAACATTGTATATTTACACGATCCAATGGACTAATATTATTCCTACTCCCAACGAAGAATACCTTAAGCATCGCGTTAAACGCCACTGATGAGTCTTGAATAGACGAAACGCGCGTCTGGCGTAATAAATTTGTCACATTGCTAATTTTGATAATATTGTATTGGAATATTTGAACAAAGCCAAGTGAAAGCTCATCCTCAGGTAGCGGAAGGTAAAGGCAAAATGTGAAGTTTTAAGTTGAGTTAACGTGAGAAAATTCAAGATCCATATTTTATGACTTGTATACGTCATTTATTCATTTTGACACTTAATGACTAATGACATTCATTGGTCAGTCTGTGTGTATAATTTTGATAAAAACACCGTTATTTGTATCGCTGCATAATCTTCTAGATTTGTATATTATTTTTTATTTATGCTGTATCGTCATTTGTTCGATCTGATACTTGATAAAGTGTACTGGTTGGAAGCTTCCTTTAGACCCTTATATACATATCTTGAACTACCTGTATTGTGTATTTACACAATCCAAGTGGACTTATATTATTCCATCTCCCAAATGAAGAATACCTTCAGCATTCAGAGTCAAACGCCACTGATGAGTCTTGAATAGACGAAACGTGCGTCTAGCAAAATGAATTTGTCACATTGGTAATTTTGATAACATTTATTTGCAATATTTGAACAAAGGCAAGTGAAAGCTCAATTTCGGGTAGCGGATGACAAAGGCAATATACAGAAGTTTTCAGTTCAGTTAAAGTGTGAAAATTCAAGATCAATATTTAATTACTTGTTTGCGACATTTGTGTACAGTCAAACCTGTCTTACGTGACCTTCCAAGGGAAATTGTAAAAAAGGTCAAATAAGACAGGGGATCTTTATACACAGGTCATGATCTTTCCATATTTCTTCTAAGTCCATCTAGCATACATGTAGATAAACTTTTATTGCATATTAGTTTGATGTGTGAGAGATATGTAATGGAGTGTGTGTATAATTTAATTAATGAAGCCAATCATGATAAATAAATTGTATTTCATATATTAATCAAATTACTAATAAAAGCAATTATCTAACAGTAATATTCATTTAACTGCAAGTAATACAATTTATGTTAAAATGTTATTAAATATTTGTAAAAAATTAAAATTTGTTGTAAACGTGTGTTGAACAATTTAAACAGTTAATTACTTTTAACAATCTTAAAAATAGTGTAAATATTATATTATTAAGACTGATTAAAAAAAAATTAATGCAGTGTGTGAATATTCAACAAATGCTAGAAATGTTAAAAGTGTTAATCTCAACTGTCTGTTCGTGACACAAAATATAAAAGCAATTATCTAACAGTAGTATTCATGTAACTGCAAGTCATGCAATTTATGTTAAAATGTTATTAAATATTTGTAAAAAAATTAAAATTTGTTATATAATTGTGTTGAACAATTTAAACAGTTAGTTACTTTTAACAATCTTAAGAATAGTGTAAATATTATATTATTAAGACTGATTAAAAATAAAAATTAAAATTAATGCAGTGTGTGAATATTAAACAAATGCTAGAAATGTTAAAAGTTTTTATCTCAACTGTCTGTTCGTGACACAAAATAATCACTGAGTTCTGTTTGCCTGCAGTTAACAATAAACATATCCCATAATTCTTATTCTGCCTTAGTGAGATACGTTAACATATTCACTGCACCTTTTTTCATAGCTTTTAAGTTTTTCAGTTTCAGAATCATTTCATTTGCTTCTGATTTTGAAAGAATTGCCTTCTTGTCTAGTTCCTCCAATTCATCATCACATTCACTGTCACTATCGTTATCACATTGATTCAATTCCTGTAGTAGCTCTGGTGCTGGTTTATCCCAATTAATATTTGTTTCTGTTTCACATGTTCTTAAATTTGAGTCAATTTGCAAAAGTTAACTAAATTAGCATTCAAAAATTTCACGTGTCATTTTTATTGCTGCCAGGGGTATGTTGTCATCCATATCGTCATTTTTTTCAGAACACTCAGAATTTATTTTCAATTACAACTTTTCTCACCAAATCCACATTTTCTGAAGCATTTTATTATCGTTCTGTCCTGAACATCATTCCAAGCATTAAAAATCCAATAAATCGCATCGAGTACAGTTATTTGTTTTAACAAATCAGAGCCACAGGCTTTAGGCTGTCTATCCATTTCCTTCATCATGTTGAACAACTGAAAATGAAATTGACAATAAATGTAATCAAGTACACTATATTAATTGACAGGTAGGTATCATTATTGGTCAGTGTAATCTGTATTAAAACATAATTGGAAAACAAACAATGTTTTCTTAATAAAGTGTCAACAGGTAAGTTTCGCAATTGTTATTTAATGAGGCATAGAATTGTGTTGGGTTAAAAAAACAGATGAGATACAATACATAATGTAAAAATCGATATTTACCTGTTTTCTTCTAAATTTTAACTTGGTAGCTTGAATAGTTGCCTGATCCATTGGCTGTGTGAACGATGTTGTACTAGATGGAAAAAACTTTACTTCAATGTTAGAGTATTTTGTCTCTGGGTGGCATGGTGCATTATTGACTTCCTTTTCTGCCCTTTCATTATAGTATTTAAAAACTGTAAATATTCTTCGTATAGTTTGCTTGTCATCCATGCCTTTGTCTTAGAGCGGTATATTACCGTAAGTTGTCTGGATTTGTTCTGTTAAAGCATCTAGGCTGTCTTGATTTTCCTATCACCATCGGTTTAGTATTTTTCCCTAACATGCTGGAGTACAGCAAAACCGTAATTCTTCTTTGGACCGTTTGCCACAAGCACAATCTTCTCATTTCTGATAAAACGTATTTCTGCTAGTATCTTTAAAAAAAAATCTTGTTTCATCCATGTTAAAAATATCGTTCGATAAAAATCTGTCACATAAACTCGGTAGTTTTGATTTGCAATCATTTACTGTTTTCTGGTTAACATCCTCTCGCTCGCCGCTCATTGTGCCGTAAACCAAATTGTTTCGTTTGTTAAAGCTTTCAATCCAGCATTTAGATGCTTTTAATATCGTGTTTACTATATCGGCCGCAAATTGTAACTCCTTTTCTTTTAACAATGGTCCGGTAACGTTTATTCGTCATCGCGATGCATCTTTGAACCACTCGAAACACAATTGGTTAATGTCTTCATTTCCAGTCAGATGTCGTCGACGTTTACTAGATCCAGAGACATTGTTGTCAAAGTCATTTTAAACTTCTGCTTTACGTTTACGTAAATTTTTTATTTGCGTCTTTCCTACTCCAACGTTTTGAGCAATTTCATTAGCCGGTTAGCCAGATTCTAAAAGTTTAATTGCTTCTTCCTTTTGATTTAACGTCAAAGCTTTACGTTTGAAATCAGTAGCCATTTCAAAGTTTTAATTTCGTATGTATATCAAAAGTATCAAGATTGAAATAAAAAATACAACAAAGGCGATAAATACTAAAAAATAGAAAAGCTGAGTAGAATAATGAATCTAATACTATCCCAAATGAACAAGATCAAACTAGTAAAATAACTGAATTGTCAAAGAAAATTTCTGCAAAATTTTTTAATGTAAAATCAAACGTTTAAATTAATTCAGTCAAAATTGGACCTCATGTGTATAACGCAGAATGATCAGATGATCTGTTCAGCACACATTTTTATATTTTATACTTTGAATTGCTTTAAATGTTCATCTGTCTACAAACAAATTGATTTGATTTTACGTGTTTTTGTAATGTAAGTTGACATTGAAATCATACTACTTTAAACATATTTTATTTCTATTCATGTCAGTATATTTACACGAACATGCGGTCAAGGATTATGAAACAAGCTCAAAAGCTTGTATAAATCTGTCTCCTGAAAATGAGAGAGAGTAAATAAACAAATAAATAAATTCTACTACCACTACTACCACAACTAAGACTACTACTACTTCTACTACTACTACTACTACTACTACTACTACTACTATTAATAATAATAATAATAATAATAACAACAACAACAAGATTTTAGTTACAGAAGTAGAGAAAAGGAATGTCATAGAAATATGATTTTTCAAAATATAATCTTGCTCATCAAGAAAAATTTCAGTATTTTGCATTAGAGATATAGTATTAGATCCATCAAGAAGACAATATGCATATGAAAATTCAAATGTAAGATGATGTTATTTCGATGGACAGTATAGTTTTCACAAAATAGTACGATTTTATACTACCCCGTTGTATACTTCATCAAAGTAGGACATCTTTAAGTATGTGCTCTACATAGACATGATTTTGATTATACAATTACATTAAACAGAAGTAAGTTGTCGCAAATCACTATTTACATTTACACGTTTGTTTTATTACGAGCTTAGCAGGTAATTTCCGTCTCAATTAAACAACAATGACCACAAAACAGCTAATCAGTTGAAATGATATCGTTCTTATTTTGTACTGTTCCATTTACCGGAAAAGTTATATTTTGCATTATGCTTTTTTAAAATCGTACTCTCGTGTTACTTCGCGAACTCGTACTTTTCCATTTTCATGTTTAAATCCTAATGAAGAGCCTTTCAGTTGTAGGTATATTAATCTGTGTCCATCTGTCACAAATGCAAAGATCGGAAAATTTGAATCTCGAAAAAGTAAAAATCGAAGTCATTGAAACATGTCCCTTTGTCGTCATATTTTAATACGCAGAACTTTGTGAACGTTTGTCTTTGTTTTTCAAAACGTTAATTTCTAAAACATAAGTTGTTGAGTTTATTAACTGTTTTAATTTATTTACAATGTATTAACTACAAAGAAAATTTTTCTCTATCGAGAGATAACACAATTTCCGTTGTGCGAATTAAATACAATCCGCTACCCCTCTATTGAGAAATACTTTTTGGTTTTTTTTATTTTAGCGATATACAAAATTAGATTAATAAAGACCTTCACTCTTATTATTTTAGAAATAAAAGCAAACTACCAAGCAAAAAAAACTGTCAAAAAAGACAACTCACAAATCAAGGTCCAACAAAACGGAAATATTACGATTCAACAACCAAACATATAGCAATGTTCCTGATTTGCGCTATTACCATACTGCTTGAGCCCACAGTGGTCGACCTACAGTGAAGCCAAACGCGTCCCGGTTGGCGGATTAACAAGTCCCTCTTCGTTGGGGGTTGTCCGGTCATAATACATAAGTCTGGAATGCTGCTCGATTGACGTAAAGCAAACATCTAATCAATAAAATACATCCTGACTTGATACAGCATGTAAAATGTTGACAGGAAAATATACCGACCAACAACGAAGTTCGAGGTCGATATTTTATCTTTGTCGATATTTTTGACATTGACTGTATTTAAAGGATTCAATTGTTATATAGTTAATGGATATTTTAGCCACAATTGTAAATACTTGTATTGTAAAGGAATTTAGTTCAATGTTTCTTTTGATTAGTTTACTGTTTTAATGGTTTGTCTTCTCATGTACTAAAATTTCACATTTTAATACAATATCAGCTGAAATTACGATAAGGTTTTGTAAGAATATACTACGGTCGTTTGATCAATTTTTCACGAATATACAACTACAGCCATAGTATTAAGGAAAACTATGAAATTGTCACCAATGATGCAGTGTTGTACTTGTGTCCTCAATCCGTAAATGAGAGAAATTGGCATTAAACGCCATATGTAACCATGATAAACAGCTCTGTGGCCCAAGTATAATAATAATTTACTAATCCACAGCTGGGAATTCTATTACTTCTTTTACTGCAACATCGAATTAAAAGTGCGCTTAAGCAATTAACAATAAGTGCTCATACATTTTTTCTCTTCTTTAAGAAGTTTATTCAACCAATTCACATAATTTATCCGAAAACCGTCGAGATAATTATCTCAATGTTAATATTATACATATTTTTGAAATTTTAAGACTCAAATACATAAGATATTACTTGAAAACTAATAAATCATATAAACATAATAAATTAAAATATACATTTTTTAAACATATCCATTTTCAAAACATTTTATATTGCGTATTAATAAGTAGTTCAGTCCAAACAGTTATAATTAAATTTTATAATTTATCGATTTTAGCATTTAAATACACTAGTCACTATTGCATAACAATGGTCGTTTATGTCTAATCAATTTTATATTTACCTTTACACTTATACGATTGAACAGATTTAATATAATGCATTACATTTCGTTATAATTAGTGGACGTTGAAGGTTAGTTATTTTTAGAACGGTAATAGCAAGCACCAAACCAATTTAAATAAACAAAAATTGGACACCGACAGGTATTGTACATTAAAAGAAAGTTTAGATTATTAAAGCAAAATCACATGCTGCGATTCTGTAAAGATGTGAAACCTTTTTGTAAATCGTCTTTTAACCTCTATATCCGAATTCACAAAACAAAACTGAAACATTTCTTTTAAATAAGAAATGTTTACAAACTAACTAGTTCATATCAATCACTGTGTCAAAGTATTAGATGTATGTTGTACTTTATGTAGTTTCAATATATTCTTAATTTAAACTATCATTGCGTTGCATTCATAATAACAAAATTACCTTAAGATAGAAACAGCTTTGTCCTTAACACGCAATCTTCTGCTTCATATAAACCACCCAATGTCGGTTTTTGTAAGCAATTTTAAAGTCGTCAGAGTTCATAACTTACCGGTTTTTACAGATTTTCTAATAAGCTTCGTAAGGTATTTAAATCGAATATATTTGCTGTAGTTAAAGCAAAAATGTTGTATTTGAGTTATCTCTTATTTGTTGTGTTTACATTACATAAAAAACTGCATTTGTATCAATGAAGTTATGTGTCCGAACAAAATGTAATATTTTGTGTTCGGTATTTATTATTTGTTATTTTAATTTACTCTGAAGTAGGATTTTAAAGTTAAAAAAAAGGAAACTAGTGGAATAAATTTGATTATTCTCATGTTATTTATTTATTCAAATGGAATAATATACATTAATATTCTATAACAAAGATCAGCAAAGACTACTAACCATGTTACATACGGGTCACGGGAGTTAAAAGTAAAAACAATTTTTTTAATCTAATTGCGACTTATTTAGGGTTACTTACAAAGTAATAAATTCAACTAAAACACATTTTTACCACTTGTGAAGTAAAATAATCGGAATGATGAATCAAGGCAACTCTTAGAGAGTAACGCACTAATATATACGATTCATAAAGCCATTACTACATTTATAGAAGCGGAAGGTTTGTCATGCAATAAAACATCGTTTAAGCAACCATTTCCTTTGAAATGCTAGTACCAAGTCAGGAAAATTGATGTATTTAATATATTTTTCGCTGTTGATTCTGGAGTTTGCCGGTTTCTATGACTTGACAGTTTCCTCTGTGCTCAGTATTTTGTAATAACCTTCATCCCAAAACGAAAATATAATTTATAAATATCGGTCTCAACAATATAACACATACAACATGGTGTTTGTCAATACTGTTGATTAAGATATTGTCTACGGTGAAAGAAGGACAACAGAAATATTACAAAAATGTTTATTCGAAAGGCAAAATTAATCATATGTTGATTCTAAAAAAATCTAAATAATTTTTGGGAAATTTAAATTCAAGATTGCTGTAAGAATCGTTGATTTTTCAATTCTTTATAAAACCTTGTCTCACGGTAAACTTCCCGTCTTAAAGATAATATACATTAAGCCTCAGCTACATTATGCCTACAGATATTTAGTTTTTGATTTACAAAAATAGGTATTTTTGTACTAAATTAAAAAAGGCAAGTTATTATAAAATATTGAACAGGTTAAAATATACTCGATTTTTTTATCGGCAACATATTTGTTAATTTTGGAGGATGTGTTCAACAGCAGGGCATTAGAATTCCTAAAGGGTTCAAACAGTGCCCCACTTAATGAATATTTGTTCCTGTATAAGAAACTTAATTTTTGTAATGCTTAAATTCCACGAAATTGAAATTAATGATTCCTTACTTCTTCTGCAACATTCCAGCTTCACTTGCATATGTTGTCTATATTTAAAAATTGATCAGGTATGCAACAGCTTACTGTGAGTGTACTGTTTTTTGTAAACGTGACTTATTTCCGGTATAGTCTTATAAACCAAGGATACAAAAGAAGTTTTACGATAGGTGCCATTCCATTAGTGATAAATGTGTTGAAATATGATGTTTTACGATAGGTACCGGTCAGTTAGTGATGTTAAAATATCATTGCAACTAGTTCCCCAGTTTTAGAATTCAGTAAAGAATGATTGTGCTACGATGATAATAGGATATACATATTACTACGAAAGGCCAGAAGGCTCATTCGAAATTCGAGAATCGAAATTCGAAATTCGAGATTCGCGATTCGAAATTCAATATAGTTATAACCAATCAAATTGCGTGTGACATAATCGTCTACCCATCAGAATAGTTCTTATATATTCGAGATTCGAAATTCGAAAATCGAAAATCGATATTCGAGATTCGAAATTCGAAATTCGATATAGTTTTAGCCAATCAGATTGCGTGTAACATAATCTCTACCAATCAGAATTCCTTGGTTATATCGAAACTACATAAAATTTGGTTGAGTAGTTTTTGGGGAGTTAATGCGAAAACCATGATTATTGAGGATTACTGAAAATTCCTAAGTTCAAAGAGCCATAACTACCATATAAATTTAGGAATCAACAATTCCTGATAATATGCACTACATATATGGTGTACTATTTACATACCAATTTTCATAAAATTTTTTATAGTACTCAGTAGTTTCAGAGGATTTGTGCTGACAAGATAATTAATTGGTATTTTCAGCACATTTCTAAGTTCAAAGGGCCAAAAAGGCGGGGGGAATGACTGGCAAAGGTGTGCCACTTTGATCATGCTTCAATGATTTCCTATATATCCAACCAAATTTTTCCGTCAAAAGGAAGGGCCCCCTCTGGATCCACCCCCGATAGCCCCCACACAAAATTTGAGGACCAAAATGCCAAGTTTTGTTAAATTCCGTTTTACATGTACATTCTTGTTCCTTGATTTGTAAAATCCAGATGTTATTGTGAATTGAATTAATTTAATTAAATAAGAAATAAATAATTAAATTTGATTTTTTAAACAAAACCATGTTGAACAGGTAATTCTTTGACAAATCTGTCGAAGGTTAGGCCACGTGCAAATAAACATAATTGCAGGTGGCTACGTTCATATAAGAACTATTCTGATTGGTAGACGATTATGTTACACACAATCTGATTGGTTATAACTATGTTAAATTTCGAATTTCGAATCTCGAATTCCGAATTTCGAATCGCGAATTCCGAATTTCGAATCTCGAATCCCAAGTTTCGAATCTCGAAATTCGAATTTCAAATCTCGAATTTCGAGTTTCGAATATCGAATTTCGAGTTTCGAATATCGAATTTCGAGTTACGAATATCGAATCTCGAATTTCAAATATCAGATGAGTCTTCTGGGCTTTCGTATATTACTGATTAGCGGTGTATTATAGCCACAGTTATTTCATCACCCCCCCCCCCCCACAACACACACTACAACTATGGAGGCGGGAAGTTTGGCAAGCCATCAAACCTGATTTTACACATCATTTCTTTTGAAATGATGGTACTATGTCATGACTACTGCTGTAATTGTCATATGTATGAGATCGAACACAGTTACATTTTGCGTCATGTTGATCGCTATATAATCTTTGCCTTGTCTGAGACATAAGAACTCAATAATCTCATGAAAAACTGATAACCACCAGTCGAAATCAACAACTCATTAACATTAAATGAGTTTAATGAATTTTCGAAACTGGATGATCACTACGAACGTTCTTATCGTATGTGGAAAAACAAACTAACGTGCGATGAGATAATTAACAAACATTTAACCATTTGCATCGAAGGGCAAATACAAATAAAAAAATAAATACAAAGTTTTTAATAAATTTTATTGACACAAAAATGAATATAATGATATTTGACGAGAATCAGAACTATAAAATTTAATAATTGTGGACAATCGGGAGAAACACCTCTAATTTAGCTGATATGGGTAGATGGTTATGTACTTTTTTGAAGCCAACATATATACACGAACAGTCGTTAATTTCAGAAAGGGTTTGTTTACAGAATGACTGAAAATCAATTCAGAATATGAACAATCGGCTATCTTATTGTTCGGTTCACACTTTTTACGACACATGTAAAACCATGCTATATACGAAGCCATAAAATTGACATCATTAATGTCAATATATATATTTTTATGCATTATCTTTTAAAAAGTTAAAATCCTAATCTAAAGAAACGTTATTAACTAAACGTTTATTTCTTACCGAGTATAAGCCACAAGCCAATCAATATGTCATTCCAAGCCTTTATTGTCTACTTTTTCAAGAATAATGAAGTTTTAACATGTCAATAAAATAATAATAATAAAATATGTAAATTTTTATATGTCACAAATTTCGTACGCGAACTTGTGGTTTGTGTGCAAGTTTAACGTTTCACCAGCGCAAATCCTTGGAAACCATTTAAAATACTCTACGAATAATTCAATAAATATTGTTAAAACTCTGTATAATATTCTTTAATCCTCAAATGATGGATGAAAAAGACAAGAAGTCTGGCGATAGTTTCACCGTTGCCCTTTACGATTACCTTATAATAAGAGATTTTAAATGTCAAAAATTACTAAACGTTATCGAATGTTTTCTCAATAAAATTGTGTGATGTCCTCTTTAGGTTATGTTGCGGAAATTATCGTCAATTTTATTGGCTGCGGAAAATATCTAACATTTGGCAAATTATTAAGGTGTTTTAAATACATAAGTAACAAAGTTCATAAAGCAGTCGAGCATAAAACGATATGACTATCGAAATAAATACAAGTACATAACTGCTGATATTGTTATTGTTTCGAGCAAATAATGTGATTTAACATATGCGTGCATTCTCCACACATGCAGTGAATATGAACGCTGTGGTATTATAGGTAAACTAAATATTGAAATGCACTTTGTTTATTGTCGCTTTAGTTTAATAGTTTATTTTAGAGTCCATTATAATTAAGTAGATTATTTGATTGTACCCATATCACAATTGAGTAAACATATCAGACAAAGAAGGTGATAAAAAATACAGCGAGAAAACTGTTTAAAAAGACAATTCAAAAATCAAAGTAACAGTAACCGGGAAACTCCAGAACGAACAAAAATGTAGTTACTACTGCAATGGTTCTGACTTGGTACAGGCATTTCATAAGAAATGGAGGGTTAAACCAGGTTTTATGGCATACCAAACATCCCGCTTCCATTACTCTAAACGAGATGACGGACAAGGAAGTAGTATCTATAGACAACTTTTAATGTGTTGCTTGGTAAGCGGACATTTTATTCAATTTCCTAATAAAAAACAATGCTGATTCCGATTAGTTGCCCGTGTTGAATTTAATCAGTTAATTTATTTTTGTATGGCGTAGCATGAGAATGGAGTTAACCGTAATGTATTTGAAGATTTGCCGGCATCAATTGGTGATTTGATGGTCGGAAATATCCGTTTAATGGCTCCGTTTACACGTCGCCAATAAACTCAATTTCCGGCCATCAAATCACCAATTGATTCCGGAAAATCTTCAAATACAATTCAGTTATCTCTTAAGTGGCAGTCGTCGAAATTGTGTGCCTTTATGTCCTACGCACACAAATTAATCAATTTATATTTCTTTTTAAACATTGAACTGGAGGTCATATTCATAAGATTGTTTTCCCTCTTCATGTAACGATTTCTGTATCGTGTCTAACGTTAGTTCGTGCTATTATTAACTTGTCTTGCTTACTTAAATGCTGATTAATTGTCAACAGGAAATCTATTGGCACTATTTACATTTTTCTACATATGCCAAAACATATTACTGAGAATTAGGTTGCTATACTGTGAGGTTTGTGTTCTTTACATTAATTAGTATATTACCCCTATAGACTATCTCTGCGTCAGTCTTTCCCGAGATATAATGAAATGATAGCTATCATTCGTAATAAAATGGAATGTGAAACCACTTTACATAACAATGAAAATGTGCGGTTGCCAAATGTAATAAAATTAAATTCATACATGTGTCATGTATAAAAGTAAATGTTGTAAAAATATAGCCTTACTTTACATGTGGCATCCATTCAACTAGGAAGTCTCTAATACAACTCAACTTAAATATAATGCCTTACAAAGCAAAGAATAACATGGCATTTAAACGAGAATATCCTTGCTATTAGGTTAGTTTTAGCGTCAGCTTGTCGTATTTCATTCTTTACTGAGTTGGGAAGTTTGACAGTTAGTCAGATACAAACCCTATCGTAACTGAAAAATATAGATCAATATCACAAAAAGAAAGTGGAAAATAATTATATGTGTATCAAATAAGAACTCGGTATAATGCTTAATTTGAACAAATGTTGGACGCGTAATCATAATGCAAACACGAAGTCATTAAAAAAATAGTACACATTGAACAGGAACAGAATACTGACATTGATTGCAATTGAGGACAAGGGGACTTTGCGACATTATCGCCCGTCATATATCACACGTTCGCGCAATCTATGGTGGTAAACAGTATAATTGAAGCTACCATAACTGGTGGTTGCTTTCTAGATAGGTACGTGAGGTTTTATTATTTGTCTAGGAAAAAAAATCATCTGCTATTTCTAACGTGAATACAATCACTATTTCTCCTTCAAGTACAGGCTGTTATTGATGTGTCTAAGATTAATGATTTCTTCATGAGATTTGTCCCATTATTCATATTTGTTCACTTTTCTGAAACAAATGTTTGATGTTATTTCACATTTCCGATGTATTTGAATTGTTGTTGTTATGATGGATAGTACGCAGTTGCTTTCAGTTAGTTAATCCAGTAAGATCACGATGCTGTTTATGATTGGTCGATAATGCACTTAATTGTTTAATTTGCCAATTGAATCATAGTGTTTCATTTTCCGGGCGCACCTACAGTTCTTTGGTAATGCGTGTTTACCTGGTCACTTGAAATGTTTATTTTTTTATGTATACCGTGAATTAGATTCTTGCATTCATTTTATCAGCACACCAATTAAAAACGCAATAAAAATAATCTAAAAAAACATCCAAACACAGTATAAATTATGAATATACGTAATTCCCGCCTGCCTATTAATTAGACATTAGGTGAGTGAATTGTGTTGTCTTGTAAAAAGTCAAATCCAAAAACAGGAAAGACTGACAAAGTGAAAATGTCTGATCGTAGTGATGGATGGATTTTCCCATAACGATTAATTTAAATCATGGTGACGGCCATAAAGCTTATGAAGTGATAACATGCACATCAAATCAATTTGAAATTTACGCACCATATAGTAGAAGTGCAAAGTCACAACTTTAAATTAGATTTCTGAAGTTTTCATAGAAATACTCTTTACGTAATAAGAATGGTATTGTATAGCAAAAAATAGAAAACTAAAAAAACTTTTTACATTTATTTTCCAGAGTCAAGACATCATCTATGTAGCAAAATATGAAATTAAAGGTCACGGTAAATGTTTTTTTTTAACTTTTCAGTGGGCCTTCAAAGGATTCATAGAGGTAAGAGTAAAAAAAAATTAAAAGACTGGAAGGTTTCTGAAGTTTTCATAAAAGCGCGTTTCGAGTAATAAAAATGGTATTTGAATAGAAAAATATTGCGAAAAGCCTCAATCTAACACTAGCGAGATAGGAATAGTTTTCTTATACTGATCGAAATCTGGCTCCAAACTTACAATTATGGTGTATGCAAAAAGTGTGTTCCGTACGTTTAACCAATGAATGGCGTTAATATTGTCCCAATTCCGCGCCATGGTCGCTTATCTGATACGAATCAGGGTTATTACACTGAGCTGTTGGTTTGCATTATATTGATATACATTTATATGTCATGTATGTAGTAACAGGAAATATTGAATACTAGTATTGTACAGATGACAATAACACACAAATCTCTATTTAATCACCAAAACACAACAAATTAAAAACATATTAAAGAAAAACGAACATTAAAAAAGAAACATACAAGGTAATCTATTAAATCCTTGATAAACTGAATGTGATTTTTTTTTATAATTTGCTTTCTCATTTCAGCTAAGATTTCATTAAATATAGAAACACTTTTATCGTTTTAGGGACTCCAAATGTTCTAAGTGATCATACAACAACAAATGTCACAAGGTAAGTCGAAAATATTTTCATGCTTGGAGTTTTTGCACATCAAACGTATTTATGATCAAATTTAATTTGTATTTACACAAATGATCAAATCGGATCAGCAGGTTGTGTTGTGATAACATAATAAAGTTTCAATAATATGTCTTTAAGGAAAAAACATAATTTGCAACGTTTTTAACCAGCTTTAATAAATCTGGAAAATTTATTGGGGCTTAAACAATTCTCCAAATTAAAATGGTGGCAAGTTACATAACAGCGTAAACATAGAAATTAAAGTAGGATGTGAATTACACCACATTTCCCAATGTCAGTACTTGCAAGAATGTTAGCGTAAGAAGTCATTCAAATTATTTTTGTAAACTCATTATGCTGTTTTCTTTAAGAAGAATCGATTTTCGTTCTGGGGTAAATGCAATTGACAAACGCTTTTCAGAGTACAAGGACTTCAACATAAAATTTGGTTAATTAGGGTGCAGTCGTGCACATCTTACACGAAGCTACGCTCGAACTGGAAACCGCAGTTAAATAATAATAGATGGCTAACTGTATAGTTAGGTCACTCGGCCATGTAGGCCAAAAGAAACAATGAATATTGCCTATATAAACATTTGAAACCACGATTTGTGGAACATTTAGAAATTAACAGCTTTGTTTGGCTGTTTACTTTAGGCAAATGTTCAAATGTGCAGTGTACATAATTATACAGATGGTGTCTGAATTTATTAATACAATATATTGGTAGATAATAGCCGTGAGAATCGAACCCGCATTCTCAGTGTTGACAGACCACGTGATCAATAATAGACGAAGTACCTTGACCACTCGGCCCCCGAGGACCCCTCCATGAGTTTAAAACAAAAATTCACTGTGATTCACACATCAGAATACAGTTAATGGTTAGATCTACAACATTGTAATGTATGTGTAATAAAAAGTACTTATTTAAATTCGTTAGATCCACATTAGGCAAATGTATGTGCTTCTAGATATCATAACGAAAAATATGGTCATTTAGCCTGCTAATTGAATTGTTTTTGTTAATCTGTCATCTTGTAACCATTTATGCGAGAATACACTTGTCTGGTCTGGGTATTTGATATTTACCTATCGATCGTGCTTAAGATTTCGTATTAGTCTAATCCGTTAAAATCATGTTAAAATTATACAACTCTTGACAATCATTCAATTATGACGTCGGTAAACCAATATATGTTGTTATAATGTAATATAATAAAGTCTCCAACCATGTATTATTTTTGTTTATGCCATTAGAACAATAATGATCTTTCCTTGTTTGGCCCAATTACGTGGGATTATTTTTGGTTTTTTAACACAACAAACACAGACACGGTAGTCTTTTAACAAAATTATATACATTCGCTGACAATCGGATTGGTGTAAAATGGATTTATGTATAGCGTGTACAGCTGTTAATTTTCAGTATAATTTCTAATAAAGTTTAATGAAAGAAATCACAACTAATCAATATACATGCACTTTATTATTATTTGTACAATATTAGAACATAATCTTTCAAAGAATTTGACGATTATAACGCAGACTGAAAACTAGTGATGTCAGTATTCCTAACATAATGACGTCGTGTATATGGATTTCAGATAAGACATCAATAGTGAACTGAACATTTGCAGCTATTGCAGAATATACTTAGTAGACGTGATTTTCATTATGCGGATTAGTTACTTTAAATTGAAAAAGTGTGTTCTGCATGATCTTTTGCTTACTATTTAAGCTTATACAAATTGACTTTCTTGCAACATGAAACTTATGGAGAAAATTAGTAATTAAGTTAATTTCCGCCATTCCGGTTTATTTCACCGTTGTCCTTGAATAAAGATGAAATTGATTTTCTTTTACGGCCAGAAATCGTGATAGATGAGATTATTACAATTTATAAATTAAAACAAATCAGTTCTGCAGATCGATGGCACTCAATTAGAGTCAATGACACAATTACTAGGATACAAAACAGGAAATAATCTGAAACTGATACCCGTTTCTTCCCTTTACAAAACCTTTAAACCTTTACAATTTTTCCTAGATTTACCATTCTAAACTCATATCCGTCCTATATAGAGGAAATATATTATAAAGGTGTTGAGAATCCACACATTCTTACAAGTTTTATGAACATATGTTAAAAAAGACATTTTAAGGCAGAAGAGTTTTGGACTAAAAAGAGTCAAATCCGTTTAACTCTCTACTAGTAGCCAGAAGTTGTGCTTTCTATAGTTTGTTGATCTATTTGTGATGCTTAATGTATCCGCTAATGTTTGCTCCTAGCCATACCAAATAATGTTCTAGTTGCATTCAACATTTTCTACCCTTTGATGTAACTTTTCTGACTCGCCAATGGACTCTGTGCAACAAACAAAGAAATCCCTCCTAGTATCGACCAAACATTAATCGAAGGATAATAAAGAACATAATGATTGGTGGCAAATTATATTTTATTATGTATTTAAACGATTTTATGTATTTTGCACTATAAACTATAACATTGGCTTTGCACAAATGTACTTTCAACTCTGGAAAACCCTATTTTACAGTAACCTATCTTTCCAGTGACTTCTGGCCAGTCAAAATGCTTATCACAAGTAATACAGGCAAACAATGAAAATTTAAGCATTCGATATTATGACAATGCCATTTCTGAAATACAACAGTTTGCTATGACACATGTTTCTTTCTGAAAGCTATAGATGCTGATGCAACAAAGCAGTGTATATCTCAACAGTTAGACTCGCTTCTGCCCGTCCAAAGTAAGCAATATGGATGTATTGATGTTTCTTAAAACACGTCTAAATAAATATAATTGGCATAAGATGAGCGTTATGATTAGCATTAAGTTTTAAAAATAGTTTATTTATTGCTTCAACTGAAAGGGAGAGTACAAAATGTGACAACAGTGGGACACTCGTCAGATACTGTTGGTTATTTAATACATGTATAATTATATACTAGAACGTATTAGGAATACTATTTGTGTTATCTGGGCGCACTATACATATACACTGCGCTTCATGTAAATCATTTAATATAATGTGAAGTTAATTTTAAACTACTTTTTGGATATCAGTATCACTATCACTTTTATAATTTAATTGACAAAAAACTACCTTTAAGCTTTGCGATATTTGGTTAATTTATTTTATTCTTTTCCGATGTGTTTTCCCAGTTAATGAATTTATGCTTTTCTTTTCTGCTAAATATCTTTAAAACATTTGTACAACAAAGGTCAAACCACCAAACACTACAAACCCTACTGACCATGTTCCTATTTCCTATTTATCTCGAATCGTTTGGTCACATATGGACGTCTACAATATACAAGGAAACACATCACACAAGTTCTCTGTGGAAAACCTGATTTTATAAAGCCGAAATATTATATGTCCATAATTTATATTATTAATATATAAACATCTTTCCTCTTAACACCTTATAATCATAGATACATATAACATTAACTATGCCTCGTTTGCTGACCAATTAGCTTGACCACACGGCCAACGAGTTGTATTTGTCGTTATTTTAGTTTAGTTTTATTTGTTGGTTTTACGGTTAAGTTTGTATAAAGTATTTTTCGGATAAATAGATTGTCATGACCTTGTTCTTGTAAAATATTACGTTTTATAATCATGTAAACAATATTTTGACCCAAATAAAGAACACTATTATGTTTTTACCTAATAATCAACAGACACAAACCTAACATTTACAACAATTGCGGTTATTGTAAAGATTTCTCTAGAGTGTGTTTTTTGTAACAAAAGAAGACGAGACATGATCGATCATAATCTAAATTATGTCTAACTCTGATGCATTCATGGCCTTAAGTGGCCTACATCCCATTAATTATCGTGTTTCAAATTTCGAAACCGCATTCTAATCTGAGTTAGCAAAAGAAGTGCTGAAAAACAAAGTAGTTTTTCTCTCGAATGTCGACATTTCTACTAGAAAATCCATCTTTCTCAGATTCAATACAAATGGACGCCAGGATATTATTAATAACTAGGTGTAATAGACTTAAATACTCAAGAATGAACAAAAAGGACTAATTCTAAACAAATCGATGTCGTTTGATATGAATTAATCCAATAGTGTAGCAACAGAATAAACTCATTGGGATGTATAGAAATAAAGGTTTACGTGTGATTGAATTAATCATAAAATTGTTGATATATTCATCCTCGAAACACAAAACAATTGTTCATATAACATAAAATTTGACCGCATTAGTAATAGACGTTTGGAGAAAATTTCTATTAATGAATGTTTTATATATACTAACTTGATCAAAGAAATTTATGAATGGCTTTAGATCCATATGTTCGGATCGAAATCACAAAGCGATAACAGATTTATACACATTCCTTCCAGTGTAACATACTATGGTAGACAGACATCCAAATCCTGGAGAAACCGAGGGCCAAAAAAATATGTTCCTCTGTTTTTTCATCCTCTATTTCATTCTTGCGTGTTTATTGAATTAAAAAGTACGTTCTAACACTATCCTGTTTTCTTGCTACATGGACTCAACGATGGTTTTACTTACACGCACATAAAATATCCAAACAGAAAATTGTGCGTTTGCTAAAAATATATACAAACATAGCCACACATTCATGATATAAACATTAAATGTAAATAAGACATATAGGCATATGGTGAGCAACTATACACTTAAAGTCTTGTCATCTAAAAATAAGCAATTTCTTTCAATCTTGACAAAGCAAGTGAGTAAAAGCTAAAACAGGAATTTGACTTTGGGTTCGTCAGCAATTATGAGCAGCTGTGAAATGACTTGTCTTTCCATGAATATACTACATTTATAAATTTTAATTGTGTTTGCGTAGTTGGAAATAAAATGTCTTTCTTTTTTCTTTAAACTGTGAAAACAGCAAAATTAAGATGCATACCATACTTAGTTAAATGTGAAATACATGAAATTATGCTATTGCTTTCAAATGTTTGAGCTCACGCATTGGAGATATTAAACAATATTTTTAATAGTGTACATATAGATTATTGTAACAATGAAAAAACTAATAACCTGCACACACACCAGTTATCATATCTGTAAACATCCTTTATTTAACATGTCTTATTCAGTCAAGTTGTAACAAACTAGTATGTATTGCCAACGATTTGTAGAGGTGCCCATTCGAGTAGGTTTGTCATGAAACTGCGTTACATGTAGAATTATCTGATCGTACCACCAAATCTCTATCGAAATTACTACCAAATCTGTCAAACGTTTAATTTTCTGATTGACAACTTATTTGCATGTTTGAAGGACTTTGCCACATGATTTTTATTTAGTGGTGTCTATTAGATCAGGTTTGTTACATAGAAGTGTCATTTCAACATGTTTGTTACTCAGAACTCCCTATAGAGAATGTTTCTTTGAATAACCATAAAGTCCTTACACGCAGAAATTAATCCATTTATATTTTACTTTTCAGCACGGACCTAAATGTCCTATTCATCAGATTTTGTTCGTCTTAAAATTGCGATTATTGTTTTGTGCCGAATTTTAGTTCGTGCTTTTATTATTTTTTCCTGGTCAAAGAAATCTTGATTAAGAACAGGAAATCCATTAGCACAAATTTACATATTTCATGATATGTCAACACCCTTAAAACGTATTTCATAGAATCTGAGTACTATAACAAGAAATTTGAGTTTTTAAATTGACTAGCATATTGTTTCGCCAGACTTTATAAAGATACAGAGTAACTGACGCAAAAGAATCAGTCGTAATACAATGGAATAAGTCAATACCACAATCGTAGAAGCCTTATAATGCTGCATTACTTTATGTATTTTATTAAAACTAAGTAAAGCCGTTATGGAATTAATATATTAAATGTATATGCTGATTTAAGCCAACACCATTTGGATTTCAGAATTTGATAATGCATACATAGTTCCTCAATTCGTAAAATTATGTTCAAATGTTTTCATCAACAAATCACATTCAAAATCTAATTTTAGTTCATGCCTATTGTCTTACAATAATAATGTAAAACTTGTTTTCTGTTTTAGCATAGACATTTTTATTATACTATGAAAACTGTTTTTCAATATTGACTGCATATATATCCTAGCCTTATAATAGGGGCCCCAACTTGCCTCGGACCATTACAGTTATCGGCGAGTTGTTATTAGATAGATAATATACAAACAGTTTATTATTAAAAAAACACATTTCGTAATGTGTTTATTAAACAGATAAAAGAAGAAACATAAATATGCAAAGTGAACAAAGCTTTTAGCTCATTTATTTTATTAATTATGTGCCTTTGTGTTTTACATATTTGAATTTTTTCTGATGAATTTCTTTAACATTCCTTACAAATTACTGTATGTTTTTCTATTCGACAACAAAAAATTAAACTTTTGTATATGATAACCTTAGAAATTGGAAGTGGTAAACTTTTAAACAATATATCTGCTCTCTTGAAATTATAATAAACTAACAAAAATAAATAATAAATAATAAAAATAAATACTGCGCTAGGAAAAGACCTTGTGTACTGGCATATCCGTAATAGACCGGGAAAAGCCATACTAGACTGGCATGTCCATAATGTACATATAACGTAGATATAAAACAGTCTGTTCAATAGATACACATCACAGACATTATGTGTAGGTACAACTACCTGTATCACGTCGAGACATTTGTGTAAACTAGGAGCAATATCCACGCAAAGTATTTTGGTTATCTTACGTCAACCTCAATCAACTTTGCCACACTAGTGGTCGACGCAACGAGACATATTTCTGATGGCGGATAAGCCTCGTATTCAAGCGCAGTGCTTTATATGTTAAACCATATCAAACGTGTGTCAAAAGACTATATAAAAATAAATTAAAAATAATGTGTTGGGATGCCAACACAGAAGTCGCCCAAAATTCTCAAGAATAGTATTGCATTCCACTCAGGACATTAAAATGTACACACATCAAATTTCATTAAAATCAGAAAATGTATTAAATTTGACGCATTTTTTGGAGGCAATTTAAAAACCCGCGGTTGAAAAAAATATTCTGAATGTGGATTTCCACTCGGGACATTTTAATCAGCCTCCACACCAAATTTTGTTGCAATCTGAGCACATTGCACGTTTTATTTCATCGAGATTGGATAACGTTGAAAATTATACACGTTTTTGCGGCCATTTTGAAACGCGACGTCGGAAAAAAAAATTCAAAGGTAGCGTTTCACTCTAAATACTAAAATTTAACTCCATACCAAATTTCGTTGAAATCTTACAACAGGAAAATGTTTGCTATTTTTGGATGGGTGTCTATTTTGAAATGGCGGATATTATACAAAAAATTCTGACTATTGACTGCACTTCTGAAAATGTAAATCTACAAGTGTGCTAAGTTTCATTTTATTACATTAAGGCATCTTGGAGAAATGTGTCGGACAAATTCATGATCTAGAAAAAGGAGAAACCGGAATAATAATAAGAAGAAACGATGCAAAAACAATAAGTCGCAAAAACTTCGTTTTGGGCGACTTAATTAGATCTTGTGTATATTAACTAACATCAGTCATGGTTTATATACATAACAGGTTGACAAATGTAGTCGCAGTCAATGGTTGTTGACGTGTGATATTTGAACATATATCGGCCATTTCCGTCCTACACCTGTAAGAGGCCATAGACAGGTATATCAACTTCTATTATTTTTGATAAAAATAGTACTGAAAGGAGGCAAATCACCAAGACGATCATTTTAATTGCTTTAAAAACCTATGGGCGTGTAAAATTTCAGCCTTAACATGGTATATTTAATATTTTATGAAATATTGGGGTCTGTAGTGGTCCGCTCTTAGTAGAATGCGCTTTAATTTAAATAAACTCCTGTTTTAGGTTTTGGATGAAATGAAGGGGTCAAAATGAATGAAACTAGAACTGGTAGACATTCTGGAATGCAGAAAAATAATGTATTTAAGATGAATTTGTCAATTTTACAAGAATACGTACAATGGACCAATGGCCTTTCTATGTTATTTTCCATATGGGGTACCCCTTTTTGATTATTATTTCGTTGAAAGACAAAGTTAATTTAATGTTAAATTAAGAGAGATTATTTATGTTAAAGAATAGGGGGTTTAATTGGTGTTATTAAAAATATAGGTTCGCATTGCTTTTCTCGCTGAAAAATGAAGGTCAAAAAGGGGGAGTCTCATTTTTTTCAAATTTCCTCGAGGTGCCCCTACGTATTCGAAATTCGATTTCTTCCTCCTAAATGTGTATAAAACTTCTTTTCTGTGTATTTTCATACCAAAGATTGCATTTCTTTCCAAAATATATTTACTTTAACAATCATTATTGACCAATCGCGTTTAACCTGACAGTTTTTTTCACGCTTTACTTTGTGCCCATAAAATGGCCGCGCCCATACCGTTATGCAATAGTACATTGATACCTTAAGTCGGTTACATTACTGGCATGGGTTAATACTAATTTTTTTTAATTTTCTAATCTGATGCTTGCTGGGCGTAAATTTGTTAGTAAACTAGTAATCATATGCAATAATTGTACTTGTTAAGATAATTAGGTCTCGAGATGATAGTACTTTTGTCAAAAATTCGTTAAAAATGATCAGTAATAGGAAATTTGCCAATGTTTGCAATTTCATACCAAAGCAAGATATCATTTTGTTTCTTTTTATGCCACTTTGTACTTTAGTGGGATTTTTAGTAAAGACTGTTCATTGACTATAAAACTTAATAGAATAGTGATCGCATGCAATGAAATTAGTTAAATATTAGACTCGGTTTAGAAACTATTAATGTACAAAACATAGTACAACTAAATACCGGTATCAATAAATTTAAATTGGAACTCAAAGGCTTTCTCAGGATGGACTAGGTGCTTAATTAAGACAGTTTCATACTATTTTTCTTAATTGAAATGGATTTCAAGAGATAAAATGTCTTTTTCCAACAGTTTTAAGGGACTCAGCATCTCCACTTTGGAAAGGAGGGGCGTGATAAATAAACTTTAAAAAAAATGCAAAACTTATGATAATTTTATGTAATTAGTGCCCTTTTCTATGTGCGAAATAAGTTTATTTGTGTTTGATGTATATTGTCAAGCTTGCCATTTACATCTGCAACTTAGAAATTAAAAAATTAAGCAATAATGCATTTCTTGATCACCAAGCTCATATTTCATGATAATGTGCATGTGAGGTCTTTGTATGTTTTCATGCATTTCTTGAAAACCGCTTAAGGGAATTCTACATCATTTGAGAACTTGTTTCGACTAATATAAATCTAAGACCAGGAAAAATGTTTTTTAATTTGTTGAACAAAAACATCTTCTTCAGTGCTGGTGAATTGGCTGCATCCGCTTACGGTATTGAAGATATTTAGTCTGGAGCCAAGTCTAGCAGTGTGCTTCAATCAACCTTTAATTAAAAGTCCTTGATAGTTTTCAAGCCAAAAAAGTCATCTCGGCTTCTTTCACCAATTAAAATTGAGCGTCCCATGACCTAGCTGAAAAAATGCGGCGTTGATCGAAAACAAAAACAGGATTCGACAACCATACCGCATAGAAAGGTCGGTTCCTCAAGCTATTAGAACAGGTTTTATATGTCTGTTTTATCATTTACAAGCATTTAGACAAATAAACCATAAAAACGGATAAATATTTCACGAATCAACGTTAAATCTGTATTACTGACTATACTGTGTATTAATATACAAACAATGTCAAAAAATGAAACCACAGCGGTATATTAGTGTGATTGTATATTCATAAAAGGGTCAATATATAACGATCTGATAGGGCACATTTGACACATTAGATTTTTTTTGTATAATCTATGACGCACTTATATTATTTGCCATAAAGAGAGCTGCTATCATGGGAAAACAGTAATAAAATTCAATTTATGTTTGCATAATTTTAAGTATAAATAAATATATTTTATGTGTTTCATATTAATATTTTACTACGACGTGGCATTGTATAATTTGATTAAAAGTTTCTGCCTTTAAATGAGTTATAAATGGTGCCTTGCACTGATCGGCAATTACAGTCCACTAAAATACTGCCATACAGATACATTCAAAAAATGATTTTATTCATATCATGTAACGTGGGTGAAGATGGATTAATTGCTTATACGTAACGTTCAGTGAGCAACATGGGCAAAGAAAAACTTCACATTTAATTACAACATTTTATTTCCAAACATTTTATTAGTTAAAAAATCCTTCAAAGACAGAAATTTCCGGATTTCTTTAAACAGGAAGCAGGTGAGCGACAGACCGGAAATCGAATTCCACGTTATGGGAGACCATGCTGATGCTGCATATCAAATTGCAAGATGTTTTGATTAGTAATTGCTGACTAAACTGTTACGAAAATATTTTCCCCACCCGCACGCCGCCCGCCCGACATTCACCATTTTAATACCCGGATATCCACTCCGTGAAATCCGGCCAAAAATAACTAGAAAATGTAAGATGATCATAAGACTGCAAAATTGTGTTGATCGTAGAAACTACAATAATAAGCTGATCTTAGCAACAACTAAAGTAAGCTAATAGTAAGACTACAAAAGTAAGCTGATCGTAACAAATACAAAAGTTAGCTGCTTGTAGCAACAATTAAAGTCAGCTGATCATAAAACTAAAAACGTAGACTGCTTATAACAACTACAATAGAAAGCTGATCGTAAATCTACAAATGTAAGCTGATCTTAACAACTACAACAGTAGGATGATCGTAGAAACTACAAAAGTAAGTTGATCGTAGCAACAAATAAAGTAAGCTAATAGTAAGACTACAAAAGTAAGCTGATCGTAACAAATACAAAAGTTGATCGTAGCAAAAATTAAAGTCAGCTGATCATAAAACTAAAAAACGTAGACTGATTGTAACAACTGCAATAGAAAGCTGATCGTAAAACTACAAAAGTAAGCGGAACGTAGAAACTACAAAAGTAAGCTGATCTTAACAACTACAACAGTAAGATGATCGTAACAAATACAAAAGTAGGCGGATCGTACATGTAGAAACTACAAATTAAGTTGAGCGTAGCAACACTAAAGTAACCTGATCGTAAAACAACAAAAGCAAGCTGATCGTAGCAACAACTAAAGTAACCTGATCGTAAAACAACAAAAGTAAGTTGGTCGTAGCAACAACTAAAGTAAGCTAATAGTAAGACTACAAAAGTAAGCTGATCGTAACAAATACAAAAGTAGGCGGATCGTACATGTAGAAACTACAAATTAAGTTGAGCGTAGCAACACTAAAGTAACCTGATCGTAAAACAACAAAAGCAAGCTGATCGTAGCAACAACTAAAGTAACCTGATCGTAAAACAACAAAAGTAAGTTGATCGTAGCAACAACTAAAGTAAGCTAATAGTAAGACTACAAAAGTAAGCTGATCGAAACAAATACAAAAGTAGGCGGATAGTACATGTAGAAACTACAAATTAAGTTGAGCGTAGCAACACTAAAGTAACCTGATCGTAAAACAACAAAAGCAAGCTGATCGTAGCAACAACTAAAGTAACCTGATCGTAAAACAACAAAAGTAAGTTGATCGTAGCAACAACTAAAGTAAGCTAATAGTAAGACTACAAAAGTAAGCTGATCGTAACAAATACAAAAGTTGATCGTAGCAAAAATTAAAGTATTAAAAACACTGGCCTTAGATCTATACTTGAAACAAGGCGTCCAAATTTCATCTATGTATCACGTTGTTTCTTGTTTTATGCATGAATCACAGTTTCAAGCTTTCGTACATGTTTCGCGGCTTCCAGTTTTATAGAGGAACTGTTTGTTTGCATGAGTGTTCGGTTAATTCTCTAACTATTAATGACATTTAATTTAAAAAAAAAACACGGTAAGCCAAAGTATATTTCGAGAAACATAGCTTTTTTCATGAAAAATAGGATGGAAAAAAAACTTTTTCGGTTGCAAACTCCAAGATTTAACTACGACTATTGAAAAACCAAACACAATAAACCATGCCAGACAAACAAATAGAGTCTGATCTTAGAGCAGATTTTTTGCTAGGCATCAACCACACATTGTTTTAAAACTGCAATTACTTTGACCCGACCACTAATGTCATTATTTGTAGGCCACTACAACTAGAGAAAATTGTAATAACTCACACCAATATATATTTTCTTTCAACGTTCATGCGAACGAAACAGCGTTCAAGTGTGAAAGCTAATTGTAGCAACTACAAAAGTAAGCTGGTCGTAGAAACAACAAAAGTAAGCTGATCGTAGTAACTGCATAACTAAGTTAGTCATAGCAACTACAAAACAAAATTGAAGCAAAAACGAAATTAAGCAGGTCGCAGCAACTACAATAGTAGGCAGATCGTAGCAACAACTTAATAAAGCTGATCGTAAAACTACAAAAGTAAGCTGATTGTAGCAACTACAATAATAAGCAGATCGCAGCAACACCTAAAGTAACCTGATCGTAAAACAACAAAAGCAAGCTGATCGTAGCAACTACAAAAGTAAGTTAATCGTAGCAACTATAATAGTAAGCCGATCGTAGCAACAACTAAAGTCAGCTAATAGTAAGACTAAAATAGTAAGCTGATATTAATAACTAGAAAATGTAAGATGATCATAAGACTGCAAAATTAAGTTGATCGTAGAAACTACAAAAGTAAGTTGATCGTAGCAACAACTAAAGTAAGCTAATAGTAAGACTACAAAAGTAAGCTGATCGTAACAAATACAAAAGTTGATCGTAGCAAAAATTAAAGTATTAAAAACACTGGCCTTAGATCTATACTTGAAACAAGGCGTCCAAATTTCGTAACAAATACAAAAGTTAGCTGCTTGTAGCAACAATTAAAGTCAGCTGATCATAAAACTAAAAACGTAGACTGCTTATAACAACTACAATAGAAAGCTGATCGTAAATCTACAAATGTAAGCTGATCTTAACAACTACAACAGTAGGATGATCGTAGAAACTACAAAAGTAAGTTGATCGTAGCAACAACTAAAGTAAGCTAATAGTAAGACTACAAAAGTAAGCTGATCGTAACAAATACAAAAGTTGATCGTAGCAAAAATTAAAGTCAGCTGATCATAAAACTAAAAAACGTAGACTGATTGTAACAACTGCAATAGAAAGCTGATCGTAAAACTACAAAAGTAAGCGGAACGTAGAAACTACAAAAGTAAGCTGATCTTAACAACTACAACAGTAAGATGATCGTAACAAATACAAAAGTAGGCGGATCGTACATGTAGAAACTACAAATTAAGTTGAGCGTAGCAACACTAAAGTAACCTGATCGTAAAACAACAAAAGCAAGCTGATCGTAGCAACAACTAAAGTAACCTGATCGTAAAACAACAAAAGTAAGTTGGTCGTAGCAACAACTAAAGTAAGCTAATAGTAAGACTACAAAAGTAAGCTGATCGTAACAAATACAAAAGTAGGCGGATCGTACATGTAGAAACTACAAATTAAGTTGAGCGTAGCAACACTAAAGTAACCTGATCGTAAAACAACAAAAGCAAGCTGATCGTAGCAACAACTAAAGTAACCTGATCGTAAAACAACAAAAGTAAGTTGATCGTAGCAACAACTAAAGTAAGCTAATAGTAAGACTACAAAAGTAAGCTGATCGAAACAAATACAAAAGTAGGCGGATAGTACATGTAGAAACTACAAATTAAGTTGAGCGTAGCAACACTAAAGTAACCTGATCGTAAAACAACAAAAGCAAGCTGATCGTAGCAACAACTAAAGTAACCTGATCGTAAAACAACAAAAGTAAGTTGATCGTAGCAACAACTAAAGTAAGCTAATAGTAAGACTACAAAAGTAAGCTGATCGTAACAAATACAAAAGTTGATCGTAGCAAAAATTAAAGTATTAAAAACACTGGCCTTAGATCTATACTTGAAACAAGGCGTCCAAATTTCATCTATGTATCACGTTGTTTCTTGTTTTATGCATGAATCACAGTTTCAAGCTTTCGTACATGTTTCGCGGCTTCCAGTTTTATAGAGGAACTGTTTGTTTGCATGAGTGTTCGGTTAATTCTCTAACTATTAATGACATTTAATTTAAAAAAAAAACACGGTAAGCCAAAGTATATTTCGAGAAACATAGCTTTTTTCATGAAAAATAGGATGGAAAAAAAACTTTTTCGGTTGCAAACTCCAAGATTTAACTACGACTATTGAAAAACCAAACACAATAAACCATGCCAGACAAACAAATAGAGTCTGATCTTAGAGCAGATTTTTTGCTAGGCATCAACCACACATTGTTTTATAACTGCAATTACTTTGACCCGACCACTAATGTCATTATTTGTAGGCCACTACAACTAGAGAAAATTGTAATAACTCACACCAATATATATTTTCTTTCAACGTTCATGCGAACGAAACAGCGTTCAAGTGTGAAAGCTAATTGTAGCAACTACAAAAGTAAGCTGGTCGTAGAAACAACAAAAGTAAGCTGATCGTAGTAACTGCATAACTAAGTTAGTCATAGCAACTACAAAACAAAATTGAAGCAAAAACGAAATTAAGCAGGTCGCAGCAACTACAATAGTAGGCAGATCGTAGCAACAACTTAATAAAGCTGATCGTAAAACTACAAAAGTAAGCTGATTGTAGCAACTACAATAATAAGCAGATCGCAGCAACACCTAAAGTAACCTGATCGTAAAACAACAAAAGCAAGCTGATCGTAGCAACTACAAAAGTAAGTTAATCGTAGCAACTATAATAGTAAGCCGATCGTAGCAACAACTAAAGTCAGCTAATAGTAAGACTAAAATAGTAAGCTGATATTAATAACTAGAAAATGTAAGATGATCATAAGACTGCAAAATTAAGTTGATCGTAGAAACTACAAAAGTAAGTTGATCGTAGCAACAACTAAAGTAAGCTAATAGTAAGACTACAAAAGTAAGCTGATCGTAACAAATACAAAAGTTGATCGTAGCAAAAATTAAAGTATTAAAAACACTGGCCTTAGATCTATACTTGAAACAAGGCGTCCAAATTTCGTAACAAATACAAAAGTTAGCTGCTTGTAGCAACAATTAAAGTCAGCTGATCATAAAACTAAAAACGTAGACTGCTTATAACAACTACAATAGAAAGCTGATCGTAAATCTACAAATGTAAGCTGATCTTAACAACTACAACAGTAGGATGATCGTAGAAACTACAAAAGTAAGTTGATCGTAGCAACAACTAAAGTAAGCTAATAGTAAGACTACAAAAGTAAGCTGATCGTAACAAATACAAAAGTTGATCGTAGCAAAAATTAAAGTCAGCTGATCATAAAACTAAAAAACGTAGACTGATTGTAACAACTGCAATAGAAAGCTGATCGTAAAACTACAAAAGTAAGCGGAACGTAGAAACTACAAAAGTAAGCTGATCTTAACAACTACAACAGTAAGATGATCGTAACAAATACAAAAGTAGGCGGATCGTACATGTAGAAACTACAAATTAAGTTGAGCGTAGCAACACTAAAGTAACCTGATCGTAAAACAACAAAAGCAAGCTGATCGTAGCAACAACTAAAGTAACCTGATCGTAAAACAACAAAAGTAAGTTGGTCGTAGCAACAACTAAAGTAAGCTAATAGTAAGACTACAAAAGTAAGCTGATCGTAACAAATACAAAAGTAGGCGGATCGTACATGTAGAAACTACAAATTAAGTTGAGCGTAGCAACACTAAAGTAACCTGATCGTAAAACAACAAAAGCAAGCTGATCGTAGCAACAACTAAAGTAACCTGATCGTAAAACAACAAAAGTAAGTTGATCGTAGCAACAACTAAAGTAAGCTAATAGTAAGACTACAAAAGTAAGCTGATCGAAACAAATACAAAAGTAGGCGGATAGTACATGTAGAAACTACAAATTAAGTTGAGCGTAGCAACACTAAAGTAACCTGATCGTAAAACAACAAAAGCAAGCTGATCGTAGCAACAACTAAAGTAACCTGATCGTAAAACAACAAAAGTAAGTTGATCGTAGCAACAACTAAAGTAAGCTAATAGTAAGACTACAAAAGTAAGCTGATCGTAACAAATACAAAAGTTGATCGTAGCAAAAATTAAAGTATTAAAAACACTGGCCTTAGATCTATACTTGAAACAAGGCGTCCAAATTTCATCTATGTATCACGTTGTTTCTTGTTTTATGCATGAATCACAGTTTCAAGCTTTCGTACATGTTTCGCGGCTTCCAGTTTTATAGAGGAACTGTTTGTTTGCATGAGTGTTCGGTTAATTCTCTAACTATTAATGACATTTAATTTAAAAAAAAAAACACGGTAAGCCAAAGTATATTTCGAGAAACATAGCTTTTTTCATGAAAAATAGGATGGAAAAAAAACTTTTTCGGTTGCAAACTCCAAGATTTAACTACGACTATTGAAAAACCAAACACAATAAACCATGCCAGACAAACAAATAGAGTCTGATCTTAGAGCAGATTTTTTGCTAGGCATCAACCACACATTGTTTTAAAACTGCAATTACTTTGACCCGACCACTAATGTCATTATTTGTAGGCCACTACAACTAGAGAAAATTGTAATAACTCACACCAATATATATTTTCTTTCAACGTTCATGCGAACGAAACAGCGTTCAAGTGTGAAAGCTAATTGTAGCAACTACAAAAGTAAGCTGGTCGTAGAAACAACAAAAGTAAGCTGATCGTAGTAACTGCATAACTAAGTTAGTCATAGCAACTACAAAACAAAATTGAAGCAAAAACGAAATTAAGCAGGTCGCAGCAACTACAATAGTAGGCAGATCGTAGCAACAACTTAATAAAGCTGATCGTAAAACTACAAAAGTAAGCTGATTGTAGCAACTACAATAATAAGCAGATCGCAGCAACACCTAAAGTAACCTGATCGTAAAACAACAAAAGCAAGCTGATCGTAGCAACTACAAAAGTAAGTTAATCGTAGCAACTATAATAGTAAGCCGATCGTAGCAACAACTAAAGTCAGCTAATAGTAAGACTAAAATAGTAAGCTGATATTAATAACTAGAAAATGTAAGATGATCATAAGACTGCAAAATTAAGTTGATCGTAGAAACTACAATAATAAGCTGATATTAGCAACAACTAAAGTAAGCTAATAGTAAGACTACAAAAGTAAGCTGATCGTAACAAATACAAAAGCTAGCTGCTTGTAGCAACAATTAAAGTCAGCTGATCATAAAACTAAAAACGTAGACTGATTATAACAACTACAATAGAAAGCTGATCGTAAATCTACAAATGTAAGCTGATCTTAACAACTACAACAGTAGGCTGATCGTAGAAACTACAAAAGTAAGTTGATCGTAGCAACAACTAAAGTAAGCTAATAGTAAGACTACAAAAGTAAGCTGATCGTAACAAATACAAAAGTTGGTCGTAGCAAAAATTAAAGTCAGCTGATCATAAAACTAAAAAACGTAGACTGATTGTAACAACTGCAATAGAAAGCTGATCGTAAAACTACAAAAGTAAGCGGATCGTAGAATCTACAAATTAAGTTGAGCGTAGCAACACTAAAGTAACCTGATCGTAAAACAACAAAAGCAAGCTGATCGTAGCAACTACAAAAGTAAGTTAATCGTAGCAACTATAAGTAAGCCGATCGTAGCAACAACTAAAGTCAGCTAAAAGTAAGACTAAAATAGTAAGCTGATATTAATAACTAGAAAATGTAAGATGATCATAAGACTGCAAAATTAAGTTGATCGTAGAAACTACAATAATAAGCTGATAATAGCAACAACTAAAGTAAGCTAATAGTAAGACTACAAAAGTAAGCTGATCGTAACAAATACAAAAGCTAGCTGCTTGTAGCAACAATTAAAGTCAGCTGATCATCAAACTAAAAACGTAGACTGATTATAACAACTACAATAGAAAGCTGATCGTTAATCTACAAATGTAAGCTGATCTTAACAACTACAACAGTAGGCTGATCGTAGAAACTACAAAAGTAAGTTGATCGTAGCAACAACTAAAGTAAGCTAATAGTAAGACTACAAAAGTAAGCTGATCGTAACAAATACAAAAGTTGATCGTAGCAAAAATTAAAGTCAGCTGATCATAAAACTAAAAAACGTAGACTGATTGTAACAACTGCAATAGAAAGCTGATCGTAAAACTACAAAAGTAAGCGGATCGTAGAATCTACAAATTAAGTTGAGCGTAGCAACACTAAAGTAACCTGATCGTAAAACAACAAAAGCAAGCTGATCGTAGCAACTACAAAAGTAAGTTAATCGTAGCAACTATAATAGTAAGCCGATCGTAGCAACAACTAAAGTCAGCTAATAGTAAGACTAAAATAGTAAGCTGATATTAATAAGTAGAAAATGTAAGATGATCATAAGACTGCAAAATTAAGTTGATCGTAGAAACTACAATAATAAGCTGATATTAGCAACAACTAAAGTAAGCTAATAGTAAGACTACAAAAGTAAGCTGATCGTAACAAATACAAAAGCTAGCTGCTTGTAGCAACAATTAAAGTCAGCTGATCATAAAACTAAAAACGTAGACTGATTATAACAACTACAATAGAAAGCTGATCGTTAATCTACAAATGTAAGCTGATCTTAACAACTACAACAGTAGGCTGATCGTAGAAACTACAAAAGTAAGTTGATCGTAGCAACAACTAAAGTAAGCTAATTGTAAGACTACAAAAGTAAGCTGATCGTAACAAATACAAAAGTTGATCGTAGCAAAATTTAAAGTCAGCTGATCATAAAACTAAAAAACGTAGACTGATTGTAACAACTGCAATAGAAAGCTGATCGTAAAACTACAAAAGTAAGCGGATCGTAGAATCTACAAATTAAGTTGAGCGTAGCAACACTAAAGTAACCTGATCGTAAAACAACAAAAGCAAGCTGATCGTAGCAACTACAAAAGTAAGTTAATCGTAGCAACTATAATAGTAAGCCGATCGTAGCAACAACTAAAGTCAGCTAATAGTAAGACTAAAATAGTAAGCTGATATTAATAAGTAGAAAATGTAAGATGATCATAAGACTGCAAAATTAAGTTGATCGTAGAAACTACAATAATAAGCTGATATTAGCAACAACTAAAGTAAGCTAATAGTAAGACTACAAAAGTAAGCTGATCGTAACAAATACAAAAGCTAGCTGCTTGTAGCAACAATTACAGTCAGCTGATCATAAAACTAAAAACGTAGACTGATTATAACAACTACAATAGAAAGCTGATCGTAAATCTACAAATGTAAGCTGATCTTAACAACTACAACAGTAGGCTGATCGTAGAAACTACAAAAGTAAGTTGATCGTAGCAACAACTAAAGTAAGCTAATAGTAAGACTACAAAAGTAAGCTGATCGTAACAAATACAAAAGTTGATCGTAGCAAAAATTAAAGTCAGCTGATCATAAAACTAAAAAACGTAGACTGATTGTAACAACTGCAATAGAAAGCTGATCGTAAAACTACAAAAGTAAGCGGAACGTAGAAACTACAAAAGTAAGCTGATCTTAACAACTACAACAGTAAGATGATCGTAACAAATACAAAAGTAGGCGGATCGTACATGTAGAAACTACAAATTAAGTTGAGCGTAGCAACACTAAAGTAACCTGATCGTAAAACAACAAAAGCAAGCTGATCGTAGCAACTACAAAAGTAAGTTAATCGTAGCAACTATAATAGTAAGCCGATCGTAGCAACAACTAAAGTCAGCTAATAGTAAGACTAAAATAGTAAGCTGATATAAATAACTAGAAAATGTAAGATGATCATAAGACTGCAAAATTGTGTTGATCGTAGAAACTACAATAATAAGCTGATCTTAGCAACAACTAAAGTAAGCTAATAGTAAGACTACAAAAGTAAGCTGATCGTAACAAATACAAAAGTTAGCTGCTTGTAGCAACAATTAAAGTCAGCTGATCATAAAACTAAAAACGTAGACTGATTATAACAACTACAATAGAAAGTTGATCGTAAATCTACAAATGTAAGCTGATCTTAACAACTACAACAGTAGGCTGATCGTAGAAACTACAAAAGTAAGTTGATCGTAGCAACAAATAAAGTAAGCTAATAGTAAGACTACAAAAGTAAGCTGATCGTAACAAATACAAAAGTTGATCGTAGCAAAAATTAAAGTCAGCTGATCATAAAACTAAAAAACGTAGACTGATTGTAACAACTGCAATAGAAAGCTGATCGTAAAGCTACAAAAGTAAGCGGAACGTAGAAACTACAAAAGTAAGCTGATCTTAACAACTACAACAGTAAGATGATCGTAACAAATACAAAAGAAGGCGGATCGTACATGTAGAAACTACAAATTAAGTTGAGCGTAGCAACACTAAAGTAACCTGATCGTAAAACAACAAAAGTAAGCTGATCTTAACAACTACAAAAGTAAGCTGATCGTAACAAATACAAAAGTAGGCGGATCGTACATGTAGAAACTACAAATTAAGTTGAGCGTAGCAACACTACAGTAACCTGATCGTAAAACAACAAAAGCAAGCTGATCGTAGCAACAACTAAAGTAACCTAATCGTAAAACAACAAAAGTAAGTTGATCGTAGCAACAACTAAAGTAAGCTAATAGTAAGACTACAAAAGTAAGATGATCGTAACAAATACAAAAGTAGGCGGATAGTACATGTAGAAACTACAAATTAAGTTGAGCGTAGCAACACTAAAGTAACCTGATCGTAAAACAACAAAAGCAAGCTGATCGTAGCAACAACTAAAGTAACCTGATCGTAAAACAACAAAAGTAAGTTGATCGTAGCAACAACTAAAGTAAGCTAATAGTAAGACTACAAAAGTAAGCTGATCGTAACAAATACAAAAGTAGGCGGATCGTACATGTAGAAACTACAAATTAAGTTGAGCGTAGCAACACTAAAGTAACCTGATCGTAAAACAACAAAAGCAAGCTGATCGTAGCAACAACTAAAGTAACCTGATCGTAAAACAACAAAAGTAAGTTGATCGTAGCAACAACTAAAGTAAGCTAATAGTAAGACTACAAAAGTAAGCTGATCGTAACAAATACAAAAGTTGATCGTAGCAAAAATTAAAGTCAGCTGATCATAAAACTAATAAACGTAGACTGATTGTAACAACTACAATAGAAAGCTGATCGTAAAACTACAAAAGTAAGCGGATCGTAGAAACTACAAATTAAGTTGAGCGTAGCAACACTAAAGTCACCTGATCGTAAAACAACAAAAGCAAGCTGATCGTAGAAACTAAAAAAGTAAGCGGATCGTAGAAACTAAAAAAGTAAGCTGATCTTAACAACTACAACAGTAAGATGATCGTAAAACTACAAAAGTAAGTTGAGCGTAGCAACAACTAAAGTAAGCTAATAGTAAGACTACAAAAGTAAGCTGATCGTAGAAACTACAGAATACACTTTAATACCGGTATTGCTTGCTGGAATCAACAAACAATAAATGGATCGTGTCTTCAGATATCCTCGTCAAGCAGACGATATGTAACTATCTGATACTAAATCAATATAAAATAAAATAGAATCTTTCACCATTAGAAATGATTTCGCAAATTAATCTATATTGATTTGCTTGTCAAAGGTTTATACGCTACAGTTATATCAATAAATCGCTTCATTGGTTTATCTGACGTAAGCTTTCTGACCTATACCGTTTTTTATGCATGTTAAACAAGTAACTTGTGTTGCTTTTCAACATCGTTTGAACATCACAAATGTCTCTTTACTAAATAAACAAATCATAAATTGGTCCCTAAAAACATCATACAACGCCAATTCGTCCGGAGTTTTCTTAAGAATTTAAACTAATTAGATATATTAAAATAACTACTCACGATTACAGCATGAGAAAAATTTTGTGAAATGTTCGTGCCTTATTCAACATTGAAGCTTTTCGCTTTTTTAATCATAATGTTGAAGCCCCTGTACTCTCGGCTGATTTCGCTTCGTCATCGATGTTGCCCGAGTGAATACTTGTACAGTTTCTTAAAAAAATTCTTTGTTCGGTTATATGAGAATAGTCGTGATTGCTCAATGGCTCAATTCCGATAAGAAAACCAAATGTACAATGTACATAATAACATTGAACGGCAACACTAAAAATATTATTCTTGGGTAATGGCCTTCCTCGATTTTTCAAATGTCATATAAAATGCCGAAAGGCGCTTATATTGTTAAATAGGCCCAAATAATTTCGATAGACCCAGAGATTGGCAAGAGACTCATAGAATAGTAATTGGCCCATATATTGTCAATAGAACCATATAATTTCGATAGCGTCAATAGTCCTATAAAATAACGACATGCGCATTTATTTCCAGGCCCTTATAATGTCGATAGGTGCATAGTTAACTAATAGACCTATAGAATGTCGGTAGGCGCATAGTTTGTCAATAAGCTTATAGAATGTCAATAGACCCATACAATTTATAGGTGAAAATAATGTCGATTGACACTTAGAATGTCTTTAGGCCCACAGATTGTCAAAAGGCCCATAGAATATCAATAGGTCCATGGAATGTCAACGCAGGTACATAGAATGTCAACATGCACATAGAACGTCGATAGGTCTATAGGTTGATAATAGGTCCATATAATGTCGATAGGCCCACAGAGAAAGGGTCCTTAAGTCGATAAAATATCGATAGGAGCATAGACGTTCGTGAACCGCCATAGATTGCCAAAAAGGACTAAAGGTGGTTAATAAACTCATAGATTGTGGTTATGCGTGTATATTTTCAAAGGGCACATAGAATGTCAATAGACCCATATAGTGTATTGCTGCAAATTATGTCTTTAGTCAATAGACCATAGAGTGCCAATTAGTCTTAAGGTTGTAAATAGGTTAAAGAATGTCGATAGGCGTAAATATTGTCAATATGCCATAGAATGTGGATAGACATATAGATTGTCCATAGCCCTGCAGAATGTCGGAAGATCTATAGATTATTGAAGGACACATAGTATGTCGAAAAACGACATCACGGCAGTCCGACAACCAATAGTCCGACAACCCGATAGTCCGACAACCCATTAGTCCGACATCCCAATAGTCCGACAACCCAATAGTCCGACAGCCCAACAGTCCGACAACCCAATAGTCCGACAGCTCAACAGTCCGAAACCCACAGGAGTCTAACAAATTATCACATATTAGGTCGGACTACGTACCGGAATACATGCATATATAGCGTTTGGGTCTGTTTATCCGTCCGTACGTTTGTTTCATATTTAATTTACGTTCAAGTTTAGCGGGTGTGTAAGTTGGTCATGTACGCCCTGAAAAACTTCAAAAAAAAAGGATGACCCCGTTGGCCAAAACAGGAACGAAGATCAACCTATTAGGCCAACTAGGGTACACGCCTTAATTGATCCGTGGTCTGGGCACCGCCGTCAGATTCTAAATCACCATAGTCGCCTCTTACAATAAGCTGGACTCTGATGCGGACCACTAGGGGCACGCACGAAGGAAAGAGTTAATGAAATCTTCACGAAACTTTATACATATATGCACCAACCTATGAACTAACATCATTTGCATATACCTGTCCCACCAACTCCATGATGAAGAAAAATATCAGCCCTTATTACACACATTCCCTGTAACATATACATGTAATATAACCAAATAATTATACACATTCCCTGTAACATATACATGTAATATAACCAAATAATTACACACTTCCCTATAACATATACATGTAATATAACCAAATCATAGCTAGTATTCCTAATATTAAGAAATTCCTACCAAACAACCAACTTGCATTTATAGAACGTTTATTGTTCTTTGGATTGTGTCTGAAGGTTTATAGTATTGCATATACACGCATTGTCGGACTATTGGGCTGTCGGACTATAGGGTTGTCGGACTATTGGGTTGTCGGACCAACGGGCTGTCGGACTATTGGGCTGTCGTACTATTGGTTGTCGGACTACCGGGATGTCACCGAAAAAAATAGGCCCACATATTGTCAATAAGCTTATATAATATTTTAACGCTAAAATTAGTACAATAATTATCAGTGGCGTAGGTAAGTTCCCCAGGGCCCTGGAAGCTTCGCGGATATAGCCTTTTAGAAGTAAATTTTAAGTGTATGGAAGCTTATTTTTCCAACTAAATTGACAAGTCACGAGGATTAAAATACTTTTATTTCAATCAAATTTTCCGGCACGATTCAGATGCGATTCATTTTGTGTGATGCGGAATTACGTCATGTAGTAACATATGACCAAATGAGTTGGAGACTTTCCGGACTGAATACTACCCAGACAAATACAAGGAGTATAGTTGGAGAATTTTTGGACTGAAAACTACCCAGAACATAAAAAATATGTATACCTCTTCCCTTGTCCTTTCTTTTTTATACAAAAAATGCCGTTTCGTTTGTGCACGCATGTGCGTCGTTGCGTAAATGGTAGCTACACCACTGATTATTTTGCAATAATGGCCTTATTAAGTTGTCGATAGGCGCATAAATTGTCAAAAAGCCCATATAATGGCAATAGTGGCATAGATTATCGAAAACGCCCATCAAATTGAAAACAGGGCAAAAGATTGTCAAAAAACATGTGACATCCCGGTAGTCCGACAACCAATAGTACGACAGCCCAATAGTCCAACATTGTGAATAGGCGAACAGATTGTTAACAGATGGAAGATCTTTCGTTACAAGTTTCCTAATTGGTTGGTTAAGCTAAAAAATGATGATATCAAGAAGCATTTGCTTGCCGAACGTCGGCTAGACTACGCGGCTTCCTCCACTTACACAAAGAAAACACCATGACTTAGCTTTAAAAAGGCCAAGAAAACAAAACAAAACCAAATTAGCAATTTTAGTTGTTTTCTTTTGTTTGTTTGTTTGTTTTTTTTTTTGGGGGAGGGGCGGGGGGCATTAATGGGCCAATCCGTGGTTAAATCGGTATATATTCGTGCTCCAGTGAATAATTTCTATTCTAATAGGATAAATATACATTATTTTACTACTGGTAAAATTGTCAATAAAAAAGAATATATACTGATTTTTACACGATCAAATTGGTATATACATGTACCAATATACCCCCATTTTACAACAGTTGTGTACAAAAAGGCGTTTTATGCACGTCATATAAGAAAAACCCCAATTATCTAGATTGAGGTGCAGTAAAACTGGCATCTCAATTCATTACCCATCTCAAAACAAAAGGATTCTGGGTATCCTGAGTTAATCACTATCACCTCTGCCACACCATTAGCATATTAACGCAGTTCTATTTATATCAAATTGTAACGTTCGTACATAGACTTTATCAAAATAAATATGATTTCGTGTATTTTTTCTACAAACAGCGGTCTTTGTAAAAACATATTGTGAGCAGACGACAAATGTTGACCTGCGGTAAACGGGGGATAACGTTGTGGCAGAGGTTATTTCTCGGAATCAGTTATGTTCTCTGTGTCGCAAAGTGATTAATCACATGTTTCAGAAAATTGTCTTAATGTAAAGTAAACCAGAAGAACAAATAGAACAAAAATAACACTTATCTAAATCGAAAAGATTTCTTATTGTATAGATAAAGCAACTACGAGTGTGGTTATTAATTGAACAAAAACATATTTTTATTTTAATACTTTATGTACGATTGCGTGTACAAACTGAACACAATATGTCTTTCAGGGCCTCCTTACATTTCCTTCTAAAACTAGGATTAACGAAACTGTATATAATTGGATTAACTGCGCTCCCAAGACAGTACGACCTCAGAAATAAATGATAGACTGCTTTTTCTGAATTGCTTAACCCATAATAAAACATTGGATTAACAGTTCTAACTACGACCAGGATACAGTAAGGTAGAAATGTAATCATGTAGGCAACAGTCACGAGAAATAACATCATCGAAGTTCTACTTGCTGCAAAATGGCGATTGAATATTCTCCAATCAGATGTCTCCGATGATTCACGTGCATATCTTGGTCTTAAGTGTGCTTTAATGTAATTTCGTAACGTTTCTGAACGTTTTATTAAGCCGATATATAGCGATTGTCCTGTTTTTGTTTCATTTGGAGGCAGATGGATGGTAGCATAACTTGGAAATATATTTATTAAATTTGTTCTGCTATCGTTTGACGTGAGTAATAAATTGCCTGATGAATGCATTAATGGCTGCTGTCCAACGTCTTTGTTTAGAACAAACACATCATCGTCGACCGAAGAATCACTTCCTTTCCTGACCTCGACTTGTAACGAGTTCATACGGCTGCTTGTTTCCGACATTCGTGATGTCACTGCACTGCTGTAGCAGATTCCTTTTCCAATTAAAGAATATAGGATGATAAAGGAAACGTCGAAACACAAATGAATTATAAGTAGAGTTACGGTGAATGTCAGCATTGGTGTACTATTCACATATTCATTGGTAACTAGACATGTTGTACCAATTATACCATTGGATAACGGAAATGTCCAAGTACCGAAAAATACTAGCATTGGCCAACTAATAAAAGCCGAAATAAAGATTGCAACGCACACTAAAAACTTTGATGTTCTTGGCTCCAGTCTGGATCGACGCGGACCTGGAAGAAAACCTCTTAATCTGTCTATTGCAATTATTAAAAGAATGACTGAATTAGAATTGTTGCAGAAAAATGTAATAAACCGAGTCATTTTGCACAGTATAACCTGATCTATTTGCACAAAGTTGAACAAAATTCCCAATTCAAATGGCAACGTAAAAAAGACGTTTATCAGATCGAACCATGATAACGCCAAAATAAAAATACTTGTTGAAAGCCTCTTCTTTTGTACTCTCACTTTAAAATGGTAAACGTAACATACTAGAGAGTTTCCGAATAGTCCGATGACGTAAACAAGTAATATGTATATGAAAGACGGTATAAGTTGAGTTTGAAATATGTAACTGTTCCAATGCGAAAGGTCCCATTTTAAAGTCGGTAGTCTCTCTGTTGTCCAGTTAAGTTCCAAATTAAATTCAGACGTAGTGTAGTTCGTCACGATTGACATCTGATACTGAAAATACAGTAAGAAAATGTCAATAACTTTACAGTGAATATATTTCTTTCTGCTCGATTTAGATCATTGCTTTCATAACGATGATTGAAAAGAACATAATAAACTATTTTTATTTAAATTTGTATTTTTAAATAGAAAACGAAAAACATAAATCGTGTTTTAAAATTCAACAAATCGAGCTTATCATTTTTTTATATTATCAATTTGTTAAGGGTCTCGGTGTCCGAGAGTTTAAGGTAGTTAGTCTACTATTGATAACGTGCCTGTCAACACTGAGGTTGTAGGGTTTAAGTACCACTGAGGGTAGGTTGTGCAATCTTAATTGACAAAGATTGTCCGTTTTCCTACCAAAGATCAGTAATTTTCTCCGCGTATTCTGGCTTTCTCACCCAACAAAAACTGGACGCCAATGATATAGCCGAACAATTGCTAAAAATGGCATTGAAAACCACTTAAACAAACACACATAGGATGGAAACACACACAGCTGTATATGCTCAATTTTATATGTATTGGTTTATTGCCAAAAATATTGTTAAATATTGCTCGAAACAGAGAATTAAAATATTTGTGCAATGACCTTTTTATTGTACAACAGTCCCGATATCTTAAAACAAATCTTTCCATGGTTTGAGCTTAGGAACTCGGGAACTTAGACAATTTGAGAAAAAAAAACCTAAAACTTCAGTATGCGTTTTATTATTTGGGTTTAAGAAATCCAATCCAGCCAGTTTCGAGTTTAAGCCACTGTTTTATCAAATCAAAACTTGAGAATTTTTCTGTTGCTATGGTAGGTAGTAAGAAAAGCTCAAAGTTAAGTCTGAGTTTTAATAAAGGGTCTTGTGAGAAATCCTTAGCATAACTTTAAAGTAAACCATAACACAATTATAACATGTCGATGACGCCATGATTTGTTAGTCGTATTGCATGGGGTGCTATATTGAAAAATATTGCCCGCTTCTACGGGAAATATTATTCTGGTATTAAGTAATGGTGCCATTTATGAAGTTTGGTGGCCCAGTAGTTAAGGAAGTTAGTCATCTACTATTGAATACCAGTAGGTCAACCCAGAGGTTGTGGATTCTTATCTTTCTGCTCGACTGTCAGCTTTCGCCGTTTACTCCGGCTTTCTCCCATATAGTAATAATTATTTAACGTCGAGTAGCATACGTATCAATAAACATAAGCTCTCGGGAGATTTTACACAGAATATAAATAAAATATGGGTGTCAATATGCAGCTGAAAAATTGCTTAAAGTGGCGTTTAAAACCATTAAAGCAAACAAATAATATATACATCTATACAATAAAATACGTTCGAAGTAAGGCATTAAAACAGAAGATATATAACAAATGCTTTGTATGTACTTACATTCCAGTCAACGGTACGTAAGCCGTTCAAACACACACTGGTTGAAAACAAACATATTTCATAAAAAAACTGATAACCTCAATGAAATTTATAATTCTGTTTATCTCCGAGGGATTTAATTCTTTTAACAAATCATTACAATCCATGAGAAGTGCGCTGCCATTAGACAAAAACATAACCAATTAAAATACAGAACGATCCCCGACAGAAAGGATCATAATCCGGAGATTTATCATCGTATTACACGTAAAATCAAATACAAACTGCAATATTGATATTTCCATCTAAGCCGATCACGTGGCGTTAATAATGACCATTATGTGTATTCTCTTGATAAAATATGTATATATGTTGGTACATCAAATCATTTGTTTTACAGGCTCTGATATTTTTTATGACATCAACTCCTGAAATTTATTCTCGGAAAATGTTCAAAAGATAAAAAATTGTTTAATACACCTATCATAAAGTTTATGGATTGGAAAGACGAACAAACGATAACGACAAAAGATACAACTCAATTTTTTACCTTGCAATAAAATATTACATTATCGTAGAATACAGTTCATTTATGCAAGTAGTATGCATTAAATAATCCTCACATGTATCCGCCAATGTCTTTGCACCATGTATACATGTTTATACGAGTAATTAGAGAATAATTGCCAGAAATAGAAAAAGGGAAACTGATCGTCATAAACATGAATTATTCAGGTTCCAAAAACATATTTGCGCATGTACATTGATTGATTAATTTTATGCTTGTATAACGTCAAGAGAGCAATATTTCAGCTATTTTCAGGACGAGAACACGTTAACAAACAATAAATTAACTTATTCAACTGGAAAGGGATGGGCTTATCGGAATACATTTTCGCCGAACAAGTATGGAGTATTTGGTAGAGGCGGATAATTTACCCCGTTGTAGCGGCTACTATAAGCCTACTCCTTTTCGAAATCTTCATATAGGGTCTCTATCCAGCAAGGAGCATGGTGCTCTCCAAACACATAAATAAATGAAATTTGCCCCTCGGTAAGGTTTGCAGTTGGATCGCATGTAACACAATACGTCATATGATTAATCACACTAAATATATGTGTTGTTCAAAATAATTTTTCGAGCATGATACGTTTCGTTTTTCACGTCAAGTGATAAAAAGCCCCAAGTACACTGTTGTAGACGAGGCTACTCTATGGAATAACATAGTGTAAGTCCCGCTTTTTGCTGCAGTCAAAATACTTAATGAACTGCAAAATGTCGCGGAACATAAATGGTTTAGATTGGTTGTCTACCACGTGATAGTCTTATTACAATAATGTCACGCCCATGTCAAATTATATTGATAAAATTTATACAAAGGACTCGTTTGTTTAAATATTTTACCTCTTAAGAAGTTGCGTATATATTTATAATACTTAAAACTGAGCATCATTCTCCGCCACGAACAGACCGAAAATCTACTTATGTTTTTTGAGGTGACATAACATGCATTGCTTTTAAGATGATTATACGAGTAATTAAACTATTGTTTAATCCTAGTTAACACATATCAGCTAACGTTATCACCGAACACCAAGTCATAATAATGATAATTTAGAGTAATTCCCCTTTGCCTTTTGGTATCCGATCCGCATTAATTCAAATTTGCATTGCTAAAATAAATATCAGCTTACATTATCACCCTTAACGAAGTCATTATTATGATAATTTAGAGTAATGTCCCTTTGCTGTTTGGTTATTTATATGTAAGCGCCACATTAAATTCTTAGGTGAACGATTTTTTTCACAGCTAAAACATGTATCAACTAACATGATCACCCTACACGAACTCATTATAATGATATTTTAAATGTAGTGACTTTTATTTCTGGGTATGAACCCCACGTTAATTCAAACTTAGGTAAACTCTGTCAAGTTGCGCTGCTAAAACAAATATCAGCTAACAAACGATTTTTGCACTGCTTAAACAAGTATCAGGTAACATTTTTACCCTGAAGGAAGTCATTATTATGATAATTATCTTAGTTAAACGCTTTTTGCACTGCTAAAATGAAGATCAGCTAACATTTTTACTCTAAACGAAGTCATTATTATGATAATTTAAAGTGATGTTCATTTTTTTTCTTGGTATAATCGCCACATTAAATTCGAACTTTGGGGAACGCGTTTTACACGGCAAAAGCATTTGTCAAATGACATTATCAGCCTACACGAAGTTTTTGTTATCATAACTTAGATTAATCTGGCTGTTTCTTGGTATAAACCCCACATTAGTTCGAATTATATGAGACTGTTTTTCCACTGTTGCAATCCCTTTAGTAAAACACATGAGAGCTAGTTATTTTTCTTAAAAATATTATAAAGTACTACATTTGCTGTAAGCCTAATGAAAATATTTATTTAGCACGTTTTCTGACTTTTAAGCATAAGGTTTTAACAGAATTTTTGCCTTCGGATTTTTCCATAATGCATTAAAAGAAAATTATAATCAAAATAATCCAAATACAAAATCGGAATGTACGTGTCTTAATTCCGTTGAAACGTTCTTGTACACACACATATAACTTGACCCCTTGATTAAAACCATAATTATTATAAACACAAACTGCAACTAAAGACTGAGAAGAAGACTAGAATGGCTTTGAACAATGGATAGTAGCAACGGGTAGAAAACGAAGAAAATATAAAACAAGATCAATCCAAACTTCCATCAAAATAACGGGAAAACGTTATCCTTGACATTGATATTTTACTCTACAAAAAGAATGTAAAAAAAAACTGCAAAAACACTAAATATCGATCTATTTTATATAAAACTAAAGTAACAATTGTGATATCCGGGTTTATTTCTAGAGATGACTCACTAAAGTGGCCCGAATAAGCTTCCGTATAAAGCTAAACTAATCGGGGAAGTTGATTTGATAATGTCATATTTATGAACTGTGCTGGACTAAATTTAGTCCAAAGAATTATTTTAAGTCCGATTGATCCCCTCCTTGCTTTCATAATTTCATTACATTTTAACAAACTAGCTGACAACAATGTAATGACTTGATATTTGTCAAGGGTTTTTGAGAGTTAGAATGTAGGATAAACTCGAACGTGTATTCTGTCAAAGTTTTAATCAACAGTAACGGCAATGACCTATCGTTATGGCTTTCTTATTCAGTTCCGGTATCAAAGTAGAACCACCGTTGAAAACATTGCTATTTTGAAACTGAATACATAACATCCTAAAACCTTAAAACAAAGTATTTTCCAATCTCCACGCAAAGGATTCTGGGTATCCTACGTCAACCACAATCACCTCTGCCATACCATTGGTTGACATTGTGAGAGATATCTCTCATGGCAGATATGCTTCGCGTACAAACGCAGTAATTGCAATGTAAAACTGTGTCAAACGTGTATAAATAGACTATATAAAAATAAAAAAGAGCTCGTGTGTTATTTTAAAAACATCATTCTTTGTTCACAAACGTTACAAGCAGACGACAAATGTAGTTCCGCAGTAAATGGAGGATGACGTGTGGCAGAGGTTATATCTGGGAACCAGTTATGTTCTCTGTGCCGGAGAGTGAGTATTTTCAGGCGCAATGATCACTAAAATTATTTTTTTTTAAAGTTATTGAACTTAAGGACTAAACACTGCAAAATAGCATTAACGCAAAGATAAACCTCAGGTAGGGCTAGTCCGTCCGAGAATCCTCTGCCATCAAACGCATCTTAGCATGGTCTCACTTTGGACGACAGGATTTTTGTACTAAGTTGAGGCAGACTGATGACCGAACGAACGAATGAACGAGTAGCATACTGAAATATGTATGTCCCCAATATTTAAGTTTGGGATGTATTCAGTAAAATGTAATGAAATTCATTGTCTTTTCTACGATTTAAAAACGACCAGCTTAAATCAACTCCGAATCTATAATGGACTTTTCAATAGTAATATATATTAAATTTGTTACCGACGACAATTTAAAATGGCAGGGGTGGGTTTGGGGGGAGGGGGAGCGGTGAGATTTAATTTTAATATGATTGAAGACTTTTCATAGTGCAGTAAACATGTTTTCAAAGACTAAAGAAAGCAAGCATATGTCTACCATGACATGTGGTCTTTTAACCAACGTTGATTTATCGTCATAATATTTAGTGTTTCCTCATAGTTTTGTGTGACACCTGCATGGACACGATTTTAATATATGTGGTCTCTCACGCAGGTTTAGCTGTAGAAAGCGTCACGCGGTATTATTATGCCCTATAAAATCTCAATTATGATGCAACATGATAAGGCACAGAATCCGATTATTAAGATGTCAAATTGAAAGAAAAAAATGTATATATTAAACAATTATCTCATATGATTAACACGTGAGTTTCATCATTTTTCCTGTAATTAAATAGTTGTACAAATAACTTTATATTTAAACTATAAAAAAATTGACAATATAGTAGATGTACATGCGAACAATTCTTAAGTTAAACTTTCAAGAATAAAGGTATTAATAAATATTTTAAATGTTATATCATTCTGTTTCCTAATTTATATGAAACAATAGCTACTGGTGTTTTTAGCTTCCTTAAAGCGGGTTTATTATGGATTACACAATTAACAAATTTACAAATTAACCATAATATTCGCTTTATTAAAAACATTTAAAACTATCTCTAAACTTGTACTCACTGTTTTAGAACCCAAAATCAGCTGTTTTCAGGTCGCGCGTTGTGGTTTTTAATAAATTGGACTTTTCAACATAATTTTCATCCTTACAAATAAACAGAAGTGTTATAATAGAAATAAGTACTTAAATATTTTCTAAAATAGGTTTAATGGGAACACAGGAAATGGAAATAGACGTGACGTTACCAGTGGGGTATCTGTAGGGTACTAACAGTCGTCCCATTAGTATCCGGTAATTTTCTTATTGGATGGGAGAGGATAAAATATTACTGGATGGAGAGAAGGTCTTATTTTAAAACTTTTAAAAACAACATTCCCCCTACCCGCTTTTCTTTTGGAACAAAATGTACTCATCTTCGTGAGGCCTCCAACTACATGTGAGAAGTTACTTGCTCACTTACAAACCATTGTATTAAGTAAAGGGTCCCCAGTTGGATGCCCCCAAACTTGAACTAATTTGTTTAAATTTGATGCGTTGAAGTAGTTTGACCAACAATAATTTTATAGTGATTTCCTGTAAACAGGTATTAAATTATCAGTAAAATCAACAATTCAAATAATGATATGGCCTACTTGTCCTTGAAAGATCTCGTTCTTAATAAATATAAAGCATACAATATTTGCTAATGTTATCAAGCTACCGTAAATAGGTATCGTGGTTTTTATTTAGAAGAGAGAGAGAGAGAGAGAGAGAGAGAGAGAGAGAGAGAGAGAGAGAGAGAGAGTCGTAATCAAATGAAAAATAATATGGTTTAAAGATTCCAGCTTGGACCTTTTGTGCCGGGGTTGCACATTATAACTTAACGAGATACTAAACCTCCCCCTATTTTGCTACATCCGTTCGATAAAGAAATGACCTACTTGTCCTTGAAAGATCTCGTTCTTAATAAATATAAAGCATACAATATTTGCTAATGTACATAGGAGGAAAAAATAACAACAATAACAACAAAAAAGAAAAAAAACACACACAGAACCACCACAAGCAGTCCAACATATAACGTAAATACAAACAATTAAATATAAATACATTAAGCAAATGAATTCTTCAAGAAAATCATTATTGCGGCTGGAAAGCGCGTGAATGAATTTTTATGATACAAAATGCAGTATCCATCAAAATAAGACCAGAAGACTTCGGATTACACGCATGTTCTAGCACTGCTTGGACAATACTGCGAGTGTTTCCGGGTCTCGACCAACAGAACTGCCTGACGCGTCCCCTTGTGGAGGATAGGGAAAGCCTTCTCCTTTTTTATTGGGGGGGGGGGGCTGTCAGGTTAATATACAGAAAGCCTGATCGCTTCCCATTAGTAGCTTATGCAGAGAATGCAACGCTGTTAGCACGTTAAAGCAGCTACAAATTCTCCATGTTTACTCAATTTTTTTAACCAATTTTTTTTAATTGAATGGTATGTAATACACTTATGAGCATTAATCATTTAAATATGAGACCCTTGTCTGTATTTCTAACATTCGTACTGAGACTGAAAACATGGAACAAACTCAGATTGTTTTTGTTTGATTGGCGTTTAACGCCACTTTCAGCAATTTTTCAGCTATATCATGCGTCCAGTTTTTAATTGGGAAAGGAAGCCGGAGTACCCGGAGAAAACTCCCGACCGGAGGTAGGAAAACTGGCAATCCTTGTCAATTAAGATTGGAGTCGAGTACACCATGCCCGCAGTAAGACTCGAACTCGTCACCTCAGTGTTGACACACCACGTGATCAATAGTAGACGAACTACCTTAACCACTCGGCCACCGAGGCCCCTGGAACAAACTAAGACCATTAAAAACCAATATTATTGTCTTTCCAAATATGTGCAATATGTGCAGTTAATCAGATAAATAAAGCAAATTACCATAAAGTGGCTCCTAAATTGAAATAAATTAATGGTAATTTGGAATGCGATAAAATTCAGAGAACCTATGAAATGTGGTGTTAAAGGGTGTAAGAATAATGGTCAATAAATGCAAGCACAATAGGTGTTGAACCGGGTTGATTTGTGTGAGAAAAATTGTCCAATTGTCCAAATATGTCTAGCCGAGGACCCATGTTGTATCCGATTTTGACAAAATATTTACTTATTTTTAAATAAATGTTTGATATTAACAGATGATATTAACAGGTATTGATAAGTAAATGATGGTATTAACAAAATACCAAACATCAAGAAAACTGTCAAATAACCAAACCAAGCACCAAGGTAACTGTCGAAATACCGAACACCAAGGAAACTGTCGAAATACCGAACACCAAGGAAACTGTCGAAATACCGAACAACACCAAGGAAACTGTCGAAATACCGAACACCAAGGAAACTGTCGAAATACAGAACACCAAAGAAACTGTCGAAATACCGAACACCAAAGAAACTGTCAAAATACCGAACACCAAAGAAACTGTCGAAATACCGAACACCAAAGAAACTGTCGAAATACCGAACACCAAAGAAACTGTCAAAATACCGAGCACCAAGGGAACTGTTGAAAACCGAGAACCAAGGAAACTGTCGAAATACCGAACACCAAAGAAACTGTCAAAAACCGAGCACAAACGAAACTGTCAAAATACCGAACACCAAGGAAACTGTCAAAAACCGAGCACCAAGGAAACTGTCAAAATAATGAACACCAAGGAAACTGTCAAAATACCGAACACCAACGAAACTGTCGAAATACCGAACACCAAGGAAACTGTCAAAATACCGAGCACCAAGAAAACTGTCAAAATACCTAGCACCAAGAAAACTGTCAAAATACCGAACACCAAGGAAACTGTCAAAATACCAAACACCAAGGAAACTGTCAAAATACCGAGCACCAAGGAAACTGTCGAAATACGACGAACACCAAGGAAACTGTCAAAATACCTAACACCAAGGAAACTGTCAAAAACCGAACACCAAGGAAACTGTCAAAATACCGAACACCAAGGAAACTGTAAATACCTAACACCAAGGAAACTGTCAAAACCCGAACACCAAGGAAGCTGTCAAAATACCGAACACCAAGGAAACTGTCAAAATACCTAACACCAAGGAAACTGTCAAAAACCGAACACCAAGGAAACTGTCGAAATACCGAACACCAAGGAAACTGTCAAAATACCGAGCACCAAGGAAACTGTCGAAATACGACGAACACCAAGGAAACTGTCAAAATACCTAACACCAAGGAAACTGTCAAAAACCGAACACCAAGGAAACTGTCGAAATACGACGAACACCAAGGAAACTGTCAAAATACCTAACACCAAGGAAACTGCCAAAAACCGAACACCAAGGAAGCTGTCAAAATACCGAACACCAAGGAAACTGTCGCAATACCGAACACCAAGGAAACTGTAAAAAACCGAACACCAAGGAAACTGTCAAAATACCGAACACCAAGGAAACTGCCGAAATACCGAACACCAAGGAAACTGTCAAAATACCGAACACCAAGGAAACTGTCAAAATACCGAACACCAAGGAAACTGTCGAAATACCTAACATCAAGGAAACTGTCGAAATACCTAACATCAAGGAAACTGTCGAAATACCGAAACAACAACAAGGCACGAACACATAACCTCATTGTTGTACGCACGTGTATGCGTATAGATGACAGAAGTAATATTGTGCAATCCAGCTAATACGTTAGTTGCATATCTGTGTATGCAAGATCAAGTAAAAATTAAATGTAAAAAAATATATATATAATAAGCAATTACTAGAATTATTTGTATAAATGTCAGTTATGTTAATTTTGTTATCACAGAATACCAATGAAGTAATCTTTCAGCGCTGCATAAATATAGTTCGATTTAATGAGTAGACAGCTTTACTTCAACTGATTAATGGAAACTGGATACCTAGAGAACAACTGTGGGAATAAAGAGGAAATATACTTGTAATATAACAAATATTGAAAGAATAAAATACGCTGTTTTCTACAATATAATAAACCGACGTGGTTATTTTTTTTCACAAGGTTTTGATTTGCGCTACAAATCATAAAAGTCTGTTGTGTTATAATTTACATATAATGTATAGTTGACGTAGGACATTTACCATATGAAGTAATAGGTAAAAATCCAATTTTTCATTTATGTATTACTTGACAAAATTCCTCAGTCATAATATATATTTCTTATACTATGTGGAAATAAAAACCGACTATAAGATAAGTTAAGTCAATTGCTTACAAATCAAATGACTTGGTGGAAATGAATATCAAGGGGCGGATGTAATAGTATTATGAAATCAAGATAAAACGAATTATATATGAACTTATCAATTTTACCCTATGTATTCATGATCATATTTAATTTATTTAAAAAAAAGGTTAAAAACAAACAATTAGAAAAAATGTATATATATTTACTTTGAGTAATTGTTTATGAAGTAGCTGCATGTCTTGTACCGATATAATGTATGAAATAAATGGTGAGTCTATAGTCTATGAATTTACCTCGGTTAATGAAGCTATATGCAGATATAGATTTGGCCGAGCGCTGGACAGTTCGGGCAAATGAGTGCCACAAAAGTGTGAGTTTGAATTTCGTTTAGGGTAAGAACAAAATTGGACAGTATTAATCTTACGAGGCTCTGTTGCTAGAAGGCTTCTGAAGAAGAAATAAAAGCACACACACTAACCCTGACCTTAAATTTCACAATCCGTATACTGATGATGGCTTGTGTCTAACAATTCTAAATACGGTGAATATTTGCATTAGTTAACCCTATCGAGCCTGAAAGTATCGTTATGGGATATCCATCTCTCAAATACAATATACATTTGTCAGTCATAGGTTGTCTTTCCTGATATAGGATATGAATTTTTCCTAGACATGACAATGAGTACTAACTCGACGGGGATCAAATTAGGGCAGGCACTGCTCACTAGAACGGAGCACCCGAGTGCATCTATGGTTTTTGTTGCGTTCGGGTTACTCACTTTCCGTTTTGTTGTGTTGTGTTTTTTTATCATAAATTTAGTACTTTATACTGAGATTTGTATATAAGGTAACTTCTAAGTATTTTAATCCATATCAAGCTAGTTAAATCAATATTATATATGATAAAAAGAATATGATATGAGCGTTTCCCTATCGCACCCCATATCATCCCTCGAGCAGAACTCTCTAGGTGATATTAACGCCTCGGGGTTGATAAACACATATGATATCTGATATGTAATATTTTATTATGCAAATACCGCTTTCCAAACACATTTTCTTTTCACAGCAAATCAATGAAGTACGCAATAAAAACTGGATTTAATGACAAACTGTATATAATAAGTAGAAATTTGACTTTTAAAAATGTCTAAAGGGACAATACGTCAAAAAAACAAAAAATACATGAAATTAATACACTCCTTAATTATGGTAAATAGTTGACAAAAAGTTGCGATAAGATGCATATATTGAACGAAATTCTTGACAACCTACTTCTTCAGTTTAATAGAATATGACATGTATGATTAATTTGCCGTTTCTGTGTATTCAGCACGACAACACGTTGACTGCAACAAAATCTGTATGAGATAAGCTCAGAAAGGAAGTTTTTATTTGGACGATTTGCATGCTTACTCCTAGTGTGGGCATTATTATAAATTTCTGAACGTTAAGGTTGAAAATAATTGTCAATATTTCTTACATCCATTTTCCGCGAGATTGATTAAGTGTTTGTACTGTTTAAAGTTGTTTGATTGGTACAATGATTCCCTTAACGTCGAGTGCTATATTCAGAACGAGAACAAGTTAATAAAATTAACGAATAAGATAAATAGGCATGCCATTTTGTCTAGAGAGGTATTTATAGTTGGGAAGGGACAGATAATTTGTCTGTTGTAGCATACTATTCTTTGACTGCAACACGAGTCGTTAACTAACAGGTGGGGCTGATTTTTTCAAACGTGTCCCACACTATTGTTCGTTGTAAAGTTTTCCGTATTACAAAATGACATCTCCAATCAAGTCAGGCTCGAACTCACAACTGATTTGTAGGTAAACGGACTTAATGCAATCACTGATGTCTGGTTATAATATTGACAAGTATTATACCACGCCTTTTACGAGTTAACATGTTTAAACAGAAGAGTCTCGTCTTGTATCACGCCAAGGTTGTTGTGTACTGTCGTATCAATACGAGACGCGTAGCGTTGAGTTGTTCTGAAGTGGAGTATATGCAACTGTCAAGCCGTGATAAAGTTAGAACAAACCTGAATGTTTAAAATTTAAAGTTATAGTATATTTACATAAAATTGAGTTCATAATTTTAACCTTAAGTTGGAATTAAAACCCATTGTATAGAAATAGGACCAACTTCACTGTCTTACTGTAAAGAACCCCTCACGTCCTTTCCAAGGTTTGCATAATACACAACCAACGTCTTTTTAATTTGGAGTTCAGTATGGAAAGTTCAACTCTGCACCACACAACACGTTTGCTATGAGTGGTATGTAGGCCGACTATTGTAACACTAATATCATATTCTTTTATCCTTACCGACGTATTTCGTTTTGTGCAATAAATTTATATATATTCGTCCTTTATTATTTCATCTTCGCTAAATAAGGGGTAGGATCGACTCTCTCCTTTTGTATCGTTTTGAGTTGCTAGCGAAGATGACAGTGTTGGTTAACGTGTTAATTTCATTAAACTCAATTTAGCGTCTTATAAACAAATTGATATACTTTCTGACAAAATAAACAAAACATCATAATAACAAGAGGAAAGCGTGAATAATCAAACAAGCGTATACTGATAGTTTATATTCAACTGAGAGACTTATAACCATGTTCCTAATGACTATAGAAGAGGGTCATATAGTTACTAATGAATATAGAAGATGGTCATATAGTTACTAATGACTATAGAAGTGAGCCGTGGTTACTAATGACTTTAGAAGAGGGTCATATAGTTATTTATAACTATAGAAAATGGTCATATAGCTACTAATGACTATAGAAGTTGACCATATAGTTACTAATGATTATAGAAGATGCTCAAATAGTTACTAATGACTATAGAAGAGGGCCGTGGTTACTAATAGCTATAGAAGAGTGTCATATAGTAACTAATGACTATAGAAGAGTGTCATATAGTAACTAATGACTATAGAAGAGGGTCATATAGTAACTAATGACTAGAAGAGGGTCATATAGTTACTAATAACTATAGAAGAGTGTCATATAAATGACTACATAAGAAGACCATAGGCTTTATATATAATGAACACAATGTTTGTCGAAAGTTGAAACTTGGTCAACTTAATCTGTTAGGCTCGGAATATTCAGCTTGAAATCAAATTACCTAAGTTCATTGTTATCAGTAAAATGTTGACACTACTTTAATTTTATTCATTCATATTATCATTTATTTTAATTTATGAACATCATGTAGTGTCATAATGAATAGTGAAAATGTATGAAAAAACATTTCCGGATTTAATAACTTTCTTTTAAAATGCTTCATAGGACTTGTACATGGAGTAGTTCACGTATACTATGTATTACTTACTGTAGTTTGTGATTGTGTAATGTCCGCAAGCCGGTAGAGCATGATGGAACACTATATGTTACATCCGGGTAAGGATCCCAACCCTCTAACCAAGGGAGATACATAAGTACTGGATTATGACTGGCTATGTATGCCTCCTGTAACAGGTATTGAAATTGTTAACCTGTGTGTTTACGTCAACAATACACGTCATTAAGTGCATTTATATTTTGATTTATTGGCTTGTTTCGTTTTGTAATTAATTATAAAACAATTTTATTGGTTAATATCATTATAAACGTGAATTTCGTAATTTAGTGTTTTTAAAATGTATTAAAGTTTGTGTATATCACTGTTATAAATACTTTGATTTCACGGTTTATATTTAAACCACGTATTTGCATCTATTTACAAAACAACAATCATCAACTTTATATAGCCCTTCGACTATACAAAAAGGGGGGGTGGGGGGTGGGGGGGGGGGGGGGTAGAATGCCGAGATAACATCCAATTTTATCCACATTTTGTACATCTACATGCATGTACTATGTTGTCTCAACTATACAGAACGAAGGATTTTTTATTCATGCATACCCAGATTAATGAAACTGAAAATGTGATATTACTTACTGTGCACTTTGTGGAAAAACTCCTCCATCATGTTTCATCGGATGTTCATTAAACTGTGCATGCACATTTGTTAGGTATTAATGTCAAAAAAGGTTCCGGATGAACTCTATGTGCAGTTTTAAACATCTAAGAAGCATCAGAAGTAGGCAGTGCAATAACAACTGTATGTACACAATTAAAATAATAATAAAAGAATAATAAAAGAAGTAGGAAACAAGACATGAGAGGTTTCTACATGTGGAAGCCTTGTAAGAAAAAAAATATGATCACCCACGGTCATCTATTTAAAACTGTAATTGGATGTCACATAACCTTATTAACATCACAGGGGAGTAGTAGGGTATGATGTTCAACGTCGAATGCCTGATTAAAGCCCCGGTCACAACCCGCCGTACTTTCAAGTGCGTGCTGTCTACCTGCAAAAACGTGGGACAAATTCAGGGATCCTCGCGTGGCGAGTACCGCCTCCGTACGAATTTGGGAGCACGCAGACACGCCGTAGCATTTTTAGTACATGCAAAACTTTCTCTGCGTTTGAGCAGGGGGCGGGCTATGGGTTGACCCCAGTTCGGTGACGTGCATGCCCTGTACGTCCACGAGCGCATAACGCACTGCCTCCGCCAGTCTTTTTGAAAAATCCTATTGTCCGTGCCGCGCACGTAATAAGTGCGTGGTCCGTGCGTTGTCTGGGCGTGGTCCGTGCTTCCTTAGTTCAACTGTCAAAAACGCGCACAGAACTCAGGAGGACCTTACCGAGCAAGTATGTGCTCCGCACTTACAATTCACGGTGTGCACACTGACCTCTGCGGTATATAAAAGTAGAGCCGACAGATTAGTGCCATCATTTTGCATCAGCAGAATTCGCAATATCTCATGTTGTAGGGGCGGCAGCGGTGTTTTCTGAGGAGCATCGATAGGTCGTCCTTATAAATATCACCCAAACATCCACCGAAAATAACTCACGTTCACCGCACTTGCACGCACTTTCAACGGGCGAGCGAGTAAGTACACCGTACGTGAGCAGTACTGCCTCCGTACGTTGACATGGAAATCGCACGGAGATCTTGCGTTGTAAGCCCGTTGTCAGCACGTACAACTCACTTAACACATACGGAACGTACGATGCACACAACATTTAACTCCTATACGTGGCGTGCGAGCCACGTACTCACACCTTGCGCAACCGTTAGTGTGACGTTCATGCTCTCTGCTCTTGCCACGTCCGACCCAAAAAAGTCGCGAACGTAACCTCCGCAGAACACGTACGGACAAAAAAGACGCAAGGCGGGTTGTGACCAGGCTTAAAGGAAGATCTGTGTATTGTGTTTTCTTTTTAAGACATGTATGACTCTTCACACAATGAAGTTTACAACCAGGCATTTTTATATTGTGCATTTGACTATAGAAAAAAAGGTAGAAAAATTGAAAAATAGAATGGAACAATCCACACAGTAGTGTGATAATCCAAACAATATAATGAGACAATCCACACAAAAGTGTAAAAATCCAAACAATATAATGGGACAATCAATAGAATTAACCTTCCGCATAATAGAATGAACAATCCACACAGAGGTGACGAATATAGAACAGAGGTGCCAATCCACGCTTTAGAGATTCACATTATAGAACTGAAAATCCACACAATGGATGAACAGGTGACCAGCTATGTGTAGATACCGGGTCATTCATAGATTACAAATTAGCGAAATAGAACGCAAAAAAAATTAACCAAGTAATTTCCACAAACCATAACAGAAATTTGAATTCTTAAATTATTTGCGTGATACGAAACACTTAAATTTGTGTGCATTTGTTTTTGTTAATTATATTACTGTCGCCGGGTATTTTATACCATAGGGCAAATAAACAATGAACCAGTTTTTAACTGCAAATATATATGGAGGTGCTATAAAGCAACCTTCAGTGTTACGTCTTAAGTGCAAAGTGAATCTCAGGTAACAATACAGGTAGGTTAATTAGTAGAAAATCATGCTGGCGGGAAAAGTGTTAAGAATCGATACGTAGTCGTCAGTCAAGCGTCAAGAACAAGAACATGATTATGATAATGAATATGAAATGAATATGGTTTTGATAAGATGGAAAACATTTTAAACAAACACATAAAATAAACACATTATTCCCCGTGACACAGTCCCCCCACTGCAAATATATATGGAGGTGCTATAAAGCAACCTTCAGTGTTACGTCTTAAGTGCAAAGTGAATCTCAGGTAACAATACAGGTAGGTTAATTAGTAGAAAATCATGCTGGCGGGAAAAGTGTTAAGAATCGATACGTTGTCGTCAGTCAAGCGTCAAGAACAAGAACATGATTATGATAATGAATATGAAATGAATATGGTTTTGATAAGATGGAAAACATTTTAAACAAACACATAAAATAAACACATTATTCCCCGTGACACAGTCCCCCCACTGGACAAAATTCGTCCCCGAATCAAAATTTAAATCTTCGTCGTAGTACATGTGGCAATGCCGCACTATACACGACAACAGACGGTAAAAGAAAACAAATATAAGTAAAACTAAAGTGATGCATAAATATATACATAAATAACAATACATGTCTAGTCAAGCCATGATTTTTAACTCATTCTTTCTGATAACTTTCTGTAAATGGTCATGCCATTTTAATCCGATGTCGTCTGACGGGTGCACACCATCCACCAATTTTCCATATTTATAACGTATTTTGCCATTAGCACATCGTTGATTTATGAAGCTATGGAAAAATGGTGTTGAAAACCCATTTTCACTATTTAATGCGGTTATTCTTTGGTTAACAACCACCAGAATGGAGTTCAGTCTGTCTTGCATGGCAGCATATTGGGAACTGTATTGGAGATAGGTAGTTTTTCCCGCAGTTAACCTATGATTATTCCACATTTCAAAATTATAAGTACAAATTGTGGCAAATACAGAGTGACTACCAATGAGTTTCAACTCATTAGCTACCTGATATAATTTCTGAATGTAACTGTCAACAATCGACTCCTCCGTACACTCCATATCAAGAAAAGACTCTTCATATAGTGGACGCCTATTTTTAGAACGTTTACATATATCAGGGATGCCACAAACAAAATACACTATTTTTGTTCCCTCAACCGACAACAGTCGATGTTTCACTGCCGCAAACAGATTTAAAACTTTACCACCCGGAAATACTTTTACATCAGCACATTCCAAACCCAAAAGACATCTTCCTCTACTAGTGCAATACACGAGAGAATTCATCATCTACCAAAATAATAAAACAGCAAAAATAAAATCTCCTATCCAATTACAGTAGACAATTGAGATAGGTGGCAATGCCGCGCTACTCAATTGAATCACAGTCATAGAATGAAAATAACTAATAATAAACAAAATCACCAAAGCGATCGGGAGGTTTTGAAGCTCTATTACTTCTACGAACTACAGGGCTTTGATCTAAATCGACCCGATCATCTGATAAAATACTATTCCTATCATAATGAACACTTGAGTCCACTGAATTTAAATCTGTAACATCCACAACCCTAAAACTATCATCAGCATTCAACCGACCTCCGGAAACGGGTACCACTGGAGTATGATCAGATAAATTTGATTCGTCAGCCGACGATTGATTCTTGTCCGATTCGGCTTGTGGAATATTTTCTGCTGGTGCTTGAATATACGCGGGATCAAACGAAGGAGCTAAAGGGTTTAGTACAATATCTGAAACGCGTTTTGACGGTACCAAATACAGATCATCCTCTTCGGAGTCGCTGAATTCTTCCGGAAATTGATTAGTTACGGATTCGACCTCCTGTTTTCTGACCGTCGACGACCTCCGAAGACGTGATCTCGATAAATCGACGTCGTGTAATGGGAGTGAACCAATAGGTAGAAGTAAGTTTCTATGTACTGTCTTAGTTTGTCTAGAACCGTGCTCGCGTTTGATCACATAAACAGGTATACCTGGATCAGGCTGAGACTGAATAATAAACGGACACCGATTCCATTTATTCGCAAGTTTATGTTTGCCACGTATTCCGACATTTTTCATTAACACGCGGTCGCCTGGACATAAAACCGAACTCCGCACTTTCAAATCATACCTTACTTTATGGCGTCTACTCGCTCTCTCTGACGCATGTGCAGCCGTTTTATAAGCGAATTCGAGACGATTTGCTAGTTTTTCCACATATTTGTCGCGGGACCGGTCGGACAAATCATCCGTTTGCGTTCCAAAGAATGCATCTATAGCTAACCGTGGATGCCACCCGAACATCAAAAGGTGTGGACTATAACCAGTGCTTTCGTGTCTCGTAGCGTTATACGCGTGAACTAACGGCATTACATAGCTACGCCAATCCGATTTCTGGTCGTCGTTCAACGTTCCTAGCATATTTAGAAGCGTCTGATTAAAACGTTCAGTCTCGCCGTTACCTTGCGGGTGATATGGTGTCGTACGAGATTTCGCAATTCCAGCTAGTTTACATAGTTCATGTATAACCTTCGACTCAAAGTTACGACCTTGGTCACTGTGTAAACGTGCTGGAAAAGAATAGTACTGGATGAAATTTTCCCATAAACACTTGGCGGTAGTATACGCTGACTGATTTTTCGTCGGGATAGCAATCGCAAAACGAGTGAAATGGTCCGTCAATACTAAAATATTCTCAAAGCCACCTTTTGACATTTCTAGTTTCAAAAAATCTAGACACAACAACTCTAACGGCTGAGTAGACTCAATACTAACCATTGTAGCTGACCTTTTGTCTTTCGACTTCCTCAAAATACAGTTCGAACAATTTTTCACCTTCGCCTCAACATCCTTATCCATACCTGGCCAATAGAATCAGATAAAGAGTTCTATCGCGTCCTTGATGCCCAACATCATCATGTAACCCTACTAATGCAATATCACGGTACACCTGCGGTAGAACTAACTGTTGGACCATTTCCCCGTGCAATTGACAAGACCTATACAGAACACCATCTTTTAATGATAACTTTTTCCACTCATTTAATAACCGTCGAACCTCTTTTGGTAAATGAGCAAGCTTTCGTCTTGATGGCTTTTGACCTAAGGATACGATATCAATCACCCGAGAAATACATGTATCCGACCTTTGCTCATCAGCCCATCTGATGTCACTAAAGGAAGGGTTCAAAACTGAGGACAGATTTACAGGATCAGTAGTCTGAGCTAATAACAGACAATCGATCTGCCCCGACCCCGGTACAATCATAGCAGTGCATAACGCCTTTACGACCTTTTCATCTATACAATGAGAATCTGAGTGTATCCTAGATAGAATATCAGCATCAACATTAGCCTTGCCTGATCTGTATGTAATCGTAAAATCATAATCAGCCAATGAAGCCACCCAACGCTGCGACGTAACGTCCAGTTTAGCTTTTCCTAACACATAAGTTAGCGGATTATTGTCAGTTCTGACTTCAAAGCGGCTACCCATAAGATAATCATGAAACTTATCGGTGACAGCCCACTTTAAAGCCAGAAATTCTCGTTTATGTGCTGGATAAAGCTTCTCTGAACCGCGAAGACCCCGACTGGCATAAGCAATTACACGGTCTTTGCCATCTTGATGCTGATACAAAATCGCCCCTAGCCCATTACCAATTGCATCGGTATGAACCACAAACGGAAGAGAATAATCGGCATACGCTAAAATGGGAGGATTGGTAAGCTTTTCTACGAGAATATCGCGTGCTTGTTGTTCCACGTTTGTCCACTTCCATGGAACCCCCGTTTGTTTAACCTTCGACCCCGTTTTACCTTTCTTATTTGTGCATTGTCCGATTAGAAGATCGTTCAAGGGCTTGGCTATTTTTCCGTAGTCCTTGACAAATTTTCTGAAAAATGAAGTGAAACCCAAAAACTTTCTCAAATCTTTGACATTTTTAATCTGAGGCCAATTTTTGATTGTTTCAATCTTCTCACTGTCTGGTTTTATACCGTTCTCAGACACTATAAATCCCAAATATTTTACCTCCGTACGGAAAAACTCACATTTGCTACCCTTCAGCTTCAATCCGTTCTCCTTTAAGCGACGGAATACACCCTCTAACCTGTCTAAATGCTCATCTACGGTTTTGGAAAAAATTATGACGTCATCTAAGAAAATAAGACATTCTCGTAAGTGCATCTCTCCCATGCATTTCTCCATCAATCTTTGAAAGCACGCTACTGCGTTAGTTAACCCGAACGCTAATCTATTGCATTCAAAAAAACCGAAAGGTGCGACAGAAAAGACTGTCTTATACTTGTCTGATTCCTTGATTCCGCATTGCCAGTAGGCCGATCTTAAGTCGATTTTTGAAAAGTATTTTGCTCCTGCAAGACAATCGATGGTTTGGTCGATGCGTGGAGTAGGATATTGATCACGTATTGTTCTACGATTTAAACGACGAAAATCTATACAGAACCGTTGCGAGTTGTCTTTCTTGCGGACAAGCACGACATTACTAGAAAACGGACTAACTGACTCGCGAATAGCACCAGACTCTAACATGTCTCTAAGATGTTCACGTACCTCGTCATACATAGCCGGAGGAATATGGCGATAAGGTTCCCTAAATGGCGTATCATCGCTGAGCTTAATCTCATGCTCCACCAAAGTAGTGTAACCAAGATCCTTTGGACCGGTTGAAAATACCGACTTCCACCTCGTAATAAGCTCCCTTAGTTTTAATTTGACTTCATCAGAGACCGACTCGTCAATTTTTATACCCAACGTGTCAATTATGCCATCACCTTCAGCGCCTAATTCCGAACTTCCGGTAGGGAAATCTTGACAATGTTTTGGTTGATTCGCGTCAAACGGATCTACGTGTCGCACAACCTTTGCTTCACTAATACCACACAGAACAGACTTGGGTTTAATCTTTACAACCCTAGCGGTCATATTACATAATCTTACCGGAATCCTACACTTACCTTCCTTACGAAGTTCTACAACCCTAGGACAAACCACCACATGATCTGAAAATTGAGAATCTCTATTCTCGGTAACCACTGTAACACCTGACCGGAATTTGTTGCCAACAATTCCTGAAACTGTCTTAGTGGTCATAGGCATGAGTGTTATCGACCTCTTGTTGGTTGAGTGAACAAGAATAGAATTGTCACTTGCAAGAGTGGACAAAGCTACATCCCACTCCTTGGGTACAATCTGACCTTCAACTACGCTGGCTCTACAAATTCCGAGTACATTGGTGCCCAAAACTAATGGGACCTTGTTATTGTACTCCGTTGCAGCAACAACTAACATGGGAACCGGAAAAGGTATCCCGTTTAAAAAAGGGATATTTAAATCGACGTCTACATAACCTAAGTACGGTAAAGAATCACCATTGGCTACACTAATTGATATAAAATCCTTAAACTTTTCAAAATAGGTGAAGGGTTGAGCCTTTTTAACAGGGGTTCAGCTATGGTTGAAATCATGGAACCGCTGTCCAAAAGAGCTCTGCATTTAAACATGTTAACCGAAACATCTGCTTCGTTTGCACTACCTATAAGCCTATTGTACAGATTACTACATTTAATGGGGCTAGCTGTACTTTTATTTGAGTCCCCAATATGCCCCGCATTAGAGACCCGATTTAGTTTAAAGGTCGATCACTTTGGACTGACTGATCTCCACTCTGGTGATCACTAGAACCACTAGGCGTGTATTTACCTCTACCTCTACCTCTCTGAAATCGACCTTGGCGTCCTTGATACCCTCGCCAACGCTGCCCGTCATCATTTCGAGTACCACTGTTGTGGTCCTGTAATTTCCTAATCTCCGTATCCATTGAATCCAATCGCTTACCAAAAGCATCTAATTTTTTTAGAACTTCCGTAAGCTTTTGAACCTCAACAGATATGGAATCGTGCTGAACACGAGAGGACCTGCCTTGAACTGGACGCGAAGAATTGTTCAGGTCAAGCTCAATGGCACGAATTTCTCGCAAGAGGCTATCAAAATCTTTCACAGTATCAAATTTATGCCGACTAGCATTTCGCAAGAGAGGATCACAGAGTCCCGACCAAAATTTAGATTTCAGCATTTCGTCTCACGATTCGAATTTTATATGACCTTTGTCAATAGCAGACTGCAGAATAGATTCTAATTTCATTCCGTATTCCGCTACTGACTGCCCTGGTTTCTGTGACTCAGTGTAAAATTGCTGCAAAAGGGCTTCACTGCTATAGACATTGCCATAGACTCCCTCTAATTTGTCTAAAATTTGCTCTGGAGTAGCAGACTCGAGCATTGCCAACAAAAGGTTTCTAGCCTGACCCTTAAGCGCATTTCTCATGGATTGTACCAAAACAGTGTTTTCGTAATTGCTCTCCCTCATAATGCACCTTACCTCATATTTCCAGACATCAAATGTGGTTTCCCCCCTTTGATCTCCAGAAAATGTGGGTATCTTTGGTCTTTGTAAATGAGTGCTAGCCGATTGAATCCCACTCTGGTTTTGTGAAATGGGTACAAGAGAATATTTACGGACTGGGGTAGGAGGGGGAACCTTTTCTCTAATATGACCTTGTTCCCGATCTTGACCTTCTTCAAGTTTAACCTTGGAAATGGGAGTGCTATGTCTCTGCAACATGGCAAACTCTGACTCAGTTACAACCTTGTACGAAGTATGTTCATTCAAGTATTTAATCATTTTGCCTATATCTGGACCACTGATATGTTCGTCGGATTCAGTATCAGTGTGTTTTAGATCAAACTTATCCGCACCCGTGGCCATTTTAATGTATTATTATATAATATATATAAGCTCAAGTGATTCAAAGATGCAAAACAGGAATTATGAGATGATGTAATGAATGATTAATGAAAATGAATGATCTTACCACAGTCAATATAGGTCAATTAATAAAAAGAAGGAAAGTAGTGCTGTACAGTTGAATCCGTGACTTTTACTCTGGCATGCAGCAGACTACAAAATACATAAATATACATTAAATGAGAGTCTCAAGTTAAATGTTCTGGTCAAATTAATCAAAATATAATAATATACATATACGAAAAAAATATTATGACAAAACAAATTTGTACAAAAGTAAAATATTTTACTGTACTCTAGCACTGAATAATTGCGGACGTTCACTGTTTTTTTTTCTATACGGATTCTTGTAAATCGAAAACTCAAATGTCAAGTAACTACCACGATGAGTTGATTAATGTATAAATGACGAGTTGCGCAAAAATGGGAACTATGACTCCATTCTTCGTCGGACGTAATCACATATTTTAATGATGCATCATTTTTTTAACACAGCGCTGCTACATAAATAATGTCCTTGTCGAGCTTACTCTATGCTATCGCCATGTGCGAAACTCATAAATATCTCTGACAAATTTCATAATTTCCAATATAATTTCACTATTGTCACATTATAAATAATTCGGATAACTCGCATTACCCACATAAATGGACAAAATAGCTTCTGACGATCCGTCTCCGTTATATAAGTCGTTGAGCCAAAATTACTAGGAAGGCCAAACGGAAAATAATATGTTGACGTCGTTGAGCCAAACTATTGTTGATTAAAATTGGAAAATGTGTGCAGTGGGAACTGGGATCTCGGTGGAACCTCCAAAATGTCGCCGGGTATTTTATACCATAGGGCAAATAAACAATGAACCAGTTTTTAACTGCAAATATATATGGAGGTGCTATAAAGCAACCTTCAGTGTTACGTCTTAAGTGCAAAGTGAATCTCAGGTAACAATACAGGTAGGTTAATTAGTAGAAAATCATGCTGGCGGGAAAAGTGTTAAGAATCGATACGTTGTCGTCAGTCAAGCGTCAAGAACAAGAACATGATTATGATAATGAATATGAAATGAATATGGTTTTGATAAGATGGAAAACATTTTAAACAAACACATAAAATAAACACATTATTCCCCGTGACATTACGAATAAAGTTGGCAGTTTACCACCAAGGACCACACAATTAGATTACCGCCAAGGACCACACAATAAATCATTACTTGGTATTAGTAAAATAAATATATGCATTTGTTGTCATATCTTGTTCTTGGAACGTGTTTAATGTGGTAAATGGACAGACCTTGATGAATGATCTGGGGATTTGGTGTTACCTTGAAAGGACATCGATTTCTGAGAAGTAGGGGAAGGTTGTTTAACGAATCACTGCGTTTTATTCATTGTAAAGAACCCACATGCAGTCGTCAAATTTAAAAATTAAATAAAACTTCAGTCTTTCGTTGAAAGAACAAGAAAAGCTTGAACATAAAACAATTCTAGTTTCATAACATTACTTTAAATAGATTGTTTACGTTTATTTTACGTTTTCCTAAGTTGGTGTCACGTGGACGGCTATTGAACATATTTTACCTTCACCTTGCACTGGATCTTACAGATGGTTTAGTTGTTTGTTTACTTATGACAAAGCAAGTTATAACTCAGTGCAGTTACTAAATATAAATATATAGCATAACTTATTGCCGGTAGGTTTGCTCAACTCTAACGATTTGCGAGTATTCCTGTTGAAGGTCGTGAGTTTTCAGCTGTTAGCAGGCTTCCTCGCTGTAAAACTGGACACTGTGATATAGCTGACAAATTGCCGAAAGTGACGTTAAACTACAATCAAAAGACAAAACAAGCATACTTAATTTATTGAAACATATTTTTTCCAATCACATTTATTTTTCTTTGGGTAAACTGTTTGCATACATGTATAGTCCTATATAATATTTTTTGAGTACTTTGTTTTTTCCAATTGAATGTAAGTTAATTTAAAAATGCAATCATTATTGTTCAGCAATGCAACAATTAAAATTTGTTACCGATAACAAATGTTTCTTGTGTTTTCGCAAAACAAGCTGATGTTTATTTTATTATTTTAATAATTACGTATAACGAAACATACAAAGATCTTCATGAAACTTATTCCAGGAATTCTAGCATGTCAGCATAAACAGGGCGTCGTGTGGCATTGCTATGGCCCAGTTATTTTATATGAAATTTATGTAACTTTTAAATTAGAAGTTAATGTTTTAAAGAGGCTTTGAAACTGTTTGAATTATTTTAATTTCCGAATACAGTCTTTAGAAAGAGAGAAATTTACTGCATGTGCTTAATTTGTCTTGTCATAAGTAAAACATGTGGTCACGTGCATGTGGTAATGAACTTTAAATCTGGGATTAACATTTATAAAAGGTTTCTATGAAATTAAATGAAAACGACCCTTAAGAAGTCATAAAGGTTGTCAAAATGCAAGTTTTTTGGAATAAACTGTTAAATAAACATCCTGTACAAGTTTATGCCACAAGCACTGAGATTTACTTGAATTGACTTTCCATGAGTAATTTGATACTTTTTTTCCAATAATGAGACAGCGTGGTACTTATTTTTAGCCGGTTGATATATCCTTGTCTCAACCCGTGGATGAGATAAGAATTTCATGCTCCTTTTTCCGTAAAAATGTATTGTGACGTCAGATGTCGGTTCAGCAATAAAAATTTTAAAATATTTGCTTTAGTTGTGTTGGTTTATTATGTTTTTTTTTTAAATATTAACCTGAAAACAACATATCTGAGCTTCCATGACCCAATTTATACCACAATATGATAGCGGTAAACATCAAAACAAACACCGTGACGCAACATGTGTACTCTGGAGATTACGTTCAGGGTAGATAACTCTATTTGTTGTCATATTCCAACAGGACAGTACCGGATTTTTTTAACGAATTAGTGAGAGAATCAAACACCGGTGAGTAGGGCAAGACGGGAAAATCTCAGACACCCGCGTGAAAGATGTATTTGGTCTCCAACTCGGCAGAGCCTCGGTGGATAGCAGAAATCTTTTTTCTTTGGTGTAAGATTTTCCCGTCTTGCCCTCCCACCGGTGTTAGCTCCTATATTTCTCACCAGAGCTGCAGATTATCATGACGTCCGATTGTTATGACGTAATGGGCGTCACAGTCAGTATACGCAAATGACACCAAACATACTGAAGAAATAATATCACAGGTGGAAAGGCGAGACAAGAAAATCTCAAACCCGCGGGCAAAGATTAATAGGTTTTTCCATACGTTTTTGGGAAAGACCAGTTGATCTTTTATGTCTTTTCGCGAGTGGAGCGCAGATGAACGAGTTAAAAGACATAAAAATTTCTATAACGAGTGAAATATTACACGGGTTTTCCCAAAAGTGCATGAAAGTACCTATTTCTTCCGTAAACCAACAACCTTTACATCGCTATAACCTATAGACTCTCCATTGTTGTAGACTCCATTGTCTCTGACATCCAATCAGAGCGACGGAAAGAAGAACGTCAAACAAGAACGTTGCTATGCTTCCATAACAACGTTCTTGTTTCTGGCGTTTTTATTGGATGCCGCAGCAAGTACAGATGTTTGCGCATGAGCTCATCTGTACCAGAAATCGGCCATTTACGGAAGAAATCTGTTTGTCCAATCCCTCGACAGAACCTCGGGATGGACAAGATATCTTTGCCCTTAGGTTTGAGATTTTCTTGTCTCGCCTTTCCACTTGTGATAGATATATAGGATCTAACACCGGTGGGAGGACAAGACGGGAAAATCTAAGACACCCAAGTGAAAAGATTTCTGGAGCTCAAAAGAAATCTTTCACGCGGGTGTCCGAGATTTTCCCGTCTTGCCTTACCACCGGTGTTTGATTCTTTTTCTCACTTATTCCTTAAAAAAATCCGGTTTGGTTCTGGTGGAAGATGGCAAAAACAAATAGAATTATCTACCCTGAACGTAATCTCCAGTGTACACATGTTGCGTCACAGTGTTTGTTTTGATGTTTACCGCTATCATATTGTGGTAAAAATTGGGTCATGGAAACTCAGATATGTTGTTTTTCATGTTAATATTTAAAAAAAAACATAGTTAACCAACACAACTAAAGCAAATATTTTATAATTTGTATTGCTGAACCCACCACAGTTGACGTCACAATACATTTTTACGGGAAAAGGAGCGTGAAATTCTTATCTCACCCACGGGTTGAGACAAGTATATCTCAACCGGCTAAAAATAGGTACCACGCTGTCTCGTTAGTGAGAAACAATTTGTCTCAACCCGTGGGTGAAATAAGAATCTCTTGCCCCCTTTCTCGCAAAAATGTATATTTTGACGTCAAATGTCGGGTCATCGATAAAAATAATATTGTTTTGTTTGTTTGATGCTGTTTTAACGCCACTTTCAGCAATTCTTCAGCTATATCATGGCATCCAGTTTTTATTGGAGGAGGAAGCGGAGAAAACCCCCGACCTGCGGTAGGAAAACTGGCAATCCTTGTCAATTAAGATAAAAATAATAAAGTATTTATTTAAGTTGTGTTTGTTTACTCTGCCTCTTTAACATAGCATTACACATATAATAAAACAATAAAAAAACAGTAAAAAGCAAAACAAAACCAAAAAAGCAAATACACAAACAAGCAAACAAACAAACAAAAAAAAAAGAAAAAGAAAAAAGAAACACGTAATAAATGTATGCTGGAGGTTACTTTCAGGTAGATAAATCTGTTTGTTGAATCTTCCAAAAAGATTTTTTAAACGAATCAGTGAGAAGTAAAATAAAACATCGATAGGAGTTAAAGACGGGATATTCTCAGACACCCGCGTGAAAGATTTCTTTTGGTCCCCAACTCGGCAGAGCTTCGTTGGTGACCGGCATTCTTTTTACTTTGGTGTTTGAGATACTGTTTTTCCATCCTACTGGTGTTAGAGCATTTATTTCTCAATTTAACTAATCAAGTATGCATTGGCTTGCAGTGAGTAAACTGGTTGTTTTTGGAATAGACTTATTTATACCACAAGGTCATATGAGGAAAAACATATATTTCATGTTGATATTCTGTCAGGCGTTAAGGTGTCAGAATTTTTGTCAGAAATTAAGAATTTCGCACACGAAACAGCTGATATAGATCGATGATTTTGTTTAATCTGATCAAATTATCAGACAATTGTAAATGGAGTACACAGAGCATATATATAAAACCACATTTCCATTACATGTTGTACACATAGATCCATGTAAAATGTCACACGGTTTTATTCGCTCAAACAGGACCACGCTCTGTGTTAGATTAGATTAAACATATTGATAATAATTTAATGCAAACTACCGTGTCCTGACCCTATAACAAGATCATATACCCATAACGTCTTCATTTTGAGATTCCCGTGCATTTTATGACTGTCGTTGCTTGTATTTAAGGCTGTTTTAAGTAAGGAAAGCCTTGAGGTGTTAAATTGAACTTAATATGGCAACTGTTGAATAAAGAAAGATAACTCTGTTTTAGCCTTGTTTTAAAAAAAAAACATTTTACATCAGCAGTGACAGATTTAAAATTTGACTTAATGTCTAGATTAAATTGACTTCATCGACAAAAAAAGAAATTATCCCCAGTGCAAGATCATTTGCACTTCGTGATAGTTTTCATTGTTGATCGCCTTCCGTTTTTAATAGACATAAAAATAACTGGTACTTTTTTCAGTTTCTCTCGTAATGTTTGTAAATGACTACACCTGTGTGTTTATACATGCAGCAACTTTAAACATGTGTGAAACCAAGCAGAACAAATATTACAATTTTATGTCACTTAAGCGAGTAAAGTGTATTAATTTTCCCCGCCGTAAGTACAGCAGTATTGTGTTTGTTGCAAAATTGTTGCAAATAGACTGAAAACACTCGATTAAAATATAATCTTTCATGCACTCGATATGAATCATCACACGCTTTTCTCATCTGTTTTTTTTTCAGCTCACCTGACCGAAAGGGTCATTTGAGCTATTGGCAGCACTTGGCGTCCGTCGTCGTTAGTCGTCGTAGTCGTCGTTAACTTTGCTTTAGAAACCTTCTCCTCCAAAACTACTTAAAGGATTTCTTTGAAACTTTGCACACATCATCAGTAAAATGCCCTCTATCAAGTTTGCGGAAATCATGGCTACAGACTAACCAACATGGCTGCCTCGGCTAAAAATAGAACAGTGGGGTCAAAATAAAGTGTTTGCCTTACAGTTCAAAAAGTATAATAGATACAGGAACACCATAAGGGCCTTCTTTCTTTAGCATCAAAAGCTCTACAAAATACTCTATTGGTTTGAAGATGTATGATGAATTGTAGGAGTTATTGCCCTTTAATTGTCGAAATTGATTATGTCTGGCATTTGTGCCTCAAAATCTTGAAAATTAATAGGACGAGAAAAAAGTAAGCATTGCTTAATTCAACTCTATGAAAGCTACAAAAATTACTTTAGGGTCAAGATTGTCTGATTAAACGTTTAGAAGTTATTCTTCTTGAACATTATTTAAATGAATTTTCATTGATGTAAAACAAAAAAAAATTCTCCTCTTTAACCAAGGAAAGGACTGCTTTGAAACATTGCACACATCATTTTAGTATGTCCTCAGCCAAAATTGTGCAAATTATGACAGCTGACTACCAACATGGCTACCTGGAATTAAAGCAGAAAAAAGGGGGGCGGAGTGGGGGTCAAGATAGTTTTGGCTATTAAAAAAGTGTAACAGATACAGCAAATGTAAGGTGAATCTCCTTCCTAAGCATCCAAAGCTCCTCCTTATAGTAGTTATTTCCCTAAAAAGGTCAAAATTAATGAATTTTGCAGAAGTGTTAGACAATTCCTTATAGGAAAGAAAAGCTGGATAAAAAAGATTTGCTTGGTTTCAGGTGCATATGAGCGATACATGCTCCGGGAGCCTCTAGTTTCATATTCCAGCGGTGTTATTTATACATGCACTTGTATGCGGACGAACTGATTGAGTCCGCATAATTCACAAAATATGTTTTCTTCAGTTTCTTTTAAAAAGTGGTCAGCCATTGTAATATTAAGATCACTATCTTTTTCAGGTCACTACTAAGTTGGCAAAACTTTAGTACTCTGATATGATTTTAAATGCATGTTTACACCATTTTTGTCTTCTGGTGATTTTGACTGTGTTAAGCATATACACAGAAAGGAAGAATCATCATTCTTCCTTTCTGTGTATATGCTTAACACAGTGCCATAAAAAGTGCCATAAATGTCCGAGTCCTAATCACCTTATTTATGAGTGTACGAATGACTGGGTATGCAGGACCTGCAACGCAATGGGCCACAAAATGATAGACTGTCCTAAAGTTCTTTCAGAGGAAATACCAATTGAGAGCTCTGAATCAACAGGTGAAAACAATGATAATGGGAATCAGGTGGCTAATTCTAATAATAACTACACTACATGCAATAGTATTACAATTACTGATAAAGCACAAAGCTCAGAAGCTCAGCTAAAATCCATTAACACAACACCAGTAAACAGTGGTGCAGCTAAGCATGGTGATACAAAGTCAAGTAAAACAAATAGTGCTAGTAATAAAGACAAAACTCAAACACATATTGATAAATTTGTATGTACACCGCAACCACCAGTTAGACAGGCACCAAGGCAGCACACACCACCTACTCCACCCATGTATGATGAAACTGCAGGCAAAACTGGAGCTAAAAAGCTCAGACCTTAAGTGTGTTTCGTTATTTGCTATATATTCATTTTATCTTAGATAAAGCAATTAAAAAAAATATATAAAAAGTATACATGTACTTGTATAAAAAAAAGGTACAGCTCTGTGACAGAGTAAAAAAATGTATGGCTGTGTGTTTTAATTTAATGATAATCATTGTTGTGGCTTTAAATTATATGTGTTATCAAAGCAAGAGGTTTCATGTAAATATTGATTTATTGAGAACAATTAGAAAACTGTACCCAGACAGAAGTGTTACATTATTAATACATGTAAATTTTCAATACAATAGTCAGCTGATTAATGTTTACCAAACATTGTCAAAGTGGATTCCACATAGACTATTTTTAGCACAAACTATAAATAAGGAGCATACAGTTTCAAATCTCGTTTACAAATATTATATTGTAAAAACTGAAAAACTACCAAAGAATGATTTTCTAACCAACGCCACATGCACAATTTTGCTTTGTTCAAGTTATCCGAATAACTGTGTTGCAATAAAAATCAAACGCACCTTTTCACATCAACATTATACCCGCAATCGTATAATTGCAACCTATTCAATAAATCATTGTGTATAGGCGTTAAATCTACTTAAAGTATATCGTTAATATTCATCATCTTAAAAAGAATCGGAATAAATTTGATTTATTATATTATCCACAAATTTTCATTTGTATCAACATTGATTGATTTAGATGACTTCCACTTGGCGTTATCGATTTGTCTTAGTTGTTACAGGTCACTGTCTCTTAAATTTGTGTTTAGTTTATATTTGTACGTTAGTTGTTATTATTCTTTGTGTGTACATGTCTTGTCTATGGATATATTTATTAATATGTACGACCAAAGTAACGGGTTTCATGTATATATGGATTTATTGATGAAAATTATAAAACTGTACCCAGACAGAAGTGTTACATTATTAATACATGTATATTTTCAATACAATAGTCAGCTGATTAATGTTTACCAAATATTGTCAAAGTGGATTCCACCGAGACTATTTTTAGCAAAACCTATAAATAAGGGACATACGGTTTTAAATCTCGTTTACAGATATTATGTTGTTAAACCTGAAAACTTACCAAAGAATGATTTTCTGACAAACGCCGAATACACAATTTCGCTTTTTTAAAGTTATCCGTATAACTGTCTGACAATAAAAATCAGAAGAATCGAATGCACCTTTTCACATAATCATTATATCCACAATAAGATAATCGCAACTTATCCATGGTGTATAGGCGTTAAATATCTGAAACGTGTATCATTAACATTTATCATTTTAAAAAGAATCCGATTAAGTTTGATTTATTATATTATCCACAAATTTTTATTTGTTTCAACATTATCTTGTTTCTATGTTTTCCACGTGCGGTTATTGATTTGTATTAGTTGTTACAGGTCACTGACTCTTAAATTTCTGTCTAGGTTATATATGTACTTTAGTTGTTATTGTTTTTTGTGTGTGTACATTTTGTCCGTGAAACATTCATTATTAATAATTATGTATTATAACTTTGTATGTGCAATTAATAGACGATTAACGGCAGATGGTCATTTTAAATTATTAAATAACACCTTTATAATACTACATGAATTTAAGTACATTAAATGTAAACGGACTTAAGAATAAGTCAAAAAGAGACAGAACTTTAGAATGGATTAAGTCAAACAATTGTGATATTTGTTTTTTACAGGAAACTCAGTGAAACAAATTTTGATATATTTAATAGTTTTGGAACAACTGCGAGTAGGGGGGTGGCTATTCTTATTAAAAAATCGCTTAATTATCGATTAATCAACTGTGTTAAAGATAACGACGGAAGAATAGTTTTGGTTAATACTGAGTTAGAAAATAACTTATTTACGCTGCTATGTTTGTATGCGCCTAACTGTAGATCAAATAGAAATGCTTTCTTTAAAAAAGTCAATATGATGGTTAAAGAACATGGAGTAGGAATACCGATTTTAGGAGGGGACTTTAATGATAATCTGAAAAACATCGACCGAATGAACTCTAAATCTGGAAATAACAAGGTAGAACCTGTTAATAGTTTGACATCACTGATTAAAATTAATAAATTAGTAGATATATGGAGGGTTCAAAATTCTGACAAACAGCAATATACATGGCGTCGAAAAGATAAATCACAAGCTAGTAGAACTGACATGATTCTAATTAGTAAAGATTTTGTTTCGTTTATTGAGAATTGTAAAATCAAACCTGCTATCATTAATTCTACTGATCACCAAGGAGTATGTATGAGATTTAGGGCCGGGGTGAATGAAAAAGGGATGGGATATTGGAAACTAAATAATTCAATTTTAGCTGAACATGAATATGTGAATTTAGTTCATGAATTAATTGCAAAAATATTCTACTGTCATAGTAAGATAGACTTACGTCTTCTTTGGGATATATTTAAAGTAGAATTAAGGGAGGTAACCATTAAATACTGTAGGACTAAGGCTAAATTAAATAGGGAACGTCTTAGAGATTTAGAAAAGAATCTAAAGACACAACATGAATTAAGGGACAAGCAAACTATTGACAACCCTTTATTAGAAAGAAACATTATGGATTTAGAAAATGAAATTATAAAAATTTATGATCAAAAGGCCATGGGCGCTCAAGTAAGATCTAGAGAGAAATGAATCGAGTTGGGTGAAAAAAATAACTCGTACTTTTTAGGATTAGAAAAGCAAAGACAGACAAAAAAATCAATTAATAAATCAAAGAATGAGAATAATGCTTTACTAAGAAACCAAGAAAAAGTTTTAAATGAAATTCGTAATTTTTATAAGAAGCTATATTCTAGTAGTAACCCAGATGTAGAAGCCATTAATAAATACATCTTCGATACAGCTTTAGAATCAAAATTAAATGAAAATGAAAAATCCTTATGTGATGGTGAAATTTCTGTCAAAGAATGCACCGATGCAATTTTTCGCATGAAAATTGGCAAATCACCAGGTTTAGATGGTTTATCAGTCGAATTTTATAGAACATTTTGGGACAAGCTTAAATTTATTATTGTCAGAGTGCTTAACAAAGGGTACTCTGAGGAAATGTTATCACACTCTCAGCGAACCAGTATCTTATCATTACTGTTTAAAAAGGGGGACCCATTGCTCTTAAATAATTATCGCCCAATTTCTTTATTAAATGTTGACCTGAAACTTTTGTCAAATGTTTTAGCACATCGTCTTAAATATGTTTTACCTAAAATAATCAATGAAAATCAGACTGGTTATATTAAAAATAGATTTATAGGATTTAATCTGAGACAAATTCAAGATATAATCGATTATTCTGAAGCATATAAAGTCGAGGGGGCCATAGTTTTTGTAGATTTCTCTAAAGCCTTTGACTCGTTAAAATGGAATTTTATGTTTGCGGTACTTAAACATTTTGGCTTTAATGAATTTTTTATTAAGTGGGTTAAGACTTTGTATTCTGGTATCCAAACATGCGTAATTAATAATGGGTGGATATCAGAACAATTTGAAAATCATAGGGGTATACGACAAGGATGTCCGTTATCAGCGCTGTTGTTTGTTTTAGCTGTCGAAATTATGGCTTTGAGAATTAGAGGAAATAAAAATATTAAAGGATTTGTTATCAAATTAGACAGTGTAAGCAGAAGCATCAAAATTTCCCAATTGGCTGATGATACAACATTGTTTTGTTGTTCCAAAAAAGACATTGAATTAGCCATGAATGAAATAGAAATCTTTGGAAAATTTTCAGGCCTTAAGCTTAATAGGGAAAAGACTGAAGGGATCTGGGTTGGGAAACTTAAATCGTGTAAGGATAAGGTAGGTGGGATAAGTTGGACTGAACAACCTGTAAAAGCGTTAGGAATTTATTTTGGACATGATAAAGAAGAATGCAATAAATTAAATTGGGATAAACGAATAGAAAAAATGGTAAAATTGTTATATGCTTGGAAGAAACGAAAACTCACAATTTTTGGAAGAATTTTAATAATTAAAACTATGATTATTCCTATATTTACTTTTGTTGGTACAGTGAGTCTTATTCCAGAAGTAGTTCTTAAAGAAATTGAAAATCAATGTTTTAAATTCATATGGGAGTATAAACCTGATAAAGTGAAAAGAAATGTCATTATCGGTTTATACGAAAAAGGGGGACTTAAGATGATAGATATACGAAGTTATTTTATTTCTTTAAGGGCTTTGTGGGTTAAAAGATTAATAAATGGGAAAATACAAAACTGGAAAGCTATCCCCTTAAAATATTTTGGACCACTTGGTAAAGATTGCTTAATATTTAGAACCAATATTGACCTTCGAAGTTCGAAAGAAATATTGAAAGATATCCCCGAATTCTATAGAGACATAGTTAAATGTTGGGTTCTTACTGGGGGAGGCCAAGTGCAAGAACCACGTAATTTTTTGAGTATTAGGAAACAAATTATTTGGGGTAATAAATTAATCAGATATAAAAATCAATCTATTGCTTTTGACAACTGGATAAAAAGTGACATTATATATATAAATGATATTTTAGATCACAAAGGTCGTATTTCTGAAGAAATTATATGTCAAAAACTAAAGAGAAAAAGTAACTGGATAACGGAAGTAAAGATATTAAAAGACTCAATACCTAATGAGTGGAAAAATATTTTGAAAAAAGACGAATCGGTAAAAAGCATGGTAAATATTGACAAAAACAGTTATGTTTGGAAATGTCTACCAATAGATTTATGTAAGGTTACAAACAATATGTTCTATATGTCACTAGTAAATACAAAAGTCGAACCTTCCATTGGCTTTGAAAAGTGGAAGAGAATACTTAACGTTAAAGATACTGTTTTAAAAAAAAAAATATTTTTTTATATTTAGTTATTTGACAGAAAATAAGTTAAAAGAGTTTAGATGGAAGCTGATACAGCATATCATTCCAACAAAAAAAATATTTTTTCAATGGAAAGTGGCAACAGACCAATTTTGCAATTTCTGTGGGCAAGAAGAGGATTATTTTCATTTTTATAGACTGTTCATATTTATTACCCTTCTGTGAAGAAATTAAAAAGGTTTTGTTAAAATGTAACATTGACCTTAAGATAAAATTAGAACATTTAGTTTTTGGTTATAAGATTATTGATCAGAATTATTTTTGCATAAATTACATGTTGACTATTATTGCATTTGCTATCTATAAATCTTACTATATATCAGAACAGAAAACAAAGAATGTTAACGTCTTTAGGATATTTGTTATAGAGTTTATGAAGAGAATTAATAACAAAACTGACGAAATATTTTTGCAAAGATTCAGGAAAAAGTTATATGTATAGTTATTTATTATGCAGAAATTATGTAATACAACTAGTTACAACCCTGGGTAACTAGGGGAATAGTACAGGGAACACCAAGAACAGCTTGGATTCTTGGTGCTGATTGTAACAAGCATAGTTGGAATAAAATATAATTTTGTTGAAAAAAAAAAGAATCATCATTCTAACTGTAAGATTTATCACAAATGTTTTTGTATGTGTTAATTTCATATTTTTATGGTTGTAATGTTATTTTTTTCTGACTTTTACCACCTTTTATTTTTCCTAAAACTGTATTTTTTATACTGGTATGTAACAAGCCTGAAATGATTAAATTTATTGTGCCGTGTGATGACCTTTAGTTTTCATTTCTCTCGAATATTTCGACCTTTAAGTAAAACGCACAAATCTATATTTCAGTTTCGCTATAAACTTCTTAAGTAAAAGTTTTATGCTTTTTACGTACATGAAAACTTTCAAAAATTAAATACGAAAATTTGCAGAAAGGTGCAAGTTCTAAAAATTGCATATCGTTGGCTGACCATATTTCTTATCGAAATCCTGGTAGGACAGTTTACAGTCATCGGAAGCTTTTACAGGCAAACTTTGAATACATACACATGTACAGTTACAAGTTCGCTGTGGAAGGCGAAACAAATCATCTGCGTTTACATGTTTTCGTCACTTGCAGTACTCAGATTTTCAAATTGAACGTTTCCTGGATGCTAGCCAACGAACCGAAATCCCTGCTGGTACTTTAAAGATTCTAAGCAATTGAAAAGAATCATGATCCATGACCTCTATGAACGGAACTCCGCAAAAGAAAGTGTGTGAGGTGATTTATAAACATGACATTTGCTGATAATTAAGAAATAATTTATAGAGGCTGTGGTTTATTAACTCTTTTACCACGGAATGGCCATTTATGTCGCATTTTTGTATCCCAAGAACAACATACATGTTTTAAAGGAATATTTTCTTAAAATCCAAAAAGCTCATCATCGTATCGTTTCATCATGATCTGCAGTAAGCTTTTCCGTAATTTAACCAGCTAAACCCCTGGACCCTCACGAAAGGTTCTACGCTATCCACCAGCTTCGAGGCAGCACAGTGGGGGAGCAGTCACTGGTATAAGATGAAACAATAGGAAACATGATTTAAATGGCTTTTCAGAAGCAGATTAAAGTAATAACTTACAGTACTCGAGATTTAAATCATCCAGCAGTCACTAATCACTCATAAATCCGTTAGCTATCAGAAATTAATCAGTCAGATAAGTTCCATTTCCTTAATCCGTCCATCCCTCAAATTACGATTTGGACAAATCACTTCAATTGGTCTATTCAAATTCCGTTCACTAAAACTGACGGATTGATTGATACATAAATATTTCGAATTTAAAAATTCGTTTCACTCGCAAACATTAGAAGTATCAAGACACCCTCTGTTATCATTCCTATCGCAAGAAATCTATTTCTAGCTCATGATGCCAGGGCGTTAGGTAAATCAGGATCCTGAAACCTGTGCAATGGCAATCACTTAATACGCATACAATGAATTCAAATAATATTTGACCTCATGTGCGAAGGCATATCTCTTGTGTTTGTCTTTGAAATAAGAAAGGAAGCGCGGAAGGCAGAATCATACACAGATGACATGTTTTAGACTTGGCGCTTTGGTTTTCACATTTTGTGTGTGCTTATTTGTTTAAATATTGTTTAACACCATTTACAAAAACTATGTTATGTTATATAATATGGCGTCGAGATTTTATTGGGGCAGATCTGGAGCACGTGGTAAAAACCCCTTCGACCGAAAAAAACTTGACAATCTTAGCAAATTAAGAATGAGTCGAGCACACCTTCCGCTCTCTAATGCTCAAACAGACACCTCAGTCTTGACACACAGGCGATTAAAAGTAGATTACTGGCAACCTAAACCACTCAGCCGATGTCGAGTTTTATTACTATAAAAAAATTAAAAGAACAATAAAAGTTTCCATTCTGTACCTTCTTACCTTAGAATTCCGGAGTGTAATACTGATAAGATTTACGACAACACCAAAACACATCTATTATATACATCATATTACACGAATTCAGAAGACAAATAATAAATACAAAAAAGTAATACATTATTTCATTGTCAGATTGTGATACTGTTTTAGTTAAATAGAAAAAAGATGAAATCATTTCTGCTTTAGCATTTTCACTTTTTTCTGAAATATTAAAAGCGAAGAAATTTAATTTTTCATCATTTCAGTAATAGCTAAACTTGATTGGTGCATATTTCACGAACAGATAATCCTCACAAGCCAGGATTTCTGTGTCCACATGTGTCGATATTTTCACACCTTCAAAGTATCAACAAACGAAATTGTTTGAAAGAAGAAATTGTTTGGCGAAGAATATTCAACATGGCGGCAGATAGGAAGATAAACGTAACGCAACTAATAAATATCACAATAATAACAAACTGACACTAATGTACAAAATACGCTGATTATTAAGTTTTAATGCACCACATCCATTGGTTTATTTGCAATCGACATCTGATATCCCCTAACAAGTGGTGTATGGAAGCGAGGTTTTGATTGGCTACATGCAAGTATGATGTAGCTAATCAAAATAGTAACTTCTAGCCCGGGAATTCTCTAGCTTTTTAGTTTGTCAGAGTTTCGTGGACACATGTGGACACAGAAACCCTGACTTTTGATGATGCGAACAGATTATAAAAAGGTCTTTATAATTATTGTCTTATCAGACAAACTTTTTTAATCAGTTTTTTGTTCGTTTTTGTAATAACAAAGAAACGATAAACAGATGACGTTCATGGAAAATGAAATCTAATCGACTCACCCAACTGCGTATGTGGACACTCTAAGTCAACTACTAGTACTCATTACTTACTTTACAGTCAGATATACAAAAACATATTAAGACAATATCATTTTTACTATTAACTGCAATGTACCTGTTGATGTAAACCTTTTACTATTCAGGTCAGATAGCCTAACGCTTGAAATATCCGTTTACTTGCTCCGCCATTAAACTCAATTTTCGATTATCAAATCACCAATTGGTGCCTGCAAATATTCAAATACAATACAGTTATCTCCTAATTTTAACGCTAATTTAAGTCGATTTCCCTCTAGCGTAATTTAGGCCTTTGTGAAACGATGGTTAAGATAGTCATTTTCAATTGATTACGCGGATTCGTGCGTCTTACTTCGTGTAAGGTGTTTCTTGACAAACTTAGTTGACAAAAATTGACATTTCCCATATCTGAAATGCTGCTGAAAACCCCAAACAAGGAAGCTGGAGTACCCGGAGAGAACCCCGACCTGCCGTGGGAAAACTGGCAATCCTTGTCAATAAAAACTGGAGTCGAATAAACCATGTGTGACATGAGAATTGAACCCGCAATCTCAGTGTTGACAGATCACGTGATCAAAAGTAAACGAACAACCTTAACCACTCGACCACCGAAACCCGAGTTGTCGAAGGAAAATAAATTCATATAATATCCTTGCTATTATGAACTAAACTCAATTGGAATGTTTAATTGATGGCCATATTTAGTGTCAAGGAAAATAGCTTTTGCATATCCTATCGGAGAAATTGAAAGGAGAATTTATTATAAAATATTACCCAGGAACGACTTCTCTTCTAAGATAACATCTGCTTATACCGGGAATTATTAAAAATTATTTTGTTTGGAATGTTGTTTAACGCCACTTTCAGAATTTTTCAGGTATATCATATCGTCCATTTTCAATGGGACAGGAAGCCGGAATACCCTGGTGAAAACCCGACCTTCTAGGAAAACTGGCAATCCTTGAGTTTTAGTAAGATATTGATTTGACTGATGTATAGTTTCCTTAGGATTTTATATCACCTGCTCGTTATTTAGATAATAAATTGCTTATAAATTTCTAAAACTGCTTAATTGTTCTTCCAAATGGAACAACGTTACAGTTAAGCCTTATTCAAAAGAATACTTCTGGGAGGGTTCGCAGTTCTCGACCCACAAATCAGCCCAGCGCGTCCCCGGCTGGCGGAGGGGGGAGACCCTCTAGTTGAGGGTTGGCAGGTCATAATACAAAAAGCATGGCAGCGGACGTTAGTGTGTAACGTGTTAAGAGAGTGCCACGCTCCATGCAAGACGCAAATTGTAGCTTTTGAAATATAGTAGGCGCATCGTAGCCGCTGCAAAAAGCTTAATTCTCCGCCCTTACCCAAAGCGCCATACTTTCTAGTGACAGTCTAAATTGTGTTCCGTGTGTCCCGTCCCATCTCCATTTCCGTTGATTGTTTGTTAACTTGTTCTCGTCTTGAAATACTGCTCGCTATAGACGTAAGCAAACATTGAATCAATCAGTCAATGAATCAAACGAATATTTCTATTATTATCTTTGATGACATTTTATCCTTAAAATTGTTTGATTTTGGCAGTTTCGCTGTTTTTAGTTAAATTAAGAAATAATTCATGGCTGCTCACATTTTATTGATTACCAGTATTCAAGTATGGGTAGACGTGATATTCATATATCCGAGACAATACCTTTTAAGTAAAATTTTTATTTCTATGTCACAGATTATGTTTTTTGTTTGTTTGAATGGTGTTTTAACGCCACTTTCAGCAATTTTTCAGCTATTTCATGGCGTCCAGTTTTTATTGGGGGAGGAAGCCGGAGTACCCGGAGAGAACCCCCGACCTGCGGTAGGAAAACTGGCAATCCTTCTCAATTAAAATTGGAGTCGAGTACACCCTGCCTGCAGTGAGAATCGAACCCGCAATCTCAGTGTTGACAGACCACGTGATCAATAGTAGACGAACTACCTTGACCACTCGGCCACCGAGGCCCCCACAGATTATGTGTAATATTTGGTATACTATAGAAATGTAAATTAAACACAAAGTAACATATTTTTAACAATATAATTTAACCATAGAAACAAAAAACGACATCTACTGTCATGACCGTAGCACCCTACTATTGGCGTGACAAATGAAAACTGCTGACCGAGTTTGGTCGAGCTTATGATCTTTCTGTTGATCCAAAATTGATCAAATTAAAGTAACAATTATTTTCTACAGTTAATCAGCGTCTTAAATTGTGGTGATGTGTCATTTTGATACAGTAATTTTTGACCTAGCTTAGAAGCTTCGAAATCTTTCCGGGTATGTACTTTCGGTAAACGTATTGCGGTTTGCCGAATACTAATGAACGTCACAAGATAAAACAAACTTTTGTAAACAACGTAGCAAAAGTCAAGGACGATTTGTGACATGTAAACAATAAGAGCATCGTAGTGTTATTGTGGAAACATTTTTTATATTGGATTTTCGTAATACAAAGGTACAATATAAAATAATTTTAAAAATGAACGCAAAAAACTGAACACACGTAGGATGTGATTTTTGAAATGCCTGGAACAGCCATATATTAAGGTTTATTTCCAAAGCGTTTGTGGGCAAGTTATCTGCTAGAAATTCCGACGTATCAGTTTAAACCAAAATGCCATTGGTGTTCGCTCAGTGCTCCGATTTGTAATATCTAGACCAGCCAATTATCTAAATGACCTCTGTTATTTGAACTTTTTCATCAAAAAGAGCATTTAAAGATTTCGAAAAAAAACCATTATATGACTCGAACAGCTATTACTGAGTAAATTGTTTTAATTTTGTCAAAATATCTTCTCTGTGTATGTATTCAAGAAAAACAAAATTAAAAGAATTAACACCTGCGCTATGAGCGCATGATTCTGAGGATAAGAACAAGAGCTTTACACTTAAAATATGCATAATTCAGTCTCTGATGAGACATTATCACATCTATATGAAAAAATTCACCGAGATTTCAAGAAAATTGATAAAAGCCTTCTTAAGTAAGAGTCTGAAAACTAACCACCTCTCCTTTGTTACAAAGTATAAGATTAAAAATCTGAATTTTACCAAAAATGAAAAGAGGCTTGCATCTTTTACAATAAACAATTCCGTAAGAGTTCAAGAAGACTGATGAAAGTGTTTTTGAGTCCCTTCATTGTTTTTCACGAACAAATACCCATACCTATTTCACGATAAATCAGAAATTTAGCAAAAAAGAGTAAGCTCTATTCTGTTAAATTTAACAATGCCACCAAACCGTTTTACAGAATTCATGACAGCATTTTCGAGTTATTGTATGAAAACTTAAAAATCCTTTTTTTTTCAAGAACAAAGTTACTACCTCTTTAACGATAAATAGGACCTTTGCCAAAAATATACAGAGTGAATATATAGAGACTGTGTGCAGTTGCAAGAAAATCTGTGATGTCATTCTTAAGACACAGTGTGACAGAAGGACGACAGACACACAGAAAGTAGGATGGACATTTGCTAGCACTTAAAATGTTTTACACATTAAGCCCGTTTTCAAACCATATCCATGAAACTTTCTAAACAAAATTGCAGAAAATATTGAAGCTATGCACGTTCTATTATGAAATTGGTTGAAAAATAATTTCCTTCGTTACCAGATATGGCAATTTGGCAACCTAAGTCATGTAAGACATTTACGATATTAATAAAAAAAAAAGGTACTGGACATTACTGGTGTTTTTATTTATAGAATTATGCTTACACAGCATGTCTGTGTTTGTGTTTGTAGTAGTATTGGTATTGTTTAGTTTTATCTTTATTGTTTATTGTGGGAGTTCACAGTCCTCGATCTGCAGGGCAGGCAACCGCATTAGGTGACGGATATGGGATGCTCTCTCCTTGGGGGTTGTCAGTGTATTATACGAAAACATGCCGAGGACCTAAGTGGATAACACTTTTGGGGAGTGCCACGCTCCTTGCCTAATGAACTCCACTTTTATAGATGTCGATAGGAGTAGGCGAGTTGAAGACACTTACAAAAAGCTAATTTTCCGCCCCCTTTAATAACACATACTTTTCCACGGTAGTTGAAACGTGTCCCTTTGGTCCATCTTTTCTGAATAGATTTATTGATTGTTAATTTGTTCTGTTCCTGAATATAGCTAAAATACTGCTCGCTGACGTACAACAAACATCCAATAAATTAATCAATCATATATTAGTTTTTATGCCAATTGTGCACTAATCTAACTCTGGTCATTATAGATATTGCACTCTGTATGCCGAATGCTTTGAAATGTATATACATGTTTGTCGAATTCCGGATTTAAATTCGTTTCTTACACTTTAAGCTCGTCTAGTTCGGTCCGTTTTCTGTCTTTTTTTCATAACCAGTCTTACATAATGATTTTTCGTTCGCATACATTGTTATGTTATGAATGTTTTTAAAGATGTAAAAATATAAAGAAACTAAGACTTTCATCCCTTTAGATAAACTAAACTTCTATCCAGTTTTTGTGGTGTTTATTCATGTACTTTTACAGTTTTTTTTCAGGCTTTCTGCTTCAAATCTTATGTATACATTCAATAATAAACTAAACACTGTTGTTTAATTTGTAATTGTAAATGCAGGTTTGAGTTTGTTAAAAAATGACCAACCATTTGTGCAAGTAGGTGCTCAGAAATGCAAATTATGTTAACAAACCCATTGGCAAATTTCAAGCCTCATGGTAAAAAATAGGTTAACATACAAAACTGAGGGAAATGCGTCATTTATTCAGAAATAATTGGCGTACATACATAATTGAAACAAGAATTAGCAATATTTTTGACAAGATACACTTATGTTAGTCTGTTAACTTATTTGTTAAAAAAAAATAGATATATGTTCATAAAGAACAAAATATTATTAAGACATGATTTGTATGCATCGATTCTAAACAGTTCAGCAATAGTAATTAGCCCATTGACAGAATCTTAGATCTCTGGTCTTTAAGTCGTTCGCCTTCAACCATATGAGCAATAGATGACAATGCACCATTAAAAGACAGCTGTTTTCTAACACGTTGGAAATTGTCTCTTCCGCCAATATATGCACTTCGTAAGCTGTTGACAATGACTAAGGCGCACTCATCTATATCTGATGTAAAACTGCTACAAAGATATTTCAAACCAACATCGTCATTTTCACATTTACATGTTGCATCGCTGTCTGTCTGCTGTAAAACATTTGCATTTATTTCTGCTATTCCGTGTAACATAAGAATCGACGAAATTATTAAAACTGTACGCTGGCAGGAATTCATTTTGATCCTAAAAATATTAAGTGAAATCAATATACACAGTATTTAATGTAAATTGTATGCACAACTAGAATTGAGGTCAATAATTAGCATGTCAGTTAATAAGATATCGTGGTCACAGACATAGTGTTAAATCATCAAGTGATATTATCAACGAAAAAATATTCATTACAATCTAATACTTTAGGTTATTTAATGCTTATTATATAGATCCAATTACCATGTTGGTTATTTTCTGATGTACTTTTTAAGGTCCATACACTAAATGTTCTCAACTAAAAACTTTAAATATAAACTTACAAATACTGTAAATACTTGTAGATATAATATTTTCCTAATATAACAGAGTTATCTCTCCTTATACGGACAACAAAACGATCTATAAAACTTCAAAAACTTATTTGATGACGTAAAATACTTTTTGAGTTTCACCAACAAATGTTCAACCGCTTTAAAAATTATACTTGTAAATAAGTTATATCAGAGTTATATCTCTTTATACGGACAACAAAAAGATAAATTATATTTTGAAAAATTATTTGATGACGTAAAATACTTTTTTTTTAAGTTTCTTCAACAAACGTTAAACGGCTTTAGAAATAATTGTTCTTTACTCAAAACTTCAAATTCAAACTTCCATACCCAATAAAGAAAAATACTTAAAACAAAAAGAGTTATTTCCCTGCAAAACCTTTAAGTTGTTGCTCGTTAAACGGCCAACAAAACGATCTGTAATATTTTTATAAAGTTATGTGACGAACTAACGATCGGTATAGATCGATATACAAAAGTTTCCCTTTAATATTTTAAGTTTAAGCGCCTCAGAGTAATACTTAAGAAAAGTTTCAAGTAGTAATTTGTGAACACTTATTCTCTATAGAAAACATTAGCAGCCCATCGTTTAGCGTTATAGAAATATTTCTAAAATCCAGACTGTTTTATGAATTAAATGTGGCCTTAATACAGCAAAGTTCGAAAACTATATTTATTGTCAATCGTGCGCTTTTTAGATGTTTTATGTCCTCTTAAAACATGCAAATCATAAACAAAATATTTTTTTCCGGACAATCAGAAATAACCAATTGTACGAGTGAGCATTGCGCTTCATAAAAACACGTGAATTAGTGTAACATTAGCTTTCTTGTCAAATGAACTATTTCCTAATTTACATTATTTTAATTCCGATTGAAATACAAACTGTGATACCTATATATAAATGATTACAGTCTGTTTGTAGAATATCTGCATATCAATAGTAAAAGTTTACAGCCCTAAAATGAATAATCAGTTCATTGCTGTTCACACATGTTTGTGACATTTTAACATGAACGAATCTTAGTGTTCGAAGTATTAATTATTTGTTATTAGGAAATTTTTATAAATAATCGTTTTGTGAAACAACGTGTCGAGACAATATTTTATAATTAAATTTGCTACGAGTGAGAAGCTAAAATTCTTAAAAGTAAGGGTTTCATCTAATTTTATTTACGAAAGGTCAAATATTTACTTAATATATAACAATAGGTTCTTTAAAAATTAAGGTTTTCTAGCCAAAGTTAAACAGTTCACTACTAATTCAATATTAAATGATAGAATGAAATTATAGTATATATCATTAAAGTGTTTGCGATGTATTTTAGTAAAAATAATAACAAAAAATGTATGGCTGACCAGCCTTTACAATACTAGTTTTAGAAACAATATAAAGATTGAAATTAATGATAAAATACGTTTTAATGAGAACAAATAATTCTACAATGAAAAAGCTTACTTGATACGAATAACTACTGGAACGAATGTTTACTCAAAATTTGAAAATATATTGTATGCATTTGTTTCCTGTGGTAATGTGTATGGGGAACGTTTAACCTTTTTATATTTTGATACACAGTCGTTCTATGAAACCTGATCGCATAATATAAGGTGAAGCTCAATACAACAATGTAATGATTTAATTCTGTTCGCATTGGGACGCTGACTTTCACTAACAGGTTTACACAGCTGTCTAATTGGACATATTTCTCATATTGATTTACTTTTAGTTTTGTTCAAGTGGCATTGCTTTGTTCTAGAATTTAAACATCTTTGTTTAAAACATGATAACGACATATTAAAACGTTTAGGCGAAAAAGGAGAAAATTGCCATTGATTTGAACAACATCTTTAATTCTTAATTTCTTAAATCAGGAATCTCAATGCAAGATCTACGTTCGGCAGCTTGTTACAAATTAAAATATTTCAATATGAGTAAACTAGCAATTTGATGTTAAGATCTCTTTCACACACAAGTGACGTTTAGCAAAACGTGCTTATATAAGTATTTTATAATGTTATTTAGCAATATATTCAAACCATATTGACGATATCTCTGTTACAAAGCGCTTTATACGCAAAAGGTTGTAACCAATTGTCTCAGTGTCAGACAGAACTATTCGTTACCAACTTGAAAGCATACATAAATTACTGGGACTATACTGGGAGAGTTCCCAGTGCTCGACCTGCAGAGCAACCCAGCTAGTGTCCCCGGATGGGGACATGGCAGATCCTCTCGTTGGGGGCTGTTTGGGCGAGTTGTCATATAAAGCGAAAGCCAGGCCGGGACCGAAGCGGGCAATGTGTTTGGAGAGCGCAATGCTTCTTTCACGATAAAGACCCCTTTTTGTACATTAGAAAAAAATTCCTGTTGATTTACTGTTTACTAAATTGTTTGCGTCCAGAATAAAGCTGTACTCGCTATCCAAAAAAATTCCACTATATCTACATTAATAGTTCTGAGGTTGTTTTACCCGAAAAAGAGACTGCTATTGATAAAGGTTCAATTGAGTCCAGCACATAATACCCAATGAAATGAATTCAACACTTAATAGATAATGTATATTTCACATATGAATCAATATTGAGTTGAACTAGCCCTACATTTGTAAAAAGTCTATATGTTATTGACGTGTTTCAGGGGTTAACGTTATAATTTATAATATCATTAACTATATCATAATAAAAATGATTGGATAATACATAAGGGACGTTCTATAACATTTCGTCATGTATTAAGCATTACTCTGCGTTCGTGAAAATGATCATTTATTAGTCATTAATGATAACCGAATTAGCATACAAAAGATTAACACACTTTCAATAATTAGAATGCATCGCTGTCATAGTGTTAGAGTTCAAAGGGCTGTAAAAATTACAAGTTTATCATTTTCTAAGATTTAGTGTCATGTAAGACTGGAAAGCTTTTTTTTAAATGTTATGCCTTTGGGTCGAAATTATATCTGAGGATTTCATTTCGAGTCTTTTTGATATTTGGATTTGTTACATGTTAATGCGGACAAAACATACTGAAGTTTATTTTTAATGCATAGTTATTAAACGCTGAATGTGACGAATTGTTTATCTTTTATTCCCGGTCTAAATGGACATCGTGAGGTTTTTAATTACGCATTTCAATTATGTTTCGTAACGTTAAACTATAAACACTAATAATACAGACGGTAATAGATGAAATTATATTGTGTGTTATAGTGAGGTTAAACGCCACTTTGAGCAATTTTTGAGCTATATTTGTAGAGGAAGCCAGAGTACCCGAATAAAACTTCTACCTGAGGCAGAAACAATGGCACTACAATTATAAATTGAGAATGGATTCGACTCCAATCAACAACCTTGGTGTTTATAGGCACGTAATCAATAGTAGAAAATAAACCACCGTTACCACTTTGCTAGTCCCGCGCAACATTTGAAACAGACGTTTTAAATAATAACTTTCACATTAATAGTTTTATCGCTATAATTTTATTATTTTATAAAAATTAACGAGACAAAAACTCTAGTTGGGTGAAAAGTACATGTTACAAAATGCCAAATGGTCTAGTTAATTAATAAAGCAACTGAAATATATTTTATACACATATTCTATGTGTTTTGATATAAATATAATAATGCTTACCTTTTAGTAGGATCCGTTTTTCTCGATAACCCTTTATTAATGAGATCACATTATGATAGCGAACTTATTTATACTATATTGCTATGCGTCAATTATCTTCTATAGTTTATAAAGGTACAAGATTTTTGTTTTATTGCTTTTAATGAAGTGTCAAAGTCGTGAACATAAATGAGCATATTCTCCTTGATCCATTAACGCAAACTAATTTGTGGCATTTGGGATTGAAAGTCTTTTCTGACATTAGGTGGCTTTTGACTCTGATGACAAAATATGTAAATTAGTCTATGCGATCCATAGGGACAGTCTGTCGCTGCATTCGATTGTCTAAATGAAACAACAGTGTGAAATATGTTAACGAGCGGACTAATCATTGTTTTTGCGTTGGTGTGCATTAACTAATTAAACTAAATTAATGTACATTTTTATCATAGGTTATCTCACAATAATTTTTACCTTACGACTAAAGTCTCTTTTGATTGTTCAAAAGGCTTTAACCAGAAGTTCCTAAATCCATTTATAATTTCATGAACTGCCATTTGTTAACAAGTATTTTTTGTTGCAATCCGTAAACAAATATGGCGGCAATGTATCGTGCATGCCTCTGACGTAAAGTTAGTCAGTACCGTCGAAGTTTGGAGATGAAAATATCTTGAATCGTGTATCGCTTACACGGAAAGTTATGTGGTTGAAGTAGTTCTATAAGTTATTAAGGAATCATTTGTTAAGTGAAATACATACAAGATATTTTAACAGTCACTTTGCTTTGGATTCATTGTTTTCATTTGCTGAATGAATGGAAATCGCTAATTGTGGAGGTAATGCAAGTGGGTAGGCATATAAAAACAGTGCTTGTAAATTTGTGTTTTAAATAAAAGCATTTTAAATACACACAATAACAGTAATAGTATCTTTTTTCTCAGTCACAACAAAATATGAAGATGAACGGCTTTGTTAGCAACTCCATGTTGCAGCACTACTCCTTCCATTTCACTACAAAATCCATAGATCAATGACAACGTTTGTTTTCCGGTTTGTATTAAAGATTTAACTTCTAGCTAGGTTTACGTTTTAATTAAAAAGCTATGACATTAGAAATGACGTTACACATGAGTTACATATAAACGCGATACAATGAGTAACGTTAGTATGCGGAATTCACGAAAATATTGTCTGGTGTTCTTTATTAATGTGTTCCCATTAATAATCTCTTTTGAAAAATCGTAACAAATATCTGTTTTCAATGCCAGTCATTTCATCCGAACACGACCACGTTTGTCTCTTCCGTTCTTTGTGAATATTCATCCGCATCACAAAGTGGTATTTTATGTGAAGAAAGTCTCAGCGGGGAAAGATAATAAATATTAAAAAAACAAAATTTGAAGTAGAAGAATTATAAGGATGAAACGAATATTTTCGAATATAGCGACCGGCTGTGCTCAATTCCAAACCTAGTTTTCTGACGAAGGTTTTTCAGCACAATTTGACTTTCTCTTCAGATAAATCTGGGCGCCATCATTGCCATGTTATTATAACTGTGCGATCTCGTTGAAGAACATAAAAAATAACATCACAATATCTTACCTAATTTAGAAGATTCTAAAGACTACCAGATACCACACAGGAAATCTTCTCGGTTGGCGTATAAAAAATGGATATAACGCAATTACATCTTTAATACATTTTTGACATTCAGTTTAAATTTTGTCGCTTGCAATGGCGTCATTTTTCTGCCCTGTTATCCCCTGTTTTCTGTACTTTGACCTTACTGATTCCTAGGTCTGTAGGTTATAAATGGATTACCTATTAACAAAATTCTTCCTTCTTGGTGAATGCCAGATTTTACATCTACGTAATTGCCCTTTTTGTTAATGAATTTGAGCTAATTTTTTATGCTTGCTGTTCTGTATTTCTGTGATCATTTGAATTGTTAGATCTGTGTTTGATTAGCTCCTCTATATGTATATAGTTGACTGTTTTTCTTAACTCATTTATTGCGTGCAATGAGTCTTATCTGAAGCCTTATTTTAAAATTACCATTTGTGTCAGTAATATAAGTACTGATTCGTTAGTTTTTCAAAATGCGTTCATTGCAATTATGCATAATTAGGGTATATTTCAATTTTTTTAACACGAGTAATTGGTACTACTGACAATTTTTTAGCAAAATGTGCAGACATTCACTTTATGGACACTATCTTGCGAAAACCACATATTAATAATAAATCATTCATAGTTAAGATCATTTAGTGGTTTTCAATGTTAATGTGCACGTATGTTAATTTTCCATAAATAGGTAAGCATTAACTTAAACAATACACTGCTCCAATTGGGTAGAGCAATTAATGCCGGAAGCATACTTCTTTGTTTTGCTAGAGTCTTCACACACAGCGTTTTAGCAGTTTGAGACAGCGGATGGATTATAGCCTTTCTTCTTTTGGGACTACTGTTTGGAGCTATCAACGTTATCAGCCATCAATATTTATTTGTAGAGTTGAGAAGGTTGTAAAATGTGTGAAATCCCCGACCTGCGGTATAACACTGTCAGTCCTTACAAATTAAGACTAAAGATCAACACAATCTATGTGTGGACAGATGAACAATCGCAGATTGCTTACTTGTTCGGACAACCACTACCTCAGTTATCTTTTGAAATAAACGAAATTTATAAGATGTCTTAAAACATTTCTTACAAGCACTGCATGAAACAATAACTTTTAGGATAGTCAAAAGGTATCCAAAAGTCCCAAATTTGAATAAATTTTGTTGTCTTTTTAACACTTTTTTAAAAATACAAAAGATCTAAAAGATTACCTTTCTGTATACCTTTTTGACTTTAAAAGTCAGTCGAAATAGCACACTTTTGATTTAACAAAAGATGTTGCAAATTTTACCTTTCTAAGTCTAAAATATGTTCAAAAGGTGAATAACAAAATATGACTTTTTTCCAAAATATAATCTGTTTTAGACAAAAGATAATAAAAATGTCAAATATCCACACAAGAAAAAGTGATGAAAGGTAGGCCACAGATGGTATTTTCAAAACCAAAAGACCAACGTCATATGGTATTTTGACCAAATTAAAATCCAAAAGGTCTCCTTTAATATTGATGAAATTACATAAAAATGCATAAAAGGTTACTTGTTATAATCTTAAATGTGGTCCAAAGGTTCTGAGACATTTAGGTTAGGGGAAAGATGATATGATGAAAAAAGTTACAGTTAGGCTCACATAGATTTGCTTTTTTGAACCTGTCCGCAGTCAGCATTTTAAAAATGTCCACCTTGACCTCTCATTTTGTAAACTAGAGTGCATCATTGCTGACTTACATTTATCAATAATACCAGTCTTGTGATAAAAAAGAACATGTCTAGTCCAATGAAAAGGTTGGGCCAATTTTACGCTAGAAATATTGCTGACACGGTGCTCACTTAAGCTGTAATATTGGACTGTTGAATTTGCATCAATAGAATGACCACTAACTTGAACAATGGTCAAGGAATTCTAGATGGCACATAATTTAGAAAGAAGAGTTAAAGTGTAATAGCTAATACAATTGCCTATAATCACCGAGCTGATAAGGCTTTTCTAATGGCAATTTATCCCAAAGTTGTAAATTCTATTAACCTTGGTATCTTTGATGACATTTAATTGTTTAAAATTTTCTCGTTTTTTCAAGAGGATAAATATTAATTAAAAAAGAATTAAACAATTCAACGATTTATTGAATAAATGCTCATTATGTCAATATGTACATTTTTCAATCTGTTTTACAATCCAAGATGAAGGTGTTTTAGTTCATTTCTGGTGGCTCATTTTCTGTCCTTTCTGCTTTTGGTTGAACAAATGTCAATAAATTTAAAGTCTAATTCCATCTTTTATTCTTTAAATTTATCCAACTTTAAGATGTAATAAATCCATCTTGACATTCCTCATATGAGGGCATATATAGGTCTCATCTTCTTGACATCGCTTATCTCCATATTGTCTAGTGCAGTTATGATCCGCTTGGCTTTCTGAAAAATATATATACAGTGTACGTATGTGTGTGTTACAGATCTAGAAATAACTACAATGATAAGTGGTACAGTATGTAATGATAATAAACGTTTACATTTTGTATAAAACATCCATAAAACTAAACATTTGAGAGGGGCTGGCGGGGGTCCATTAACAGGGTAACAATATTTTAATTTTTCCCAAAACAGATAACAGTACGTTTAAAATACAATGTAATGATAACACTAACATATAACAGCCATTTATATTAGAAAACAGAAAACAATTAGTTCATAGATAAAAAAAAAACAGATAACAGCAGAATCTCATCGAAGGGCGATACAGTGAAAAAAGGCATTAATTAATCAGTGTTTACATAGAAACTAGTATGTGATCATATGTATATCCCTCCCTTTATAGGGAGACTTAATTACATTGAAATATGTGGTGATTAAAATGAATTAACATATAACAGATAAAAATCTGTAAAACAGTTAACATTGTTCTGATTATTGTTAAGTGTACAGCAAACATGGTTTTTATTTTCATTAATAACAGTTAACAACAATTTTAAAAAAAACCAGTTAACAAACATGTAAAATGCCAAAAACATGTTAACTGTAAAGTTATCGACCCCTTCTCCCCTACTTATATGGCTTTCTACTGTTTCGAACATTGTCATTTAGAACACTCCATATTAAATGAAAAAACATTTGCTCATCATTGAATGTTGTATTTAATGTGACCTTGTCTGTTTTAATGGATTTGCTGTCGGCATGTTTATTACTTTTTTTTATTTATACACTCAAAAAAAATCTACACTGAAAAAGTATTATCGTAACATACTTCTTTTTTCTGTTATAGTGATGCTTTCTTCTTTTTCTAGACATCTAGCTTGTGTTATGCTTCTTTGTTAGGCAGTACATCTACGTGTATCTGTTAATATTATCTGAAGAAAACAATTCATTTGGAAGTGCTCTAAATCCTTTTCAATTTCAGTATTTCCCCCACCGCCCACATACCACCGTCCCCATCCACACACACAAGCAAGTATATTTCTAAGTACAATATTTAAATTAAAATAATATTTTTAGTATAGGTTAAAAACATAATACATGAAATATAAAACATTAAAATAATGTGAAATATATTGAGACAATAAATATATATTTGGGTATAATTATCTCCTTTTCCAATTTGTAATATTGCGGATACGTGTTCTGTTGTATACAATTTTGGATTTTCAGTTGCATGAAAGCCGTAGAAAAACTCAAAGATAGAACATATTTAGATATTTTTGATATATATACCTTATATGAAGTACTTACATCGTCGGAGTCAACACTTTGCTCAGTATAAAAAGAACAATGTGGCAGTGGATGTGCGTCAGCGGTCAATCCCAATCTTGACATTCTTGATTACCAGTAAACCTACTGACAGTGCTGAATCCTCAAGAATTTCATCGTCTGAGATATCAAATACAACACTAACCATAATAATTGTTCGATCTTGGAAGTACACAAGAAAGAAAGCGCGCAATCTTGACTTTTTCTCTGAAAGATGAGCACCGTCTTTAAAAATAGGCGCCGAGGCCAGGCACTCATTTAGATAAGAAAATTGAGATCCTGATTAGATGTTGTTAATGATGTCGATTCCGGCACACTCGGAAACAAAGACTAAGCCATGTGCATTGCGGCCATGCATGTGCTTAATTGAACCAAAACGTACGCGGGTATGTTAAGGCACTTTCGGTTGATTTTTTGAAACCAGTTATTTCCCTTTACTGAAGCAACGTCAATGGCGTCGCTTCCATGGCAACGTATAGCTGCGTCGATAATAATTTTGGTTTACTACGCGTATATGCAACATTAAATCGAATACGTATATGTGTAGTACGATGTCTAACAGTGACAGAAAGCGTTTAACACATTTAATTTGTAGTAATATTGGGAGAATTATTAATGAAACTGATTATTTTCTATCCGTTCTTGATTGCCCATAGTTGGAAGATCTCAATCGCGGAGAAGCTTTAGAATGATACACGATGAAAAAACACTGAGCACATGCAACCATCAAATACGACAGGAAAGCAGATGATGTATAGTGGTAAGTTTACTGTTATGTCTTAATTTGATACTTAGGGGGTGGTCAGTTTCAAATGTGGCGATAGTTTCAGTTAATTTAGACTTGCGGCTGTGGACGATGTCGTTGTCGACAAATCATGTATTCGTTTTTTATAAGTGTGTATATACATACAGTATATGTACCTGTATAAATGTGTCTTTTAAATGCAAATGAAAAAAAACTACTTTACTTTATTATACTTAACTCATACAATGCTTGTGACATAATAATGTAACCCAACCCCCCCCCCCCCCCCAAATTTGCAAACCCTTAGTTACATGTTTTCATGTTTTATATTCATAAATATTAACATTGAAATTATAACTGATCAGCATCATAATTCCAAAGACTAACATGGCTTAGGGATAATTGACCTCCCCTTTCCGAATTTCCAACGCATGTTTCCCCACAACCGGTAAACACCAAATTACAAGAAAATTAAGTTAACAAAATAACCAAACCAATTTTGTTTTCATTTAAGAGTTACCTAATATTTTTCAATAATTTGAAGGATTTAGGGTTCAGTTAATATATTAATATTTAAATACTAAAATGTCCTATTGATCTTTACTTTGTTAAAATAGTCTGCTTATGGTTAGGATGTACATTGTAAAGGTAATTTTGAATAGGTGTTTTAAAAAGTAAAGTTGTCAATGTACCCCAATGTGGAACAAGACCCTTTTTAAAGTTATGTTCCTTCAGTGTTACAATAAACGAGCAGTTTCGTGTTATAATAATGTAATAATTAACCAATGGTACAAAAAATGTTGTAAACTTACAAGTGTTTACATTTAGGTCTACCATTTTTTCAGAATAGTCTTGCATGACTTGCTGGTACCCTAAACTTAGTTGACACCACTGCCAAACTTTGTAAACTAGAAACCTTTATGACACTATGGTTTTTTTCTATTACAATTTTACAAAAAAGACAAATGCTTCTGGATTGTGTTATTTAAATCAACATTTTCATACCATGTGATAATTTCTGTGAATTCAGGACCACATACAATTTTTCCACAATATACTTTATATTGCATTCCCTCACAAAAAGCTGTACATTCTTATAAAGACGTGCATGTTGAACTCAAGTCTCTTAGGCTTGTGCAAAAAAATATATATTTTTCAATATGAAGGTTTGATGCAGTTTGATTCTGAAACCAATAAAACTTTATATTTACTAGTGTGTATTAAAGCCATATGCGTACACGCTATATTTTAATTTTTTGCAGGTCTACCATGTTCACTACCACCACAACATACTTAAAGTGCAAGTAAAGGCTTTAGCTGTAATACAGGAATATAATATGGAGAACCAGTTGTAGTTACTAAATATTATAGTGAATAAAGTAATTTTCCCTCCTGCCTTGTCCAAATGCATAAAAGTAAAAAGCCAATAATAGAGGTAAGGAAAAATTATGTTTTAAAAGTCAAAGTAATTCTTTCATATAACCTTACTTTTCCACTATCTTATTCTTGGTATGAAAGAATTGCATTTTATTGTAAATTTAAAAAAAACAAGTACATATACATATTATGTGTTTAATTGAGGATTTATAATGAGACATGCTGTGTATTGAACTTTCACCAGGTTTCCATTCAGTTGACAGTTTTTTTAGACATTTCTACTTTACTAGTTTAATCATACTTGTTTTATTCACACATTTCTTTTTCTTATTTATCTTAAATTATAATGGTGTGGCAATTCACAAAAATGGCATTTATTGTCTGTTTGCATGACTCATGCATGGGGCATTTACATTTTTACAGCGAACTATAAAGTGCTTTCATTTCTTCCCTCCCTCAAAAAAAAAGACTAGTTGTGTGCAGGGATTTCAGAGTGGACAGGTACTCTTACTTGCCCAAGGTCATTAAGAGTACCAGCAGCTGAAATTAGTTAACCCGCAAAAAATAATTCATAAAAATATCAAGTCCGAATCCTTTTTGATACCTTCGACATATTGGAAAGTACCTCCTGGTATTAAAAACTTTGAAACCTTTGTCAGTGTTGCTACATGTAGTTTGTAGCTTTGTATACATGCTATCAGTATGACCAGTGTTAAACACAACACTCACTGATTGAAAAAGGATTAATGACACTGAGTGATCTGTTACAAATACTAGTTCATTTGTCTACAATCATGGATCTGGCTTTGCTTTTATAATCTTGTCCCAATCAGTTTGATCTGGAATCAATAATTGAATTATATCAATCTGTTTATTTAGAGATAGATGCGTTTCTGTAAATATAAAAATTAAAGGAATATTATGGTATACTTTCATTCGTGGATAAATTACTGTTTTTTAAAAACAATACCTTGCTGTTACAAAATAGAGCATTTCTGGATTTTTTTATTGGAATATTTAAATTAAAATTAGAAAAAAAATAGAAGATACCAATTAGTAATCAGGAAAAGTCCAAGAAATACAAATCCTTGTTTAAACAAGAGTAGAGAGCAACAAAACTAACAGACACACAGCACAAAAAAGTAACACAAACCCCACCAAGAACCTTGGGCGAGGCCAGGTCCTCTGGAGGGTAAGCAATTACTGCTCTACGTATAGCACCTACATATGGCTCAGGTTAAAATCTGGTAAAAAATTTATATATTTAAAAATGCTATTCAATTTCACATTTAAACATCTCTGTAATATTTATGTTGTTTTAAGATTCATATTAATTAAAAGTATTTATCACTTATTATTGTTCTGGTTATTTTTCAGGGACGATGTTTCAAACTTTTGGTTGAAATACACAGACTTGAACAGAGATGACATCTGTCAACTATGTTTAAAAACATTTAACTAATGTGGTGAAAATCAGCTGTAAATTTATTCACTAATGTTAATAATCACTGCTGAATTGTACATGTGTATACTTGAGAAAAGAACCATTCACACATTTTTGTACTTGAAGTAGCTTATTCTCTTCCTGGATATTGTGCATAATTAAGCTTACACTGATTGGCGAAATCTTAAAAGCAGTTAGAAACCTATATTAATACTACTATATAAACAACAGTTTCGAACTATAGAACATAATCTGTTTAATTTAGTCCTGCAAGACTAAAAAAATCTGCTTTTTTGAACTAGACTTGTAGTTAAATAAAAACCTACTGATTAAGTTCTAATTTCATATTTTCTCCTGCCAAATAAAATTTCATTAAATAGTTGTGAGTATATGGAACAAAATATTAGTTGTACCAGTAATAAGGTGGATCATTCTCTGAATTTTAATTTAATTTGTCACAGACACAGAACATTTGATTGATAGCTAAACGAGCATGGTGAGAGAGAAGTAGGTGTCTGGTCAGTGTTGAATGGATGGATCCAATTGAAGGCAGGTTATGCGAGCGCTTTTTATGTGAAGACCAGAAGAGACTATATATTGATTACAGGAAGGCACGAAATAAGATACGTTTAAGTATGCAGTGCATTATTTTTGTTCTTGCCATAATACAGATAATTGCTTCCTTGGTATTTAAGAACTTCCGTCATCTGGGTTTTGTTTAAATTTAGTGTTTAACACCTCTCTTTCAGCAATTTTCCAGCTATAACATGCTGCCAGTTTTTATTTTAAGAGTACCTGATGAAAACCCCAACCTTACAGCAAGGAAACTGGCAATCCTTGTTAATTCAAGTTGCGAGTTGAGCACACCCTGCCTGCATTAAAACTATAACCTTAGTAATTGAAAGGCACATGATCAATATATCAGACAATTGCTTACTTAACTACTGTGCTGTTTAGTACCCATCTGAGTTTATATGACAGTATATCAAATACTGGAAGCTCAATCTTCAAATTAGGATAAAGTGTTCAAATGAGTATTCAGCAAGCAAGCACAATACAGCCTACCACTAACTTACAAGGAAGACGAGGGCGTGTGCGTTTTTTTTACAGAACTTTAACTTTCCTATTGGGTAAATATTGGTACTAAGGATCAGAAACAAAATATTCTCTGGTTACAATCTTTTTTGTTTGGTGCAGATGAACAACAAACTCAATTGTAATCAACACAAAAAGATATGAACATCTATACAGAAAAATCACATGGAAACTAACCAAAAATTGTTTTTGTTTGTATGATGTTTAACGCCACTTTATGCAATTTTTCAGCTATGTCATGTCGTCCAGTTTTTATTGGGGGAGGAAGCCTGAGAGAACCTCCAACCAATTAAGATTGGAGTCGAGTACACCCTGCCCCCAGTGAGACTCGAACCCGCAACCTCAGTGTTGACAGACCACGTGATCTATAGTAGACGAACTACCTTAACCACTCCGCCACCGAGGCCCCTTAAAAAATGAGAGCTAAAATCAAGGGATGATTACAAATCTCCATTCAGACAAACTTGTAAATCACAAAACTAAAAACAACAAAAACTTGATTAACTGGAAGCCAATAAAAACCAAGGGTGCACGGATGCACGAACTGTTCAATGCATGGCACATATTCTGAATAAAAATATATCTATTAATGTATATTTTACATCTAAATATATATTATTGTAATTGTGTTTGAACCAATAATTAAATAAATAAATAAATATATTATATCGGTGGAACATGAAATATTGATAGGGTCTCCATCATTGATTGAACCTTCCATCCCCAGCTGAGGCAACATTTCATGGTCTACAGTTACAGTTTACTATTACCTCGTTCTTAATTTAGATCTTCAATATCTTTCATTTTATTTTTAGGCTTGGTAGCCGTTCTGATCCATAATGTTGATCGTTTTACTTTTAGTGTTCGTGCAAATAAAGGAAAATATTTTGTCTACATTCTATTTTGTCACGATAATTTGCAATATCGCACATTTAGACATGTTTTGCTGTGTGAATGCGACAAACAAAAGGTCACAGAGAACAAACGAAAGTGCCGCGGTTACCCCCCCCCCCTCTTTTTTATAGGTCATTATGCATTGAAATGTGTTCATTTCAATGATTCTATTGTGAACACCTTATAAAACTTTAATTTACTTTATATATAAAAATAGAAACGCACGACACGTTACATTTGAAGATGAAAACGTTTTATGTTGTATGTTCGTGCTGTCTAAACTTGTTAATAGTCGTCTCCCCTGGTACTTAATCATGCAAACGTTTGTAAGCAATGACCTTCATTTTTCTCATTGTAGACGTCAACTTACTTTTGTCAGCCCTACCTTTTTTATCGTACTAATTAACACTTGTTATGTCTCATTCTTTTTGGAAAACCAGCAAGAATCGTTCTTTAAATGGCGATAGATCCTCGCATGTATCTATACAGTGCTATTTGCTGAAGAATGTCAGTAATGCATGGGCTTGTTGTATCGTCGATAGTTTTTCATGGATTTAATTATTTTCCAGCAACCCGCATGACTATCGCCAGTTAATTCATACAACTAGATGCAATTACGAATGTACTGGTGAAATTTCATGCTTCAAAAATGACATTAAAAGGTAGGGCCAACGCGAAATATAAAATTCGTAGTTATAAATAAAAATGGTCACGTGATCATCAAAGGGCAATTCGTTGAAGGTGAAAGTAGAGATAATGCTATTAGAAGTATCCCTATTTAACATCTTATAGTCAAAATTGAAAATATATTTGTTGTTTGACTGTTTTCTGCCACGAAAGTTTGATGAATTTAATGCTCGTATTTCTTGCATATTTCTTAAATACGCCTTAACATACCCGCGTAGTTTATGTAAGTAGAATCTGTAGTATCTTAATATAATTGTATGTTTTACAGTTATGAAATTTAGTTTTAGTAAGTGTACAGTGTAAAAATTACACACTTTTTCATTATATTATAAATTATAATTAGAATAAATAAAATTATATTTATAGGTGTTACCACAAATTTTCCCTGCAGGTGCCACAATGATGCTGTCAACACTGTCCATTTTTAATAAAAAAGACATGAAATGTATTTTAATTGCTGCATAAAAATGTGCAAGTCAACATCCTTTCAAGGTACATTGTAAATACTTAATAACTAGCCCACTTTGTTACATTTGCCATGTTTTATAGAAATAGAGCGCATTTTGTTTATTTGACACATGTGCATGTAATTACTAGCCTACTGGACTCTCAGAACTCGAGAAATGTTCAGTATTTCATAAAGTTTTGCTAATAGCTTGGCTTTTTATGGTTTAAAAAGTACATTTAATTTGTACCAACATTTTTAAAATGGAGTTCAACCCATTTTTATTTTCCATCATGCACAAATTAGAAGTCGCATATAAATACCTATTTTAAGCCATTGTGTTGGAAGGGGGGGTGCAGTCATTTTGCCTCGGAAAGTGAGTCATTTCACCCTGATATAACATTAAAAAGAAAGTAATAAACACATTTTACAAGTTTTGAAGTTATTTAAAAAAAACTTCAATTTGAACCACTAAATACAATATAATGTATATACTGAAACACTAAATACCAATGATGTTGCAGTATTTGCATAAACTTATCGCCTTAAAAACATCGTCATATATAAAGTTTTATATATTTTACTGTGGGAAAACAACACAGAGCGAACAGGTACATGTATCTGGTTGAAACATAAGTCTGGGACAAACTGACACGGCACCGCCTTTATGTACCAACATTGTGATACAAAGGTACAAATATGTTAAAAGGTCATCATTTTGTTATAAATACATGATAATTTACATTCTTGTGCCTTACTCTTTATAGGACAAAATATGAAGTAATCAACGAAATGGGCCAACATCTGCTTATTAATTTATTAAAATTAATGACCACATAAATACAATGTACAACCTTGTGTTATGATATAATTGTATGTATCATTTATTTGGACTGCTTCTCACTATCGACGAATTTAGTTTTCCAATAAAACTGTGTATTTCTTCGAATGTTTTTTGTAGGTAAATATTGCTAACTTTAGCAGATTTCCATATGAAAGTACACAATCATCAAGTACATGTATAACTGAACCATTGAACTTTAGTTATGGAGATGTCTAATTACATGAAGATTCCTGAAGGAATGGTAAGCCACAATTTAATTATCAGCTTATTAAAAATAGTAACTTCTGGCCATGATGAGTCTTATAACATGTTTGACTCCTACTGAGTTATTGATGCAGGAACATTCATATGATGATATTTGCAAAAGGGAGGTAGGAGGGGAAGGATGTTGTAATAAAACTATTAAATGCTGTGTTATGTTTTGTAACATAATTTGCATAAATTTCATATCAACTAAATATTATACTACAGTTGAAGCTCATCCAACTCCTATGTATTAAAATGGGAATTTTTATCATGTGACAAACCATGGTCTAACATTCAACATTAATCCATAAAAATATCAAAAGATGTTACAACATATACTAAATGACAAACCATGGTCTAACATTCAACATTAATCCATAAAAATATCAAAAGATGTTACAACATATACTAAATGACAAACCATAGATACTAAATTACTAAGAGGTTGTAGAGAAAAATGTGGGCATAGACATTCAAGTTTAATTGGTGAATATTTATATTTGGCATTTTAAATAAAAACCTTTTTTTACAATGTTATTAGTATTGGAGTGGGATGCTCTAGATCTGTATTTCCTTATTACGTGCTTAGAGTCAATATGTTACATACTAAACCTATGTTTATACTAATCTTCTTTAAAAGTAAAAGTGGTAGTTTGGTGGTTTTATAGTATGGATACCTTTGAATGTTTTTCAATACGAATGTATGGAGTTATTTTATGACCCCCAATTTTTATTTGGGGAGGAAACTGGAGTACCTGGATAAACCTCCAACCTTCGGTAGGAAAAATGCCAAGCCTTATCAATTAAGATTGAAGTCGAGTACACCCTTCCCGCAGTTTGACTCGAACCAGCAACCTCTGTTGACAGACCACATGATCAATATAAGACAAACTACCTTAAACACTCGGCCACCGAGGCCTCTGATACCTGAATGGGGGTAAATGCATCCTGCTTTTATGCCAGACACAGCTGTTCATAGGATATGCTGCTTAGTTTAGTTTTAGTGTTTACTTTCATAAGAACTTTTACAAGGATGAGGAAAGAAATGATTAAAGGAAGAAGAGGGAAGGGCACAAAAGCAAAGAATTATAGGTAGGTAAAATTTTACTTGAATTTACATGTATGCTAATTTCCTGTATTAGAATGTTTCTGTCCTAAATTACCAGGTAGATACATGTATAAAGATCAAAATTTTGAACTGTGTGTTTTTTTTTCATCTCCCAAAATCTACTTACAAAATAAATAAAGGCAACCTGTAGCAGACACTTATAATACATCTGATGAATTAGAGAAATGAAACAACAGCAGTGATTCTGTGCCGGTCATTGGGACCATCACATGGTACAAAAATATCGGACCTAACCATATTTTGGCAGACCGTACAGAGGATTTTCGCTGACACAGGAATGACACTATCACTTAGAAATTTTGCTATTTCAATTTTGACATGTCAAACTTGTATAATAGGTTTTAGTCAATTTTTATACAAATTTTACTTGTTTGGTATACTTCCAAAAATTTGCCATAAAAACATTTTCTTGACCAACCTTAAACACATTATAATATCATCTTTCTGTTGGCTGTAGTTATAAAATACTTTGATTATTTCAATTTGCATTTCATTTCAGGTACAGAAAAACAAATCATACTTGGACTTTAAATGGTCACCAAGAGTATATAGAAACTTTTATAGAAGAACAGTGATTCCTAGTAAAAACAAAGTGAAAATAATCAATATCTTTAAAAAAAAGACTGTTTTCAAACATAGTAAAGTACCAAAGAAGTGAAATATTCATCTTGCAAAAGAAAAATAAGAAAATTAATGATTGAATTTTTAAAGTTTGTAGTCACTGAATTGAAATTTTTAGAATAGTCAAAATATCATTATTAGATAAATATTAAACAATAGTTACTGCAAACAGGAAGTTACAATGACATGCTTAATTTATTGGTGAATGAGCTGTGGTATCTTGGAGAAAGCGTGCACTCTAAACATGGAGCTTCTTTTCCTTAATTGGAGTGTGCACACAAATCAGTGAAACCGCTGATCTCGGGGAGAAAGCAAGCACAAAAACCAGTGAAGCCGCTACTCCTTGTATTGGGAGAAAGCGTGCACACGAACCAGTGAAGCTGCTACTCCTTGCTTTGGGGAAAAGTGTGCACACAAACAAGTGAAGCCGCTACTCCGTTTATTGGGAGAAAGCGTGAACAATAACCAGTGAAGCCCCTAATCCCTTACTTTGGGAAAAAGTGTGTACAAGAACCAGTGAAGCCGCTACTCCTTGCATTGGGAGAAAGTGTGCTCACTAATCAGTGAAGCCGCTACTCCTTGCATTGGGAGAAAAGGTGCACAATAAACTAGTGAAGCCGCTTTTCTTAGATTAAACAGTTTACACACCAAGCAAATCTTAGCAAGTCATTGTGTTAGATATAAAAACATAGATGGCATTTAGAATAAAATGAAAAAAACATGTATGTAAGCATTTATTAGAATGCAATGTAAGAGTTTCTGACTTGTATGATGCTAAAAAAGTAGTTGCATAGTTAAAATAAAATGACATTAGTTTTCAAAAAACCAAAATTTTGTTTTGGTTATATGAGAAAATTGTTTTAAATAATACCCCATCAAAATTGTATAACAGTTTAGAAGATACTGAGGCCTGTTTTGAGCAAATTCAGGTTAAGATGACTTAAATGAAGACAACGTTAACAAACATTAGAATTTGAGTAAGAAATAGGGAAGCAATCATACTGGTTTTGTGGCATTTTGGCAGTATATTTAATATATTTCTGATGTTGTTGTGACCTTACTTTTGAAAATTGTATAGGCAGTTTTCAAGTTTCTGTCTTGTAAATCGAGTGTGTATTCCAAAGATGAGAGGTCTGCACAGATACCATTTATCAAAACATTTAAAGAGGAATGCTAGAATTCAGGCAATGTGTAGTTTGTATTTGATGTTAAGTTTTGCATGAAGTTGGTGATTGTTTTTGTGTAGTTAAAGGTTCAATTTCCTAACCATTTTATTTCTAATCTTGGACACATTTGTGATCAACCCTTTATTAATAACGAGTCCTACATTTTCTTTTTTCCATATACATGTTAGATTTATTCTTATAAATGACAATATTTAAGCTCTTTACCGATTCTTAGATCAATTGAAGTTACAATAGTTTGTGCTGTATATTTTTAGTATGCAGACTTATTTGCTGCTTGAAATTTGTTATAAATATAATTTAATACTGCATTGTGGTATGTTTGTAAGGAAGTATTTTCTCATTAATGTCAAGTGTACACAAATTAAATTTATGTGGAAAGGAAAAAAAAGAAATGCAAAAGAAGAAATATATAGTGACAAATAACTTCTAAACTATCCTTGTACACACTGTTAAAATAGTATAATGGTTTGATGTGATGTTTTTGTTGTATATTTTTAAATACTTACATAAATAGTATAACGTTCTTATTACAAATGCTTCTTATTAATAAATGTTAACATAAATTATCTGTTGGTTTTTATCATTCTTTAGGTAGATATTTAAGGTCCATTTTAAAGGTATCATTTAAATCACAGGAGCGTTTTTAAGTTCAGAAGTATACTGCTGAAATTCATGACATTATTCAATATTGTATGACACTGAATTTCTCATTATTTTAACATTACACCTATTGTTTGAAGATTTTGGAATTGAGATCAACATTGATTCAAGACTGTACTACTACTAGGATAGATAAACATATCATAGTTTTGTAATATTTATTTTAAATTGCAGCAAAATGTCATTAAACTGTCATCACAGACAATAGAACAAATTCCTCACATTTAAAACTAATATGATTAAATGTCACAGATGACTATTCATCCAACTTCATTATAAACAAAAGTCCATGTAACATGTCGTTTCCTTTTCTACAACAAATTTTAACAAAATATGGACTTTGGTCAACTTTTGATAATATTTTGGGCTTGACAAAATGTGAACAAAAGACGATTTTTCGTGCAGTGAAGTAAGCATTTATTTTGAAGAAACTTGCGCATTAGATTTATACTGTATATTAACTTATTGTATGATCACGAAAAGATTCAATTGTAAGCTGAATATTATTAAATTTATTTAATATTCAAAATTTTAAATTTATTTCTATTAAATTCTAAAAAGTCATGGAAATATGGCACATTAATTCATATTATATTCTATATTTTAATCAATTCTAGTACTTGTGAAGCCAAAATTTTGTTTTATATTAAATGATATTATGGAAATAAAGTTACTAAAATATCGCCTCAGTTTCTGCTATATTGGAGTATACATACTATATACATAAATTGCCCCTTACTTTATTTTCAAATATAAATATAGGATATGCAAATTTCCAAGGAACTGTTAAAATTAGTTTGATTCATATCAATCACTTTCATAATATGTCTGATGTTTTACTGATAAATGTGCTGAATGAATGAATATATTTTCGCGTAAAAATATAATGTTAACATTATTAAAATGAAAGTGCATTTTGAAGTCAACAAAAGTGCTTAATTTTAAATAATTCAGGATTAAAACCCATAATAAAAATTAATATTGTTTTAATATAATTCATTCAGAATGAAATAAGTTTAAAATAAAATAATAACCGTTCAAAACTTTTTTTTCAAAAGGAGTTTATTGATTGTACAAATGCTAGACTGTGTTTAACATTTTTCTTTTGTATATATGCAATGCTTACTATATATGAATTATGCCTATAAATGTGCACTTCGTTACCACAATTGTTTAATCTTTTTGATATCTAGCTGTGGGATCGTTTTATACAACAGTTCACAAACGTAACGTATTCACAGATATAGAATGGAAGGAACGATGTGTATGATAAGGGAATATCAGGTTGTCTATCAAGAAAAAGTTCTGGCAGATACACGAGTGTGTTAAACCGTAAAATGTGTTATAAACTCCTACTGTGAAATATTGTTGCAAAACGATAATTTTTATTCCAACGTATTCAATACGTTTTCATTTCTTGTGAATGTATATTTAATTGACAGAGTATCAGAGAATCACAAATTAGCGGAAATCAACGAACCTTTTGTTGTGTTTTGTCAGATTATAATTAGGATTGCAGACACAACTGTAATCATGATTAAAGAGAACCACTGTCCACTCAAGATAACAAAAAACCTAAGTTATTCTATCAATAGCAGTCACAATTGTGTTCCTGATGCTTCTTTCCATTATCTGTATGTATAAAACTTCAATGCATAAAATCAATTCATTGTCACAGAGTTAAATACATATAGTTTTTCATAGTCTGACTATCTTTTCGTAGAATAATACAGTATGTAGGAATGATTATAAATAATTCAGATATTATCGAGGTTTACAAAATAAAGAAGCGTCCTGCTGATTGCCGCACTTTAAGCATGTTAATATATCCATTAAATACATTAACAAAAATAGTTTTTACAAGAGAAATTGTATTTATTGTTTTAAGTTAAACGTACATGATGCATACCTAACAGATATAATTATTTGAAAAAATATGTTTCGGTTAGTAAACAAGTATCATTATCAATTAGTAATCGTCACACAAAAAGTTAACCCATGGATTGAATTCTTTCTCGCTGATCTTTACGTTGTTCTTCTTCGAGCATACGTTGTTCTATCATGTGGACAATAGAAAACATTGAACTGTTGATTGATAGCTCCTTTCTAACACGTTTAAAAGTGTCTCTTCCACCAATTCTGTAAGCATTTTGTAACCTGTTGACAATAAACAATACACAATCATCCACATCTGTTGTAAAACGACCACAAATATATTTCAAACCTACATCGTAATTTTCGCATTTACTTGTTACGTCGCTTTCGGTTTCATCAAATCTGCTTGAAGTGATAGTTGTTGTTCCTAGCAAAAACAGAAAAGATACAACTGTAGTTCGGTTAAAACATTTCCAGATATTCATCTCTAATGATTTATTCCTGAAAAGACATACAAGATAGTTAATTTTAATATTTTAATTACAATTAATGAAATACGATAATATCGTATATATTCATAAGGTTTTAAATTGCAAAAAAAGAAAGAAAAAATAGCACCAAATCATTTCGGTATAATTTTAAGTTTAACTTAAGAAACTCTACATCTTCGGCATGCAGTATGCGGAGCAGGTACTATTAAATTATTCTCCCGCAACGCATTAATTTGCGCCTTTTTTATTAAAAAACTAACAACATTTGGATTCGGTTTATTCACTTAATTTCATAATATACCATATGAGGTAAAGTTTTATTAAAATTCAATTATAATTTTGTGTGACGATACTCAACTGCAATTTTGTTTTTAAAAATGCGACTTATAAATAGTTCCTCTAAGATAATTAAGTATATGTAGTGTCTTACGAACATTATATCTAATATTTATCGACGTGTAATGTGTTATTACTTTTTTTAAAAACACACATTTTATTTTTGTCCACTGTAAAGCAACCATTGACAAGCTACAACAATTTCAGAAAAATGAAACTTTTGCTCAATATTTGAGTCAAATGCTAGTTGTGGTTTAAACTAATCACTAAGTGTTTTCGTTTTGCAACTGTGTTTAAAATAACTAACTAAAGTTCAATAATCTAAAAATAAAATAATTCGGCATCAACAAATTATGTATGGACATGGCAACACATTTCTCTAAACCTCTACGATCTCTTTTTGCTGCACACAAAAGAAGACGTTGTTAGAAAAACTGACAGTTTCAACTATTATCAATCATGTGAAGTTAAACACAATTTTTTATAAATACGTATATGTATATTCATGTCACTTGAAGATAAATATATAATACTTACTTTTTGTGCGATCGAATCGCCCTTATAAAACTGTTCTGTATGTGATATCATTATAATCGTCAGCTTTATTTATACTTTATCGATATAGACATGTACCAATAAGCTTCTAGAATATTTGAAGCGTAAAAGTTGATGACAATAATCTCTATTATTTCTTTTAATGCCGTGTCAAGTAATTTGCATGTTGATGCAGAATATTATACATATCAAATAATTAATTCAACTATTCCTGTGACTTTTGTTGTTAGAAGTTTCTACTGACAGCATGTTGCTTTTGACTCCATTGGAAAAAATGGAAATATTCAACATTAGCGATAGAGAATTCTTTGTCGGCAAGCGATGGTCTCAAGAAAAATAAGGTAATAAATACTGGCATAATTACACAGGTTTGATTTGTTGATTTAAAGAAAAAGAGCAATATATTTCATTTATAATTTCTCAGTCACAAACTCATATTTAAGAATTCAAAAAGGTCTATTTGAAACTACCAAGATAGATTAAGAATCGTATTGACAGATCATTTTGATATGTAAAATAGCTGTGATTAGATTGATTTTTACCTGTAAACCTGCGTTGTAAAAAATTAAAACTTAACAGTGTACATAATTCCTACCACGTCAATTACTTTGAAGTGGTTGGACATCAACCTAAGTGCACTATAATGGTAAAAACAATAAAAATGAACATAATTATATGATTTACAAAATTCTGAGTAACTTTTCTGCAATGTTTTACTTTAAAAGTCAGCAATCGATATTAGTGAAAAAAAAATAAGATTACATAATTTTTGTTTGTTTCTTTTGAAATATACTTAATAAAATCTAGTAAAAAATGTTATTTTATACTAAACTACTGTAAACGAAATTTTTGCATCCGGGTTATTTTCGTTTAATTCTCGACCAAGACATGTCCGCGAACTTTTCCCCCATGCGAATGTAAGGTTTTAACGAATCAAAGAACATGAAATTTCAGTATCAGTTTCAAAATTGGAGCCTCGGTAGTTCAATGTAGCTAGTGTACTAGTAATCACGCGTTTGTGAACACCGAAGCTGTGTATTCGAGTCTCACGACGGGCTGGTTGTACTAGACTTCAATAATTATTATTAAGTAATGCAAGTTTTCCAACCGAAAGTACTATAATATATAATTAGAATCTATTTTTAAATGTGGATTGTAGCCTTAGCGTTTTTGCGTAACTGTTAATATTGTAGTTGTTAATAGTAAGGTTTTTTGGTAAATCTGCCGATTTCAAGCCTGTATTTATCAAATCTTGTGCACTAACGTTTTATCACGGTTCGCTTGCAATAGCTTTTGCCGGGTGCTAAAACCCATGCTCAAAAATATAATTACTAGCGATAGGTAATAGATTCAGGATGAGGAAGGAAAGATAATTATGGTAAAAGACCGATTGCGGATCAAAGTGTTTGGAGAGTCTAATTCTACCAGCATGCTAATAATCCTTAAATAGCCGTCGAAGAATCAGGCGTATAGTAACCATTAAAGAAGATTTCCTTATTCCTCGCTCCAAATGCAATAAAATTCAATAAAAGTCTATTTTATTTCTTTACCCGAATAAGAACCAAAAAACCTGCACCGGGTAAATGGATTATCTTATTACTGATGACAGTTTTAAATTTAGTAGGCTGACTAGGTGAGTCTGGCCTAGTAAATTTTATAATCACGGTATTTTTATTGCATTTTCTTTTTGCAACATATTATTCGATGCATGTGGAGATTAGTCATGCTTTTGTTCTTTATATCTTTCAAAAATGGTTCTAATTTAAGGATTTTCGCAAGGTGTAGATGGCCACTTTTAAACGTAATAATAAGAGTTTCTCCACATCTAAATTAATTTGTCGTAAATATTTTTGTTTGAGTGCCCTTGACGAAACCTGACGTGAGTCTGTCATAGTAAATTGTATAAGGTTGATATCATTGATGACATTTTGTATTTGAAACCACTGATCGATGCCAGCTATTGGACTGGTATTCCACTAGGATATCCGAGAAGTACAGTGTAAATTGCTTACACACTGTGATGTTTGCTGGCGCAAAAATGCGCAAACGAGGTTAATTTTTATATATCACTTTACCCTATATGATATTGCGTGGTTTATTTTCCACTAACAATTATTTCCTTGACAAACTATTATTCATCGAACGATAAAAACACATGGATATATTTCAGTCCAGTATACGACCGGTGACACGCCTAGACCATCATTTCCTTAACCTATCGAAGAACATGGACTCGTACCGGTTTGAATGATGTTTGTTTTTTCTCAATTTATTGTTTTTTTCCTTGAGTGTAGGTTTATGATGTTGTCCTTTTTAACCAAAGTTGTATCTGTGATCGTTTATAGAACACTTCTGGGTATCATCGTTTGTTTTCAAGCTGGCCTTACGTATGTGTTATAGTCGCCGAAATAATTCTGTTACTTTATATGGTGTGCGTTCTTATAGTTTTGGTTTTAAGGAGTGTCAGTTACATCTTTCTGGAATATTTATGAGCGCTCGTATGTAACTTGAGATGTTTCTTTGATTTCAGCGTAACTACCTAATACAAACTATTTTCTCAGTCTCTCGGACGTTCTAACAAAAAATATTAACTAACATCATGAAGCTTTATTAGATTTCGTCTGGGGCCGATTTAAGGCATTATTAACGTGATAATTTAAACTTACTCCTTGATATGACACAAGCGGTCATCTTCGTACAAGAGCACAAGAATTTACGACAACAACGAATTTTAGTTTCAAAATTTAAAATTGTCTTCTCTTATACAGCAATATTTCAGCTTCTCTTACATACGTAGTTTATATTTTTCAATTGACCATATTTGCAAGAGCTTGCAGTGAGCATACTGATTTTTGGAAACGCCATTAATTTCTTCGGGATACACTTATAAACCAAGATTACAAGAAAAAACGACTATTCCCCGCTTATAATAAGTTATACTATAGATACTATATCCTCTTGAAAAATATTCGTTTGAAAATATGATTGCAGATAATTTTCTAAATTTTAATCAATTCAATACAAAATTGATTGTGCCGATTATTTGATACACCTATTACTGACTATTGGTATATGATACCCTTTTCATCAACAAGTCACATACTACAGTAATATAAGCAGGAGGCTTGGCATGCCATAAAAACTGTTAATACTAAAATTTCTTTTGAAATACCTGTTTCAAATCAGGACTATAGCTGTAATTGCTACATTTTTGGTTGTTAGTTATAAAGTTTGCTGGTTCTGGAATTTCGATTCGTGGATTGTCTTTTTGACAGTTTCCTTGGTGTTCGGTATTTTATTATAACCTTCACATATAATAAGTAATATTTATTTTAGCGTACGGAATACTTGTAAACAGCTTTCTGTGGTCCTTTTATCGTAAGACCAACAAATTATTATGTTTGCAAGATTTCTATTTTCCACCACACTTGTGACACTGTCAGTTGTATTTTCTAACAATTGTATAAATGTAAGTATTTATTTCTGTTGAACTACTGCTTGTATCTAGATATAGACCTCTTTAATTGTTTACTATCTATCCTACTTCAGTTATTATTAATTATTTATAGTTACATACATTTATAAATTAACAAATCACTATGTTTTTGTAGTTGTTTTCAATTAGTGTTTAAGTTTAATCAACAGTTTGTATTAAAACCCAACCACTTATATTAAGTTTGTCTATTTTTTTTCTTTTTGCATGTTCTTCGTGTTTTTCAAATAACGGTTTTATCAAGATGTTTCTCTACTGCGCAGTTGTATTTGTTTCTAATTATTTCATGGCGTCACGTTTTATTGGGGCAGGAAAATTGACACCAAAAACCCCCAGACCACCGGCAAAACAAAGAATGCAATAACTGACGAACAACCGTGTGTGTTGTGTATACGTTTGTTGAACAGAACAGGTAATTAATCCTCGATGCATATATTGTTGTGTTATACGTTTCTACATTATACTTTAATAAATTTCAACAAAAAACAAAACAGCGACAACAAAGACATGCCATTTATTGAGTAATGTTGATTGTTAAGGCTAAAATTCTCAAAGTAATACATAAATGAAGGTCTCAGAAATACACATAATTTTAAGAAACATTATTGAAATGTTCGTTGGTATAACCGTTTCAAAAAGTGTATATAGATTAGTAGCACTTACATTATTTAATCATTAAAACAAATGGATGTGTTATTTTCTGTGTGGCAACGAGGTTAACCCATTAACTGAATTTTAGATTTTTGGTTTTTCAGTCGCTCAGCGTTGACCATGTTCGCAATGGATGCCATGGCACTGTTGATGGAGAGTTGTTTTCTTATACGTTTAAAACTATCTCTTTTGCCATTACTGTATGCACTTTGTAATTTGTTGTCAATGAACAGAGCACAGTTGTCCACATCTGCTGTAAATTTTTCACAAATAGTTTTCAAAGCAATATCGACATTTTCGCATTTACATGTAACGTTTTTTTCAGTCTGTTCTAGACTAATTCCTTTTATTTCTGTAATTCCTAGTAACAACAGAACTGTCAGAAATGTTTTTCGGACTGAACAATCCAAAATGTTCATTACGATCCTAAAGAAAAACATAAAATGTTATGTAACATATTTTGCAATAATTAACGAGAACTATACTATAATGTTGTACATAATATTGAGAAAATGCGTATTTAATCAATTTTAAAAAGTTCGTTTAATGAAAAATTCAATTAGCATTATTTCCTTTATTTTCGTTATGAAAGTGTTAAATAGTAATTTACACCAACAAAACAGTACAACAAATGATATGAAAAAAACGATGTTAAGTGCGACAACATGATAGACGTTTCGTGTTTAGCCATGAAAATCCAATGTCAATAATCATATATTGATTTTACTAGAGGGAGTACACAATTAACTTTAAAAGGTGAACTCATAGTCATTAGCGTCTTCGTTTTTCTTGATTATTGTATTTTACTTCATCTTTTTTTAGGGACAAGTGGAGATTGGTAAGAGAGTTTCTTTATATTTTATTTCTTATTCCTTTTACCACATTTTGGTATATTTGTCATTGCTTTGCCGATTTCCTGGCTCTTTTTTGTGCGCAGTGCCCGATATGAAATCTGATCAGGACTTGCATATGTATTTTGCTTGTATTGTGATGTAATTTCTAAAAAACCCATACACTATGATTTCAGATATGACAGCTTCATTATCTTTTCAAACTTTAAATACGTTTCTTTCCTGTGAGAACTAATGATTGAAGTCGAATAATACGATTTACTATATAGTACTTTTTGTATTTTTATAGATGCGATTTATGAATTTATGTTGATATTAAGAAAAAACGATTTTTTAAAAGAGAACTACTTTTTAAAACATCAGTTGTTTTTTTTAAAGCGATCATTATTAATTATATTACTAATATAAAAAGTACAATATCTGAGTTTATTTCAAACTATGACAATAATACCGGGCAGTGTCGTACAAACAGTAGAGCTGTAAAATCGCGGAAAACAATGACAAATATACCAAAATGTGGTAAAAGTAATTAGAAATTAAATATACCGTGACTAGTACAATGAAAATTCACCACATATTTATATATAATCTGACAATCAAAAAATGATAAATGATAGTGGGAAATAATATACTGTTTTTTTTTATTTAAAAACATTCAAGTATACACCTGCTTAAAACTAAAAGCAAAACATTTTTACAACAATAATGTATAGTAGTAATATGTTTAGATAAAACAACTTGTAGGCGCAGTTATGTAATAACCCGAAGTACGTATAAATAATTTCAATAATAAAGACGTTATCAAAAATATAACGTGCAATGTCATCACGTAGATTAGATTACCAATTATATTCTTGCCATAAAATACGACCACAACAAAACATACAGCCGAAACAGATTATATGTTTGACCAAATGTATATTTTGAATAGTTTAAAGTGTTAAAGTGACATTTCAATCTAGTTAAATTTAAATAGTATGTCTTATTGAAAAGCTTTGATTATATAACTGCTGTATTACAATATATACTAATACTCTGTCTATATATACAAATGGCATTTAACCCAACTTTTAAAATTTGGCAGCCATATCATAACGTCTAGTTTTTGGAGTATCCTGGGAAAACTCCCAAACATCGAAAGGAAAGCTGTTATTGTTGACAGGTATGCGATCAAAAGAAAATGACTAACTACCTTCAATGATCAACCGAAACACCTAGTCATTTATGGGTTTATTAGTAAATCAGAAAAAAAATTTGAGAATACTGTAATCGAAACAATACAAAACTATCTCCCGTTATGTATTAAATACTTGAAATTTCAATGGTTAACATTTTATATTCGCTTTATTTAATCTCTAATGATGACTTAAACTAAGAAAGTCAACACAAATGTCACATTTTCATCTGAATAAACCATTTTGAAGTTGATGTGTCAAAACATCTCAATAACAAGAGGCCGGACTAAGTCGTACATACGTTTAAGTTTTTTGTAACAATCATTTTTTGCCCATATTTGCTAAAAGACATATATGTTAAGCCTTACCTTTTTGTGTACTGAGTTTTCGTCTACAAGAATTGCTACAGATAAGTTTGTATTGTAGCTTTGGGCCTTATTTATACTTATTGACCAAACACTAAAGCTAGTGATTTTAAGAGTAGCATGTGTTCGCAATAACCGTAGTTTTGCGTTTTAATGAAGTGTCAAACTCATTTACATGTATAAATATTCTGACTACTTTATTTAGCCATTTAAGGAAGCAAATGTGTGATTTGTAGCATCTTTAGCTTCTTCTGACGTCAACACATTTTCAGATCTATCTAAAGATATGGATACTGGCCGGCGCAAACCATAGAGACCACCCTATATAGTATATAATTGTCTGAACATTATAATATAATCAAACAATTTTACTAATGATCAATCAATGCATTGTTTTATAAACGTTAGTAGAAATGTATAGTCTTGTATGTGTATCAGTTCATTGAAAAAATAACAAAAGTAATACTACTGGTATGTTGATCTTACATTTTATGGTTTTTTCGTTTGTTTGTGTCCTTGTTAATTTTAGCAACGTACATGAAAGTCCTCACGTGCATTAATCTGTAATCACTATCTGTTACATCCTCAATTCTCATTGGCTTTCTTTTATTAAAATTACGTCCATTTAGTCAGTTGAATATTCTTACTTAATCGCAAACGAAATGTGAAAACGAACTACGTTTATAATTTTCGATTGCGATTTTATACAAAAAGAAACAAACCAAAAAGCATCTTTGTTTAATGTTGTTATCTTTTTTACTGAACTAATCAAATTAAGAACTCCATTGTTTTAATCAATGTCAGATTTAAAATGTGGAAAAGTAAATGCGAACATAATTTTCGAGATTTACATTTTTGACATCAATTTTGAAATTACACGAGTAAAAACTTGATTTGATTTGTTTTGTAAATTGTATGACGTTGTACATAGATCATGTCCTGTGCTGGCGAGGCTTTTAAAGGTAACATAATTTCTATTTGATTTGTTTAATACAGTTGTGTTTGTAGTTCATACTGTCAATTGTATAACAATACAGTTCGTTTACAAATGTGTGTTTAGATCGTTGAAAACCGGTATGTTTGAAGTACATGTGACAGCCGAATTTTTTTATTTATGTATTATATTGAATGAATTGTCTAACATAATATTTCCAAAATCAAATTTGTCTTTAAAAATGTACATTTTTATGCAATTTGTATTTTGTCACGCTTGAGTTGGAGTGAGATTAATGAATGGTTATTTCGTATCCAGTAGATAGTATTTCATTTCTATAAATGACGTTAAAAGACCAATTATGAAAAGGTGGATCACCCTACAGGCAATATTGACTGCAAGTAAAAAAGTACATACATTTAGCTTTTATTCTCTTAATGCTATGCGGGGCTACCTGGTAACAAATGTGGTTTGATTCCTGTAGAACCTCAAATTCCATGAAAGTAGTGTTAATTTTAAACAAAATTATAGGTATCAAATGCTTATTTTTTCGCTTTGAAATGTTTCAACATATCACCTTTACTATCTGAATTTATTTGCGTTGAATCACAAGATGTAAATATGAGTACGTGCTAATGAAACCACGTGAGAAGCAATTTGTATAATATCTACACGGGGCCACTTTGGCCGACTGCTTATGGTATTAAAGATCACATGATTTTACAGCACTGAGGTTGCGGGTTTGCTCGACTCCTATCTTAATTAACAGTGATTGTCAGTTTTTCTGCCAAACGTTGGATGTTTTATCATGGAAATACAGTTTCCATCACCAATACAACTTTTACCCCTAGATATAGCTGAAAATTTCGAGTGTTTAGTTGTATAATACAGCTGTAGTGAAAAAGTTTGAACATCCAGTGAAAACTACTGATTTTTTTAACAGAAAATATGGCAATTCTCGTTTATTAAAAGGTTGGAGTAACGCATATTCAAACCAAGACCATAAGTGTTAACATTGGTGATTAATAGTTGATGAATGACTACCAGCACAACTGTCATCACGGTTATGTTCTGTTTGTTGATGACATATTTGAAAGGGAATATATTTAGCAGTTTCAAAGAGATTTGTAAAAGATATAATTTCCCTGGCTTTTTATAATAATATAATATAAATTATTCTTTATATTGTTTGTATAAAAATCGTGTGTTTCGACTGTAGTATTTAAGTAAATAAACCATGAAAACTGACTAAGTAGATGAATTGATTTATTATTGACAAATATAACTGTAATATTGATATTGTGTTGGACAATTAATGAAAGTTTACTGGATTGCTTAGAGCTTATTTTTAAAACTATAAGGCATCATATTGATACTTATACTAGTTTTATTAATTCAAAACAAAAATGAATACGAGTACCGTTTGGTGACCTAGCAAACGTTATGCAGGGAGTAACAAATGCAATCAGCCATGACGTTTTGTGACGTTGTAGGCTATCCAATTGATTTATCGTAAATCGTGCAAATTGAGCGCACCCACATGCCATATCAAAACAAAGATTTGAACTTTACACATCCATTGTACAGAGAAAATAGTTTTTCATCAAAGCCCACTTATGCTCATAACTGAAGGCAATGCGTAGAGCTTTTGGTTTTAGATACTAGTCAATCTCAACATCGCGTCGCACAGCAATTTCGAGCAAGGTCGCACATTAAGCCGTCTCCTGTGTACAACATCGTCTTAAATGCAAACGACTGCATGTTACGTTATTCAAGACCATGATGTCATTATCTTGACACGAAATTGACACCTCGATGATTAAGTGCACCTTCATGCAATTATTTTTCTTTAAACCACTAGATACATTTGATGTTCTTGCATAAGTCCCGTTCACACTTTATCGGTCAGAAAGACTTCCAATCTATCATTTATGGGAAAAGCTTAATAGGACTTACAGCATTAATCAGTCCGGTAAAGCAGGCATTTCGTCATAGTGCAATAATATCACAAAAATAAATCAAGATATGGATTACATAATATGATGTGTTCTCGCGACCACAGCTTACTGTGACGACATTATTACATTTATGAATATTCTCACACAGAGAACAGTCTTTGTGTCCAAATGTGTAATAATTTGCTATCCTTTTCTCTGTAATGTATTTGTTTCGAATGACATGTACTGCTGTTCTAGCTACATCAAGTCGTTTAGATTTTATTAAGGGAAACTAGAAATCTTTGTTAGTTAAGTTAAGATACGAGCTCAACTGACGAAAGTCAACTCGATTGCGCATCCTTAGTTTTAACTCCAACCCATCTGAAAGGATATTGTACAGGAAACCGTTTGATAAAGATGTTTACAAGAAATCCATGTCTTCCCGATACTTATTTTTTGAGATATTGATCCTTATTATGTAGAAACATATTCATTTTTCCTTATCTATCATATCATTCCAATATATGACTATCCATTCATTAGTGGGTAATCTGATGTATTCCTAATTCGTTCTTAATATTAGTAGCTAGACCTTATTATTAATTTGCAATTTTTAAAGAATTCCACAACGACAGTTATTGACATTACAATTGAACATACAGATATCACAAGTACATACATTCAAACAAACAATCACGCATTCGAATCAATTCAAATTTTACAACTGAATATAAACAAAAGCAACATATTACACACATACGTTAGCAATAAGCTAGATGACTAACATATTTTTTAGATTCTCGGGTGCAAAAATGGGTTGCAAACAGGAGTACATTTCGCTATTTTCGCTATTTTATTGTGTAATGAATATGATTTAACTGATACTTATTGTTAGGTTGACAACAGAAGAATTCTCTTACCAGTTGACTTAGTCAGTAATATGCCTAATCAGGGACAAAATCAAACAAAAGGACAATCATCGTGAATTTTGTATTTATTAGAGAGATGATATTCACTGTATTATCCGGTGTGTGCTTTCGCTTGTCCTGAAATTAAAACCAATAATTGATTAACATCATGTCGAGAGCCATTAAATAGTGTTAATTGCTGTTAATTGACAGCGTCTTAAAGTGAGAACTGTAATGTACAAGAGCCGTGTCTTCGATTAACATCATGTCGGGGGCTATTACACGGTTACCAATGTTACAATTCATTGGAGGCATCTATCTTGAAAAAAGTGTTCAGTTATGATGCGTATCTTTTTGTAGTTTAACGTAATTTTTGCAACGGTATTAACAAAGGGGATTTTTTATAAACAGTTATCCTCTTTAATGTTAGGTTTGTACGTGGGAAAATTAAGTTTAAAGAATATATTTTTTGGAAAAAAGGGCTGGTTAGCAAATTGGTTAATGCTATTAGTCATCTATATTTCATCTATTGTCTGCCAACACTGAGTTTGCGTGTTCGTGCTTTACCTCAAGCAAGTGTGCGCGACTACTTTCGTAGCCGAAAACGATTGGTTTCGTTATCGGATACTCTGCTATACTTTGGGAAATTAATAATTACTAATAGTGATTTGTTATACTTTTACTGTTTTCTTCTTTTCTTTATGTATTTATTACCATTCAACTTTTCTATGTTAATTTTATAAATATATATTGCTATTGTAAAGCATGATGTATTGTTGTCATTATAGGAAACAGGTTAAGAAAATTACAATGAAAATAGGACCCCATAATACAGCTGATAAAATGCTATGGGTTGTCTAACTACATTTAAGCAAAACAAGCAAACAGTTTTATAGCACATCAATATAGCGTCCCATGTCCAACCTATCACATTTTTTTACTGCAATTGTCATATTTTAGCAGCTGAAATGACTGATTATTTGTCTGTGTTTCATAGTTACTGGGAATGAAAGAGATTTAGCCACGTCGTCGATTTACCATTTTAATAATATACTTGTTGACCCTTCTTGCTGTTTTGTTATTTCTTTTGATAACTATTTAATTAAACTATTACGTTCATGCATAATTATGTAATAATCACGAAGAGAAGAACCAGTTCGTCACAAATCACTCAATTTTACGTCAGTCATTTTGATCACCAAATTACTGCGCGCAATGTGTGAGGAGTAATACAGGTATAATTTTAAAGTGAACTTTAATAGAATGCAAAAAGGAAAATGTAGTATGTGTACGTAAGAATTCAGGATAATATAAGTGTATTGTCGTGACATAAACACAATGTAAGGACTCGACAAGAAATGCCGAAAACGCTCGACAGAGCCTGGCCTTTCTATGTCTCGTCCTTATATTGTTCTTATGTCATATCATTACGCTTATATTAAATATTGATATAATCCCTTACATATAGCGTTTTTCCCCAAATTTAAAATGATATAGCCTAAATATTGCTTAAAGTTCCACCATCAAAAGGTACGTAGTTCTATTAATTTTTGATATAATAATTGAAATCACTATTAACTTATATGTTTAATTTTATTTTATATCCAAATGTGATCTCTTATTTTCTTCAATCATTCAAAATTATAGTGAATCGGGAAGCGGATTCAGCGGCAGTAAGGGTTTAACGGCGAAGACGCCTATCAATGATTACCAAAATTTAATATTCTTATAGATTAAATAAATATATTAACTACATTTGATTATGTTGATTACGATATTAAAATGAATAAATATGGAATAAAACGCGGGACATTAGAGTTGAATACAAAAACAATCATAACCTTGTTGATAAATAAATGTCATCAAATATACCTAATGCCAAATATCAATTCACTACATTTATTTTAACTGTAAACTACTTATACAATAACTAGTCAAATGTATCTCACGTCTCTAAATTAAATATGTAAATATATTACAAAAAATATTTAGCTATAGCTATGTAGTTTTAATTGAAAATAGATGTTCATACCTTCTATCCATGCAAATAAATCCTGTCTGCATATGGCATTCATGTTATTCAAAATAAAATTTCTTGTGAGCTGGTCTGGCAAAATATTGATACACGTCATTAAAGTTATAAAAACAGAACATCGTTTCTGGACATGCAAATTATCGATAAGCGATTATTTGTATTAAATGTTTATTGCTAGTTGTTTTTACAATTATAGTTTATTAGTTTGAGTTATTTAGTAGGAATTCTTGGACAAAAAAGAAATACGAAATGAATACCCAATACCGCGTATTCATTTGTCATTACCATACAATTGGGCTGCAAGAATTTACTTGTTGTTTTTATAAATTGGAGAAACAGAATCATACATAAGTACTCTTGGAGTATCGGATTCCTCAACTCTATAGTTAAATAATCAAATTATTAACTTTTTCAACTGGAGAAATCCAATCAGGGATTAGTACTAATGTAAGATTCTATCTTTATATTATACAAATGGACAATATCATGCATAAAAATTAGACTTATATGCCATATCTTCTACTCCTCCTAATTTCACTTACATTCGGGTAATGCAGAATTCGGATCTACAACAAACACAAACTGTTTATAATAAAAGATTGAAAACTATTGATTTGTTAATTCTTAAACGTAATTTTTTTAAAAACTGTTGTATGGTATATTCTCATTTACTGTAGTCATTAGTTGGTTGCAAAAGTACTCATGAAGACGTAAAAAAATGCTGTTATATGTATGTGTGGTGTATGTTAACTCTATCTTTGGAAATACCTAGTATTATTTAAATATACCGTTCTCGAGTCGTGTATTCATACTGTTTAATGTCACTCATTGAAATATAATATATAGTGGGCTTCGGTGTTAGAGTGGTTACGGTTGCATTTCTTCTATTTTGTTTCACCTGCCTTTCATCCCCGAGGCGCTGGTTTGAGCCTTGCTGCAGGAAGTGTGTTCTCGACTTCAACCTTACTTCACAGTAATAAACCCCTTTTTGCCTAAGGTTAGAATTTTTTACCTGGTACTCTAGCATTCTACCTAATAAAGACTAGACGCCAGGATATACTTGTAAAATGAATTGATTAGTGTCGTTCATCCCATTCAAATAAGCAAACATATAAAGAGTAATTACCGGTGTTCAAAGTCACCCCTAGTGCAAGATCCATATAGATGCGTTCAACCTCTACAAAAACGAAAAATAAATTCTTTGAGTTTTATATTTACAACATGATGTTATCTTGTTACCTTTTTATATTATTTATATTTAATTAAACTTCATAATTAAAATTATTATCAAACGTTTAGGGTCTAAAGCGACCAGGCAGTGTAAATCAACGACATATAGTGTTCTGGTTCAACGACGGCATGTTCATACTTTTTGCTCTCCTCGCTGAAAGACCTTTTATTTATTGCAAAACAATATACCAATCGAATGCAACGACAAATGTACATTCATAATTACCATTAAAATGGTTGTGGTTAATCCATTCTTGTAACAATCCAATGATATCTGAAAATAAAATTGTAACATGTTTACCCTTATTTTGTTTATAATTTGTTGAAGACATTTACTTACCAAATACTCACAGTCTGGCAAAATGAGAGGTTTTGCGGCTTCTTTCTATTGAACGTATATGGTTTGTATTCAGACATGTACCAAACATATATAATTTAAGTTAGTAACAATACTCACAGTTTTTATTATCTGTTTGGTCACATTGCTGTTTAGCTGAAGAAGAAGAAAAAATGTAGTTCTTTTCTTGGATATATTATATTTCTCTTTATCCAAACTCTTTTTTATTAATTAACTACCAGACTATTTAAGATTTACTTTTTATTTTTCACAATGTTGTTAAATGCATGTGAATAAATAAAAAGAGAGTAAAGGACACTGAAAATTTTTTAAAAAATTAAAAAGTTGAACAATTTCTAACGCAGATTTTAATGATTGGAGTATTAATACGCACGTGGCAAGTTCCGGTAAAGGAGATCGTGTCTCCCGTAAATTTTGTTAATCAATATTTATGTATTTACTGATATAACAGTAAAACAGCAAAATATGATATATCTTGACGAATCAGTCCAATACGGAATTAAGTAGTCCAATATCAGAATTGACCTGATTGGAACTGTATTGGCCTTTTTCAAAACTGTATTGGCCTAATTGATTTACCTCGACTCTTATTTAAAAAAATATTTGTATTAGGTTGTAAATAAATTGTTGAACAAGTTTTAGACAAATTATACACACAATTGCAGATTAGACAAAACTATACCAAATAACTTACTGACTGCGATCTCAGCTGCTGTGGTCGGTATAGCAGTAAACGGTGCATGAGTAGTTGGCATTGCCGTAGACGATTCATGAGTCGGAGCATTGGTATGGGCAGGTGTATGTGTCTTTGCAAGATCTAGACATTTGAACAATATGGATTTTATATTGGTCTAATATTTTCAAGCCAGAGATAATACGTATTTCAACAATTTTCATCGTTACCATATGTTTTCCTAATTGGGGTACACATGTTTACTTTACAATACATTTTTCAGTTTTAGTCTGACAAAATTATTTCTATGTATAGATAATTGATTTGATTTTTAATTGTTATATTTACATTTGCCTATGACAAAAATTGTTTAAAAAGTAAAACTTTTTATTCCGCTAGTGAAGTCTACACAAATTCTATGACTGAAGTCGGACTGTTTGGAGGCTTGGAGAAAGATTTGGGTGACCTGTTTTACTGCGGAATGTGCATTGACTGGTAATATTATAAAAGACCATAAAACAAACCAATATCAATCCATTAGACAATAACAAACAACTATCAGTACCAACAAAACTAAGAAAACAATGAAAGAATAAAATACTCAAAGGTCAATATTAAAACTACGTTAGTAAGCGCTCCCTTCATCATTGCTCTCTGTTTACATTTGTTTGTTTAAAGGGTTTGATGCCACTTTCAAAAGTTAGGCGTCAGAAAATAATAACAAAAATAAAAGCACATGATGAATATAGTTATCTTTCTTTGTACAATGTTTAATGAGTATCACTTATACATGTACTTATGGAAATTTATACATGGGATAAATTAAATTACTCTTTATACAAAAAATAAATAGTGACATAAACATTCTTCTAGAAACTTGGACAGGAATTAATAAGAAAATGTCATGACCAGATTATATATTTTTTAATGGAAAAAAGAAGAATCTATTGTCTAAAGCTATTTTATGCATCGAAAATTTAACAAAGTCTGACTCTGGTTGAAATTGGGGAAATCATTCTTTGATTCGGATAAAGATTTATATGTGTCCTCTGTTTATATACCAAGCAATTAAATTACCATGAAAATAACGTTGAATCTTTAGAAAACGAAATAGGTATTTTTGCTTATAAAAGGAAAATTCTTCTGATTTTAATTCACGCACTGGTATTTATCTAGATGCTGTTGTTAATGATTCATTGAATTTGAATGATTTTAGCGAACAAAAATATTCTACCTAGAATTTATCTCATAACATCATTATTTCTAAAGATCCAATCTTGAAATACAATCAGATGTTGGGCATATATAAATAGACATTGGTGACTATGCTATATTGATTGAAAATCTTCTGACTTCAGTTCTCTATTTTATTACACAAGAGTATTACAACTATTTATATGAACACGCTCAAAAAGTGATATTACAATGTATTTTTATACAAAAAATGGCTTTTGATATAGGTCGCTCTCAGGATTTATCAGCTAAAAAAATGTAATATTCACCGAGACGCTTTTTTCTGTTAATATTTCATTTTGATATTTATCTGCTGATAATCCGGAAATTCCAGCTTCATTACATTTAAATTTTAAAAAAAAGAATAAAAAGTCAATTGTTTAATTTTTACATTTTAACAGTATATTTTATAATTACAAATGATTCAATGACCACTAAAATTTAAAGTTATGTTGGAACAGTTATGATAAAAGGCTTAAACTATATAAACCAGGTCAATATCGGATTCTGCTACACAGTATTAAAGCTGGATATCTCAAGTGTTTTTTTTATAAATTCTTTTGGGCATTAAAGGGGCTTTTAACATGGGAGCTAGGTAGATTATCTAAAGAACATTTAACCGCATTTCCATGTAACTGAACGTGAAGAACACTTCCTCTTACGTTATAATTAAGAGATACAAGGTTGGAAATTATAATCCAAAAAGCTGTGTAGTCTTCTGAATTCTAGGTATACAGAACATGTGAAATTAATTGGCCCCCTTTTAAAACAGTCTATAGAACTGAAAACAGAAGTGGCTTAATGTTCATTTTTTTATTCAATATTTTGTATTTTCACAAATATAATATGTTATTCGGGATCTTCACAGGGGATACGGGTTCATATTCCCTGTCTGTGTTTTATATTCCCTGAGCCGGAGGCGAAGGGAATATAGAATACAGACAGGGAATATGAACCCGTATCCCATGTGAAGCCCGAATAACAATTATATTCTGTTGAAGTCTTATTGTACTAATATTCTAGAGTATATAATTAGAATAGACAAGTCTCATTCTTGAAGAAAAAACTTATAGTTTAGACCACCACTATTGTAGAACCTACCATTCAACACATTTATGCTTCAAATGAAACTTTTTCATTTTAAATTTTATAACCTTGATATTTCTGATGACTTTTTATTCCCAGCAAAACTTTAAATGATAAATTTCACTTTCTAAGTGCGATGCAAATGGTTTTGTTTGCCATTTTTGAAGACCTCTAGTTATCGGTTATCTCCCTTGCTAATTTCAAGACAAATCGCAGACGGAGATGATAGATTCCGTAAAATGCATGTATGTAAAATCGATATTTGAAATCTTTATATTATGTTAAACTGTTTATATTATGCAAAATAAATAAATTAGTCAGTGAAAAGAGGCCATTTTGAAACTGGTTTTAATATCCCAGTGGTTTCACAGGGAATACGGTATGATATCCCCGTCTTGATTAACCAATCAAATTGTAGGGATTCGCTAGATACATTACTTCAACGGAATATATTTTTATATGCCACTAAAGTAAAATATTTAAACCAACAATCGGGATTGTCATGCTATAACGATACCATTGACATTTTAACTACAGTTTAGGGTATTTCACATTTAAAATCTGCAGACTTTAAAGATGCCATATTTCACAAATAAACTCAGGAATGGAATTAGAGTACTGAGGCCAAATTAGATTTTAAATACGATAATTTTTATTCCAAAGTTTGAGAATGAGCGCATTAAGAAACATCTTAGACTATATAAATCATATTAAAGATATTATTATTCAGTAAAGCGTTTTTTACTCAATCACTTGACCCTCTGGACTGCTCTTCTGAAAACGTCATCTTTAGGATTGAGTGTTCGCTTTGTGGACTCTTGTTTAAAACTTCTGAGGGCTTATGCACTTGAGGTTGGAGGAATAGAGTCATTTACAATTAAATATAGATTGAAAAACATCATTTGCAACATAGCTTCTTTTCTTCTTTTCACACCTGTTCGGACATGCCTCTTCTTGATGAAAATAGAAAATTTCTTCACATGAAATTCAGAAATAAAGGACTTAATGCAGTTTACATCAGTAATACCATTAATAGAAAAGAAGTGAAAGATCAGATACCTTCATATTTAAAACAATCCATCTATTCCTATCGTTTCTCATAAATATAGCATCCCTATTGTACGTAAAATCTTCAGTTACAAACATTCATTGCAGGACCTAGACATTGAAACAAACCCAAGAAACCTACTGGATACACTTGTTCTATTCTACTTTTATAAACAATCCTATTAGTCATGTCATTACTGCCCATGAGAATCTCAGAAACATTACTTCTCATGGTCCAAAATTCATAAAACCTCAATCAACTGGAATTTAAATATCAAAACTATTATGGATGCAGTCGAAGACTATGCCCAAGAATGGATTAAGAGAGAAGTATCAAGACCCAGAACTAGATGCACTGTCTTACTGGGTAAGAACAACAAGGTCTTTTGTACAATGAATTAAGAAACTTAGACATTACATTACTGATCGACCAAAATCTATATTCAAAAACGAGGATACGTTGACGCTCGTCACTTCCCTTCGTGACATATATGTTGTCGTTCCAGCAGACAAGGCTCCTAATAACATTGTGTTTGTATGTGAGTCTATTAGTATGAATGCCCCATTAAAGAGCAATGGATAAAGGATAACTTGGATCATTCCACATACAAACGTACCGAATTTGACAAAGATGAAAATTGGCTGACCATAAATCCTTCTTGAAAATTTATTACGACAAAGTCTGATTACTTTCCATACTTGTATTGAATTTCAAAATTATATACAAATCCTTAAAAGGAAAAGTGCATAGCCGGCTCATCTACGTGCTCTACCAACGAGTTGTCAAAACGGTTAAATAAGTTATTGTCTGCAGTGAAAGATTGACAGCAAAATTACTGTGAAACTATTCATACGCGAAGTAATATTAATCATGTTTGGATTCCTAACCATGCAAAAGAACTTTTGAATAATCAAAATCAGGATCGATATTCTACTACGGAACGAAAACGGAAATTATGCTAGAGCGAAGAATAGGTTATATTTTTGTAACTTTTGGAGGATGTGTTTTAGCAGACAATCTGAATTCTAATGGGCACAAACTGCGCCCCACTCCTTGCCGATTTGTGCATGTGTTCTTATGAAACTGAATTCCACGACGTCTTATTAAAGCAAGAAGATGGCATAAACATTGCCTTTAATTTAACGTATAAATATATATGATGTCCTTTCAATTAACAACCCACAATTTGCTTAGTGGCTTCTGTTAATTTATCCTTAAGAACTGGAAATTAAGAAACCACAGAAACAGCTTCATCTACATCATTTTTAGACTAACACCTCGAATATGACACCAACGGTCATCTAAGCACAAGAATTTAAGACAAACACGAGAGACGATTTAATTTTCAAAATTATAAATTGTCCTCACTTATTCAGCAATAATCCAGCTTCTCCTGACTACGGTGTCTATATTTTTCAATTGCTCAGGTATAAAAGAGCTTGGAGCAAGTACACCGATTTTTGCAAACGTCACATATTTCTTCGGGACAGACTTATAAACCAAGGTAACAAGATAAAACGACTCGTCCGCGCCTTTAATAAGTTTTAATATAAATACCACTTCCTCGTTTGAAAATATGGTTGCAGATAGCTTCTCCCAGTTTTAAATTCCGTGTACAGTGAACGTGATAAGATGATTGTTTTATAAACATATTAGTGACAAGTAGCATATGATACCCAGCTATTTTAATTAACTAACCAACTTACATTCTACAGTAATGGAAGAGGGGGTTTTGGCATGCCATTAAACCTGGTTTGACCCACCATTTCTTGTTTATTTCTTTACGTAATTAACAGAAACAACAGTATAACAGCGCAATAGGTATATATTCATGGACAAAAATACTTTATATATTTTTTTCAATGATATAAAGTATATATATGCATGTCTAAAACGTAGATCAACTGTTTTGCTATTAGACATTCGTAATGGTATGTAATGATTTTAATAAACCACAACGATCTAATTTTCATCTTTCGTATCCTGGTCATTTCGACAGCGCAGCGCGTAGACAGTAAATAAATCGCGGTACAACCGGTGAGTCTTCTCTTATCTTTTCTAAATAAAATGTCTAACAAACATTATAAAGTAAAAGGAATTGTTAGCAGTTGACATAGGGGACTAAAATGCTAAAAAATATTCAGTGGACAAACTTTCCACGTGACAAAATTGTCAGAAGAAACAAAATGTCCAATGGGCCAAACTTGTCAAAATAAAAAAAAATGTTCAGCTTCAAGCGGTCGGAAACTCTGCTATACAAGTTAGCTTGCATTTTATTTTAAATCTGGGCCAAACTGTAGATGTGTTATTGTATGCTAACACATATATTTCTTTAATCATTAGGACTCTCACAAAATAATATGTCGTGATTTAAACGCCCATACCTGTCACAACCTTTGCTTGTAACATAACTTATTACTGTAAAAAAAGTTGACATTATGTTCAGGATAAATATTTATTCTATTCTATTACATAAAATGTACATCCAAATGTATAAATATATACATTATAATTAACAGATCTCTCTTAACAAAACTCCACGTCTGTACCGTCCCTAAGCCTAATTAGTTCTCCTTTCACCAAATTAAATTTCAAAGTGGAAACAGTATTTGGGTAATTAATTCTTAACACGTGGTCACATAAAGTTTAATACTGGCTAGTCAAAACAAATGAAAATGCTTAATAACTTCTAGAGCGTTTATTCTCTGTGAATGCATTAATACTTACAACTGTCCAACTTCAAAAGATTATCTTAAGATTATAGACTGACTGATGTGATAATAAATTTATACATACAATCAGTAAAGTTTTCACTTTGTGACAATACCATGTCAATTCTACATGAGGGATCTGAGTAATAGTTTCATAATCAATTCATGATACATCCAAAAAATACATTGAATTGACATGTACACAAACAAATATATGGTATATACGATTGCCGTTATGATTTAATGGTTTTTTTAAATGGTACAAAATTTTGTTGTTTTAGAGCATCTTGAGTGTAACTGGGATCATTATAAAATCGTTTCCGGTGCTTAAACCAAAGATTTTCCCAGCGCGTATATTGTAGAAACTAACAAACCATTAACATAACAAAAATCTATATCTCATTTTAAAAGGTTATAACTTACCTTCTATCCACTTCATAATATCTTTTCTACACGCAGCATTCATCATAAATCGGACGTAACTCTCAACGTGGAAATCTAATATTAACATTAAACTTTTTTAATAGGTAAAGAAATATCTGCCAATAATGACAATTACAGTTTAACGTTAAAACGTTCTTAAATAGAGAGAACATTTTCGTCAAATACTGTTTAGTCTGTTTTTTGTTAGTACATATAAACTGTCAGATAGCGTAACATATTTACAATGTATATTCTGTTCATTCTGGATACGTTGTTATTATCAGTATTCCAGAAGGTATATTAAAAATGGTTTCTATAGGAAACATTTGACACTTAATACAAACATTCAAAATAGTTTGTCTTATTGTTTTGTTTTGTAGAGTGCAAAATACAAAAATCATAATATTGTCGATTATCTTTATTTTTTTCATGTGTTCAATCGATATAATTTTCTATACTATATACCTATATCTTTCAATAATGAAAGGAAAGTTTCAAATACTTTTTAATAGCACCGTAAACAGTATTTGAAAAACAGAACAACTGATAAAAGCATAGTATGTCCTGTCCTTTTATATTTAATAAAATTTAAAATAAAATAGTTTTTAAAATGTCATTGTTATCAATGTAGCAGGGAAGTGGAATGTTATTACTAATAAAAAAACAGCATTTACGCTTAACTTACTTTAAATTTAAGAAATAGATCATTGCGAGCGGGATCTATGCGAATTAGAACATGGTCAGACCTTATATTTTTCAATATTTTATACCGAGTGATAGCGAGGTATAAAATGAAGACGAATATACGGTCTGACCATGTTCTAATTCGCATAGAGCACAATTGAAATAATCTATTTTGATTCTAATATGTCTAACTAATGTTTTAAAATTTTGAAGCGGCTCTAATGGTACGCTTTCAATGGTAATATTGTTTTTTGAAACTAATAAGATATCTCCCGAAACAGCCTGTTAAAGCAAAAAATATTGACATAAACATATATTTATTGAATAAACGTACGTTTTTAGAAAAAAAAGTATTGAGAGATCTTTAAAAAATTGCATTGTTCTTGTTTGAAATTTTCTAGTTGAGAGTATATGACGTCGGAATTCTATTTGTGACGTCATACCATTCTCTGTGCTTATTAGAACCCTAATGTGTTCTCAAAGCGTCTTACGTACGTCATATTATAATCTAAAACAGAACATAAAAACTAATCTTTTTGAAGTAATTCATGGATTATAATAAGAAATGAAATATGTAAAAAAAAAACATGAAGTTAACATGCACGTATTGTATTGTGTTCACCATAATCTGTTATTATAGGATTAAACACTGGGTTTTAGGAAATTATCAATGTGTAAACTCCAGACTCACTCACAAACCAAATAAATAAAGTCCGAAGGACTTTATGTCAAGTTTGTGAGGGAGTCGCCGGAGTTAACACATTGATAATTTCCTTAAACCCAGTGATTAATCCATATAATTCTGTAAAAAAAATCGTTGCGATTTTTAAAACAGCAAAACAGTTACAGAAACCCATCTAGACCTCAAAACGTACATAGGACGGAAAGCGTAGGGATATGCAAAACATAGTACCAAAGGAATCGCGGTTCTGTAGATATTGATAGGAAAAAACAAAATGAAACAATTTATATTATATTTTATTTGAAATCTCAATCGATTTAATTGGAAATCATTGGGGAAAGAGAAAACATTGTCCCCTCTCCCTTTATAATAGATACTGAAAGTAGTCCGCTCAGAGGAAATATCGATATATCAATTATCTGAAAAGACGCATTTAAGTGTTTTTATCCAATCAAAGCACTTAATATAAATAAATTACAGCATGAATAGAATTATAGTATTATAATTGGTACTTACAATTCGGCTGATTATTGTTAAAAGCTTCTGCATAGATGCTTGCATAATGCGTCGGCGTATGCGTTGGAGCATGCGTTGGAGCATGCGTTGGTGGGTGTCCTAGCAAAATACATCAATTTAATTAATTTCCATCGAAAACTTTCAGTAAAATTATTGTATATTATTTTAAGGCCGTTTGTTATGTTTAAATTGTCTTTAAACAATTATAAATTGTATATGACAATTTTGTCCTTTCTAGTACCTAATAATTCAAACACACCAAACTAACAGCCAGTGCCTGTTGATATAAATGCTGGAAAGAAGCCTAGATGTACATTTAAAATTTAATATCATGAATAAATTCTAGAATGATATATTAATTAACGATATATTCACGCCGAGAATATTTTTTCAAACAATAAAAAAATTGCTGAATTGGGACGAACGTATGGGCGATAATTTGTTACGACAATCTGAAAATAATAGATCAACTCAAATCTTCGCGCAGTTTCTATTTCAACGCTCTTAGATTGATTGATTGATTGATTGATTGATTGATTGATTGATTGATTGATTGATTGATTGATTGATTGATTGATTGATTGATTGATTGATTGATTGATTGATTGATTGATTGATTGATTGATTGATTGATTGATTGGTTGGCTGGTTGGTTGGTTGGTTGGTTGATTGATTGATTGATGTCCAACGAGCAACATTTTACGGTAAAATTAAATATACAATACAAAAATATAAACGAAGTGAACGGGAGGCACTAACGGAAACCAAATTTTAATAGCCGTTGTAAACTATGGAGAATTATGTAGGGACACGAATTGTGCATTTTGAAGCGACTAAGACGCGCCTTTGCGGTCAGTGATGTGCAAAGAGCGTAAATCTGCAACGCATTTTATGTACTGACAAAATTTTAAGATATTAAAACTGTGTATTGGCAAGTGTTTATTAATAATAAGAGTTAAACTATTCAAATTTAATTTCCCCAAAATTTCCTTCAAATAATGATACCAGTTTGTCAGAAACGTTTGCACCATTGTAAGTATCACTTTCTGTTAAAAGGTTAACTCATTAATCGACTCCTCATACCACCAATTTAACGTCGAATTTGCTGTTGTTTCAATTGTTTGTAATTCTTAATTTAATGCCTAGTTTGGTAAATTTTGCAAATTGCAAACTCTGTACAGCAGGTCTTCGGTCTCACACACGATGACCGACGACGTCCCAGATGTGCTGAATAGTAATTAATACACCGACATATACGCCGCCACAATAGTTCAGTTCCGGGATATGGTATTTAGTCGAATCGGTCATGTGACAACCATCGTCACGTGACAAAATTCTATGCATATATTTTCAAAATGTCGGCTGCTAATCATCGTATGAAGTCTGTTGATGAATTAATCGAACTGAAGGCATTTTTGAGGGAAAGAGGTATAAGTACTTCGGTTTATCGAAAAGAATCACTAATAAGATTGGTTGAGGCAGCATCCGAAATAAATTTAGAACCAGAAGAGGTGGAAAATTACCAAACAGACCGTGAACACCGCCGAACTATTGATACAACTTGTGGCGAAAAAATCCTATTACCAGATATAGTTTCCGTCATTGACTGGACAGATGACCTCTCCGCATTACCTAATGTTGAAATGGGAGATATATTTATATATTTATTATCAACCTGCATGTGGTCAAATGAAAGACTGAAAGCATCCAAAAGTGACAACAGTTATCAGCTCTTTATGCAGAGACATGTAGACTATGTTGTAATGAAGTCTTTACCACATGAACATTTTTATATTAAGTGTTTTTGTACACCAGAAACAAGGCAAAGGGATCATCCATACACCACTTGGATACTTATGGATAATAAAGCTACTGTAAAATCTGGAGGGTGTACATGTGTTGCGTAAGTAAAAATGTATTTGTACGAGTTACACATTTATAAGTAATATAGGTGATTGTTGCTGTTTAGTTCCCCAAAAGTGCCTCACTAATGAGCACCAATCTTCAAGTTGGGGAGAATGCCCTGATGTTAATCGTGCAGATCAGGTGTTTGGTTCGAAGTTAATAATTCTCTTTGGGTTATTTTGCACACACTTTAGTTTATGCAAAACTTTCTCATGAAAGCTTTACTTGGAGGATTGTTTAATAATTTCTATGCAAGAAATGTTCATAATTTTCTACTCGTATAAATATACATCTTGGAATATTTGAGCAAAGCCAAGTAACAGCACGTCCTCGGGTGACAGACCGGGAAGCATTATATATAAAGTTGTTGGAGTGAGAAAGTTTAAGATCAATATGTTATGACTTGTGTAAACGTTATTTATTTATATTGACACTCAATGACTAAGGCCATTCGTTGGTCAGTCTGTGTCTATAGTTTTGACAAGAAACACCGTCATTTGTATCCTTGCATAATCTTTTAGACTTGTATATATATATACACAAGTCTAGAAGATTATGCATTATTATATATATAGTTATTCAATAACTATTTGGTTTTGAGTCAAGGGAAAGAAAATTCAGTCAAAATATTTATTTTCAAAAAAAATTTTGTACAGTCCTAACCCCCCCCCTCACCCCAACCAAACAAAAAAAATAAATAAACAAAACAGAATCAGCAGGCTGTACCTTTATATCATTTGTTCATATTGCTACATATATATGTATATGCATTCTTGACTTAATGATTTGGTAACCATACTAGTACATATGTATATAAAACATGTTCTAAGAGACAGAATTTACATCAACAAGGAATTCTTTGACACATGTTACTTTTTCAATAAAAATATCTTTGAATAATGTATCCTTATCGTTCAGTTTCATACGCAAACTTTCATTTTCTAAAATGATGTCACCAATATTTGTGAGTGTAATGTCTGTCTGCACTCCAGTGTCAATCAATGCAGGTGCTATGTAACCAACTAAAGATGTGGCTCTGCTGTAAGTATGGTCATTTTCTTGGTAGTTGACATATGCATGTGAATCTAAAATTAAAATATAAAGTACTTAAAGTCAAATGATACAAAAGAATTGTTCAATGTGACAATTACCAATTTGACCATAATCTTAGTACATGTGCTGATAAATGGAGGGAACACAATATCATTTAACAGCTCACATTAATAAAAGGAGTGGAATATTTTTAGGTGAACATGATACCTTAACAATACTAACTTACTAAGACAACAAATAACTATTGAATATAGTGTAGCAATACAAAATACATTTGCCACATCCTAAATGTCCAAGATGTTGTTGAGGAGAAGATGAAAATTATTAAATGTTTGTCTGGTATATAACAACAAATGTAAAATTCTAATTGTTTTTTCTTAAAAACTTAAATGATCTCACGAGCATGTACATGTATTTGTGGTAATCAATATTAATATGAAGAATCTACAGTTTATGTGCTGTAAAAATAGTAATTTACATGTACCTTCAAGATGACTGGTAGAAGTAGAGGTTATGACATCAACAACATTCACAACTGGAAGGAACCTATCTCCATTCCCATTATCAACAATGACAGGATAACTGCTATGGCTGATTTCTGCACTGGATTCTGTGAAAAAAATGATTTGAGTTTGAGATACACTTTTTATAAAGATAAAATAAATAAGCCCATTACAAATTAATATATACAATTATTTTCTGGACACTGAAATATATAACATTAAAACAGAAATACAGTACAGAAAGAAGGGATATGCATGGGGTACATGTTCATATGCATTCAATCCCCTCCCCTTTTTAAATTTCATGCAGCACAAAGAGTTGGTATGGTGTAATGTGTGTGTCTGTGTGTCTGTGTGTAAGGTGTTCACTATAATAACGAGTACATGTAAGTAGCTGACGCTAGGATAAGGGGTCTGCGCAATACATAAAGGGTGGGTCTGCTATTGTATCCCAGCCTAGACCAGGCAGGGATGGTCTATTCTAACAGTATAGACTGTTACTGGTCCAGAATTCTGGCCACGTTTCTGTCGTAGCGTGTTTTATAAATATTAGTTTTTACCTTGGCGTTCCTCAGTGACAGGTGATTCATCCTCGGCCTCACGGTCGTACATTTGCTCGTCTGTGTATACGTACGTCTCCTGGCTTTCTACCTCACGTTTTATGATGGAATTTGTGCTTCTGTGAGGTTGAAAAACTCCATAATTATTCCACGGAAATAATGATGGTACATTTTCATTCTTTACAAAGTGCCGGGAACGTACCCTGTGGTGGGGCAAAGGATCATATCCCAATGGCCTTCTTATCATTTCTATCCATTTACTGCGTAACCTAGCGTTCTTTCTTGATGTCGGAAATGGTTTAAATGTAACATCTTTCATCCACGGATACTTCTCAACACTTTTTCTGCTGTCCGACGTGCAATCTGGTACCACGCACCAGTAGTTGCTGGTATACTTTGGTTTGTACCGAGACATTGTTGAATTTGACATTGCCGCCAAAAAAGGAACCGTTTCAGAAATGTTGAGGTCACTATAAACGGTGTTTGCTTGCCGCAATTCTCGAACTCGCTGTCAGTTACATGCAACATAAATAAGCTTTTATTAGACCAATGGTCTTTTCCACGCGGCTAAATTCCATTGATGACAGGCCTGGCAACGTCGCAAACGTGCTGCTCAGTGTGCGCAATGGGCGTTTTACAGGCCGTAACCTACAGCTTTGAGTCTATTATGTAATGTTCTTTATAAAAACCGCTCTTTTCAACACAGTGATGTTAATAAACGGGTCTAATTGACATGTCTACCAAGAGTTTTTATGTGTTATTGGAGTCTTCCAGATGTTGAAAGGTACTTAATGATATATTCAAGTAGATATATCAAAAGTTTTGCCCATTCACTTCAAATATGTTGACAGTCATAATCCATAAAAATATGTTGAAATATATCTGAAATGAAACATTTTTCATATCACGATTTAATTATTAGTAATTGGCACTTTTTCAACTAATACCTCAAAATTGATATGATGATATAAACAAATTTGTTCATCCAATCAAATCCTAACAAAATCGTATAAAAAGAGTCAATATTGATTAATTGACTTAATTAAACATCTGTCCTTTTTGACCACTTATATTCTGAATCTACATAAAATCTAACTATATCAGTTGCAAAAATATTAAAACCTAAAATTTAACACTTTCTGACGTTATATATTTACAATTAGGTCAAAGATACGAACTTCTTTAGCGACAATATTGAAATCCCACAATACAAGAATAAAACTAACTACAAATACTGCAATTGCTAGAAATATGAAGTCAACCTTATTGTTAAAAGTTTTTGTTAAAAAGGCTTTCTTTATTAAAATATAAGGTTACTGTTGACGAGAGCATGTTTATCATATTGTTTATAGTCCTAACTAGGTTAGCTTTGGCTGAGTGGTTAAGGCATTTATTCAACTATAATTAATTCCGTGTCTGTCAAAACTGAGGTTGCTGGTTGGAGCCTTGCTGCGGGCAGGCTGTGCTAAATTCTAACCTTAATTGGCAAGGATTGGACATTTTCCTGCCGCAGTCGGGATTTTCACCGGGTTCTGGGTATTAAAAAAACTAAAGGCCGTGATAAAACTGACAAAGTGTTGAAGGTGGCATTAACAATATAAGCTAACAAAAACAATATTATATATAATAGTTCTTACTTTTCCGAGGCAAATCATGGTGATAAACATCATGATACAATTTCTCAACAGCTAAAAGCAAAACAAAATTGCTATATAAATGTTCTCTATTTTTGTTCAACAAAACATATATTTTATAACAGTTGCAAATTCTGTAACGGACGGTAACAATACCACCCCGGCAATTATTAAAAATTTGCCTATATTAAAAACCATTCACATCTATCGTCCGTTAAGTTTGTAATAACAGGTATGAATTCATAACATATTTAATGCACTACGTTATTAAATATCTATGGGGTAACTAGAATTGTGTGTGTTTGCATGTTTAAAGTTGTTTAAAGTGCATTGTCATCGCCTACTTAGGATTCATCAACGGTACTTAAACGAAATTACTTAAGGGTTAATAATTTAGGATTTGAAATATGAGCTACAAGAAGAAACATCATTGGCTTCAGCTTAATACTTTGCAATATTATGACAAAAACAGTTTGATCACATGTGAACACGCGTTGAGGTTCGGTACAACCACACAGAAAGTAAAACACTATACTACTCAGTGTAAATAAAATAAATGTTATTGCGTTATTGAAATGTAAAATGTACTAGTGCTGAATGTGTTGGGATGCCAACGAAAAATGTTTCCCAAACAAAACCCATTGCCACAATACTGTTCAGCATGTTGAAAACCCCCAAATACAATTTTTTACCAAGATACTGCAATGTCTTATATAATGACCCCGTTTCCATGGAAACGGCAGCCACGTTGAAATGGCAGCCATTTTGAAAATAAAAAAACTTCAGATCACCCTTAACATGTTCCAAAAGTTTCATATTGATTAGACATTGCACCTGAGAGAAAATGTGCGGACAAGATTGAGGGAAAAAAAAGAAAAAAGATAAAGAAGAATAATAATAAGAAACCGGACAAAACAATATGTCTCCCAAAATTTCGTTTGGGAGACATAAATATATAGTGCCAGAAAGAAATATTTCACTTATCAGTAACAATTGATGTGAAATGATGACAAATTGTGACAGTTGTACAGTATTGTAACACATTGTGACATTAGCAAATGTATTGCATCAACTAAAACAATGAAAAAATCAAAGATGAACAGTAGAAAAAGCACTGTCATTTTTAACTCTTACCGTCAAAATGGTGATGATTAACCCATTCCTGTAACAGGGCAATAGCATCTGAAAGTCAAGGAGAATAATACCAACCGGTAATTAGTTGTTTGAGGGTAGTATGAGTTATGAATCTTTATACAAATTATTTGGTCACAAAAGTTACCTTGTGCTCGACTCCAATCTTAAATGACAATGATTGCCAGTTTCCAGGTACGCCCACTTCCTTCTAAAATAAAAACTGAAAGCCACGATATAGCTAAAAAAAAACAGAAATGGCCGGATTTCGTTAAGCAGGAATTAGGTGAGCGACAGACCTGAAATCGAATCCGACGTTATGGGACGCCATGTTGATGCCGCATACCAAATTTGAGAATGTGATTAGTAGTTGCTAAGGAAACTGTTACGAAAAAATTTTCCAAGCCCACCCGCCGACATTCACCATATTATAACCTGGATTTTCACTTTGTGAAATCCGGCCAAAAATAGCTGAAAGTAGTTTTTAAAACCCAACCTTAAGCGTTTTATAGTTATAACACCTAATGAATATGCGACTTTCGTTAGAAATCAAAATTCTTTTAAGATAGTGACATAAATATTTATAGGTGAAGCTTTGCGTGACTCCAAGCTATTAAACATATTTTGATGTTCAATGAAAACATTGAAACACAATTTATTCGAGTTTGAAATGACGACAACTTACGGTCTTTTCTGTCCACGTGATTGCATGTTGCGTTGCCTGAAATATCGTATTTTAATTGAAATGAATAAATGTGACATTCAAAGCTTAAGGCACATACATGCGAAATCTGAGAGACAAAACATGTTAACAAAGTCTGCACTAAAGATTAATACTAACAGGCGTTCCAAAAAGCGCAAAAAATTACATAATTCTTTCGTAACCCAACAACTTTTAAATCGCGATAAAAGATATACTCTTCATCGCTTAATATCTGACATCCAATAGAACGCCCGAAACAAGAACGTTGTTTTGTTACCATAACATTGTTCTTTTTTCAGGCTTTGATTGAATGATGCAACGCGTACAGATTAGTGCGCGTGGGCTCATCTGTACGCGGTCATCTCAACCTTAAATCGGACATTTATCAAAAATATCAAAACTGAACTTGAAGCTGCCTCGAAAAGCACAGTTTTATCGACAGCAAAAGAATAGAAGCTTAATAATCCTGATGTGACAAGACAGCAGACAAAATGTCAAACAAATTTGTCACTTCTGATAAACACACAATGTGATGGTGAACATAAAAGCTGAAAGTTACTTAAATTTGGTACCTACTATAACGTTAAAGCAGCAATGCAATATTTGACGTATGATTGTTTCTAAATATAGACAAAAATTAAAGTGGCGAGTAAGAACCTTAAATGTTGAGCTCATACACAAGGTGTAAGTAATATTCAGGCAACTGTTTCAAGTAGTTGTAAATTCGCTGTAACTTTTAACGTAAAAGGGTATACATAATACGACTTGTTCCCAGACATGACCATAGGTGTCTAATTAAAGTAGCCCTTATTTACTGGGACCGACAACCTGAATGTATTCAAATTTTTCTTAGGTTCTGGTGTCATACATAACAAGTCTAGAAACTGTTTAGCCTTTTTTAATTGAACGGTTGGCAAATTCTCCATGAATAATTTAAAAACACGTGACTTGACAGCATAAAATTTGATTTAAGTTAGTGTACTAGTTTGAAGAATATAAAAATAAGTACTATAGTATTAATAAGTCACGGATACAAATCGAATGTGTCACGAGATTTGCGTAATTTACAAATCCAGTACATTGCATGTGCACATGATATGCATTAGCTACAATAATGTAGCTCCTTTTTTTTTTTAATGGACGGAGCTACAAAGCGGTCCCATTACTCGTAATGGAGCAGCCCGGGAGTGATTCACACCCGGGGGTTTTATGCATTTTATAAGCAATTTAACTGTTTCCCTGGTTTGCTACATACTTTTTTATGTATTTGCAGTTTAACTGATATTTCCACAACACCGTAGTCGTTAGTTTTATCACTTTATTCATAATCATGGCATTGTTGACAAAATATCAATTCCGGAAGTGCATAATTTCGATAATATCGGAATCGATTTGGTAAAAAATGAAATTCCGGATGATTTCAGCTGCATTCATTTGCATTATGATTATGTCCCCTTATTACAAATTTTACCGATACGATTCCGAAATTCTACACTCCACAATTTTAATTATGTCAACAATGACACGATTACGAAAAAGTGTTAAAATTATTTAATTAGACATTGTAGACATATCAGATGAACGGCGGAGGAAAGAAAACATATTTATTTAATAAAGACAAAGGTTAAATAGCGGAAAATATGTGTAAATCCCAAAAGTGTTTTTGCTCCATTACGAGTAATGGGACCTCTTTGTAGCTCCGTCCATAATAAAAAAAAAGGAGCTACATTATTGTAGCTAGATATGCATATATTAAGAACAGTTAAATAAATACAAAAATAAAGAATTGTAAAAGAGTTGTAACTAAACAAAAGAAGATTTGTACTAATTTCAGTGGGTAAAAATTTTTTTCGAAGAATATTCACAGAATCTATTTATACTCATTATAATGACAATATATCGCTTCAATTAGCGATTTTATTTAATGGCTTATTATTGCAACTCGATTTCGATCCAAAATGAGTGACATATATTATTTATAAGAACGTCTTACCCGTGTCTGTTCTGTTACTCAGCGTCTCTGAAATAGCGTAGATTGTGTTGCCGATCAATTCAGTACCCAATAATAAAAAGGTTGTAAGGTTACGTGAAAACGTAATTGCATCCAAAGCTCTGATGCTCAAATACGTAATAATGTTTTTTATAAAACACAATCTTTAGCCATGCGCGAACAGACAAATGGATGACAAATAAAGGTCGCAGTATCTCACTTAATTTACTCCTTTTGTCCGAATACGCCAGGTAGTTGTTTTTTTAAACAAAATTATATAAAAATAATTTTTTGTTTGTTCATGTTTATTGTTAACAGTGTTTCGTTATCCGATTCGTTCTGTTTGACATAGCTTAATTATCATAATTGAATTAAAAAATGCTAAAATATAATAAGTTTCTTGGCATTAAATCTACCTATAACTGAATACAATTAAGGTGTATGTCATCAAAGATACCAAGGTTAAGAAAATTTACTGCTCCAGAGACGCGTATTTCGTCTAATCAAGACTCATCACAAACAAACCCATGGATTAAAATATAATTAATGGTAAACTGTGTTAGCAAATGCTGATTATTTCGTGTAAACACTGGGCATAAAATAAATTTGTACTAACTATCAATATATCAATACAAGATAAGGAACGTTTGATAGCTAGTGTGTTTCAATATAAATGTCAATCAGTTGAAATGGATCATCGTCGAGGTTAACGCAGTGCATACCAGTTAGATAAGAAAATGACATCAACATGACCAAGGCTATGTTAAATATTGAGAGTTTATTGTGCCATCATTTGATGTTTTATTCTGATTTAATGTTGTTTTGCCTTACATTCGGCAAGAAAATCGGCATTCCTAAGGTTGGGAAGAAGGTATCAAAGATATTAAGGAGTATTTAATATACAAAAACCAAAAACGATACGAACCGAAAAAGCCGGGGGTTATGTCAGGTGCTACGAAACGGTAAGCGACCTCTGTCTCACAAGTGGTAACATCGCGTCCGTTGATAAATCAGTCATATCCAGAGGTAGATATCATCTAAAGGACGAAAACTTGTTACAACAAACGGAACAAGTCAATGGTCACTTGTGAAACAAATATTCCGTAACGGTCAACTGTCATGATGCCGATAACATTCTTTGAAAAAGACTTTAACCTTGCCACTCTGAACCCCAGGTTAGGTTGCTTATTTTCTTACAGCAGGCTATTAAGGAAATCGTGATAGGGAAATCGGGCTCTTGAATACCTGATCACTTGGCAGATGTATTTTCAATATCCAGGTGCTGCTGGAATGTTAAAAATATAAAAATAGAAAATTTACGATTGGAAATTAAAATCATCCCTTTTGTTGTAAATTGTGCTTTTCAACTCACCTTCATTGTCAATTTCTAAATGTAGATCCGGTACGAGGCAGACCTAGGTGTCTATGTAATGACCGTAATTTTAAGTGCAATGGGGTACATGCGATCAGCATGGTCACCTTACTTTGGATTTTTTATGACAGCACGTCATTTATATAGCAGAGACTAAAATTTAATGCGAGGGCTTACCTTTTGTTACAAAGCCCAGTTATAAAGTTTGGCTTAAACGTATAGAAGAATAAGTCATCAAGAAGAGGAATGCCGGCGATCTGGTAACAAACACGTCCACCAAACACAACCCATAGTTTATCAATCAGAAAGTCAAGTATTCTGATGCTTTAGGTAACAGAAAACATTGTGTTAGAATCAGAGCAGTCCTTTACGAAACATGCAGGTTTCCTTACAGATCCTTAGCATTTTTAATTATCCACAGCTGATTAACGCAACCACTGGGTAGCTTGTTTCGCAGAATCTATGAAGCCCATTGCTGACGAAGCTGTTTTGTGGAGCAATTAGCAGACGCAGCAATATAACGTTGCTTATAATGACACCCTTTTAACTTAGGAATCCAGTAAAGTAATGGAATATTTTGTTCCTCATCTTGGTCGAAATGCCAAAGGAATTTAAAACGATCTTCTCGGATTTCCTGTTTTGTAAGTATTTGGGGTATAGTAAGGGTTGCATGATATTGTCATTACTTAATTCCTTCATCATGCAGTTGATGTAATACACTATTGTTTTTTTTTAATTGTCATGAAAGTTAGACGTGTACTACAACATGAGGGCTTCTGAGGAGAATTTAGCACAAATGCTCATAGAGTGGTTGAGTGTTTTAATTCTTCTCCTGGGCTTATGACATTTGGTCTATAGGCAAACATATTTCCCAGAGAAGTGTTCTCAATAACGCTTAGGTCAACAGTTTTAACGTGGCCAGTATGATTATATTGAATGGGGAATATCCACATGTGCATTAGAAAGATGTAGACGTAATATCATCAACATTGAGATCCTGCAATACACGCCTGTAGGCAAAAAATTCTGATTGCAATGAATGTGGTATAAGAAAAAATAGGAACTAGTTGATATTTAAACTAATGCGGACTTTCAGATTTCAATGATTTGTGATTGCAAGGCATCAGTATTTTTGTTTAAACACGATAGTTTAAGAAACGACCCTTTTCTGTCATCTTTCTTCTGGTTTAAAAAGACTGTGATTTGCAATATCTAGAATAATAGCTGACACTTTATATTGATTGGAATTAGAGTTTGTTTGTTTGTTTGTTTGTTTGAATGGTGTTTTAACGCCACTTTCAGCAATTAGAGTTTGTAAAAGTGTGCATATGAATTCAATTTGGTAAGAGGCAATGAATAGAGCTTCGTGCGAATATGATGCATACCACACGGTTTTTGTACATATCGAGTTAGGTCATCAAAATTTACATCGTGACATATAGGGGATGTATAGTTTCGATGACCTTGGCTACGTGAATGTCATTAAGAGAGACTTGACAACATATACCACATTAATTTTGTCAATCTAACAATACGGTGTTATAGTTCTCGTGTCAGGTAGTTTTCTCTTTGTATACGTTATGGTGTTTATATGCTAGGATCGTTGGTCGTATTTTATTTCTCGATGAAGAAAACAAATGGACGTAGCAAACACATGTATTTAATGATCAGATTGATTGAAACAAAGTTGATCAAAGTTATTAGCATTAATTGTTTATGTCATATCTATAACCATATATTCTTTTACGTAATTCGTGACAGTAAATGCAACGATCTAAGCCAGTATTACACAACAAAATTCAATAATTCCTATTTTCAAATGAGTACTTAAAAATCTTTGTTAAAACCACACGTAAGATACATTTTACAATGAAACTAAATCTGGATTTTACGTATACCAAAAAGTAAATATATGGGACTATACATGGAAAAAATTTTTAATTTACAATTGGCATTTCTTGACTTGACATATTCAGTGATTATATGCAACATAAATATGGCTGTCGCATCCATATTTTTTTAGAAATAGCCTCCTATTAATTGTTGTTTCAATTTCGTTTGTGTGACTTGAAATCGTTTCTGTCTTTAAAAAAGTGTATTTTTTAACCATCTTGTACATTTACTTACGTTGAAGAGACGTCAAAAGGTTACCCCATGTATTCGTAGTGTTAGTATGCGGATATGCTCTTTTATCATTTTCAGCCAATACCGATCCTACAATAACAAAATATTGTCAACAAATTTGGTATGAATAAAAGATGTGAATTATTAGTAGCATTTATAATCATGTTAATGTATGATGTTAGGTTTTGCAGATAAAATCTTATATATTAATAAGGTTGATATGATGTATGATGTATATAGTCTATATTTTTAAAATAAATTTCCAATATAACTTGAATTTCTGTAGTCTGCAATTCACTAGTACTTTCATGCCGGAGAAAAACAGGCAATGCATGTCAATTAGAATTTTCATCGAGCGCACCCTGCTCTCAGTGTGACTCGAGTCTGCAATCTCAGTGTTAACAGACCAAGTGATCAATAATAAATAAACTACCATAACCACTCGACAACAAGGGCCCCTTCTCACATTGAAAGGTTTATGTGTTGTTGTTGACGCCTGGGCGTTGGGGGATTCTCTCTATTTTCATCATTAGATGCGTTTTTAAATGGAATTAATTTGGTTTTGGTTTTTCTTCCTAAAATTCATCTTCGTTGTGTTATTAGTAGTTGAAGTTTCGTTCCGTAATTTTTAGTACATTCCACTAAAAAATTTCTCTTTGTTTAACCACAACATAAATATATGACTGTCATTTAACAATTTCTTGTTGATATCACGTTTCAACTCATGGTAAGTTTTTACGCTTCCTATTGGTAACATTAAAGTTCCCAAATAAACGTTTATATTAGAACTTTATAATAAAGATATATGTTAGTTTTATCTAAAAGAGGTAGACAATAAATGAAAAATAATACCAAAATACCGAACACCAAGTAAACTGTCAAAAAAGACAATTCATAAATAAGTCCAAGAAATAAAAAAGTATAATTCATAGAATACATTATATAAGCGTGTATTAATTTGACTCGCTGTTTTTAACTGGCCCATTATCTTACTCACCAACAACACACAGAATAAAAATCATGACTACAGCCATTTCGGTGTTTCTGGTAGATTAGAACATACAGTTCTATAACATAGAGTCTATGGTACAACTAAATTCAAGACAGATAACGATGGTACCTTGACACGACCTGAAACGTGTTTTTCATGAAAGATTTGAATAAATATAGTAGTGTATGCTCCGAGGCAACTAGTACAGGCAGAATATCTATAAGGTATAATATTAGTTTTATACTTTCATATTCGTTGATAAGGAGATTTTAACATCGGAAGTGCCCCCCCCCACCCAAATACCCTTTGATGCGAAAACGAACGTTAAAGTAACGTTACGTTATCTTAATTTTCAAGGAAATTTTTACTAAAATTTGATAAAAATCACGCTTTAATACAAAGTGTAAGGTACTTCGTTCTTAGAACACTATAGTTCTGAAAAACAGTTGGATTCAACTAAATGTTGAAAAATTTTATTTTGGCTCCGAATGTTCTGCAGAAACGTCACGATGAAATGTTACATCGTGATATGTCAACCGCCATATCTTTGTTTCTTTTTCTGCTGAAAATATAAAAGAACTCTGTACCATCTATTCTAAATATCATCATTCTTTACGTGTAGCAAACCAATTACCGTTTCTAATTTAAACGCATTTTACGTATTAGTGCGCAACTAACGGTTAGCAACAGTTTGTAAAAACGTGTGACTGACCAATCAAATTTAAGATATAGAAGGGATACAGAGATGAAAGGAAGATATTAGAATTAGAATATTAGATTAGAATAATTAGCTTAAATGTGTTTATTCATGCATGTGTGTCTATCGTCTTACCTAATGGTTGACGCAACTGTAAAGAAATTACGACAGTAGACAAGTTCTATACCTTTTTCTTTAGATTACAATTTATCCGTAACAAAATTGTGTTGTACGAAATAATTTTTTCAACTGGTGTACATTATTTAAAAATAGGAAGCTAATTATATGAAGTTTATGCAGGATCTAAACAAAGACAGGAGTTTTAAACACAAATAGCAAGAAAACCGACCGTAAAACAAGTGTCTAACGACACTTCACAATTAAAAACCAAATTCACACAAACATACACAACAAAAACCAAACAAACACACTAAAACAGAAAGTTGATAACCCGAAAGCAGTTAAAACAATGGGTGCACTCAGGTGCTCCGCAGCAGTGCATTCATCGAATTAGACTACCGTCGAGTTATTGTCATGTCTGCGAAAAAGTCAAATTCAGGAATAGAAAAGACTGCCTATGACTCGAAATGTCATATCGTGTTTGAGGGAAAGATTTCCCATAATGATAAATTTAGTCATGGTGACGACCACAAAACTTCTGAATGGATCACATTAGCCTAAATACAGCAAAACCTTGTTTGAGAAACTTAGTAACTTAACATCATGTTAAGCGGTAGGGTACACAACTGCTTACCTAATTCTGTTTCTAATTCTTATTGATACGATCTCTCCAGATAAGCTTTACCTTTTATAAATCATATAACCGACTCCCTATAAACGTATGCTATTTCAACACAAACATGGCCTTTATGCTTAGATACTGCGATGGTTACCAATGTTCGACCCACAGAGCTGCCCTGCGCATCATCCGGTAGGAAAACTGTTCTCATTGTGGCATTTGTCGTAATAATACGTAAAGCTTGACAGCTGACCGCAATGAGTAAGGTTTTTTTAAAGAGTGCCAATCTTTTGGCATAATAAAGACCCATTCTGTTGATTTCGAAAAAGAATTTTCAGGTATTACACATTATAAGATAATTTTCCAAATGCAGTGCAAAATATTTCCCGTTGCCCACAATTCCAGTAAAGTTATTGTTTTTCAAAATTGATCTCGTCCTGAAGACAGTGTTTTACGTTGGACTCTATTAAATATTCCATCAATCTATTATTCAGGTAGTTTGAAAAAATTAGTTCATTGCTTTAAAAATTAATTTTTTTTAATTCTAAATAAATACATCTTATTTTGACAAAGGCGTGTATTAACTCTCAATCTCTTTAATTAAGAAAGAAAGTGTAATAATCCTTCAAGGTATATTTTAAGGTTTACATGCTACAAACATTACATTGTATGAATGTGTTAAAATTGGCCAAAATTGAAAAGAACTTCAATGCAAAAACTTAAATTGACCACATTTTGGAATATCAAAAAAGTTCTTAAGACCTCCTGCTATGTAGCGCCTAACGCTTAAGTCCGTTGTCACATGAAAATAGTCAATTTGCATTATGTGCTTGACTAACTTTCATTGGCAAAGATCGTCTTAGACGTCATATGTGATTGAAACGTGGCATTAAACCCCATTCAAAAACCACTTTTCTCTCCTATGTAATGATACATATCAAATAGAATAACAATAAGAGCAACAACACTTTCGAAAGGAACAACAATAGAAGACCAATGACTGACTCTCTAGAATACCACTCGACTTTGTATTTTTTTTTAATTTCTCTAATTCAGAATGATTCATTTATTCCTTCATCGAAGTTTTAATTTAGGATCTGTTAAGTGATTTATGAATACAATAGTATTTTGTATGCGGTCAAGTAAAAATATAGAGATATTGCAATCCAACAGCTAAAATTATTCCGAATCTAATATATACAACTTGTGCTCTCACATTCTTTTCGATTTTAATGACAATAAATATAGATCTGTAACTAATTGATTTTCTGTTTACCTATTTTGAGATTAATCTGAGTCAGATTTCAGTTGTACCCATTATGAGATCAATCCAAGCCCGGATTTCAGTTGTATCTAATTCTGCCAATCAACATGGCCATATTTCAATTGTACCCGAAAACTTGTTCGATATCAACATCAAAATTTTGATCAGCTTATTCAATTACGATTTGTACGATCAATCTAGGATAGATTATAGAAGTACCCATTTTGTGATAAATCTGGGTCAGATTTTAATTGTACCCATTTTCCGATAAATTCGGGCCAGTCCGCTCTTGCAGGTAAGACAAGTGCTAAGTTTATGTACACCATGTTAAAGAATACTACTTTTTGTTGTATTGAAAGTCACTTGGCATGATATCAGATCACATTACTTGATGGCAACCTAAAACTTGCCCAGTTTCTGTTGGAGAAATAAGTTTTACAACTTTGGTATCTCCTTTTTCACAATATATGTTTCATCAATGAGTATAGGGTTCTTCTATCTTTTTAGGCAGAAACATTAAAATTGGAAAGCGCCTATTTCATATATGCTGCAGTGATGGAAACAAGATATTGCATAATAAATATTAATTATTAGTATTTTTTTCGCGAGACAAGGATTATCAGGTCTATATCAGATAAGCTCATAGAGCGAATCTGATATGGACCTGATAATCCGTGTCGAGCGAAAAAAAAATACTAATAATTTTTTACCGGTAATTTCTCAATTTAAATACATCTTTTTTATTTGTTTTCGTTTTTTTTTTACATATCTGAGGTAATTTTGCTTTGTAATAGTGTCGTTTTTACGGTAAGAATCTGTGCACTACTTCTTTTGTACAATTTTTATGTGTAATGCGGTCTGCCATGACGTCACTCCTACCTCATTCATTCAAAACCTGTGTAAGCGATTGTACGGACGGAGCCGGAGGGAATTTCAAATAAATGGAGAGGAAATGTCAATCTGAAACCAATATCAGCGTTACGAAAACGTTTATAGAGGTAGGTTCCTTTTAGGTCATTGAGCAAAAGATCCTTTGGTGTGAAAGGTATTCGATAGAAACCATTAATTTACATATTTAATCTGATCGTTGTCAGTAACACGCACGATTAGAGTTTATTGTTCTTCTTGTGAAGTTTATTGCATTTATTTATTTTCAGCAATGATGGTGTAACCTATGTCATTGATATGCAATACATTTTCCGCTATATGGTAGCGAGCACGTAAAGTGTATCTGCATTCTTTAGACCAGGCATGACCCGTGCTTTCGAAGAAGGATATAATGCCACTATAACAAACGTGTAAGGTGTATAATGGCAGCAACCTTTTTTATGGGTGAAGAGCCGACTATACCACATGTGAAGCAAGAACTGATTACCCATTTGGAGCTTGAATTCGTCATATATTTTTATATTGGTGTTGCTCTCTGTTTGTTATTCGTGATTTTTTTTTCGCGACGTATTTGACGGTTCTGCTCAATTATTGTTATATGTCCGTATCTGAAGATGTCGTTGATGTGGTTAATGAATTTAAACTTTATGTGTGGATGATTTTTTATGACACTAACTTATTTGTTTCTGTACTAAAGTTGGACTAATACATTTATGACGTTTGTATTGTTTTTATTGTTTTATTAATTCATTGATTCATTATATATGTGTTTCATTTATTTTTAAACATCCTTATGATATACTGTCAAGTGATAATGGCGTAAGACTTTGTAAAATTAATTAATGTGATTGACGTTCAGTCCATCATTATATCTATGTGTTACAGAATTCTGTTTGTTTTTGACAGTCAAAAAAAATAATAATAAAGAAAAATATCTTCATAAGGGGACATTTATAACAGGTCTAATAAAAAACGCAGTCTGTGTGTGTAAAGCTATCGCAGAAATTCGAATGCACGGCTGTTGCATTCATCAAGATAAGTTTTGGAATGAAATCACAAAAATATTGTCACAAGTACAATCATTAAAGAGATTAGATGTTATTGTCTAATTCAATAACATCTCTAAAAGTAATCAACGTTGTTGTTTTAATGGCAAATGCGTCAGTTTTGTTCTTTCACGAGTATTAAAATTTACCATTAACAGTAAATAGTTTATTCATGTCGGTTTCACTGTGTGCAAATAAGAGAGATGTAGTTCCTTTGCTTTCTGTCTCGCTTGTGTTTATGTTTGCACATTTATTTTCCCGTCGATTTTGTGTGAATCTCTTTGTCCTTCAGACAAACGATTGTTAATATAATATCTGTAAACATAGGTAAAGAATATTAACGTATTGAATAAAATAATTCCCTTTAAAACTTAACACTGGAGAGAATGTTGAATTTATTACTTTATATGGAAACTTTTGACTAAAACAATGTTTGATCGTATTTGAGACATAGACTAATCATGAAGATTAATAAAGTTGTGCCGACGGCAATAGAACTTTAACATCATGTTTGTTACAGTTCAATATGCATGCCTGATGTCTTAATAAAATAAGGTAATAAAGAATTAGTTTCAATTTTCTTTAGCAGTTCTTATCAAAGAACGTATTCTGATACTTTGCTTTTGTCAGTTTTCATTTCATTACAGTGATTTTTTTGGTCAATCTTGATTTTTTATTATATAAATAATATAATATTTTCATTTGTTACTTTGTTTCGTGGTTTAGATTGTTTTTGCTTCTTTCAAAAAAATAGCAAAGAAAACCTACCGAATAACAAAAGCCAAAAGTCAAGGGACAATTACAAATCCTGACATAGACAAACGCAACGCAAAAAGCAAAAACACAAAAAACATAAAGAGCATAACTTGCACTTAGGTGCTGCGGACATGAAGGCAGTGCCGGTCTCTAATTAGACACCCGTCGAGTTACTCATTGTCATGTCTTTGGAAAAGTCAAATCCGGGAATAAGAAACACTATCTATGACTCACCGAAAATGTCAGATTGTATTTGAGATATTGATTTTTTCTTATTATTATCAATTAAGTCCTTGTAACGACTATACAACTTCTGGAGATATAATATCAACCTAGGTACAACAAACCCTTGTTAAAGTAGTTTAATAATCAGCAGCATTGATCGGTCTTGAAAATCTTAATACCGATCGCAGGATCTAGATTGTAGTCATCACGTTTGTCGTAGTGTCTAGTTTGTAGTTTTCGTGGGTCTATTTCTAGAAGTGAGAGCGTTAGTGTATTGGTTATATCTTTAATTTCAAGCTAGATAAAGTAAAGTTAATAGTCATCAAATTAAGCACTCTTGAGGGACAAAACATAATTTATATAGCGAATGTGAAATTGATGATTCCAGTGTCTCATTAGGGTACAAAAACAGGTCGGCGAGGAGAAGAGCACAAGTAATACCCATTGTATAACAACAGTCTGTTGAAAACATGTCCTCCAAACATGACGAATATGTTGGCAATCAGAAAATCATAACATATAACAGATTTGGACTTTAGTATATATAGTATTAGATTTAAGTTCTGTCAAGACTAATTACAAGGTATTTATATCTTCTCTTATACTTACATCAATTTTATTAATTGCGAAACTTATGCATTAAACAGAAAAAGGACAAACAATGATCTAATGAAAACTTATTGTAAATTTGAATTTATTGTAATATTAAATGGTCTCAGTAATTGTCAGCGACATCGTGGCATATAGTTTATATGGGAAGTCAGTCGGAGTACATTGAGAAACACCCCGACCTTTAGTTGGAAAACTGGCAAACCGTGTCAATTAAGATTGGAGTCGAGTACACCCTGTCAGCACTCAACCTCTAGTCCGCAACCTCAGTGTTGACAGGTATAGGATTAATAGTAGATGATTAACTACCTTAACTGCTCGGTCACCGAGGCTCCCATTATGATCCAAATCGTGACATATTTTAGAAAAAGTATTCGTCCCCTCCTGACAATTTTGTCGTGCATTCAATTGAATGTAATTGTATTAAGATTAATATTTGAAAAAAGAATGATTGTGATTGCGCGCATTTTAACGACGTTTTTACAGAGCATATTACCTAGTATAATTTATATTTAAACATAAAATTACTTAAAACAGAAAACGTTTAAAAGCATATAAAATATTATTCACAATTAATGTACTAATTTCAACTTCCTGAACAAATAAACGCGGAAGTTTATGTTTATGTTTCAAGGACGGAAACATGATTATTTGTGTTATTGTTTACGCAGAAATTCCCTTCAAAAATTGTTAGTTGAAAATTTGAAAAATTATTAAATATTTAGGGACATGGAGGTAAGTGAAATATATGACCCTGACGTGTATGCTGACAGCCGTAAGTTTATGTTTAAATGTGTCATAAATGTGGTATTTAAGGTATTAACGTAAAATCTATTTCTAATTAATATATGTCTGTTTATTCTTGATGTAAGAGTATTCGCCAATTCAAGACAACACAATATTCTAATTTAATTTGCATTAAACCTTATAATTACTACTAATTATAGGATACTTATTCAATAGATAATATGTTATAAGTATGCATCAAGTAATAATTATGAAAGAGCATAAGAGTTAGCATCTCATTACTATGTAGAGTAAACCGGAAAAATAACAAGACAAGGAATCTGTCACGCCCGAGTGAAGATTCCCGGTAAAGATCCTTCCCGCGGGTCACTACCCCTGCCGCGTGTCATAACCCTTCTCCTCTTACATTAACTTTTTAAACAAACAGACCTTTACAGATTGTATTAAAAGTGTTAATATTTTTGTAAATTTTGTAAATGAGTTGTTAGTATTGCTGCAAACTGATGTAAGGAATGTATGAAAATTTCTCAATCGCTTTCACGGTTGGATACACGTTTCAATTTTGTTTTTTACCTAACAACAACGTGTTCTGTCTTCCTTTGTTTACGTTGAAAACAAATTTATAATTACCTCTTGTTGAAACGAGGAAAATAAACTGGTTGTGCAATATAAAGGAACACAGGAAACTATAGCATTATGTACTTTAAATGTGATGTGTCAATAATTCGAGTATAGAACAGAACAATTCTTAAACATAATTAAATTATCATATTTTGCAGATAGAATTTTGTAATTATTATAATTCTCCAGTTTAAGAGTACTTTAAAAGTAATTTGAGGAAACAATTAGGTTATGCTTATAAAATGACATCCAATATGAATATTCATTAATACGATAAACCGTTGTGTTTTATTTTCTTTCTCACGCATCAACAACATATAATTTCCCTGTCTAATTATAGAAAAGGCGTATAGAATATTAGAATACATATTGTGTAATTATCCTTCCTCAATGCAGTTCTTTCATTATTTCATTTTCGAAAAAAAAAATTCATGTAAAAAAGTATACCGAAGATACGGAAGATTATTCATAGGGAATACGTCGAGGATAAATCCTGGTAAAACAAAACAAGGGACAATAATAAAACAAACTTGCATAACATATTTATTTGTTCGTCGTTTCGTTTAATAACAATAATATATCTAATCAGTTACTTACAACATATAGTGTGCCATTCTTAATATATAGGAACTGCGGAATCCATTCTGCAGATTGGCCGAATGCACTTTTCTTTGTTCTAGTTTAAAGCAAGTTATATAAGCGGCATAATAATATAGGTTATTTAAATCTATATTTGAAGTCCCAGAAGAGAAAAAGATAAGCTACAAAACAGAAACTTGTAGGGAAAAATCACGGCAATAAAGTGAATGTACTTCCATCAATACAGATTTCTTAGATATATTGGTTTGTAAGTGGCGTCAGTAATTATTATTTGTAAACATATTAAGTTGTTTTTGCTCGATATTATTATAGTTTTAAGCTATTAACCTGTATAAATACACACATAATTGTTGTAAACAAATGCTTAAAGATTAAAATATGGGTGTTTTTGTTCTGATTACATATTTTTTTTTAATCTTAATTCTTAACTGTTAACATAGCATAACATTAGAATCCATTCAAACAAATTTACTTATAATTCATTTCAATAATCATTTAATAAAAACTAACAATGTGATAAGTGCATTGTCATGTTACAAGTTATATATAACATAAAATATAATTTTTAAGAGGCTTAGTGCAAATTTTTGAGCTAAGTGTACTTACCAAACAATGGTTGACGCCATGAGAGATATCTCACATTACGGATAAGTCTCGTACGCAGTACTTTATATGTAAAACCCCATTTAGGAGTTTACATAGCTATTTAAAAATAAATAAGATCTCGTTTTACTTTGTACACATCGGACTTTGTTTACAAACATTACGGGCAGATGGGTAGTCTGGGAACCAGTTATGTTCTCTGTATAGCCTTGACGAATCGTATTATAGCTATAGACAGGGCATTAAAATTGAGATATTGTCTGATGTACTCCGAGGTGCATTATTTCTTCTAACCGTGGAATATAGTACAACATATACAATGACAACACAATTTTATTGGTGACAATTTAAGTTGCATTTTTAACTGAAATTTGACATGCTTGACCAGCTCTGTATTTATCTTTTGCAAAACCTTAATTTGTTTTTCCATTGCGTTCTAACGTTTTATCTCACCTGATTCTAATATCATGTGATTGTTGCTATCAATTTGACAAATGAGTTAAGTGAAAAATTATACTTTTGCCAATCGCTTTAATTACTAAATATAATTTATTTCTACAGTGATGGATTCTTACTCCAATTCAACAGTTGTTTGGAACAAATCACTGGCAGATGACTCTAAGAGGTTAAATGAACAACACATTTTAATAGACGTTGAGCAAAAACGTTTTATCCCTGTTATATCTGTTCTCGGACTGATATGTTTAGCAGGAGTAATTGGAAATCTCCATGCTTTAATAGTATTCAGACGCTACCCTGTCTCGCCAGTAACTATCTTAGTATCCTGGATGATACTTATGGATTTGGTTTCCAGCAGTACATGTATTCCGTTAGAACTATTCCTGCTACTCAATTATCATTCCTATCCCTCCCGAACTCTGTGTAAAATTACACGTTTCTTGAGTCATTATACAACTCTATCAGCTGGTACATATCTGATACTAGTATCTGTTGAAAGACGACAAAAGACATGCGCTCCATTCCAAAGGCAAATGACAATGAAACAAGCTAAGTTATTGAGCATTTGTATTTTCCTTTTCACTGCCATTATATCAATACCAGCACCAATATTTTATGACGTCACAGATAATAACACAACAGTCAATGGTGTGATGGGTAAAGGATGCATTTACCCAGTTGGTGACTCTATCGTAGAAGGTGGTGTATACGGAGCTGTATCGGCAATTATATGCTTGGTTGGATTTTTGATATGTTCCATAGCATATACACAAATAGTAATGGTGATTAGAAGGCAAATACGAAGCGAAAAGAATAGAAGAACGATTTATACTAAAACACATTATCAATTGAATATGCAAACGCCAACTGAAGATAGAAATACTGAAGAAAGCATTACCCAAAATAACTCGACTGAGTTGGTATCAACTCTGCAAAGACGGAAAGGAAGGGAAAAACTGTATAAAGATTCTCGATTGATGACTATAATGTTTCTAGTAGCAACTGGTATTTCTTTTGTTGGATTTGTTCTGCACGTAATTGGATCAGTACTGAAAGTAGCTTTGTCCGCAGATGTGCTGCGTAATATTGAGCCAATAAATTTACTGTTACTTCGGGGATATTTTCTGCATTGTGCAATACATCCCATTATATATTTTGTAATAGATCAACGATTTCGGACAGAATGCAAACAATTTTACAGCAAATGCTTCAGTTTGCCATTCAAATCAACAAGTACAAGTGAGTAGTCATTATACAATACACATAAACACATTTTTGCTGTGATTTTAACTGTAAGTCATAAAGCGTGAACAAACTACTTGAAGTCTGAAAACGCTCCTCCTGTTATTGTAACAGACGCAAATAAGACTTTTCAAGACCTTTATGTATAATATGGTTCTTTAGAGAGAGGTATGGTATACCATCGCTGCACAAATAGTAGCCATTAGCAAATACTTCTTGTGCTATGAATCCATTTATAAATTTGTTGTACTAGTATTTCTATATTTTTTGGATGTATTTGGTTTTTTGTGTTTTAAACTGAGCTCGTCAATATCCCTTGGATATGATGTTTTATTTCAAAGCAACTAGACCTAATGTTTATACTGTATTAAATGAGAATTTACATAATCTAATAATTGGTTCCTCATTTCAGAATTTGTAATTGAATTCGTTATTTAGATTATGGGTGTATCCAATTTTTTTCATTGTTTTGTCGAGTGATTTTGTTTTTGTATCATTTTTGATTCATTTTACTTGGAATTGTAGTCAATTAGTTAAAACCGGAAGTTTAGCTTATAAATAAATATGGGAACAAACGTTAAAAACTCTAAATATTTTAATATATAATTAAATGTCAAACTTGTGTTTAAATCAAATGTAACACGCTATATACAGATCAAGTATTTTATTGCTACCATTTTTTGACTGCAGAACGCATAAGTCAACATAATCTGTGCATATCTATAGTACGTTTTCAGAATGGCATTGCTCCTGACTGAACTTGCAAATATAAATCAAAGCAATGTATATAATTTGACGTTTTACAACACATGGGATCTTCTGGTTACTATGGAATGGCAACAATTTGTGGACGATGATTTGCCGATTTTCTTTATTCTGGCTACACTATGTGTTTTTGGTGTCATCGGAAATTCCCACGCTGTCATAGTTTTCCGTCAGTATTCCGTGTCTACCGTAAAAACATTTATGAATTGGATGGTTGTTCTTGATTTAGGAACATGTGTTGTGTGTATTCCACTTGAGTTAGTGCAGATACGATATACTCTGACGTATCCTTCCAGAGGTCTGTGCAAAATTACAAGGTTTTTCACTTATTTTACAACGCTTAATTCCGGTGTTTTATTGCTTGTCGTTGCTCTTGAAAGACGCCAAAAACTGTGCTCACCATTTCAACGTCAGTTATCATTGCAGAAATCAAAGCAAGTGTGTTGTATAGTAATGTCGTTGAGCATTATTGCTTCGATTCCAGCTGCAGTATTCTATGATGTTGTGGATTTGAAAACAAAAGTTCAAGGCCTCTCAGGAAAAAACTGTCGTGCAATCATTTTCTCCGTAGTTATTTTAATGGCTTATTTAATTTGCACTATGGCATACATACAAATTGGAAACGTTATCAAAGATCAATTTAACAGAGAAAGAAAAAGACTCGAGTCCAACAGGCTATCCCAGCTAACATATGAATGTAAAACTCCATCAAAAATTAACAGACAGAAAGAGTGTCAAAAACGTTATAAAAATTCTCGTATATTGACAGTTATGTTTTTAATAACTACGGCTATATCTTGTATTGGTTACATTTTGCACTTCTCATCGATTATTATAAGAACAACAATTAATCCGGAGGTTTTAAGAGAAATGCATCCGTTGTATTCATTCCTCGCTAGATGCTTTTTCCTACATAATTCCATTCATCCGATTGTTTATTTTATCTTTGATCGGAAATTTAGAACAGAATGCAAGCGACGTTATCACATTTTATTTAATTGGTTAATGTGTCGGGAAAATGGCAACAAGGGTGGTATATGATCCCCTCGCCCTATTATGGACGTTATTAATTTGTTTGACGTCGTATTAACTGCACGGCTGTATTGTTTAGTTAAGCTGTTTACTTTTGATTTTTGTATATCATTAACGAATTATGGAAGAAAAATAGTAAACATGCTACCGTTTGTGATATACTATTTAAGGAATATTTTAGTTGTCACATGAAATAGATTTTACGGACTCTTTGGGTCTGATAAAAATGTTATATTTGTTTGTATTTGTATCTAGTTCAACAACAGCAAAAACGTAACGTTTTTAGATCTCTTTAATGTTGTTTATCAAGAAATGTTTTGGTTAATTTACAAGTAGAATTATTTTCATTTAATAAGATGTTTGTTCCATTGCGTTACTAAAATGTATAAATAACTGTGAATAGATTTTGTAAATAATAAATATTCTTACATATTTTATCATCTTTATTAGATTATTATTAACATCACAACGGTTTAATGTATAATAATTTAATTACAAATGTAAAACCTATTATTGGCTGAAATACACACATTGATGTTATTCATACTCATAAGTAACAACTGTGTACAACATCAAACATAATTATAAATTATAAATAAATAAAAAAATACAATTAATTCTAAAAACAAATGAAATAATGTCAAGTAAAACAGTAATACAAATTTTCTAATTTCGTATAATTTTAATGAAACATTTATAAGAATTTATTTTAAGTTTAAATTTAATTGATTCAATGTACATACAAATAATGTCATTTTTCGGGATACTGAAATATGACATTATGTTGTATAGTAAAAAATACTAGTTAATGTTTAATAATGAATTGTTGAATAAAATTCAATGTTACGTCAAATCTTATACATTTTCCACTAATGACTTTATTTCTTTTTTATTGTAGAGCTTATATTTAGCACAAATACTTTTAAGCTTTACAACCTACGAATTTGCTCATTAAAATAGGAATAGTATCTGCATTTAACATGTTGACATGGATTTTAAAAAAACATTTGGCTTTGATGTGTTATGCTAAAACAAATGGCAATTATCACCAGATATATCGATTGAGAAGGTAAATTACAGATAATCAGCAACAACGAATTTATGGGGTTAGTATGTAGTACCGGTAAAAGGAAATAGGACATTTTGTTTTTAATTTTGTTTTGTTTGTTTGACTGGTGATATGACGCCACTTTCAGCTTTATCATGGCATCCAGTTTTTATTGGGGGAGGAAGCCGGAGTACCCGGAGAGAACCTTGACCTGCGGTAGGAAAACAGACAATCCTTGTCAATTAAGATTGGAGTAGAGTAAACCATTCCTGCGTTGAGAATCGAACCCGAAATCTCAGTGTTGACAGACCACGTGACGAATAGTAGACAAACTACCTTAACCACTCAGCCAACGAGACCCCTAATTTTGTTTTGATACTTATTGTATCACAGCTTAACCTATCAGGTTCGTCGTTTGGGCTTACCTTATTCTTTTCATATATTTTACTTGGAGGGAAAATGGTAACATATTTAAACAAAAAACGATCAAATATTGTCACTCTTAATATGAAATACAAGATATTATCAATTTTGTACAACCTTGTAATTCGGCGCTTTACTTGTCAGTAGAAACGCAATAACATTACTATTAGATTTTTGTTGATTGATAGCTTAAATGGTTGGGTATCGTCCAGCGAGTAGTATTTCAGTTATATTTAGGAATAAAATAAGAAAAATAATAATTAACTGGAGAAAACGGTATTTCCAAGCACGTGATCCACTTTGACTCCATTCCCTTTTTCAGTGACAGAACCTTCATTATTGTCTACCTGGGCACAAGTTTGGTAGCTTTAGTGGTAACCATTCCTAATACCAAATAATTATTCAGTGATGTATTCTTAATTATAATTGACCAATCGTAAGGCTAAACTAGGACGCAATTTTCGTATGCATAACACTGAATTCATCCTGAAAACTATAATATATTATAGTTTAGATTTAGAAAAAGTACGGCACTTATCGTTTTGTCGAAACTTTAATTTTACACTTTCAACCAACTGTGCAGAAAGTAACTGTAAAATGTAAAAATATATATCATGTGTCAAAACATATTATGTCTTAATCTATTGATCCATTGACGAAAACCTGTGACCGAATATGGTAGGCATTGACTATATTTTTCCGACCTGTATTAAAGCGGATCACCATAACTACTGCACCGAAACGGATATTTGTTGTTTTTTTTATTCAAACAAAACAAACGTGGATAAGTCCAATGGCCATAATTTCGTCAAAACGCTTCGGAACAGAACGACATTTAAACTTGATCTGAAACTCACAATGGTGGACTCGCATACAAAATTTTAGATCAATATCTGCAAGCATTCAGAAAAATGTCCTAAATTTAACACATTTTTGAAGTCCAATGGCTATAATTTCGTCAAAAATTATTGGACATTTTTTAACATTATTAAAGCTTAATTATTTCCATTTTAGCTTCGCCAAAGTGAAATATGGGTTTGCACTCTGTCCGTCTGTGGGCCCGTCAGTCCTTTACACACAAGTTTTCAGGACATTTTGTCTCTAAACGCTTGCAGTTTACGAAATGATATTTGGTATGTATTGCAACCAAGATGATTGTCCAATGATGTTTGACGAAGTTATGGCTGTTGTTTAAATTCAAAACACTATGAAAAACACTGTATGGTAATTTGGTAGTAAGAAAAGAAAATAAGAAAAAATCGAAAACATAAAACACAGAAAGAGAGTAACCCAAACCCAATAAAAACAATGGGTGCACTCAGGTGCTACGGACGAGTAAACAGTGCAAGCCTCTAATTAGACACCCGTTGAGTTACTCACTGTCGTATCCAAGGAAAAGTCAATTCCAGGAATATGAAACACTACCTGTGACTCACCGAAAATGTCAGATCGTATTTGAGACACTCAGATTCCCCATTACGATAAATTAAATGAGGACGACCATAGAACTTCTGAAGAGATAACATCAACCTAGGTACAACAAACCTTTATTTGAGCAGTTTAGCAGTCAACAGCAGTGATGGAAAAAAAACCTTAAACAAATATCAAACAACAGTGATCGGTCTAGAAAATTAGAATTACGATCGCAGGATCTAGAAGAAAGTATAATTTGTAAAATGTACACACCATACGCTGCAACTGCAGAGATGTTGCTATCGATGAACGGGAAGTTGACAATTGAAAAGTTGAAGTCATCACGTTTGTCCTAGAGTCTAGTTTGTAGTTTTCCTGAGTCTATTTCTAAAAGTCGGTATAAGTTAGAAGCTGACCTTCGTGTATTGATGGTGTCTTAACGTATTGTTGTAACCTAAAACTACATATATGTAGGCATACCTTATAAGTGGTTTTTTCGCGTGGAGAAAATTAAGCGTTTTTGTTAAAAAAACTGCGTGAGTTTATTTTGGCGTAATGTTATTTTAGCGGACCGTAATCATAATAAATAACTCTATCATTTGTCTTAATATTTCGCGCGTTTTTATTTTCGCGTCCCAAATTTTATCGCGAATATAGCGAAAATTAAATCACTGCGAAAAAACCACTTATACGGTATGTAAAAACGAAGGCTACATGTATGATTTCTTTAAGACGCGATTTTTAAAATAGATTTCGAAATGTTCTTTTAAATTTTTAAGAATCCTTATATTATGAGTAATATTACTTCGCGAATAAACAGTTTCAAAGTATTTTGCTCTTATTTCACTGCATACAATATATATCTGTGCAAGGATTTTTGTTTCATTTAAAATCCGGTACAAGTATGGTAAGACTTAAGACTGTATTGTAATTAATATGCAAAGAAGTCATGAGGGACTTATGGTTAGCCAAGATTTCATCTTTGTCAAATGTGGTAGGTGTGTATGTGGAATTACCAGAGTTATCCTTGATGCCTTCCTCTTTTAAGAGGCATTCATAGTAATGTGACCATACAAACACAATGTTTTCAGAAGTATGATCTGTAGTGACAACATATTTGTCAAGAAGGGAATCGGTCCACATTATAACATCCTCGTCTTTGAATACTGGGACCATATTGGGAGGTTCCCAGTGCTCGACCCACAGAGCAGCCCAGCGCGTCCCCGGGTGGCGGATAGGGGAGACCCTCTCGTTGGGGGGTTGTCAGGTCATAACACGTAAAACCTGACCGCGGACCGTAGTGGATAACGTGTTTGGAGAGTGCCACGCTCCTTGCACGATAAAGACCCCTTTTGTAGATTTCAAAAAAGAGTAGGCTCATTGTAGTCGCTACAAAAAGCTCAATTTTCCAACCCTACCCAAAACTCCATACTTTTCCAGTGGCAGTCAAAATTGTATTCCCTATGACCCATCCCAACCCCATTTTCCGTTGATTTATTGTTTGTTAACTTGTCCTGAATATTGCTGAAATACTGCTCGCTGGACGTAAAGCAGACATCCAGTCAATCAATCGTCTTTGAATACAGATCCAGGTCTATCATTAATGCAATGCCTAATTCAACCTTATTGGTCTTACATAGTTAGACAGTGGATATAGTTCTGGGTCTTGTTCTATTTTTCTCTTAATCCATTTTCTGGCTAGGTATTCGACCGCATAACAGTAAGAAAGAACACGCCTGTAAAGGCAATTTTTTACGGCGTCAATCACGTGACTAAAGGTCAACTTTTTGCCGGTTTTTGTAATTGGATCGTGTATCAGTTTTCGTTATTGTACGTATCACTGCCGTTACATACATCAATAAAATAAAATACAATAAATTCCTAAGATATAAACCTGTCATTTGTAGAAAAAGTATATAATTTTATTTTATCAGGTTAAAATGCCGTTTGAAGTGGCATGTTTTGATCTTAAATCGGCACTCGGTAGATAGAAAACTAAATTAAAAATATAAATCGGAATGGTGACAAATCGCGACCTACAGTTTATTAAATCCATTATAATATTAAGGTCTCCGGTCTTATTTTCAGCTTCCAAAACCCACAGAAACAAATCTGTGTCAGTTTTTTCGGTGACAAAATGCCAAAAATGTGTGTACTTGTAGCAATGTAATGGTAATTTTTTTACATGTGTGTCCATTAGAGAAAAAAGTGTGGTATAATGATAACAATCGTTAAATTATATTATAAAAATCTCAAAACAACATGATTGTTCAATATATTTATATATACATGTATAAGGACATTGTTGTAGCATTAATGACTCTACTCAACAGCTTGAAGGGTTTGTACAGACAAAGAAATTTGCACTCCTTTTCAAAGAGTTTTAAAGTCCAATTAGATTGAATTGTAGACACATAGGCAGAATGGAAACAAAGTTTCTTGTTTTGATTCATTGACTCAATGAAATCACTTATTTCAGTCATTATACTTAGTGAATAATAGGAATAACTCAGGCATAATAACAACCATAGGTCAAGCAAAATTAAAAAAACGAAAATAACAGAAATACAAAATAATACAAATATTAGTAATTGAAAAATTTCTGATATCAAAGAACCTCATCCTTATTATAATTTTATAAAAAAAATATTTAACTAAAGTTATGATAACATGGACAATTAAGGAAGAAGTTTTAAGCATACTTTAAGACATTGCATAATTTACAGAGACTTTGTTGTCTTGGTATTTTCTTATTACGTCCAGTTCTATTAACATTCAATTGTCACTAGTACGAAATTGCGTTATTAGGTGCCTGTTTATAAATGTTTGTCTTCAAATGAATTTCGAGGCCTCGGTAACCGAGTGGATAAGGTAATTCGTTCTACAATTGATCACGTGGTCTGCAAAGACTGAGGTTGCGGGTTCAAGTCTCAATGCGGGCAGGGTGTCCTGGACTCCAAACTTAATTGACAAGGATTGCCAGTTTTACTACCGAAGGTCGGGGGTTCTCTCCGGGTAATCCGACTTCCTCTCCAAATAAAAACTGGCTGCCATAAAATAGCCGAAAAATTGCTAAAATAGGCGTTGAACATCATTTAAACAAACAAACAATTCAAATGAATTTCTAATAATTAGTCTATACTACAATGAGAAATTTATCATTTTTCCGAGGGCAATATATTGCAACGAGACATGTCAGACTGATTATCAAATAAGTAAAAACATATTATAAACTCATTTACCGGTACTAGAATTTTATTCCATAGAAATAAATTATACTGACCCCCAAGTGTCTGTGATCAAATTTATACCTGTAGATTGCTTTATAAACTCACACGCCATGTCCAACAACTCATATTTAGGATTTCATATATCTCTGTCTATAAAATGCATCTTTTGACACTTAGTTATTTTTAATAATCTCTTTAAACAATGTTCCTTTAATACACAGAACTTAATTTACATTTTATTTCTCTTATTTAATTGTTAAAGGGATATCACAGACTCTAAAATAGTCAGCTGTCAATGTGTATAATCTTCGTTCTTTCTGGAGATAAGTTTCCATTGTAATATCAGATTTTTGTTAACTATTAAATAATATTAAAAAAACCAGTTAAATTAAAGTTTTTATTTAAGGTCTTTAAAATATTTGGATGGGATGCAGAAGTGTTCTTATTGATTGATCAAGAACAGTTAATTAAACTATATCAGCTTCACATTCACTTATTATCATAGAAGCAAATCTATTCCAATTGTTGAAAGCATCGTTAGATTTCTTTTAACTCTAATTAATGTTCTGTAAAAAAAAGATTTATAATATCACAAGGAGTCCAAAAATCATACTACTGCTTGAAATTTAATCTCCCAAGCTCACTTTGGCAATTTCAGACATAAAAAAGCAAAGCCTATCTATAAAATACTTGACATGTATATAAATTTCTCCATATGAATTAATATAAGTGATGACATCAGATTCTAATATTAAATAAATTCTTTGTTTTAAAGCTGCATGATGTTACATTTGTCTCCATATGGTAGTCTGTAACGAACTTCATTATGATATTTATTTGTCAGTCATTTGCAACCACTCATTAATTATAAGTGCAACTCACTCTCTTGCTTACATTGTTTTTAAAGGTATGTATAAACTGCACCCTGGTTGATACCCCACGGATAAATTTTCGACCAAGGAAAACCATGTTACTGGCACACAGGTAATTTTACAGGTAAACCCGTGCGGTAGAGCACAGGAATTTGACCCGATAACATTTTGGGCGAAATATGGCCAGAAAACGAAAAAAGTATTGTCGCGAACGAAGTGATCGAAAGAGCCAAAGCAAAGTAAACAATTCCTACCGCCTACCTTTGTTGTTGAGTTCGATTTGGATATTTGCACTGACAACATGATTGTAGGTGTTCTGCGTACATGTATATATGTTAAATTATCGTGAATTAACATGTTTTACTTCATTGTTGAATTAGGAACACTTGGTCCCATTTACATAAAACCGGCCTTCCATCATCGTTTACAAAGAAACTTAAGTTGTGGGATAGTAAAGAATTTTTAGCAGTTTCTTATACAGTATGGAACTTTTGAGTAGAACTTCAGATGCATCTGAAGCTTAGAAGCAATGGCATACTAGTATAGTACAATAACATGTGTATCACCACAGCCAGTTTAAACCACATTATAAAAGCTTTGCTTTAGTAAATACAGAAGTAGATGAAGTCTTACTAATCTAGCTAATATCCCGGTCAAAAAATTTACAAGGCAACATGATGGGAACTTTTGGCATTTTCTTATACTGTATGGAACTTCGTAACTTTTTGTGCCAAATCTGACAGAAAACAGTACATTTTGAGTAGTTAATTCCTCCTATAGTTTTCAAACTAGACCACAAACATTTTACAATTACATTTTAAACCGTTCCCCATTTAAGGGTCATGCTTTCAAACCTGACCATTTCAAACATTTGCTATTGTTTGTATTGTGGCTCAATTCGCTACAAGTTTCTTAACATCAATTTATTTATTTCAAGTCACATATTTATATTTTTTATGTATCTATTATGCAACTCTTGGCTTTAAGTCACACCCTGAAGCTTCTAACCTGCACTGTAACATAGCTTCAAGGTGAATGACATATGTGCTGACACCATATAAGCGATTAACTAGGCAACTTCAGCACATGAAAACCTAGGGGTTCAGGTTAGAAGATCACATAGGCAACTTCAGCACATGAGAACCTAGGGGTTCAGGTTAGATAATCACATAGGCAACTTCAGCACATGAAAACCTAGGGGTTCAGGTTAGATAATCACATAGGCAACTTCAGCACATGAAAACCTAGGGGTTCAGGTTAGATAATCACATAGGCAACTTCAGCACATGAGAACCTAGGGGTTCAGGTTAGATGAGCACATAGTTTAACTAGGCAACTTCAGCACATGAGAACCTAGGGGTTCAGGTTAGATGATCACATAGTTTAACTAGGCAACTTCAGCACATGAGAACCTAGGGGTTCAGGTTAGATAATCACATATTTTTACATTATTCTCAAAATTAAGTTGATTGATTGATTGATTGATGGTGTTTAACGCCCGAGCAGCAATATTTCAGCTGTATTCAGGCGATGAACATGAAATGGATGATAAAATGAACATGAAATGATGATGAATGAAAATGGGATGGGACACAAGGAAAAATAGGGGTAACGGATTTTAGATTGCCACTGGCAAATGGGAGAATGGATTGGGTCGGGCAATTTAGCCTCCTGTAGCGGGATCGAAATCCCTACTCATAGCGAATACTACAGCAGCGTTCTTTAACGTGCGAGGAACGTGGCATTTTTCCCAACACGGTGCACTAATATGGTTTGCGGTCAGATTTTACGTATTATGGCATGACAACCCCAGCTTGCCAGGGTACCCCATTCAACCCCCTGGGGGGACACATCCCAGTCGGTCCAAAATGAAGTTGATATTGTAAATTTGTCTGCATGAAGTATTAATTAGCCAACTGAATGAAACAGCATTACCACTATTTAGTTAAAATTGTGAATAAAGGTTTAATAGGAACTTAACAGGTCAATTTTTGCCTAAATAGCAGAGTGAGATCAAGACATTTGGATTCAAATTTTCGAAGTTGTTTTCTGAAAATGCTCATATTACACATAAAATTATTCTAACAAAGAGTCTAGTTGTAATATCCTAACTTTTTAGTAATTTGATATGGAAATTTGCCTGTAATAGTTTAAATATAAACCAACTACTACTAAATATCTGCTGCAAGGAGGTACATTGCAAAATGTGAATATAATTGATTGAATGGTTTTGTGCAGCAATATGGAAAGTGCATCGCCAATTTGAGTAGAACTTCACATGCATAAGAAGCTTCTAAGCGTTCGTACCAAAACAATATGCCATTGTCCTATCCTTAAAATGATTACTGTAACTGAAATTGGAGAATCAAACAATTTTCACTATAGGTGAAATAAAATATATATTTAAATATATGCCACAGTTTCACAACGGTGTGAGTTCGAATCACGCTGAGGGTAAGCAAAAATTTGACAGTGTTAAAAATCTAATTCTAACAGTGTTGGGTTTATTTTGTAGACGTATATATATAAATATTTGATATTAACCCCGTATTTCTGATGTTTTAGAAATCCGCTGGATAGACATATTATATGGTTGTCACAATACTTAGACGTTTGTATATAATCAATTTACTGTGGCTGTATGACAAGTAACTTTGTCACCCTATATAATATATACAAAATTGCTGAATTAGATTACTGTCAGATTAATACGTATTGGTTACAAAAATTCCATCGTCACACGCTATTACACATGTACTATGTCTACGAGCCACCCAGTGAAGCTATATTTTTATATAGCGGATTTGGCCGAGGGTCTAGACCGCTGGACTTAGTGCAGGCGATTTGGTGCTACAGTGTCACAACGGTGCGAGTTCGAATCCCGCAGAGGGAAAGCAAAAACTTGACAGTGTAAAAAATCTAATTCTAACAGTGTTGGGTTTAATTTGTAGACATATATAATATCAATGCCACAACAGTTGATCACTGGTCGGGAAATCGGGCAATCCTTGTCCATTAAGATTAAAGTTGTGTACACCCTGACCGCAGTCAGACTCGCACCCGCAAACTAAGTATTGACAGACTGCGTGATCAATAGTAGACGAACTACTTTAACCACTGAGGCCCCTTTTGTAATGAATGAATATTGTATTCCATGTTTAGTTTTAAATAAAGAAAAAGATAACACTAGAATAAAGTCACACATGTCTCATGGACCACTTATGATAAGAGGGAAAAGGGGTTTTATACAACAGATGGTCCTTTAATACAGGTTCAATTTATATGAAATTCACCACAGAAGAATTAAAAATTAAGGGTCTACTATTACATTTTTATTTTTAAGGCAGTAGACTGTAATTACAATAAATCTTATATTTTAGGCAACTGCTTCATGGGACTTTAAGCAGCTACCACCAGTACCAAATTATCGTTATAAAGACTCAGGTGCCTACTGTTTTCAGGGTGCTATATTTAAAGATGTTTTTGCACACCATACTAATTTAATAGAAGTGAGTAAAGCAAGATAAAGATTTATTATGGATCATTTCAGTTTTGTCCATAACATGAATTTAAGTGTCTCTCTAGCTAAATAATGTGTTTGTGGTTATTCAGCTATATTTGATGAGAACTTCAGAAATCAACCTCATAATGTTGCATTGAAATAATAGTACAAAACTCTCTGGTAATAAATAAAGGAGTAGAGAATAATACAAATCTAAGTTGCCAATGTTGTGAAAACTTAAAAAAATTGACTCTCGGTCACTAATGAAATATGGGTAATTCTATTTATAGGTTGTATTAGTGTATTGGCATACAATAAATATAGGGTCAAATGCTAGTGGCTATTGGAGTAAATTGATTGCATTGAAGTAAACCAAACAATTAAAATGAAACCTTTTACTTGCTCTCTTCTTTTTTGTAATAATCATTCCCTGGAATCTGTGCAACACTTAAAGGGGGGAAATAGTGAACAATCTAGTTTTAATTACATTGGCAGAACAAGTAACATTTTATATGGGTCTAAAATTGTTACATTATAAACTTGATATCATCCTCCATAAAACTTGCAATGAGAAGTAACTAATTCGTTATAAAGAATAACATTATAAAAGACTGAATATCATGTCTTTAGATGAGATGTAACATATATTCAAAATGCCATGCTTTAACAAACTCATGTGGGTTAGATAATGGAAGTGTATTCAAGTATAACGAATCTGTTCATAAAAACTTTATTTTTCTGTCAGTCCCGAAGTGTGAATACTAGACTAGTGATGCCATAAATGAATGAGGAGTTGTAGAGCTTTTATCACCAAAATTCCAAAAAGTTTTACCACAATTCGACTAAGGCTATCTACACCTTGAAAAGAAAAACCTTAGAATTAAAATAATTTTCGAAATTTCAGGGCGGTAAATTAAGATAATGACTATATCAATGAAATAATCAATGATATTCCTGTCAGCAACCAAGTGTGACTACTGGACTAGTGATACCATCGAGGAGTAACAGTCCACCAGCAGAGGCATCGACCCAGTGGTTGCAAATAAAATGTCATCAAAGATACCAAGATTAATAGAATGCACTAAGCCAGACGAGCGTTTCTTCTAATCAAGACTCATCCGTGGCGCTCAAGCCCAAACAATATTTAAAATCCAAATGAATAAGATGTTCTAGAGCTTTTATCACCCAAATTACAAATCTTTATACCAAAATTCGGCTAAGGTTATCTACACCATGAACATATAAACAACCTTGGATTAAAAACTTTTTTTCGAAATATCAGTGCAGTAAATTTAGATAATGACTATATCAATGAAAGAATCAACGATATTCCTGTCAGAACCGAAGTTTGACTACTGGGCTGGTGATACCCTCGGGGACTAACAGTCCACAAGCAGAGGCATCGACCGAGTGGTTGCAAATAAAATGTCATTAAAGATACCAAGGTTAATAGAATTTACTACGCCAGACGCGCGTTTCCTCTAATGAAGACTCATCAGTGGCGCTCGAACCCTAACAATATTTCAAATCCAAATGAATGAGATGTTGTAGAGCTTTTATCACCAAAATTCATTCCAAAACGTTATACCGAAATTCGGCGTACGTTACTAATATTAATCTGACACTTAATTTAAATAGGCAGTTATGGTCGGATTGCAAACCCGGGTTATAGTATGGCGATGTCGGGCGGTTAGGCAGGTGACGGGCGGGGAAAAAAGGTATCAAGTTGTGCACCTGCTATATATTATGGCAGTGATCCAGGATTTTTTTCACAATTTTCCATACTTGGAAGCTTAATCATTTTTTCAAAACATTTGTTGAAGACGATACCTATATTGTGTAATCAATTCCGACTAGTTTTCAACCCAGACCTCTGAAACTTCACAGAAAGATTGTACATGTATTGAAGTTGTTTATTATGCAGGTTTTCAAGGTTTTTTCCCTTAATTTCCAGGCTTGGGAACTTTTTTGAGACAATTTGCAAAAGACGGTGCACATCTTGTGTAATCAACTCCACCCTACATTTTTTACACAAACCCAAAACCTACTTCCAACAAATTGTAAACCATTTCCTATAAAAGCACTTGCTCCGCATCCCGGCCATTTCATACTTTTGAGATTTTTATACATTATATAGGATGACAAAGTTACTTGTCATACATTCACATTAAGTATAATGAAACATAACATGCCATAACATGAAATAGGAAGTTTTTTTATTTTATCTCCGGACGATGGAAAGTGTAAACTTCATTTTCCTTGTCCGTTTGCCAGCTAATATGACATGGAAATGAAGACAAACAAAAGAAAACTGAACACAAAATGAAACCAAAAACGAAACAAGGAAAACAGGAAAAAAGATTACAATAAGCAACCCGTAATCCAAGAAAAATTATAGCGAGCATCGCAAATGCGATCTATTCGGTTACATGCATGTGTGTCAAAAACGTGTTCCATATGAACAAACCAATTTAAGCTGAGCTATCGGAAGAAAATATTGTAGACGAGCACTAAAATAAATTTTAAAGCAGACACAAATAATTTTTAGACAAATTTGTTTGCAATCTCAAAAACGCTGTATTTTATTTACATTGTTTGTGACGTCACAAACACATTAAGGCACCGTGTTAGGTGCTCTGAACTGAATATGCTATGCGCCTATATTCATATTATGGACATTTAATGCGTTTTAACCGGAAAAGGATGAAGTGGTTAATTTGAATTGGAACAATTAGAAGTATTGACCGGAAGTTGGAGTGTTACTTACCGGAAGTTGAAGTGTAACTTACCGGAATTCGGAGTGCTACTTACCGCAAGTTGGTAAGAACCACTTGTCAATTTAAGTACCGTTCGTATTACCTGATGTTGGAAAAGCGTGGTATCATACGTCGGTGAAATGTGAAACTAGTGAGCTATTGTTCTTAAATTAGTTTGATGAAAGTATTCAACGAAACCTCTTCGGAGTTGCATAGGGGTGACGGATAATGTGTTCGTCGTAAAGATGGCTTGAGATATATAATATGTTAAATTTACTAATTTTTTAGTGTATTGTTTGAATTTGACTTGTTTGCTGTCATACTTTTGTTTGCATGTTCATTTTTCTTTTGTATTAATTTGCATGTTTTTATTGTGTTAAGTTTGTTTGAGGTTGTTCAGTTTATTTAGTTTTAGTAAAATATTATTAAGGTCTTTCCCACTACAGTGGAAAGACCTTCTTGTCTTTCTTATGATTATTTTTTTTTTCTTCTTCTTCCGCGGAGTTTTGCCAAAAAGTGTCTAGACGTATCATTTCAATACTTGGTACCATCACATCCGGAGATGACATGGCTCATGCTTAAAGACCGATCTATTTTTAATAACAGAGTTATCTGCCCGAACACGAAAACCCTTTTTAGCATATAAACTCAGAAACCGTAACCGATTCTTAACATCTGAAGTGAACAAAATATCGCTGGACCTATGGCAATGATTTGTCATGCATTTTTTTTTTTGCAATTGACTTCCTGTTTACGCGTTTTTTGACCTGAAAAATGTCGCAACGCGCCAAATTTTTTTCTCAAAAACCGTCCTAGAGACTTGGGACCATCATCATTGATCCAAAGTGACATATGTTACATTTAAAAATGGCAAGGTCAAAGGTCATCACAGGTCTTGTTAGCACTATATCTCACAAACCATAAAAGATAGAAGCAGACAATAAATGGGAAAAATACTCCTCTTATTGAGACCTTTATTTGGTATATTTGACTGGAAGCTGTTCGATGAACCGTTTTCAAGTTACTGCCCTTGACGTGTTTCTGTTAATCGTTTTTTTTTTTTTTTTTTGGTTAAAACTTGAAAATGGTTTGAGATCATATAGTAAACATATAGGTTTAACATGATCAACAGGAAAAGACCTTCAATTTGAGCCAAAGATCAAGTAGGTCAAGGTCATACCATAGCAACAAGGTGACCGTTATAACAGGTCCTTAGCAACCATATATTTTTAGAATCAGAATGATGTACTTTACTGATAAATGTCATTCTATGACCGGAAGTGGTCTTTTGTCTCTAGCAACGGAATGAAAGTCCTTAACAACCATCCTTTTATTTTGCCTATGAACCACTTTACTCAAATAACTCATTTTTATGACTGTAAGTGACATTTTGTGCTATAGCAAGATACAAAATCCCATAGCATCACCTTAATTTTCAGTTTAATTTTTACTTGTGTTTCTATGACTGATGGCCATCTGACAATCCGACTATCCTACGTCTTTACAATCATGACAATATACAATAACAAATTTGTCGAAGAAACCGCAAACCTTTTTTTAGTTCCGGAGGAATATATCAGGAACTTGGAGGCACTATTTACCAATGTGGCTATGCATTGGTCAGTCAGTAATGAATGAACCATGGGCGAGTTAATCATCTTTAAATCATTTTTTTCAGTTCTTTTATTTTTCAACTTTACATAGACTAGATTGTGTAAAAAAATGGTAAAAAATATAGGCATCTTACTCTTTTTTTTTAAAAATATGCATTTAACTATAGTCTGATAATGTGGCTGCTTTTAGGATTTAATTTGAGATTTTTAGTGTTAGAGGGAGCGAACCCAAGTAGTCCATCAAGAAACATGTCTCAACAATATCATTTTTGAACTTTTCTCTGTTGCATATTTCTTGATTCATATAAATGTTTTTATTCAGATTGATTAATTGATTGATTGATTGGATAATTGCTCTACCTCAAGCGAGTTTTTTCAGCAATATTCAGGACAAGAACAAGTTTACAAACAATAAATAAACGGAAAAAATAAGCTGGATAGGACACAGGGAACAACATTTTGGAAAAGTAAACGTAACTTATTCACATTGAAAAATAGAATCATATCTACTGGTTAATTACTAAGTAAAAAGGAGGGAATTATGACAAACTGAGAGAAAATGATACAATGTTTCAATCAAGTGTGATGTGAAAGTAGTAAATGAGTAGAAATTGTGTTTTCAGCTTGAGATTTTCATTTTGCGAATGTAAGATACTACAACATGTATAATGATCATCAGCATTTTCTTCTATATTTATACATTGCTCTTAACTTGGTTACGCTTAGCTTTTTAATAGTGAAAAAATGATTTCAAGCATGTCTGTGAATTTTTTGCCTCAAGATAGTATGCAGAAGAAAATACACGGAGGCATCTGATTGGATGTTGGAGTTCTGAAAACAGCAAAATTAAAAATTATAGACATTATTGATTGAAAATGTTCGATATCTTGGCGGAAATTTTTAAGCGCCTGGAAACTTGAGCTTAACATAAAAAAAGTGCTTGCATAAAAAGGGCTTTTGATGTCAAACGCTGCATTTGAATGTAGTTAACAATTTTCCCAAAAAACGTCAGCAACAATTTTTACCTAGAAAAACCATTAAAGAGGGAGGTTAGAAATTGTGTCAGTGACATTCAAACGTCATTATTTTAACCAAAATTTTAGGTCATTTTTGCCGCAGAACCTATACTTTTTATTTGTTGATAATAAAGTTTTTCATTTCAACTTACACAAAAACGGTTTTCCGTGGGTAAACTTTTGAGATTTTTCGAACAAATGAATTTAATTGCCAAGGGTACCATATGGGAAATGCATTGAAAATAATTGCGCTTTTGTAACCTACACGGAAATGATATTTCTTCCACAATACTTGATTTACTGACCCATATTTAAATCTAAAATTTGAGTTCGTCACAGAATGTCGAGATATGTATAACTTGTTTATTAATAACGATTTGTTGAAAAATTAGTCTTTTTCAAAAGTATACGTATTTCTTCATAAGAAATCTAGGGTGGGCTTCTATGGCAAGTTTGTGCGGTCTTCTAGGTAAAAATTGTTGCTGACGTTTTTTGGGAAAATTGTTAACTACATTCAAATGCAGCGTTTGACATCAAAAGCCCTTTTCATGCAAGCACTTTTTTTTATGTTAAGCTAAGTCTCTTGGCCGACTTTTTTTGCTTTGACCTCTTTTCTGCCAAATTGAATTTTTGGGGTTTTAACCTTAAAATATGTTGTATCCATGAATGACATCGCCTTTGTTAAATTTGAAAGCAGTTGGCTTTAATGGGACTGCTTCTGACATACGGACATAAAATAGGACTCACCAAGTATTATCATAGCTAGCAATAGTCTGTTTCTAAAATGTGGTTTTTCACAGATTCTACGAAAAATTCGTTTTCAGCCTTCAGATTTGTATTCGAGAAAAAATGTTGAAGAAGAAAGTCATCCCATAATCGACCCGTGTATCACATATACAAATAACGACCGAAAACAAGTACGATAACTCGAATATTACTAAGCAGCAACACATTATTGTCGGAAAACATGATAAAAAATGCGATTTTGATAGAGAATATTCAAACGAACAAACAACCTTTGAAGATAACTTTATTTTATTTTGGGAAACATTCGGATATTGCCTATGGATGATACCATAACATTTTGGGCTCATTAAGACACTTCCAGTGTTGCCTAATGATTACAATAGCGCAATTTTTTGTTTTCATGACAACGGGAAATTTTTTACCCCAAGATAGTATGCAGAAGAAAATACACGGAGGCATCTGATTGGATGTTGGATTTTTGAAAATAGCAAAATTAAAAATCATAAACATTATTGATTGAAAATGTTCGATATTTGGGCGGAAATTTTTAAGAGCCTGGAAAATTGAGCTTAAAACGATTATTTCAACCAAACTGTTCGGTCATTTTTGTTGCATGACCTATACTTTTTTATTTATTAATAATGAAGATTTTCATTTCAACTTACACAAAAAACTATTTTCCGGGGATAAATTTTTGAGGTTTTTCACACAAATGAACTTAATTGCAAGGGGTACCATAAGGGAAATGCATAGTAAATAGTTGCGCTTTTGTAACCAAGAACTTGTCTCAATTCCGATAATTACAGATTCTTCATCGGCATGAACACGTTTCCATTGCTAACAACGGAGATACGATTTTTTAAAAGTGCCCTTTTCTTATATTTCCATCGATTTTACTTTTCCAGACATGTCGCAACGAACAATATAGCTATCTTTATTTGTAAATGTTTTACGAAGGATCTTGTTCGTAAATTTAGGTTGGTGCTGTAATTTCTTTAGTTAATTACAAAAAATAATGTTTATAAATATAATGACTTTCGACATAAATATTGACAGTTGTTGTTTCGCAAAAGCACCTATTTATCTGAATCCGCCTGTATTTAGGGACTACATATGCAATGTTCGGGAAATGTCCATTAATACAACCACCGGTATAAAGCGCCAAACCTAGCGTACTACACTCTCAGCCACCATCTATAAACATTTATACAGTTTTCAATTTATGTGTCTTCTCCAATGTCTCCGCAGGTTCCCTTTCTGACTAAAACTTTTCCCACATACATCACATTTATAAGGTTTATCACCAGTGTGTATCCTCGTGTGTCTCTGCCAGTAATATTTCGAACTAAAACGTTTACCACATACATCACATGTATAGGGCCTACCATCTTTGTGTGTCGTTACGTGTAAGTAAGGATTCTGACTTATTTCTTCCCCACATTCATTACTTGTAAATAAATCCCCTTTACCACCTGTATGTATACTTAAATGTCTCTCTAGGTACCCTTTCTTCATAAAACATTTGCCACATAAACCACATTTATAAGGTTTATCATCTTTGTGTGTCCTTATTGGTAAGTAAGGATTCTGACTTGTCTCTTCAACACATTCATTACTTGTAAATAAATGCCCTTTACCACAAGTATTTTTACTGAAATGTTTATGTAGAGACCATTTCTTAATAAACCTTTTGCCACAAAAACCACATTTATAAGGTTTATCATCTTTGTGTGTCCTTATTGGTAAGTAAGGATTCTGACTTATCTCTTCACCACATTCATTACTTGAAAATAAATGCCCTTTACCACCGGCAGTATGTATACTTAAATGTCTCTGTAGGTACCATTTCTTAATAAAACTGTTGCCACAAAAACCACATTTATAAGGTTTATCATCTTTGTGTGTCCTTATGTGTAAGTAAGGATTCTGACTTATCTCTTCACCACATTCATTACTTGTAAATAAATGCCCTTTACCACCGGCAGTATGTATACTTAAATGTCTCTGTAGGTGCCATTTCTTAATAAAACTTTTGCCACATAAACCACATTTATAAGGTTTATCATCTTTGTGTGTGGTTAAGTGTAAGTAAGGATTCTGACTTATCTCTTCACCACTTGTAAATGAATGCCCTTTACCACCGGCAGTATGTATACTTAAATGTCTCTGTAGATGCCCTATCTCAATAAAACTTTTGCCACATAAACCACATTTATAAGGTTTATCATATAAGTGCGATTTCATGTGTACCTGTAGGTTATATATCTGACTAAACGCTTCATAACATACTTCACAGTGGTGAACTTTTATACAAGAGTATGTCATAGTGTGTTTTTTTAAGTTGGACTGATCACAAAACCTTTTACCACATTCATCACATGAATACGGTTTGTCACTAGTGTGTATCATGATGTGTTTCTTTAAGTTTTGATAATGACTAAAATCTTTACCGCATACACCACATTTATAAGGTTTATCACCAGTGTGTCTCATCATGTGTTGCTTCAAGTTGTTCTTTTCTCTAAAGCCCTTACCACATACATCACATGTATAAGGTTTATCACCGGTGTGTATAGTCATGTGTCTCTGCAAGTTACCTTTAAAACTAAAACTTTTACCACATACATCACAGGTGTAAGGTTTATCACCTATGTCATGTATGTGTGTTGTCAAGTCGTTCTGTGTTTGATGATTCTGACTGAATCTGTTACTATATGCATCATATATACAAGGTTTTTCATCAGAGGGTGGCATCATGTTTATCTTTACGTGAAGACTGACTCCCAACTTTGCAACACAAGTCCTATTTGTATATGATATCACCATGTATTCTCCTGTGTCTTTGTAAGTTATAACCCGACTAAACACTTAACCACGTACATTACAGTAATAAGCCACCAATGTATATCCCCATTATTGGTTGACAACAGGTATGCTGACGCTTCTAATCTTTTGCTGTAGTGATTGATACTAAAGATGATTGGATAAACATCGCTCACCGCTAAAGAAAGGACTGCTGAACAACCCTGTAATAATACAAGAATATTGAATTAATGCTGAATCTCCTCTGTTGTTTGTTTCTTTAAATGTTGTTTAGCGCCATTTTCAGCAAATTTTCAGATGTATCATGGCGTCCAGTTTTTATTGGTTAGGAAGCCGGAGGACCCGGAGAAACTTCCCGACCTTAGGTCGGAAAACTGGCAATACTTGTCAATTAAGATTGCAGTCAAACGCACCCTGTCCGCTGTGAGGCGCGAACCCGCAATCTCAGTGTTGACAGACCACGTGATCAATAGTAGACGAACTAACTTAACCACTCGACCAGCGAGGCCCCTTATCTGTTGTAAGTTTTCCAACCTACCATTTTAACTCGAAGTAGACCAAGTAACCACGTATTTATATGCTGTATGGTGATACCTAATTTTAGCAAGTTTATGATTGATCATGATTATTGCAGATTTAACATATAATAAAATATTCCGCGTAGAACCGGTACACTATTTAAAGCCTCGATCGTATCTTCTGTACTATTTAATTATGTAGATGAGGACTATTCGAAAAAAATTGTTTAGGTGTATGATTGTTTGTTTGTTTGGTGTTTTAACGCCAATTTCAGCAATTTTTCAGCTATTTCATGGCGTCCAGTTTTTATTGGGGGAGGAAGTCGGAGTACCCGGAGAGAACCTCCGACCTGCGGTAGGAAAACTGGCAATCCTTGTCAATTAAGATTGGAGTCGAGTACACCCTGCCTGCAGTGAGAATCGAACCCGCAATCTCAGTGTTGACAGATCACGTGATCAATAGTAGACGAACTACCTTGACCACTCGGCCACCGAGGCCCTCTTTTAGGTGTATGAAACCCTACCAACAACACGACTGATTTTATAAAATGCATAGGTCTAATACAGCACATCATTTTTCGGAATTTTGTGTGGGTAATGCTAAACTTTCTACTATTGAAATTAAGGTTTTTGCAGAAGGGGGAACTAACCAACTGGCTAATTAAAATGCGGTCTATTTAAAAATCACATAGAAAGTCAAGGTGAAAAATATTTAAAACTGTAGGCTCCTAACTGTCTCCTACTGAACTTAAACTAATTGAACAACTGTGCTGTTCTTTTTTTATTTAGTTTCTCCTTCCTATTAGGAAATTTTAATGTTTTAATTTTAACATTGGACGTTTAGAGGGGGAATAGCTCTAATAAGGAGTCGTCATTTGATCAATTTTTGCTGAATTTGATGAGCTTAGTAATTTTGTATGGAAAAAAATTTCTCTAGCTCGTATGGTTTTTGAGGAAAAATGAAAGAATCAACAATTTTGGCAATTTAGGGACAATAACTCCTAAAATGCATCGAAACGCAATTTCAACTCAATGCAGAGTGAGTCTTCAAGAGCTTTTGATGCTAAGGAAGGCATTCACTTCAGATTAACTCTATCTGTTATACTTTTTACCTATAAGCAAAAAAACTTATTTAGTATATCATGACCCCCTGTTCTATTTTTAGCCAAGAAACCTTACCCATTTAAGGGCAATTACTAATATAAGGAGTCATCTGACAATGTCAGACTATATGTAGGGCTTGTCTTGCTGATCATTTTTGCTATTAACAGTTTCACTCTAGCTGTTACAGTTTTTAAGTTACAGGACAAAAACAGAAAATTTCATAAAAAATTGCCATTTAAGGGCAATAACTCCTATAAGGAGTCATCTGACAATTTCAGACCAATGCAGTGAATTGTAGAGCTTGTATTGCTGATCAATTTTTTCTACAGTTTTAATCTAGCTGTTATAGTTTTTAAGTAACAGGACAAAAACGGAAAATTTCATACAAAATTGCCATTTAAGGGCAATAACTCCTATAATGAGTCATCTGACAATTTCTGACAAATTAAGTGAATTGTAGGCCTTTTATTGCTGATCATGTTTGCTATTTTATAGTTTCACTCTACCTCTTATAGTTTTCAAGTTATATTGTAAATACCAAAAATTTTGTCAAAAATCTTCATTAAAGGGCAATAACTCCTACAAGAAGCCAATTTATACACAACTTCACACTAATAGCTACTATTGTAGACCTTAATGTGCTGCTCAATTTGAAGTAACGGTTTTTCCTATAGCTAGTATAATTTTTGAGATAATGATCAAAAACATGTGTTGACACCCATGTTCTATTTTTAGTAACAGCTACCATCTTTGTCTGTTGATCAACACCCTGGGTACAAATTTGAAACTAGGCACCATAAGGATGATTGTGTCCAAGTTTGAAAAAATTGGCCTAGTAGTGGTTTCAGAGGAGAAGATTTTTGAAAAAGTTTACGACGGACGAGACGCCAAGTGATAGCAAAAGCTCACAAATGTGAGCTAAAAAGCAGGCACTTTAGCCCTTTAGGTTTACCAGTGCTCTAACAGGCAAGATTTATAAGTTATGATGTCTTCAATTTTAAACAAAAAAATGTAATTAAAATTCAAACTATTTGATTTATATCGTGATTATTGTATTGTCACTTTGAATATGTGTAATACCATCAGGGGTTGTTACCTTGTCTTGTAGACTATTATTAAAACCAGGAGAAAACTTATTTCAGAGTCAAATTCGTGATTGTTGTGATTGTCATTTATAGATGTGCTCCCTGTTTGCGCCTCGATCCAACCCTGTGAGTGCGCTTAATGCCTCATCATAGCAATTGCCAGCATTTTCTTGTTTTTTTTAACAATTGTAAACCAGAATTTAAAAAATCATCATTTTTAGCGAAGCAAAACAAATGTTTGGCCAAGTGGAAATTAAACAAGTGATATAAAATGTACTAGTGTACCAACGACAGAACCGGAAGAGCTCAGAAGTTTCTGTAAAAGTTAATTACGAAAATTCCACAAATATAAATCTGAACTATTTGATTTATACATGTACTCATATCATGATTGTATGCCCTTTGATCATGAGATAGCACTGGAGATCATTATGTCTAGCACTGCAGCCAGTACTAAAGTAAAGTTCGAATATCTTGACACATTTAAATAAAGGTAAAGTACAGGAAATCCTTTTGACCACACATATATTGAGCAATATGTATTGGTAACATATACATGTAGTTGTATTTATTGAAAACAGGTATAGTCTTTGTGTAGTGTTTATGTTAGTTTCATGATATTTATGTTATTTCATTTATGTTAAAATATAGAGAACTTATGAAAAAATTGTGCTCTGAGAAAATTCAACCGACAGATAAAACGTCACATTTGAAATAATAATAAAAGATATAAAAGACAGATGAAAATGATAAAATATAATGGTGAAATGGGAGGTTTTATGTTATAGAACTGTAAGAACTCACGATGACATCATAAATAAAACAGCTTCCAATTGCCATGTATATCAGCCATGAAAGTACAATGTAAAAATGGCCATTACACTTCACTTCCCAAATTTACTAATTTTTTTTTAAATTAGAGAAACAGAATCTTTCATTAGTACTCTAGGATAATCAGATTTAAATTATGGAATTTTAGCAAAGACTCAGTACATGTAATATGACATATGATGGGAGAAATCTGATAATCCACTCATATCCTTGGTACGATTCTTGTATATATCTCTAATACTGGCTTAATATACCAACCGCTTGACTGGTATGGAAAATATACTTGTACTAGTAGGTCTCCTAATTTGTGAATTTGTGGTTCTCAGCTACATGTACATGTATTGATTGGCTTAAAGAAATAACATCATAACTACAAATTAAATGACGTCATCATCACTTCCATTCAAGTCATGACCGTAAAATAGGAGAATTTGTATTTTATTTAAAAAATTTACTTTTAAAATTTGAAAAACAGAATCTTATACATGTATTAGTACTCTTGTCTCTATACATGTAGTTAAACCAAGGCTAGGACTTAAAATTTCACAATCAAACTACTAGTATCTTGATAAGAGAAATCCAATATCTATATATTTCTCTAATTTTTTAGTTATATTCACAATGCTTGCCTGGTGAAGGAATGCTCTTCTCAGCATGCAAAAGTAGATTGGTGTAAAATAATAACGCCATAATAAGAACTACTGACATCATAAACAAAACACCTTGCATTTACTGGGTATTCAAGTCAGGAACATAAAAATTGGATTTAATTGGGAGAATTTGTACTTCATTTCGAAAATTTGCTCCATTATACAATTAGGTAAACAAAATCTTACATAAGTACTCTTGGATTATCGGATTTCTCCAATCTCGATAGTTAAAAATTATGGGAATTTAAATCTTCATAATTTAACTATCTCGATTGTAGAAATCCGATAATCCACTTGTACCAATGAAAGATCCTATAACAAGGCAATATTTCTTTAATTTTTATGTATTATTCTAACTGATAGACTGGTGTGGAAACAATAGTTCTCATCACTATGGAAAATATGGGCACTAAATATTTTATAGAGTGCTATCTGGAGAGAAATTTATGACTCAATTTGGAGTAGAACTTTTTTGAGATCATTTTTTGGGTAAATATTTTTGGAAAGACAAATGACCTAAAATTCAGTTGTCTAAATATAATACAGCTCAGTCATCTCATAACATCTGTCAATTATAAAACATTTAATGGTAACTACATGTATGTTCACTTAAGTAAACCATGTTTGAAATATCGAGACAAAATTTTGCTGGAAGTTGACATTTTGAATTTAACAGTAAATCAAAATTATGGAATCAAGGTACATTTAATGTAGGAACGAATACAATTTGTTGTAACTTGTAATTGTAACAAATGAAAAATTTGTTTCGTCAAAAACAAATCCATAAGATAAATTTACTAGTAAATGGTGTCAGTCATTCAATGTAATGAGAGTGAAGGGGTACTGTTCTGTATCTCAACTAAATTGATAAATCGATATACTAAGGTAAGACAATTTTTAGAAAATTTAGACATTTATGATTTTTCTTTAAGTTTAGCAAAGTTTGCATGGGTGTACAAACTTGTTTCATATCAAACTTAACTGAAACATTCCGCACAATTTTCTTGTGGAATTTGCTCAAGGGAAAATGTGTGTTTAAACATGTTAAAGATAAAACCTCGCATTTGACTAAAAACATAAAATATCAATATCCAATAAAAAAAATGTTGAAAATAAACATAAAATGAGAGGTTTTATTAATGGAAATAGAGTTCCTATTATGACATTATTATTTTAAACCAATCAACTGCTGAGAACCACATTTTCACTAGCATGACTAGTGTCGTGACAAGAACTATGTTTTCCACACCAGTCAAGCGGTTTGAATAAAACACAAAAATTCGAGAAATGATAATTTACCGTTGCACCATGCATGCGCAGCAGTTAGTAATCATCGTTAGTGATGGATAGATGGATACCAAAAGAAGAAGAGGAAGGCAATGCCTACCAATGCCCATATACAAAAGAATTATTTCATACATTTTGTAAATTCTTTATGACATTATTGTTTAGTTTCTATGGCTTTATGATTTGTCAGTTAGAAAATCAAAAGAATATAAAAAGCTTCATAACTGATAGATAAAAATAATTTAAAATTCCGATGTAGCCATATCTATATATAAATTATATGTTGTTTACAAATAGTAGGGAGGTCAGTCAAAAAATGAACATCATGGAATATTTGTCTTGTTTTGATAACTTTAAAGACCTTAAAAAATGAGGAATTTAGCTGAAAAAAATTTTGGAAATCGGTTGAGCGGTTCAAAAGTTATGACCATTTTAAGGGGCTGAAAAATGGCCATTTTCCGATTTTTGCCTTAAGTACCAAACTTTGCCAATATTTGTAGTCAAATTTTGTTGTTGCTTTACCAAGTAAATATTGTTTTTTTATTTCTTTATGTTGTACTCTACTTATGCTTTCACATGAATGATAATTTGTGCATGCAGCTTATTTTGGGAAAAAATTATGAACCGTCCAAAACTACCAAAAATGACTTTGGACTTTTAGACGTTATCGATTGGTGTTACAAGGTGGGGCGGTTTGCAGTGGGCGGCGCCATTTGACTTGAATTCAATATTTATGGTTTGCATCATATAGGATAGGACTACGGATGCCAGGTTTTCAACTCCGCCTCTAATAGTCTTAAACTTAAACTAGATAAAATACAGTATAAGGGTCTCCGAATAGCTTTAGGCGCTTTAACGTCCACGCCAGTGGAAAATCTATTAGTTGAAGCAGGCGAAAAACCGCTGCAACTTAGGCGCGACGAATTTTCATTAAAATATTACGCTAGATGCTCACAAAATCAAAAAAATCCAGCAAAAGAAACCCTCGAGGATTGTGTCGAATATAGAGCAAAATCACAAAAATGGAAAAATGACACAATCCCTTTTGGCTACAGAGTAAGGAAAGAATTAAAACTAAATAAATTAGATAAAATTCAAATAGTGAAACACAATCCTCCTACTCTTCCACCATGGATTATAAAAACCGCAAATACCTCATGTGAATTAAAAAATAAAATAGATAAAGGAGATGACCCTAATATAATAAAAACAATAACCCTAGAACACCTAGATAGTAAATATAAAAACTTTGAAAAAATTTATACCGATGGTTCAAAGGACCCAATCACCGGTAAAACTGGTTGCGCGTTTACCGTACCAAAAGCAAAATATGTATTCCATGAACGCTGCACCGATAATATCTCGGTATACACCACCGAAATGATAGCAATTTTCAAAGCATTAAAATGGATAGTGGACTCTGACTATCCATATCAAAAGGTAGTTATACTTACAGATTCACTGAGTGCCATCCAATCAATTGATAATAACCAATCGAGTAGACCGGATATTTTAGAGGCTATTCAAATGCTAGCATTTAAAATAAGAAATAAACGAATCGAATTAATAATAGAATGGATACCAGCCCACGTAGGTATCTTAGGAAATGAACTAGCAGATAAACTTGCTAAAGCAGCTTTAAAACAAGAAAACATAAATATAAACATAGCCTATAGTACATCTGAATTCTACGCGATCGTGAAAAATATATTTAAAAAGAAATGGCAAGATATTTGGGACACAAATCGAAATTCATGGTACTACCGGCTTAATCCATCAGTTAATTCAAAGCCATTTTTCTATCTAGGAAATCGAAACCATTCAAAAACATTAACTAGGCTCAGACTTGGCACCACCCTTCTACCTGGTCAAATGGGGCAACACATCAAAAATATATCGCCGCTCTGCAGTGTATGCAACACCAAAGAAGACATCGAACATGTCATCCTGCACTGCGTAGCCCATAACAACGCCAGAATAAAACTTAACACAGCGCTTACTAAATTTAACATCAATACCATCGATATCAAGATCTTGTTAGACCCTCCTAAAGAATTTAAAAACCAAATATATAAAGAGCTCGTCGATTTTATTACGGAAATTGATTATCACAAATGTATATAACTATCTCTTTCGCTTCCTTTCAATTCCTGTATACACCACTTACCTAGGTGTCTTCTGCGACGGTCGCGCCCTACAACTAATAAATAAAAAGTAAAATCCTCGGTACAGTAAGCCAAAAGCTTTGCCCAGGCGGCCCCGAGGGACATAAGGAATTCCAAAATAATCAACCCCTTTAACTTGTTAACAAACTACTCCTCAGTTAGGTAAGCCAAGAGCCTCGTCTCGGGCACCCTACGAGGAACACGCGTAATAACGGCAATAATAATCATGAAAAAGTTAAAATTAAACCTAAGTAGGATATGCCAAGAGCATCGTCTCGGGCAGGTGCCTACATCCGATTGCAAATTAAAGTCAAATCCTCGGTCGAGTAAGCCAAGAGCTTCGTCTCGGGCTGTTACTGAGGGAAACTCATAAAAACCCAATCCCTATAACATGTAACAACCCAACTCCTCAGTAAGGTAAGCCAAGAGCTCGTCTCGGGCACCTTACGAGGAACAAGCGTAATAACGGCAGCAATAATAATGAAAATATTAAAAATACACCTAAGGAGGGTACACCAAGAGCATCGTCTCGGGCAGGTGCCTAGATCCGACTACAAATTAAAGTCAAACCTCGGTAGAGTAAGCCAAGAGCTTCGTCTCGGGTAGCTACTGAGGGACATAGAAAATAAATCATAAATACTCCAATCCCTATAACATGTAACAAACCTACTCCTCAGTAAGGTAAGCCAAGAGCTTCGTCTCGGGCACCTTATCAGGTACACGCGCAATAACGGCAAAAATAAATATTAAAAAAAAATAAATAAAATAAACAAACCGAAGGAGGGTATGCCAAGAGCATCGTCTCGGGCGGTTCCCTACTTCGGAATACAAATAAAGTCATCGGTAGAGTAAGCCAAGAGCCTCGTCTCGGGCACCTACTGATGATTACGCGTAATAACGACAATAATAATAATAATAATAATAATAATAATAATGATAATACAAAGTAGGGCATGCCAAGAGCTACGTCTCGGGCGGGTACCTACTTCTGAACAATAATCCCTGTACATAATGTCTATAGCAATCTTGTATATATTTAAGGAAAAAAAAACCACCAAAAAAAAAAGAGAGAGAAAGAGAAAAAAACAGAATAGAATACTCTAATAGATTTCTTAAAAATAAAAAAACCCATCAGAACATGTATATCATTCTTATCTTATAATATTGTACATAAACTATAAACAAATATAATACAATTCCACATTGGAATGTATATAACTGAGTTACTTCATTATTTTCAAATTTAAATTAATCATGTAAGGCCATAGTAATGTATATATACAATTTTTTTTTCTTTCGTCTGTCAGATGAGACGTAAAACTGGTGCCTCGTGTACAGTATTACATCAACTGGCACGTTAAAGACCCCATTGGCAGTATTCGATAAGAGTAGGCGCACGCGCCGCTGCCATGGCACGTCCAGTACTTGCTGCTAGCGTCTTAGTTCTCTAGCTGGATGCAGCTTGACAGATAAATCTACTTCCGCTAAGTCTTTTTGGTTGCGGCATCTCTGACTACTTTTATCATTTCACTTATAGTATTTATGGCCTATAAATCCCAAAAAATACAAATAAATAGGTAAACAATTTTAATAAAAGCCACCAGGCAATAAGTCCGTGCGAGACCGTTTTACGGTAGTCAAGGACGTTAAAAACCCCCTTAAGTAAGTAAGTAAGGATTAGTGTTCGTTCTCAGTCACCACGTTTTACTCACCTTTTCATGTACCTATATTAACCTTTGACATTTATCTCAACCGATGACGCCTAGTCCACAAAGACCGGAAATAGATATCTGACACTAATTTACGTACAGGGTGAAAAACCGACCGTTTTTCTCCGTATTTTTTTTTTACTTTTAACGGATTATTTAAAAATTGAATGTAATTCAAACGGATTTTAAAGGACCTTTACACTTCGCTATTTACTTCAAATATAAAATTATTGTTCATGATTTAGACCGATCACTGCTGATGACCCTTTTTTTAACATAAATTTTTTTTGGTTTATGTTTTAACTTACAATAACCTACCCAGGGCTGCTGATCACGAGAATTGTTTTCTCCAAATTGAATATCTTCTTTTCCTATATTTTTTTTCCAATTTTACGTTTTTAACTGGAAGCGAATTTTCATCAATATTATAAGTTCTTTTTCTTCTATTGCACTAAGATCGATTTTTTTTCAGGGGCGGATAGTACAGGATTTTCGAAACGGGGGGGCGTAAAAAGGGGATATGGGACAAGGAGGGCCACGAAGTGGTCCTCCAGCGCCTCGCAGAGGCGCATTTACGGCAGGGGTAGTACCATGCATTAATTTATGGAGAGGACGAGCGGGGATTACTTTTTTGCCTTTGGCGCTGGTTGTTACCCTCCCTGTTCTCTTTTTTTTTCCTTTCCTTTTTTCCGCCCCCCCCCCCCCCCCCCTGGATCCGACACTGGTTTTAGACTTTAGAGCTGAAATTTCCTTTAACTTTTTAGGAGTAAATTTAATGCATTCAAAAGTTGAAGGTATTTTAATTAAATTCTCTTTGTTTGGAGTATTTATAAAGCTGTTAAAGAATATGGGGACGGTGTTGTATATCAAGCTACCCTTGAAAATTAGCTACCGGAAGTCATTAGTAGTAAATTTTAATACTGCGAAGATATTAAAAATTGACTATACCCATGAAAACAAGCTACCGTATACATAAACGTACAATATTTATCTCCCTTATACCGTGGGAAGAAGTCAAAATTGGTCGGGCTATTAGAAAATTTATTTTAAAATATTTATTTCAATATCCATAATGCCATAAAAAGAGTTCTAATGTAATGTTAATTGATTCTGAAAATGTGTTCTTCTGCAGACACATTTATCTAGTCTGTAGGTTTATAAACACAACAATACACAACTAAGGGATTTATGTCGTGCAGGGACAGTCTATACTGTCTATACTGTATAGTATAGACTGTCCCTGTGTCGGGGAATGAGTCAAAATGATGAAGTCTGAATGAGATTTTTTTTCTTCGCGAATATATTTTGTTCTCCCAAAAAATCTCATATACTAACAAATATTTTTAGCAACTTTATGTCTTTTTATTGATAAATTTAATAACAAGGTTAAAGTTTACATAGTATGTTCGCCGGTTTTCCTACCGAAGGTCGGGGGTTTTCTCCGGGTACTCCGGCTTCCTCCCCCAATAAAAACTGGACGCCATGATATAGGAAAAATTGCTGAAAGTGGCGTTAAACACCATCAAACAAACAAACAAACATACATAGTATGTTCGAATTACAGTCATTTCGTACCATAACCAAATCGTACCATTGCCATTTCGTACCCAAAATTACCAAATCGTACCATCAAAATGCCATATCGTACCATAACTTATTTCCATTTCGTACCATATGAAAATAATATCGTACCATATGTAAACAATTTCGTACCATGCGGAAAATTGAAATATTTTAATGTATAACATTTACAAATATTCGTAAAAAAATCTTTACATTTATCTAAAGAAGATATTTTCAGTATTATTAATTAAAAAAGTTATTTGAAATAAGTGTTGTGTAAACAAACAGGGCTTTATTATTCATTAATAAGATATGAAAGAAATAATGACTCCCACTGTTTTCTTTAGAAGCCATCCTTTTACTCACCATCTGCTTTGTTAAAAGGGGAACCCAAGCGTTTAAATAGGAAAAAGGCAGGTTCAGGGAACAGAGGATTCTACGTGCTAGCGCCACTTCTTCAAGAAGAAGCACCCCTGTTGCCACTGAATTATTGACTTGTGTCGGAAGGCAAAATGAAGAAGCTAAAGAGGAAACAGTGCAAAAACGACTCAGAAAGTGTTATTTGTCACCTGGAACAAGTATACGAATGAAGAAATATCTATAAGCAGACTGCTGCGTCTTTGTGCCAGACAAGTGTTTGTGCCGGATTAACTATCCCTTAAATAAAGACAATTGGTTGCGACAATATTGAAAATAGTAGTTCATCTTAAAATAGTTGCTAAGCTTTAAAATATATATATTTTTATCTGTGTCATTACGTTGTTATCTGATATTTTATGTTATGACGAAATGATGATGTTAATATATTAAAAAATTAAAAATAAAAATAGTTTTTATTTCTAGTTACCACTTTGATCGAAAGAGCAATATTATGCTTACACTGTCCCATATGGTACGAACTGGATATGGTACGAAATGTTTTTAATTATGGTACGATTTGGATTGTACGAATTGGTTATGGTACGAAATGACTGGTTACCGTATGTTCACCCAAATTGTATGTGCCGAGAAATAACTCAGTTTTTATTAAAAGTTATCCCGCCGTGTAATTAGTATTAATTATCATGCAAATGGCTTATCTGAAGCAAGACATAAGAGTTCATTACGTCACAGGGCAATAAATCCCCCTCCCCCGATGCACTTCTTTTATGGGTTCATTGATGTTTAAAAATAGGCAAGACAAAAATGATTTTCATAATACGAAACTTGATTTTCGTACTGTTATCTATGCATGATATAGTAAGTGTTCTTTGTATATATTTTAGTTTTGACTAAATTAAAAAGGAAATAAAACATAGTAAAAACTTTTGAGTGTATATTTTTTCAGTGATAATATTGTTAGATTTTTAATTAACCAACGTGTGGGGGATAACTAAGGATACTTTTAGGTACAGGTCTGCGGACGGAGATTTGAAAAGCCATCCTATTCATATATTTTCGAACGTTATAAAACATGACCTTATCATTATATTGAATTATTAAATCAGAAAATCAGACCTATTCATATATTTTATTACTACACATCCCATTCATAAAATAGTACATTCGCTACCAAAATGATCAAGTGATGTTAATGGAACACTTTGTTTGTTAAATCACCGTGGTTTACATACGCTTAACATGCTTAAGATGAGAATTGAGGCGTGGATATATTTAGATTATTTACAACTACCCAATGATATATTTTTCAATGAAAAAAGCTACCTTTATATTTTGGCGAGGTAAAAAAGTGACAAATTCGGGCAGCGTATTACCCTAAATATACCAAGTTACCCCCCCCCCCCCCCCGTGTAATTAACTTACAAATATTTTTTATGAGATTTTAGCTAAACAGCCATCAGTTTACACGAAATGTTCTTTATAGGTCATGGTCTGCTTCATCCTCCCAAGTTTTTGGAGCAAAGCCAACTAAATTTTCGGAAATTCTTTTGTTAACAACAAATTAAATGTTCCCTTATGTACTTATGAGCAAATTTTATATGTGTTCCCCCCCCCCCCTAAATCCATTTAAACAGAATTCCACTGCGTTAGCAGTTGCAAATAAACCACAATCAATGTTGTTTTCCTGCCTCTGTACGTCTGGCATTTTAATGGTTATTTTTTCTTTTTATTTTTGCCATAAATTTGAGCCAACTGGTATTCTAAAGATGTGTTTATTCCTAGTGCAAGACTATCCAAAAGATTAATTTCCCCATTTACTGAAAGAATTGATAGAACCAACAGTTGAAGGTGTTTTAATTAAATGTCATAATCATTAACACGTGGTTGTTTTCTTCCTGACTTTTTCCGACGCAGTCGGTATTATATTCACTTTTTACCCTTTGACCTCATGACACTTCACCTCTCGTAATTCTGTTTCTTGATTGGTTAAAAACCAATTGGACGTGGGTTCGGAACAGGGTTGTAAATTGGACAGGGGCTCGGAACAGGGTGGTAATTTACCTTTCAAATTGTGTACTATTATTAGATTTTACCGTCTGTTTGTTTATAAAATTATTTCATAGTGCAATTTAAGTATAAAGAACGATAGAGATGGGCTGCAGTTTGTCAAATTTTATATCAAACAACTTGTACAAAAATGTTAAATATTTTTTATTTGAAGTACAGCGCAAATTAAATGCAAATTAAGACGCTGGATTTTAGCGGGTTTTTATGGAGGATAAAACAGACGAAGAGACGAAATTTTAATTAATTTCTAAATACAAATTAACAAGTACAGCGCAAATTAAATGCAAATTAAGACGCTGGATTTTAGCGGGTTTTTATGGAGGATAAAACAGACGAAGAGACGAAATTTTAATTAATTTCTAAATACAAATTAACAATCATTTTATATTCATTTTGATATTAAATTAAATGTATTATTGTTCTTGGGCGTCCGTCGTAGTACACACATAGATAGAGGGTTGTGGCTCTAATTGTAAAGTATACTTTGCTTATTCAGTAAATTTTAAACTATAAACATTTTATTAAAAAATTTCTAATATTCAATTTGTTTACATTATTGTATAACTGCTTTGGTGCTCGCAGAAAAACTTCATTTGTATATCTTAGGCATTGGGATTCAATACATAATAGCAATAAACTTTCTGGAATATATGTACATGTACAGCAAAGTACATGTAGTTGTATGTACATTATCAATTTTAGGTTAACTGTATGCTTGGTAAATCTGTTAATATCGAAAACACGTAAATAAAAGGGGGCACACATGTATAAGTGAATAATTTCAAACTCGTTTCATCTGGGACTAGTGTTAATTTATAGGTTCATGATTTCATTCACGTTGTAATAATTGTCCGTCAGTACTTCCCCCAAAAATTTCCATCAAACATTTCTGGTCTATTGAAACGGGGAATTTGTATGACAATAAAGGCGATTCGTAGTTCAATGCATAACTCAATTTATATCTTTATTGCGTCGGTTATCTTTTTTAAAGATAGTACTTGTTATCAATTTTTTTCGTATTATTTTTTTATATTGCTCTTAAACTAATAATTTTTTCCTTTGAATTGGTTGTAAACCTATGCTTAATTTTGCGGATAAAATATGAAAACAGGTAGATGTTGCCTCGCACTGGCAAGTTTCTTTTCTTTTGGAAATAAAGCGACACAATATTTAGCTTTTTTGCCTTGAACAATAAAAGCCCCTTGCTGTGGAACTAATGTTATTAAATTATTGTCAACAATAAACCGTGCCAAACTTTGTTGACTAGAATCAGAATTAAAGACAGGTAGTTCAACCACAGGTGTTTTTTCTACAATTACATCATCCGTAATTAAAGGATTATCATTTTTGACACCTAATTCATTTGTTATTTCAGCATTTTCATCTGTTTGTTTAATAATCTTTGATGTTTCAGACGTGTCATATTATTTTCTAAAGATAAAGGTTTTTCATTTTTTAAATATTCTATGACATCATCTGGACAAACAATTTTTTTGGTATAATCATATCTCAAGGGGGAATAAAAGCCCTACGAAACTCTGATTTTAAATGATAATTTCCCAAACCTGAACGGCCTCTTAAAATTTGAAAATATTGTATGTAATAAAACACCCAAATCAAAAGATCTACCGGTAACTCTTTCCAATAAATTTCTCTTTTTAAAACAGCATTCATGCTTTCTGAGAGATTATTTGTTATACCTGAATAAGGGCCTATGATCCATTTTCCTGTATGATCAAAGTATATTAAACAAGATCGCATTTTTTAGAATAAACTGTGTTTATTTGGATATTAAGTTCGACCATTGATGTCCCTTTAGTGTCTACAATACAAAAAAAAAATCTCTATTGTCATAAGTGTAATAACATTATTTATAACTTAATTTTAAAAAATTCTCTATTATCATATATAACATTAATTATAACCCATATGGTAATTTAATTATACGATACCAATCAATTTTACCTGTGTAAACACTTTAATTAGGAGAAATCTGTTAAGTTTGATGAATTGGCTCGACAAGGATCGCTTCCGGTCAACTTTTACATACTTTGTCGTTGATCAAAATTTAAAAGTTATATATCATGTTATAGAATATGCTGAGGGGAACACGAGGCTCTATTCAAATTGTGACTGGGTTATGAGTTCAAAGTTGAAAATTTGAACTTTTGCTTTTGCTACCATACTTGCTTCCGGAGATCTTTTCTATACTTTCTTTTCATTTATGTCTTATAAACTATACATCATTTTTAAGCTTAATGAATTACCCGGGCCAAACACTAATAGTTTTTTGACCGGGGTGAAGCATTTTGGAGAAATCTGAGTTCCAATGTGAAAACTTGATGTAGCGACATTCGCACAAATTTCACTTCCGGTGAACTTTTAGGTACTTTATTAAAAATTTTTTGCAATAAACTATACATCAGCATAAAGATCTTATAAATACCTCCCAGTGGCACTTTTAATTTTTATTCTATGTAAAGCCATTAAAAAGTTATGAACAAAAATATATGTGTTTTTATACTTCCGGCTTTTCCAATTCCTCGTTTTAGGCCCACCCACTACGAAAAAATGGCGACCAGCATTGACCCAATCTCCAAATTCAAAAAGGAATTTTTCAATGAAGTGGCAAACGAAGCATTTTTTATCAGACCAGTATTTTTTGGTTCACTCGTCATCAGACATTGCAATGGTATGGGACCATGTCCGTTTAGCGATGCAACGATCTTCTGCGAAAAGGAAGGAAATAATTATCCCGTGTACTTTTGGTGGGAAAATGTTGTTGAATACATTGTCAAGGAACTTTCCAAAATTGATAGCCCGGAGGCGTTAAAACAAAAAGGGACGACAATAATCAAAAAGTTTGTTGATGCCATTACATCTATGTCAAGTAAGTACCAACAAAAATTTTACGTTTGGAAAATATTTTTTTGGTGTTTTTTGAATTTTGTACTTCTCCAATGCCGACAATAGAAATGTAACTTTATACACATTGCTGGAACTTGATTCTATCACGCCGCTGTTAGCTACAGATTTTTTACCGTTACCAGTCATTTCGTACCATAACGAAATCGTACCATAATTAAAACCATTTCGTACCAGGGAATTGTATTAAGACAATTTCGTACCATATATGGGATAGTGTAATATGATGATTTCGTATCATATGGGGAAGTGTATTAATGAAACCCTGTATGCAATTTCAGCATAATATTGCTCTTTCGATCAAAGTGGTAAATAGAAATAAAAACTATTTTTATTTTTAATTTTTTAATTTATTAACAAAATCATTCTGACATAACATAAAATATTAGATAACAACGTAATGACACAGATAAAAAATAATAATAAATATCTTTTAAAGCTAAGCAACTATTCTAAAATGAGCTACTATTTTCAATATTGTCACAATCAATTGTCTTTCATAACAGCCCTGGGAAACAAACTTTTTACGGAAAGTCATTATTGCTTTCATATCTTATTCATGAATAATAAAGCCATATTTGTTTACACAACAATTATTTCAAATAACTTTTTTTTTAATTAATAATTTTGAAAATATCTTCTTTAAATTAATTTAAAGATTTTTACGAATATTTGTTTATGTTATACATTAAAGTATTTAAATTTTTCGCATTCTACGACATAGTTTACATACTAGTAAGGTACGATATTATTTTCATATGGTATCGATAGTAACCTATTCTCGATAGTCATGCACAAATTCATTTTGTCAAAAAACGAGGATTCGCACATGCCTTCTGTTTGTTGGCAATATTCCTTTAAGACACCACTTTGCTCCTCGGCAATGAAAATATAAACAGGTTCCGCGTTTAGATGTTTAAAATTCTCCCAAATACAGAGTACCATATATTTCGATACCTTTCCATAATCCCAAAAATTTCTTCAACTTATGGTACAATAGACAGGTCCTATCTTTTAAACCAATGCTCCAATTTAAACAAATTTTATATGAATAACATTTTAAATTACATTTTATGGTATTTTATTGTCAGTATAGCCCTGCATAACTAATTACGCATACATTATCGAGAACTGGTGACGTAGTATACAATATGTCAAAAATTAGGTCGTTCGAATAATTAGAAGAGCTTGGCAATAACCGGACGCTTCCTTGTAATTTTTTGCAAGTGTGTTGTTGTTTATCTATGAACCAAATGGGTAAATAAATAAATATTGTTTTAACCCAGAGAGGTGAAGATTATCGATTGAAAAGAGTAATACTTTTAAACTTATGTATGTCATTATTTTTTACTGAATTAAGTAAAAAAATTAAGATCTTGGAGTTGTCCCCCTTAAACTATTATTTCATTTTTTTACTTGTGCGAGTAATTTTTTTTTCTTTAGTAGTTACAAACTTATCCTGAATTTTATCAATTAAATAAATGAAATTATCTCCCTTAAATCCTACAAAAATATGTATCATTGTTTTTAAAATTGAAAAAGAACACCAACAAATGTATCCAACATGTTTATTCTTTTCATTAATATACAAGACTAAAAACCTATACTGAGCACAACAGTTTGTAACAATAGCAATTGAATTTTCCTCTAAAAATAATAAAACTATCATTAATGTGTATCAATATGATCATAAAAGTGTAGTATTAGCGAGCTAGAAATTTTAACTTTGACTTGTTTAAGACAAATATTTTATCCACCTTCCTACAATCCACCTTCCTACATGTGTATACTTTATAATAAAATTTTACCACAAACATCTTGAATGATAAACACAAACTCATATTACAGATATGCTTCAATTATCGCATTCTCACAAGTTTGATAAAAGATTGATTTTTATATTATATGAAATTTGTGTGGTGGCGAAATAAATAATAAGACATATACGCCACACTTTACTCTCTTTCCTTGTCCTATACGGTTGTGTTTTTCTTTGTCCCCTCTTTCTCGCCCTGAAGAAGGTCGTTGGAGATTTTAGCTAAACAGCCATCAGTTTACACGAAATGTTCTTTATAGGTCATGGTCTGCTTCATCCTCCCAAGTTTTTGGAGCAAAGCCAACTAAATTTTCGGAAATTCTTTTGTTAACAACAAATTAAATGTTCCCTTATGTACTTATGAGCAAATTTTATATGTGTTCCCCCCCCCCCCCTAAATCCATTTAAACAGAATTCCACTGCGTTAGCAGTTGCAAATAAACCACAATCAATGTTGTTTTCCTGCCTCTGTACGTCTGGCATTTTAATGGTTATTTTTTCTTTTTATTTTTGCCATAAATTTGAGCCAACTGGTATTCTAAAGATGTGTTTATTCCTAGTGCAAGACTATCCAAAAGATTAATTTCCCCATTTACTGAAAGAATTGATAGAACCAACAGTTGAAGGTGTTTTAATTAAATGTCATAATCATTAACACGTGGTTGTTTTCTTCCTGACTTTTTATCAATTTTTTTCGTATTATTTTTTTATATTGCTCTTAAACTAATAATTTTTTCCTTTGAATTGGTTGTAAACCTATGCTTAATTTTGCGGATAAAATATGAAAACAGGTAGATGTTGCCTCGCACTGGCAAGTTTCTTTTCTTAAAGCGACACAATATTCAGCTTTTTTGCCTTGAACAATAAAAGCCCCTTGCTGTGGAACTAATGTTATTAAATTATTGTCAACAATAAACCGTGCCAAACTTTGTTGACTAGAATCAGAATTAAAGACAGGTAGTTCAACCACAGGTGTTTTTTCTACAATTACATCATCCGTAATTAAAGGATTATCATTTTTGACACCTAATTCATTTGTTATTTCAGCATTTTCATCTGTTTGTTTAATAATCTTTGATGTTTCAGACGTGTCATATTATTTTCTAAAGATAAAGGTTTTTCATTTTTTAAATATTCTATGACATCATCTGGACAAACAATTTTTTTGGTATAATCATATCTCAAGGGGGAATAAAAGCCCTACGAAACTCTGATTTTAAATGATAATTTCCCAAACCTGAACGGCCTCTTAAAATTTGAAAATATTGTATGTAATAAAACACCCAAATCAAAAGATCTACCGGTAACTCTTTCCAATAAATTTCTCTTTTTAAAACAGCATTCATGCTTTCTGAAAGATTATTTGTTATACCTGAATAAGGGCCTATGATCCATTTTCCTGTATGATCAAAGTATATTAAACAAGATCGCATTTTTTAGAATAAACTGTGTTTATTTGGATATTAAGTTCGACCATTGATGTCCCTTTAGTGTCTACAATACAAAAAAAAAATCTCTATTGTCATAAGTGTAATAACATTATTTATAACTTAATTTTAAAAAATTCTCTATTATCATATATAACATTAATTATAACCCATATGGTAATTTAATTATACGATACCAATCAATTTTACCTGTGTAAACACTTTAATTAGGAGAAATCTGTTAAGTTTGATGAATTGGCTCGACAAGGATCGCTTCCGGTCAACTTTTACATACTTTGTCGTTGATCAAAATTTAAAAGTTATATATCATGTTATAGAATATGCTGAGGGGAACACGAGGCTCTATTCAAATTGTGACTGGGTTATGAGTTCAAAGTTGAAAATTTGAACTTTTGCTTTTGCTACCATACTTGCTTCCGGAGATCTTTTCTATACTTTCTTTTCATTTATGTCTTATAAACTATACATCATTTTTAAGCTTAATGAATTACCCGGGCCAAACACTAATAGTTTTTTGACCGGGGTGAAGCATTTTGGAGAAATCTGAGTTCCAATGTGAAAACTTGATGTAGCGACATTCGCACAAATTTCACTTCCGGTGAACTTTTAGGTACTTTATTAAAAAATTTTTGCAATAAACTATACATCATCATAAAGATCTTATAAATACCTCCCAGTGGCACTTTTAATTTTTATTCTATGTAAAGCCATTAAAAAGTTATGAACAAAAATATATGTGTTTTTATACTTCCGGCTTTTCCAATTCCTCGTTTTAGGCCCACCCACTACGAAAAAATGGCGACCAGCATTGACCCAATCTCCAAATTCAAAAAGGAATTTTTCAATGAAGTGGCAAACGAAGCATTTTTTATCAGACCAGTATTTTTTGGTTCACTCGTCATCAGACATTGCAATGATATGGGACCATGTCCGTTTAGCGATGCAACGATCTTCTGCGAAAAGGAAGGAAATAATTATCCCGTGTACTTTTGGTGGGAAAATGTTGTTGAATACATTGTCAAGGAACTTTCCAAAATTGATAGCCCGGAGGCGTTAAAACAAAAAGGGACGACAATAATCAAAAAGTTTGTTGATGCCATTACATCTATGTCAAGTAAGTACCAACAAAAATTTAACGTTTGGAAAATATTTTTTTGGTGTTTTTTGAATTTTGTACTTCTCCAATGCCGACAATAGAAATGTAACTTTATACACATTGCTGGAACTTGATTCTATCACGCCGCTGTTAGCTACAGATTTTTTACCGTTACCAGTCATTTCGTACCATAACGAAATCGTACCATAATTAAAACCATTTCGTACCAGGGAATTGTATTAAGACAATTTCGTACCATATATGGGATAGTGTAATATGATGATTTCGTATCATATGGGGAAGTGTATTAATGAAACCCTGTATGCAATTTCAGCATAATATTGCTCTTTCGATCAAAGTGGTAAATAGAAATAAAAACTATTTTTATTTTTAATTTTTTAATTTATTAACAAAATCATTCTGACATAACATAAAATATTAGATAACAACGTAATGACACAGATAAAAAATAATAATAAATATCTTTTAAAGCTAAGCAACTATTCTAAAATGAGCTACTATTTTCAATATTGTCACAATCAATTGTCTTTCATAACAGCCCTGGGAAACAAACTTTTTACGGAAAGTCATTATTGCTTTCATATCTTATTCATGAATAATAAAGCCATATTTGTTTACACAACAATTATTTCAAATAACTTTTTTTTTAATTAATAATTTTGAAAATATCTTCTTTAAATTAATTTAAAGATTTTTACGAATATTTGTTTATGTTATACATTAAAGTATTTAAATTTTTCGCATTCTACGACATAGTTTACATACTAGTAAGGTACGATATTATTTTCATATGGTATCGATAGTAACCTATTCTCGATAGTCATGCACAAATTCATTTTGTCAAAAAACGAGGATTCGCACATGCCTTCTGTTTGTTGGCAATATTCCTTTAAGACACCACTTTGCTCCTCGGCAATGAAAATATAAACAGGTTCCGCGTTTAGATGTTTAAAATTCTCCCAAATACAGAGTACCATATATTTCGATACCTTTCCATAATCCCAAAAATTTCTTCAACTTATGGTACAATAGACAGGTCCTATCTTTTAAACCAATGCTCCAATTTAAACAAATTTTATATGAATAACATTTTAAATTACATTTTATGGTATTTTATTGTCAGTATAGCCCTGCATAACTAATTACGCATACATTATCGAGAACTGGTGACGTAGTATACAATATGTCAAAAATTAGGTCGTTCGAATAATTAGAAGAGCTTGGCAATAACCGGACGCTTCCTTGTAATTTTTTGCAAGTGTGTTGTTGTTTATCTATGAACCAAATGGGTAAATAAATAAATATTGTTTTAACCCAGAGAGGTGAAGATTATCGATTGAAAAGAGTAATACTTTTAAACTTATGTATGTCATTATTTTTTACTGAATTAAGTAAAAAAATTAAGATCTTGGAGTTGTCCCCCTTAAACTATTATTTCATTTTTTTACTTGTGCGAGTAATTTTTTTTTCTTTAGTAGTTACAAACTTATCCTGAATTTTATCAATTAAATAAATGAAATTATCTCCCTTAAATCCTACAAAAATATGTATCATTGTTTTTAAAATTGAAAAAGAACACCAACAAATGTATCCAACATGTTTATTCTTTTCATTAATATACAAGACTAAAAACCTATACTGAGCACAACAGTTTGTAACAATAGCAATTGAATTTTCCTCTAAAAATAATAAAACTATCATTAATGTGTATCAATATGATCATAAAAGTGTAGTATTAGCGAGCTAGAAATTTTAACTTTGACTTGTTTAAGACAAATATTTTATCCACCTTCCTACAATCCACCTTCCTACATGTGTATACTTTATAATAAAATTTTACCACAAACATCTTGAATGATAAACACAAACTCATATTACAGATATGCTTCAATTATCGCATTCTCACAAGTTTGATAAAAGATTGATTTTTATATTATATGAAATTTGTGTGGTGGCGAAATAAATAATAAGACATATACGCCACACTTTACTCTCTTTCCTTGTCCTATACGGTTGTGTTTTTCTTTGTCCCCTCTTTCTCGCCCTGAAGAAGGTCGTTGGACCGAAAGCTTGGGCCCATCTTTATTGTTGATATTTTATTTTAATTATAATTTTTATTTTTATTTGTCGTTTCGATTTTACCTTTTAACCTTGTGGCATACATGACCTTTATTACTACTCTTATATAATATATACAGGGTTCACCACACTCTAAAAAAGTAGGGAGAAGTGACTTCCCCCTGGCAGCCAAACAGGGAGAAGTCAGGCCCTGATAGGGAGACTTCAGGAGATACTAGGGAGAAGTCAGGGGGACCATACAAATAGTTAATTTCGCAGTAGTTGCATACATTTTTCATTATTTACATCAATTTCCAGGATTGTTTCTCTTGTGTTTTTTTTTCTTTCTTTTTCATTATTATTCATGGTATGAAATATCAAACAGCACATAACCTTTATCGTTAATCAAAGTTGTACAGATCCAAATTGCTTCATGGGACACCTATCTGCAGAACTTATCATTATGACAATAATTACTATACTTCTTTATTCTTTCAAGTGAAACTCAAATACTTATCAAAGAAAATTGTTAAAGTACAATACTGTTTGAAAGAATTGAAGTTTGAAACCAATTAAAAGTGTTTCTGTATCAAAAATATTACGGATTTTCATTATGGGCCGTTGTACATTACTTTTCATCGTTGTTCACTTCCGGTATTTAGTCACATCTGGTAAATAAACAAATGGCGCGTAATACATTTGAAAGACGTAAATCGTTTGAAAATATGTTAAACACACATATTGTGTGCCGTTTTTTATTGTCACGCCTGCGAAGAAAGTCGCTGGAGGCGAGACATATGTATGGGAATCCGGCGGCGGCGGCGTAAACACTTGGCATCTTGCTTCATATATTTGTAAGCCCAAGCCCTAGGTCCATCAAATATGGTCCAGAGGTAGCTTATGATGAGTACTTGCCAGTCAGTCACCTGTCACCTGACCTTGACCTCAATTTCACGGTCCAGCGACTACGTTAACATTTTTGGGTTACGACAGTTCCTCTGTAACTACGCATGGTAGGATGACAAAATTTGGTGTATAGGTTGCTGATGACTAGTACATGACTGTCTGGAAGGTGTCACCTGACCTTGACCTCAATTTCACGGTCCAGCGACTACGTTAAAGTTTTTGGGTTACGACAGTTCCTCTGTAACTACGCATGGTAGGATGACAATATTTGGTGTATAGGTTGCTGATGACTAGTACATGACTGTCTGGTAGGTGTCACCTGACCTTGACCTCAATTTCACAGTCCAGCGACTAAGTTAAAGTTTTTGGGTTACGACAGTTCCTCTAACTACACATGGTAGGATGACAATATTTGGTGTATAGGTTGCTGATGACCAGTACATGACTGTCTGGTAGGTGTCACCTGACCTTGACCTCAATTTCACGGTCCAGCGACTACGTTAAAGTTTTTGGGTTACGACAGCTCCTCTGTAACCACGCATGGTAGGATGACAATATTTGGTATATAGGTTGCTGATGACTAACTAGTACATGACTTTCTGGTAGGTGTCACCTGACCTTGACCTCAATTTCACGGTCCAGTGACTACGTTAAAGTTTTTGGGTTACGGCAGTTACATGTACTCTGTTACCACGCATGGTAGGATGACAATCTTTGGTAAATAGGTTGCTGATGACTAGTACATGACTGTCTGGTAGGTTCCACCTGACCTTGACCTCAATTTCACGGTCCAGCGACTACGTTAAAGTTTTTGGGTTACGACAGTTCCTCTATAACCACACATGGTAGGATGACAATATTTGTTATATAGGTTGCTAATGACTAGTACATGACTGTCTGGTAGGTGCCACTTGACCTTGACCTCAATTTCACGGTCCAGCGACTGCATTAAAGTTTTTGGGTTACGGCTGTTCCCCTGTAACTATGCATGGTATGGTGACAATATTTGGTATACAGGCTGCTGCTGATAACTAATGCTATTAACGTAATGGTATGACGAAATTTATTTTCGGTTACTGATGCGGAATGCAGGCGAGACATTTTTCTGTGTCCACAATTGTTGGAATTACACATTTACTGATAAATTGGTAGTCAGGGTGAAGTATTTGGACCAGATTTACAAGTATCTTATGTGAACCATCGGGCGACTTCGACTTCGCTTTTGAGGTGCCATAGGGCGACTTCAGGGCCTAGTAGGGCGACTTTGTCTCCCACTTCGCCCAGTGTGGTGAGCCCTGTATACCATAACAGTTTTTTTACTCCTACAAGCAAGAAATATTTACTGGTTTGCATAAGAGCTTGATTTTGCTCTCATACAGTTTATATATAACATTAGAACATTAGAATATTTGTATGTAACATACATGTACACAAGTATGAGGAGATTTTTGGAAAAAAGGGCTTTGAATGGTGACAGAACCAAACGGTTATCGATTTCAATAGTAAACTTATTTACGGATTAAAATATTTTAGTGACCAAGGTCGAGTTCGGATTACAACCCGGGATCGTACCCGAGTTACCCAAGATCCATTCGAACTACTCGGGAAGGTGCCCAAATGACGTAATCTGACCTTTGACACCAGTCCTCGATTAACCCTGGTCGGACTCAGAGTTAGTAGGCATCCAAATGGCGACTGTCGGAACGAGAGACGATACGTTAAAATTGATTAGGGTTTTTTGCATAAAAGGGAGTTTTGTTGATAATTTTTTTATAATATTTTGAAGGAATAATAGTGTTAATTGATGAGAAACACATTTAGACGGAATTTCCCTTGTTCAAACATACAATATTTGGCCTTCGATATTTATGTCGAATTCGGAAGACAACCCGGGATCCTACCCTAGTTACCCGAGATCTATTTGAACTACCCGGGAACAGTGGAATAATGTTTTCAACATAGCCACGTATTTTAGGCAATTCTACTCTGGGATTTATATTGTACAGTCCCATTAAAAGTCCCAAAAAGGAATTGTTTTGATAAAGGAAGATATTTACATCGTCCCCGGAGTCATAAATGAAAGTTGTTGTTTATTGCGGCCATATTGGAATCTGTCCCGAGAAACCGGAGTGAGTTCAAATGGAAAGTTGCGCACGCACAAAAAATGTCATGTGACAACGGTACCCGAGGGCACCTCGGAATCATCATCCGAACTCGACCTAAATGGTTTTGTTAGATAAATTATCATATTAACCACACTTGTAGAGCATCACAAAAGTTTAGGATATTTAGTGAACTTCAGACTTAAGTAGAATACCCACCTTCTTACATGTACATGCTTTGTAACATGATGTTACCCGAAATATGAATTACATATATAAACATGACAAATGCATACTCCGCTTACAAATATGTTTCAATTGCGGTACCCTCACATATTTGATAAAATATTTTTGCTATTCTATATAATATAGTATACCATTGAACTCTTTTTTTACTCTAACAAGTAAGAAATTGTTACCCATTTACATTACATTGTCTCTTGTTGATCTCCATAAACTGTAACCAAGTTAGTAAACGACTCCAACAGTAACAAAAAGTTGTTATGAAATTAATTTGTCTAAATTAAAGCACAAAGTTGGACCATTTTTCCCTATATGTGCAGAATAAAACTTCTATATTTTCTGTCTGACTTACTGAACTTTATCTAACATGCATGAAAGAAAATTGTTTAAATTTGCTACATGCATGTATGTATTAAATTGACAGATATCATTTATCAGCAATTAATTATGTTATAAATATGAAACAAGCGAATGTGTTTTAGACACAGATGTCCAGCTCTCTCTGTGCAGTATCTGAGAGTCCTCCCCTTTTCTTAACAGTTGTTTAGAACATGCTCTGATACCTGAGTTTAATAAAGTTAAATAAAGATCCAACATGTAGTTCTTGAGAATTCAACTTAAATACAAAGGTTAACTCCAATGTGGTGGGTTAACAAATGATCGCACAGATCGAAAAACTTGCATCAGGTTGAGACATAAGGAACATGCATTATAAAAATCACTTGTTTGGGTAAAATATTTTATCTCATTTTATTATTTTTGCTTTTAACACGTGCTCCGATTGCAACAAAATTTTTTGTGTAGGTGAATTTAAGTGTATCGAGTTGAAATCCAAGTTCAGAAATTTTTTTTTCCACCCGGCGTTTCGAAATGGCCACCAAAACGAGCCAAATTTTAAACGTTGTCCGATTTGAATGAAATTTGATATGTAGGTACTTAATGTCCTGAGTGGAACGCAATACTATCCATGGGTATTTTGGGCGACTTCTGTGTTGGCATCCCAACACATTATTTTTAATTATAATTGTTTCTGTCTATAATCATTGAAATTTGTTAGGTCATAGTGACAGGTTTTTCATTAAATTGCCAATTACACAATTAAAACAAATGAATTTGTATGACTTCTTTGAGTGAAATGAAATAAATTATTTTAAAACTTATGACTAAAACAACAATGAACTTAGCTGAATTGCGCGTATTGGACCTAAAATAATCGGCTTTGATTATGTATTAATTAACAAATCTGTCAAGACAATTATTTTATTTAAGATCAATTAAGGGGTATTCTCTGAATATTTTTAATTTAATAAGAAAACGAGTAATACATACTGTGTTAGGGCTAATAGGTCGCCACAGTCGCCAATGAGAATTAAACTTTAATGTGGCGAAGTGTTATTCATTCTCGTTCGCCACGTTGGTGAAGTGAAAGCGAAAGTAAAATGTTGACTGTCCAAATCTAAAATAAATCTTTGAGATAAAGTTCGGAGCGGTAACGATATATATCCGGGAAATTTCAATGCGTAATTGTCTATTCCGTAAAAACATTACCCTTGTCCGAATTTGTTTTCGGTTTTACTCAATACCGAACTGGTTCCCATTGCAGTAATTCACGTCTTTCCATATGCGCGCCACCTACCGGTAACATGTTCAGTAACTCTAGTTTACATGTAAGACTGTAGTTGGTATACAAGCCATAACATAAATCTGTCACACTATACCTTCAATAAACAATTAATTGGCACCTACGTAGGTGAAAACCCCATTAAAAAAAGGGATATTAAAATGTGTATCAGATATACAGACTGCAAACTTTTGTCAAATAAAAGTGTGTATTTAAAAACTCCCAATTTATAAGTATACACAAAAAGTATTAACATATGAACTGTAGTTAATAAGCTGCTTATAAATTGTTAGTATAAATTACTTTCACACTTTGTGCCCCAAGGAAATTAATTACCTGTTCATCGGCTGCAAGATACCATACCTGGCTGCCGGTTAGATAAAGGCCGGATTTTTATTGTGGTGTCAACGAATATACGTGGAATGTAAATGACATAAATGTATTACTTGTACATGTAATTACAAGCCTCAGATGTATGTGAGCACAGATTTCAATAGGTTGACAGTTATCAGTTACGGATAATTTAATGATTACATATACCTATAATAAAAAAATATCCCACTGAGAAGCTTCCTGTACAGGTGAATGGTGTTAATTGGAAAAGGTACACGTGCAATTTAGTAATAATTACCATGGGAAAATGTATTGTTTGTTTCGAATACGACCTTCAAAGGTATTTTTTACCCACAAGATTTGGGATAAGCATTTTCCAAATTGCAATCGTATAGGTTTATTGAAATATGTCGAAAATAAAATAGCTTAAGATTATTTCCTTTTTCATGTTTTTAATTGGAATGTTTAAGAAAATTATTGCAACCCAGAAAGGAGCATCGTATGTAGAGATGTATTAACACGTGATTTCAAGCCTATGAAGGAATGCTCCTTGATTGGATTGTAATAGGTGTGTTGCTTTTGATACACGGGGCCACCCACCTGTCAATTAAGTCACATCAGGCGTTCAAAGGAATGACAATAGACACTGAATACTCGCATTGTGCAAGTCCGATTGTTGTTGAATTTCTAGACAATTATATTATCTGTCAAATGAACAATTGTGTGAACCCAAAAAAATAAAACTGGAACGTCACAATAATAAGGTCAAAATATGTTGCAAAACATTGTTTTTATGGTTTTTAATGCATTGGAAATAAGTATTTTCTCACTGAAAGTTAGTGGTAAGCATATACTGCATGTGCGAGTCATACATGTAAATCGCGGTTACCCGCCCCTTTAAGGGAGCTAACACCACTTAATTCGCAATCGGCGAATTGATCTTAATTCCAGTTTAATTTTGTCAAGCATGGCGAAACGCCAGCTTTCAATGCTTTCGTTCTTACCTAACGCTGACGAAAAGAAACAAAATCTATTTTATTTGATTCCACTCCACAGATGTACAAGGTGATGATATGACATTTTTAAGCATTCCATGACTTTTGTAATGATTGGATTTGCACAGTTATTATTTCTTGACTTGTTTAATAAAGTTTACTCTATTATCATCTGGTTAAATGTTTCCATTTAAAAGTTGAACCTCAGCACTAAATCTAAATTCTTCAAATGAAGAACAGTTGTAAAAGACCTGGTTGTGACCTATGAATGGAATTAATCCCAAATTTTAGTGTTGCTCATCACATATTCCCCCTTTTCTATACAAGTCATTTAAATTTACAGCTTCCATATTTTGCACACACAAATTTTGCTGAAATGTTGTGGCTAACAAATTTCAAATGTGGCTAAGTAAAATTTGGATGTATTAGCCACATTGGCTAATGGAAATTTTGAGGTAGTGCTAACACAGACATAATAATTAATAATATTAAAATAAAACAAAATATATGTGCCGAGTGTCATTTCTTCAAAATGCACTAGCTCTTTATGTCAGCAAAATATCAATTGGTAATTAGACGAACAGTCGCAGGTAAAATGTATACATTCTTATAACAACAATAATTGATAATATTAATTGTAAGATTGTGACTTAGGTTCCAGGGGAGCTATTCAGGCTCCTGGAGCCTCTTGTTAAAGTGGAAGACACTACTGATTTTAATTCAAAAGAAATTTTGAATTTATCTTGAGAAATATAAAAGTCAAATTTACTGTGGTTTCCACTACCATGGTGATATGTCTTGAGTAGTTATAAAGTGCTCGTATGAGCAGTGGGTGAATGGTGGGTGCGATGGGTATTGAGTGGGTCAGGTGGTATTGTATCTAAAGTGGGTGGGTAAGGTCAACAATACATCTCATTATCTTCAGATCATTAAAATTCTATTACAAAGTTTTTGTAATACGAGTGCTATAAATTTCTGTTCAAGTGGGAGGAATTAATTTTAAGTCTTTAAATACATGAAGACCGTTTCAAGAGATTAATAAATTCATTTTCTTAAGAAAAGAATAGAATCGTCATTTAATAGAAAAGTAACAAAAGGAATTCCGTTAAATGAGTGTCCGCCACACTCCAATACTTCATCTCTCTAGGCTACTACAAGGTCATATAACCATCATTTGATAGTATGCTAATCCTAACAAAGTCCATTAAAGTGACATCTGCTACAATCCAGCTGGTGAATAATCTTACAAGAGTGGACAGGATCCCCACATTATTTTGAAACATACTCCTTTATTAAGCGTCTGAGCGCCAAATATTTTAAAGACAACAATTCATGCTCTAATTTTTTAATAAATAATAACATATATACAGTTCCATCTTGTAGTAAAAATATCAAAAGTCGATAAAACAACATATTTTGTATCTAAACCTTTTAAATATAAAAAGCACCAACTTATGTAAGCACCATATCAAACTTCAAAAGAGAAATTCAAAACAACACACATTTAGTATACTTAAATAATATTTAACACTGAAAGTGTTCATGTATTAGAACAAGTTTAAGAAAAAATGTAAATATAAAAACAAAAATAATGCATTCCCTGAATAAAACTATAATTTTTAATAAACAATAGCACATATACAGTTTCATCAAGAAGTAAAATTAACAATAGTGGATAAAACAATAACATATTCTCTCTAGGTTACAAAGTATAACCATTAGTAAACAACAAATGCTTTCCTAGAGAAAAACGATAATATAACTTTTCAAAAAACAATAACATATGTTCATTCCATCACATAAAGTAGTAAAAACGATAAAAGTCAATAAAACAATGGCATATGTAAGCAATATCAATATCAAAGAGATACCAAAACAATGTTCATCAAACAATGAAGTAAATACTGTAATTAAATTCAGTTGTAAAAACATGTTCATATATACACACAGACACACACACAAGAAAGCTTTTGCACAATAAAACAGAGATGATAAATGGTTCAAATGTAGTTATAATTTAAACACTAATAGAAAAACTTTTTAGGATAATTCAAATAATGTATATGGACGGGTCAATAGTTATCATTTATGAGAATGATAGTTTCAAAATTCATGAAAAAAAAAAAAATTCTCTCCCTGTCACAAAAATATACAAATTTAGAAAAAATAATGATCATCAATACATGCGTATAAACAAACCATTGAAAAAACTTAAGAGGAAAAAAAAAATATAAACATCGTATTCACATTATATGACTAGATTTATCACCCAAAATGTTAGGTACCAAAAACATGTCACCTTCTGTGTAATTTTACATTAACTTGTTGTTTTTTTTTGCACAACCAAAATATTCTTCTTTCTTTTTGTACCTCCCACCTTACAAGCTCCACCTTCACATATCAACATTTCAAAATATGCGAATATTTATGATTTTTAATAAATGAAATCAGATTAAATATGCGAATATTCGCAGTCATCTTATTTTAGAAACATATAAAATTACATCCCTTTCAAAGTTCCAAAAAAATCTACAGAGAAGAGAGAAGTTAAACAGAATGAGTCGTAATACCTATGTAGAAATTACAAACTTAAGGTACGTAAATTTACATGCAACAAATGATTATTTTATAGATTAAGTCTGCGGACAGCTCTTTTTATTCTTGTCGATCTTCTTAACACTGACATGACTGGAACTACTGAAATTCGGTCCTGATGATCCCCATTAATTTGGTCCTGTTGATTCCCATTAATTTGATCCTGATTATCCCCATTAATTTGATTCCTATTAATTTGATTTATTTGGTCCTGAAGATTCCCATTTTGAATTTGGTTTATTCGCACAAGTTGTCCTAATACTTGAATAATGTTCCTTATTCTTCCCAAAATTAATCTTGTATGAAATAGGGCATCCAACAAAGTGATCAAAATAACCAAAATCAAGCTAAGTTCATCATACCTATCTAAAACGTAAATTTCAAATCATATTATGTATATAGATGAGTCAATAGTTATTAATATACAAAAAAGAAACAAACAAAAGAAGAAAAAAGAAAAAAATAATTAATACAAATATATTTAAGGTGAAAATAAATCATCATTAACATCTTCATTTTTTTCTGTTATTTCAGTCATTTCTTGCATTTCTATGTTTGGTTTTGTTTGTTCCGACTTGAGTCTTCTCAAGTTGCGTCCACGACATTTTATAGAGCTTGGCTTTTTTGGTTTTTTCTTTTGAATATAATAGTACACACCACCCATAATTGTGGTTGATATTAAGGTGAATGTAAAAACAAATAACACTTAATTTATTTCTATGTATTATCTACGTATAGATGTTCAAAAAAGTTCAGAGCTTTTTAATTTATGAAATGTAAAATCAAAAATTTCAATGTAACATATTGTATTTGTATCGACCCCCACCCCCCTTTTTTATGTAAAATAGTCTTATTCAGATATTAAAGATATTCAGTTTGTTCCATAATTTACACATGTAGTCTTGGCAGTTGTGGCAAGTTTCATCCTACCTAACTAATATATTAATTGTTTTCATTATTTCATTTGGATGCACATGTCATCAAACAGGGTGCATCACATACATGCACATTTCCAATCAGTTTGTGTGGTATGATACTATTAATCATAATAATTATAATAACTTACAAGATAAGGAAGTGATGATATTGGTAACCCAATTGGGCTCCTCATCTGTAACCGTTTACTCAATCTAAAAAAAAATTAAAATATATATATATATGTGCATTTATTTTCAGTGAGGTGAGTATTGAAACCACAATTTGTTATACCCTAGATGAAAATGGATATAATTCAAGTCTGTCAATAGGAAAAAGTTGCAGAAATTCCAGTACTACATTTATGATTGGCTACACATGATATCCCCAATGTTGATGAGGTATTATAATTACATTTATGAAAATTTATCTATTTCAAATTATGAGATTGATTCAACTCATGAAAAATTAGCTATATCAACTTTATTTTTTAAACGAAAATTAAACTAAATAGCTTTAATAATCAGACATTGTAATGAATATAAAGAAAGTCAACAACTCCACCGAGATAGAAAAAACATCACAAACAAACTCTTAAAAGAAATATTAGATTGTTGTTTATATATATAATGTATTTTATTGCAGAGCTCCTATCTATCTGATAATGAATGTAATGAAATTATTGATTGCGAAAATTATCGACCCATGGATGAAGACAAAGAAAATTCTAATGACAACATAATAGTAGAAGACATAGACATTTTGGACAAAGACATTTTGAACTATGTAACACCAATTGGAGACATAGAAGACATTATAAATTATTCCTATGGAAGTGAAGAAGCAGATATAGACATTGATTATGTCAGTTCCATTACACGGGTGAATGGTGACATTGAAGATATTTTATCCATCACACCGGTGAATGGGGACATAGAGCAAATGATCCAACTGTAAATACTATATATTTATACATTTGAAACCATTTTTTGTTTTATTAAAACATGTCAAACTAAATTTTAGTATTTTTCTTCATGAGAAACTCGCCGCATTTCCTGAAGGCGAGATTGAGGAATAAACAGCACTTTCAGTTTCAATCTGTGTTGTCTTTTCTGTAGGCATAGTGGACATTTTAGTGGCGTCATAAGAAAATTTCTGTAAAAATCAAATATCATTCTTGTTAATATACATATCTATTATCTTTTCAAATTGACTCCAACCCGTCTTTTTTTAGTAAAATTTATGACACCATCTTAGGTTAAACAAAGCCATAAATTTGTTTCTGCTTCGTTGTAATATCTCAAAACTAGCTTTTATACAATAACAAAAGTTGTGTTACAAATTTCCAAGGTTTGCTTTTTACACCTCCATAGGTCGTGGTTTGAGGGTACAAATAAATAAAGCCTCGAAGGAGTGAACAGTCTTCAGTCTTCCATTAATATGTTAGTACACATATATGCTTATATATTGTTAAGAAATTGAGAACCAAATGTTTCATCGAAACAAATCAAAAAGAACAAAAGGGAAAGCACAAGATAATAAAAACATGAGGCAAACACATGCGCAATAGCAATTTACAGGTATTATGTTATGTGATGAGATAATAGCACAACTTACGCAAATATGGTTCATAACCATAACTGTTACTGTTGTTCGCATAATAAAACTATTACATAAGTCCTCTGTTCCGTATACAATTCAAATCCTTTTTAAATGGTAAGCCCTTCTGGTTAAAAACGTAGTTTTCGTGTCAAAGGTATAAGCGAGTTCCCAGTTTCTTAATGCGCATGTGTATTATTTTAAAAAGGGGAATAACCCACTAAGGTTAAAAGGTCAATGCAGATAAACAATAACGTTCGGGACTCAGATTGAGTGTTGTAAAAGAGACAAAATCGGTACAAACGCTTTACTTGTGGTGTTTCTATTCATCTCTTGGCTATTCCTGGTGCTTATATAAACCACCACGATCCGTTTTAAATTGAATTTCGGCAAAATTGTTTTATAATTGTTTTCTCCTATATGATGCGCGGATTGTTTATCTTCCTTACAATCCCACAATGCCTCACTAATTTTCTCCTATAAACCGGAAGTGGTCCGAACTGCGAACTCGCTTATTGAAAGTTATGGAATCCAAATTGGCCAGTTTGTTTCATGAAAAACGTAGCTCTCCTGTTTTGTGCTGAAAGTGCAGCTCAACTCCACAATTTGGAATCTATCATTCGTTTTAGATTCACATCTATCCACCCACGCATCTTGACAATCACATGAAAATCTGAACAAGACAAAAACAAACAACGCGTACTTCAACATGGCGAATCCTAAACAGTAATGCATTATGGTACATGTGTTGCATTATGGGAGTACGTGTTGAATAACGTACAAAGGGGAATAAATTACCTCCCCCATTCTCTGATTCTTAACAACACAATTACATCTCCGAGGATAATAATATTTACATGCTAACCATTTTATTAGCGAGGTTTGGATTTAAACAAAAACAAAAAAATGTTATTTTGAAGTTTTGAAAAATTAATTTTCTTAAATTTATATTGACTTTTCATACATTTTTATTGCAAATTGTGAAAAATAATTTGTATGAGCTTAACCAATAATCTGTGTTTGTTTACAACAAAAATTGTGTTTGTCCAAAAAAAAAACAAAAAAAAATCTAACAAGGGATCAAAATCCTAACCTCCCTTAAATATACTTTGAATAATTTCGAAGTCGAGCGGAAGAAAAAAAAAGGATTTCCACTATGCTTATTTATGAGGAAAGTGAATTGATCGCATCTCTTGGTAATAAACCCTTTCGACTGCAGTCTGTTCATGGTAGTGAAAAAAGAATAATTTCGCTAGGTTGTGCTTCACGAAAGTTTTCCGTTGTTAATGCAGCCATTTTAACTTAGAATGTCTAATGGTATGACGCGACGTTTCTTTGGTGCCTTCTTTTGTTTCGAAAACTGTCTTTTTGTCGATTTGTTTTGTTTACCACCTTTTCCTTTCTTGCGATTGTTAGTCCTGCTTTTCAGAGAACTTTTTTCTTTCTGTTTAGATCGGTGGTTTTTCGACGAATGACGGTGTGAAGTCGTTTTCTTCCTTTTATTTGTTTTGATTTTTAATTGATCTTTAGCCATTTGCACAGTTTGTTCACTAGGGGAAACCATATTAATCATTAGTTTTTGTGAATCTGAAGGTTTCTTTTCTGAATGCATCCCTTCAATAGGTGTCATAAAAGAAGGTTGTAATTCAGAAAGTGATCCACCAATCTGCATATTTCTTCGTCTGTTCTGTTTTCTTATAGGTTGATTATTACCCGTTGCATGTTTGTAATAGGAAACCCATTTTTATTGTAATCAGTTACGTACATGTCTCTGCGACTCATATTTTTTCAAAAGAACGGTAATGCTCTGAAAGGTAGTGTTACTGTGGATGGTCGATCGAGAAATGAAGCCAGATTGTCGTTTCCATCAGTAATATATATATCGATGTCATAAATGTCACTTATTTTAATCGGAATATAATGTGGTTCATTTAGAATTGATAACCAACTTCCCGATTCCGCGCACTTCGTCCGTGAACGATAGAACTGTCACATATGTTTGAATGTATGTAGATAGAATCTGTTCTGGACAAAGACAAAAAAGAAATGCCGACTTCTACAATGGCAACCTTCCACATATCATTCAGTTGAAGTGCTGAATTCAGTAATGATCGGAACTGGTAGGGCTACTAAATACTACATAGAAGCTCATTCTTGGTCGTTTAAAACGTCTTTGATGTCATTTTCTGGTATCCACTGATTATAACTATCGTTCCAGCCATCTAATTTAACCAACCATTCTGTTTGTCCATTTCGTTTGCATTTTTTTAATTTTACGTTCGATAAACCACAACGCATCTTCGTCTTTTTCAACCTTTTGCAGTTCGGATTCGTAGAAATTACCTTTGATGTCGTCGCCGTGAAAATCTCTTAGTCTGTATTGAGGAATGTTTTGAATTCGAAATCACTTAGCTATTTCTCTAGTAAATTGTTCATCATAGGATCTCTTAAATATCATGTTTGTGTGCGATACGCGAACCAAATCGTTTTTCTTGAATACGTACGGTCGAATGTCTTGAGGTTTTGTGGGGTTGAGATATAAATGAGCCCAATCGGCTGCTTCGTTATCCTTGTTCACATCTCTTGGTGCCATATTTAATCTTCCATGTGAAGTTTTATTATAAGAGTCTACTAAATCATCCAAAACATTTAGATAATGATGTGTTCTGTTCTTTGTAAAGTATCGATAAAGCATGGATTTAAAAGTTTTTATCACTCTCTCCGCATAGTTTGGCTTTGTTCGTGAATTTTGAGTTGTAGAAAAGTAGATGTTCTTTGACTGAAGAAAAGATTTCACGGTCTTATTCACAAATTCTGTTCCGTTGTCACTGCGAATTTTCTTGCAATTTATATCGTCTGTCAAAATATTCCGCAATGTGGCTACAACGGCTTTACCAGTTTTACTTCGCAGAGGTTGGATCCACAAGTATCGTGAAAATATATCTATTACTATCAACAAAAAATTGACGTCACTATTCTCTTTTGCTAAAGAGCTTACGTCTGCCAAGTCCATATCAAGTTGTTCATGCAGGCTGCTTACCACCACTCTAGCTTTCTTGAACGATTTTCGGGCTGGTTTTTGGAGACTGTAATCGTCTTGGTTCTGTAACCATTTTTATAGTGTATATTCCAATATCATTTTTACCCTTAGGTTTAATAATTTTGTGAAGTTTTGATGGACCAACATATGCTCCAGCCTGTGCTAAATCATAGTAAAGTGTTTTCAAATATTTATAAATCTCCATTCGCCTATGTTCAGTAATCATCGCTATTCCACACACGTATGCGTTATAGATAATAAGATGGGATTTTCTACTTATAAATACACGAGACTACTTAAATTATAACAACGATGCTTTCTTTAATTGGAATGCATTTAAAACCACTCATCTAGTTGTATGAGCTTCTTTATCATTTCGTAAAGACGCTCTTTTGATGGAAGATGTTGTTGTCGCCATTCTTCTGACTTTAAAGACAGCTCGATGTTTTGTTTGGTATGTGTTGGAATATCCATTAGTTGAATATCATTTTTCCAAGAAAAAAGAACATCGGCTGGATCGATTTTTCCCATTGCATCTTCGAAGTATATATTCAAATGTTCTATACTCGTCATCATTAGACATAAATGATTTCGTTGACTTGGATGATTGACTTTACATCCATAACAATGATGATGAGTTAGATTTGAAATTTCCTCTCTTATTTTACCCGCAACAGTAAAAAGGTATAGATCGATCAACAATTTTACATCCTTTTCATCATCCAATGGTTTGGTCTAATCGTTTTTGAGATCTATTATGGTGACTGAATAAGTGACTTCCTTGTTGAAGTTGCTTTATATCCATTAATGTCACGTGATCAACAGCATTGAAAGAGATCAAAGAAGAGAAAGCTGGCCAGACACCATCTTTGCAAATAAACATGTAGGTTCCCATTTCGTATGTTCAATCGCTATGCAATCATTTATATCCAATTGCTTTAAGGTGAGACCACAATAGAAACATGTCACTCGATCATCACAACCGATGTAAAAGAAACCATTTGCCGTCAGATCCTTTGGTTTTTGAACTAACTGCCTTGGCCAATGTTCAAAAGTCTGTTCACGAACGACAAAATATAGCTTCGAAGGATGTTTGGGGTTGAAGGGAAGATGGTTGTTTAAAGGTTCGACATCCTTTTCCACGTTCATTGTGATAAATAATTTTATATAAAATGTTCGCCTTTTTTAAGTATAACCATTGTTTACTCCACAATGGAAGCTCTTTATTCATTTCAATATATTGTTCTAGACCAAGACCCATTTTGGACCCATTGGTTATTTAAAGACATTTTGCACCCGTTATTCCTTCATCCAAAGACATTGCACACCCACTTTATACCCACCAATTATGGTTTTTGTCGTGCCCCCTCTTGTAAGATTATACATCCACTGGATTGTGGCAGATGTCATTTTAATGGACATTGTTTTGATTAGCATACTATCAAATGATGGTTATATGACCTTGTAGTCTAGAGGGATGAAGTATTGGAGTGTGGCAGACACTCATTTAACGGAATTCCCTTTGTTACTTTTCTATTAAATGGCGATTCTATTCTTTTCTAAAGAATATATATATTAATCCCTTGAAACGATCTTCAAGTATTTAAAGGCTTAAAATTAATTCCTCCCACTTGAATAGAAATTTATCGCACTCGTTCTACAAAAACTAGGAGATGGATTAATATAAGCTGTTTCAGCTTGTTTCCAAATCCTTTTGTGTTATAATTTGTATTGTGATATGTATTTGCAATTGCAAGATTTCAAATAAAATATGTTTAAACTAAAACTTTGTAATAGAATTATAATGTTCTGAAGATAATGAGATGTATTGTTGACCTTACGGACCCACTTTAGATACAATACCCACCTGACCCACTCAATACCCATCGCACCCACCATTCACCCACTGCTCATACGAGCACTTTATAACTACTGTCTTGGTACTTGTATGTTTCCGACTGTACTGCCATGACTGGATTCAAGATAAAAGCTATATTTTGCTCGACGCTTTTCAATAAGTAGTGGAAATACTTTTTCATAAAACACTGTTTTCCAGGTGAGAGCTTTTCAAAGTACTACAATGTACATAAATATTATATTTTATTCTTCAGGTAAACATGAGAAGTGTCTAAATCTGTTGCTAGAAGACGACAGTTTAACTGAAGAGAAAATCAAGTGTATTCTAGCTTTACACTATTTCAAGCCTTTGTCTGATGATGCAGATTATTGTGTTGGCAGAAGTTCTGTATGTAAGGAATGTCCTGGCTGTAATGTTGAAATAAAAACTGATCAGAAAGTTACAACATTTGGTGAGTTTTCTTTAAAGGTCTACCAGAATTGTTAGTCTAGATATGATCGATATTTCAACGTCCTTTTGTCATCAAGAGCTTTTTGTCATCACTTGATGTCTTTTGTCGTTGTCTGTTAACTTTCTTCAAACATCTTCTCCACTGAAACTACTGAACAGAATTCAATGAAAGTTGTGACTTAGGATGTCCTGCATAAACTTTGCATTGGTATTTTTGATCTGTCGAAAAACATGGCAGCAATGGCTAAAAATAGAACATAGAGGTATGACCACATTTAGAGCATCATAAATCAAAAACTATAATAGATAGGAGAAATCTGATATAACCTTCCTTGTTCAGAATCAAACGCTCTACGAAAGTCTCCATTGGGTCGTTTTTGTCTGATTACTCCTTGTAGGAGTAACCTCTCTTGAATGGCCAAAAAAAGCTATTTTTGTCACTTTTTTAGCTCACCTGTACCAAACCAGGTCAGCTATTGCCATCACTTGGCGTCCGTCCTCGTCTGTTGACATTAAAACAAATATTCTCCTCTGAAACCTCTGAACAGAATTAAATGAAACTTGGTATGATTCATTGATCCTTAGGGTGTCCTGCACAAAGTTTGATCCGTCGAAAAACATGGCCGCCATGGCTAAAAATAAAACATAGGGGTATGACCACCTTTAGAGCATCATAAATGAAAAACTATAATAAATTGGAGAAATCTGAAGTAACCCTCCTTGTTTAGAATCAAAAGCTCTACAAAAGTCTTCATTGGGTCGAAATTGTCAGACGACTCCTTGTAGGACTTTTATGTCTTTCTTGAATGGCATAAAAAAGCCATTTTTAACGTTTTTTGCCTGTAACTTGAGAACAATGGTAGATAGAGAGAAACTGTCAATTGCTAAAATGTTCAGCACATTAAGCTCTACAAAAGTCTCAATTTGGTCAAAGATTCCAGACGACTGCCTGTAGGAGTTATCTCTCTTGAAAGGCCATATATATTAATTTGTGTCGTTTTTTGCCGGTAACTTGAGAACGATAGTAGATAGAGACAGACTTTAAATTGCTGAAATGTTCAACTCATTAAGCTCTACAAAGGTCTTTATTGGGTCGAAGTTGTCAAACAACTCCTTGTAGGAGTTACCACTCTTGAATGGCGTAATGTTGTTTTTTGCCTGAAACTTAAGAACTATAGTAGATAGAGAGAAACGGTCAATTGCTTAAATGTTCAGCTCATTTAGCTCTACAAAAGTCTCTATTGGGTTGAAGTTGCCAGATGACGCCTTGTAGAAATTATTTCTCTGGAAAGGCTAAATGTATCAATTTTTGTCGTTTTTTAGCTCACCTGACCCAAAGGGTCATGTGAGCTATTGTTATCACTTTGCGTCGTTGTCTGTAAACTTTTTACATTTTAATCTTCTTTGAAACGACTTGGCCAGTTGAAACCAAACTTAGCCATAATGTTCATTGGATATACCTTTACAAAGTTTGTTTTTTATTTAGATTGGAAAACCAAAATGGCCGCAACCGCAGGACTTAATTTAACATAGGACCCTATGGGAAAAACGTAAAAAATGGCTTCTTCTCTGAAACCGGTTAACCAATCAAATCAAAACTTACTACCAATATTGTTTGGATGGTCCTTTATAAAGTTGATGTTTTTTATGCCAATTGGAAAATTAAAATGGCCGCCACCGCAGGACTTAGTTTAACATAGATAGGACCCTACGGGAAAAAAGTTTAAAATGCTTCTTCTCTGAAACCGGTTAACCAATCAAAGCAACACTTGCCATCAATATTGTTTGGATAGTTCTCTACCACCGCAAGACTTGGTTTAACATTGGACCGTATGGGAAAAAATACAAAAGGTTTCTTCTCTGAACCGATTAACTAATGGAAACAAAACTTACTACCAATATTATTTTAGATGGTCCTTTATAAAGTTTGTATTGTTTATGCCAATTGGAAAATCAAAAGGCCACCACCGCAAGACTTAGTTTAACATAGGACCATATGGGAAAAATTTTTCAAAGGCTTCTTCTCTTAAACTGGTTAACCAATGGAAACTAAAACTTGCTAGCAATACTGTTCGGATGTACTCTGTGAAGTTTATGTTTTTTATGCCAAAAGGAAAATCAATATGGCCACCACAGCATTACATAGAATACTTCGTTTAATATAGGACCCTATGGGCAAATTTTAAACAAATTCTTCTCTATAAAACTAATGGAAAACCAACTTTCTAGCAATATTGTTTGGATGGTCCTCTTTAAAGATTATTGAAAATTACAGGACTTCGTTTAACATCAAGGAAATGCAACATTTATTGCCTATAAAATCAGGTGTGCGATACAGGCTTTTAAGAGCCTCTGGTTTTTAGCTCATCTGGCCGAAGGCCATGTGATCTATTGCCATTGCTTGCCGTCTGTCTCCATTGGGTCGAAGTTGTCAGACGACTCCTTGTGGGAGTTATCTCTCTTAAATTATAATATTTGTTTTCTATATGACCAAACATCCTGCTGCTTTCTAGGCTTACCTTTGTGATTCCTTTTTTAGCTCACCTCTTTTTGAGCTATTGTCATCGCTATGCATCCGTTGTCGTCGTGGTGGTAACTTATTACAAAAACATCTTTTCCTTTGAAACTACTGGGCCAATATGAACCAAGCATCTATGGGGTATCTGCTTTAAAGATTGCTCAAATGAAGTGTGTCGGATAAAAAACATGGTCGCTGTAGCTAAAAATAGAACATGGGGTATGACCACCTTTAAAGCATTATATCTTTCAAACTATAACAGATAAAAAAGTCACCATCCTTGTTCAGAATCAAAAGTTCTACAAAAGTCTCCAAGGGTCAGTGTCCTACAACTTTCTGCAGGAGTTATCTCTCTTGAAAGGTATAAAATGACGATTTTTGAAGAATTTTTCCTATAACGTGAGAACGATAATAGATAGAGAAAAACTTTCAATTGCTAAAATATTCAGCTCATGTAGCTCTACAAACGTCCCCATTAGGTCGAAGTTGTCAGACGACTCCTTGTAGCAGTTATCTCTCTTCAAAGGTCAAATATAGCAATTTTTGAGGTTTTTAACCAGTTACCTGAGAACTATAGTAGATAGAGAAAAACTTTAAATTGCTGAAATGTTCAGCTTATGAAGCTCTACAAAAGTCTCCATAGGTCGAAGTTGTCAGACGTCTGTCTCCTTGTAGGAGTTATCTCTCTTGAGAGGTAAAAAATTGTGATTTTTGAGATTTTTTGCATATAACTTGAGAACGATTGTAGATAGAGAAAAACTTTTTATTGATGAAATGTTAAGCTCATTAAGCTCTACAAAAGTCACCATTGGGTTGAATTTGTCAGGATTTATATCTCTTGAAAGGTCAAATATAGGGATTTTTGAGGGTTTTTGCCTAAAACATGAGTACGATAGTAGATGGAGAAAAACTTTCCATTGCTGAAATGTTCAGCTGATATAGCTCTACAAGCCTCCATTAGGGGGGAAGTTGTCAGACTTCTCCTTGTAGGAGTTATCTCTCTTGAAAGGTCAAAAATAGCGATTTTTGAGGTTTTTTGCCTATTACTTGAGAAGGATAGTAGATAGAGAAACACTTTCAATTGCTGAAATGTTGAGCTCATTTAGCTCTACAAAAAATCTCCATTGGGTCGAAGTTGTCAGATGTCTCATTGTAGGAGTTTTCTCTCTTGAAAGGTCAAATATAAGGATTTTTGATGTTTTTGCCTTAAACTTGAGAACGATAGAAGATAGAGAAAAAATTGCTGAAATGTTAAGCTCATTTAGCTCTACAAAATCTACGTTGGGTCAAAGTCAGGAGTTATCTCAAGAAAGTTAAAAAATAGCAATTTTTTACGTTTTTATGCCCCCGCGACGACATGTCGGGGGGGGGGGGGGCATTAAGTTTTACTCATGTCCGTCTGTACGTCCGTACGAATTTCCGTGAAGCTTTTCTCAGAAACCGTACATCAGAACAATTTGAAATTTGGCAGGGTGGTTCAGTATCACAAGTTGTACGTCCTAAGCGACTTTCAGACCTGTCGGACAACTACTTCCTGTTTGGGACTGGGTCGATATGAAAATGTGTTAACATGAGTATGAAAATTTCTTTCAAGCTTTTCTCAGAAACCGTACATCTGGCATGGTGGTTCAGTATCACAAGTTGTACGTCCTAAGCGACTTTCAGACCTGTCGGACAACTACTTCCTGTTTGTGACTGGGCCGATATGAAAATGTGTTAACATTAGTATGAAAATTTCCGTCAAGCTTTTCTCAGAAACCGTACATGAGAACAATTTGAAATTTGGCAGGGTGGTTCAGTATCACTTGTTGTACGTCCTAAGCGACTTTCAGACCTGTCGGACAACTACTTCCTGTTTGCTACTAGGCCGATATGTAAATGTGTTAACATGAGTATGAAAATTTCCGTCAAGCTTTTCTCAGAAACCGTACACAAGAACAATTTGAAATTTGGCAGGGTAGTTTAGTATCACAAGTTGTACGTCCTAAGCGACTTTCAGACCTGTCGGACAACTACTTCCTGTTTTCGACTGGGCCGATTTGAAAATGTGTCAACACGAGTATGAAAATTTCCGTCAAGCTTTTCTCAGAAACCGTACATGAGAACAATTTGAAATTTCGCAGGGTGGTTCAGTATCACTTGTTGTACGTCCTAAGAGACTTTCAGACCTGTCGGACAACTACTTCATGTTTGCTACTGGGCCGATATGTAAATGTGTTAACATGAGTATGAAAATTTCCGTCAAGCTTTTCTCAGAAACCGTACACAAGAACAATTTGAAATTTGGCAAAGTAGTTCAGTATCACAAGTTGTACGTCCTAAGCGACTTTCAGACCTGTCGGACAACTACTTCCTGTTTTCGACTGGGCCCATTTGAAAATGTGTCAACACGAGTATGAAAATTTCCATCAAGCTTTACTCAGAAACCGTATAGGGATTTTTGAGGGTTTTTGCCTAAAACATGAGTACGATAGTAGATGGAGAAAAACTTTCCATTGCTGAAATGTTCAGCTGATTTAGCTCTACAAGCCTCCATTAGGGGGGAAGTTGTCAGACTTCTCCTTGTAGGAGTTATCTCTCTTGAAAGGTCAAAAATAGCGATTTTTGAGGTTTTTTGCCTATTACTTGAGAAGGATAGTAGATAAGATAGAGAAAAACTTTCAATTGCTGAAATGTTGAGCTCATTTAGCTCTACAAAAAATCTCCATTGGGTCGAAGTTGTCAGATGTCTCATTGTAGGAGTTTTCTCTCTTGAAAGGTCAAATATAAGGATTTTTGATGTTTTTGCCTTAAACTTGAGAACGATAGAAGATAGAGAAAAAATTGCTGAAATGTTAAGCTCATTTAGCTCTACAAAATCTACATTGGGTCAAAGTCGGGAGTTATCTCAAGAAAGGTAAAAAATAGCAATTTTTTTACGTTTTTATGCCCCCGCGACGACATGTCGGGGGGGTGGGGGGCATTAAGTTTTACTCATGTCCGTCTGTACGTCCGTACGAATTTCCGTGAAGCTTTTCTCAGAAACCGTACATCAGAACAATTTGAAATTTGGCAGGGTGGTTCAGTATCACAAGTTGTACGTCCTAAGCGACTTTCAGACCTGTCGGACAACTACTTCCTGTTTGGGACTGGGTCGATATGAAAATGTGTTAACATGAGTATGAAAATTTCTTTCAAGCTTTTCTCAGAAACCGTACATCTGGCATGGTGGTTCAGTATCACAAGTTGTACGTCCTAAGCGACTTTCAGACCTGTCGGACAACTACTTCCTGTTTGTGACTGGGCCGATATGAAAATGTGTTAACATTAGTATGAAAATTTCCGTCAAGCTTTTCTCAGAAACCGTACATGAGAACAATTTGAAATTTGGCAGGGTGGTTCAGTATCACTTGTTGTACGTCCTAAGCGACTTTCAGACCTGTCGGACAACTACTTCCTGTTTGCTACTAGGCCGATATGTAAATGTGTTAACATGAGTATGAAAATTTCCGTCAAGCTTTTCTCAGAAACCGTACACAAGAACAATTTGAAATTTGGCAGGGTAGTTTAGTATCACAAGTTGTACGTCCTAAGCGACTTTCAGACCTGTCGGACAACTACTTCCTGTTTTCGACTGGGCCGATTTGAAAATGTGTCAACACGAGTATGAAAATTTCCGTCAAGCTTTTCTCAGAAACCGTACATGAGAACAATTTGAAATTTGGCAGGATGGTTCAGTATCACTTGTTGTACGTCCTAAGCGACTTTCAGACCTGTCGGACAACTACTTCATGTTTGCTACTGGGCCGATATGTAAATGTGTTAACATGAGTATGAAAATTTCCGTCAAGCTTTTCTCAGAAACCGTACACAAGAACAATTTGAAATTTGGCAGGGTAGTTCAGTATCACAAGTTGTACGTCCTAAGCGACTTTCAGACCTGTCGGACAACTACTTCCTGTTTTCGACTGGGCCCATTTGAAAATGTGTCAACACGAGTATGAAAATTTCCATCAAGCTTTACTCAGAAACCGTACATTAGAACAATTTGAAATTGGCAGGGTGGTAAAGTATCACAAGTTGTACGTCCTAAGCGACTTTCAGACATTTTTTGCCTATAACTTGAGAACGATAGAAGATTGAGAAAAACTTTTAACTGCTGAAATGTTCAGCTCATTTAGCTCTACAACAGTTTCCATGGGTTGAACGACTACTTGTAGGATGTATCTCTTGAAAAGTCAAAATAGCAACTTTGTCGTTTTTTGTCTATAACTCTAGGATGATTGTATATTGTGAAATATTTACCTCAGTTAGCTCTAAAAAAAAATCCTTCATGTGTTGAAGTTGTCCAATGACTCTTTATTGCAGTTTTCTCCATTGAATGGTTTAATAATTTTTTTAATCATGTCTTAATTGGTTTGAATTGATGACTTATAGGAACTATTTCTCTTGAAAGGACACAAATTCTAGGTGAGCGATACAGGTCCCCTGGGGCCTCTTGTTTATCCTATCTAGCTAGTTTATATAATTAAAATAAATTTTGCGTCTTACCATGGTATCAAGGTCATCTGTGTATTTAAACTAAAAGCATGTTCAACACATACATTGATATACACATGTTACATGTTTAAATAATTTGGGAAATTTAAATTGTATGTTGTTAAGGATCTACTAAACATGTAATAAGGTCAACCTTTCTTTTATGATTTATTACTCTTAGAATGTCAAATAATACACAAAACTTTCAATCACTAAACATTCAGGTAATTGAACTCTATACTTGCCGGCATTAAGTTGAACCGTCAAGTCAGATTATTCCTTAATAAACTTTTGACCCTTTCAGTGTCAAATAATTTTTGCGTAATAGATTATTGTTCGGTCATTTATTGTGAGAAAAGGCTTATATTTCAGGTACTACTTGTAGTAGGGCAATGATATTTCACAGTGACATGCAGATGTGTCTTGAGTAGTGTGACCTGACCCACTAGGAATTATGAAGACCTACATTTTTCACATGATTTCCTTTGGTTAAGTTCTTGATTAAGGTCCATCTCATGTACTACATATAGTAGGGTAATGATAGTTCACCGATAGATATGTCTTGGGTAGTGTGACCCGATCCACTAGGAATAAGGTCACAGTGACCTACTTGTACATTTTAGGCATGACTGGCTTCTGGTTCAACATAATGTCTTAGTTAAGATTATATTTCAGGCACTATTATATAATAAATGTCAGGAAATAACTTAACATCTAAATATACAACTGTACATGTATAACTTTAGATGTTAAAGGGAAACTTCGCGAAAAAATGAAAATTTGATATGTTATTCTTTACCTAAAAAGAAACACATTTGCCTCTTGATGTTTTATTATATTTTCAGTGGTTAAGTTTCTGCATGGAGTTTACCGTGAAAAAAATGCACTTATTGAGGCCCGCCATCTTGTCACCATCTCGTCACTAGATGGCGATACTAGACATCCAAGTACCTTAAAAGTCGTCTTATGATAAAAACGCGAAACGGTCAATAACAGAAGGTTGTATGATAAGACAAGGTTGTGGAAAGATTACGTTTCGTATTCCTGATCTATATATAAGCAAGAAAACCGACTTGCATGTGTAACAAGTATTTAACTAATTTAAAGACTTCGACCTAAGACTATTTTCACAGCAGCAATAACGGTAAACAGAAAGAAAGTCACAGATTTGATAGGAAAACAAGTCCATAAATATTAATTAAATTCAAAATTATTCGTATTATATTTTCACCTTAATCAGATTAAGCAGCTTATTGAACGAAACTTTTTTATACAAAATATTTGCAAAGTTGACTATTTAAGAAATATCGATCGTTAAATGAATTATTTTTAAATACTCCGGTTTTCGCGCATCAAAATTTCACTTCACGTTTAGTACATTTATAATTATTATTTATAATTGTTATTATTATAATTATTATTACTGGTAACATTTATTTTGCGTGTGCGTAACACAGTTTCCAATCTTTAACATGTTGTGTATATTTGAGTTAACGTGCAAGTTTTACGTTTCCTCAGCCTTGGCTTCTTTATAAGGTATTCGAAATCTTATATACATCCCGTGTTCTGACACTTCGGTGTATTCAAATCATACCTGTCTTGGAGGGGTGTGCCCTTCTAATTTCGAATTACATGATTAACCTTTAATCTGGTTAGCGTTTAAGTCCGAATATTCATACTTCAAAGTCGGCATCAAATGATCTAACATCCTGTTTGTTTACCGGCTAATTCTGTTAATTACCCTTCATAAACGAGTAATGATTTACCTGTAACATTTTCACGTCCAGGTACAACTGCCGTTTCAAGACGTGCAAAATTATCCACGGAATTTTATTTTATATATAAAAATAATCATATAAATAAAAATAAATCTTTTATTACAATAATTATTTAGCTAAATTATATCAGAGTTAAATAAAGACAGGTTAAAATTTGTGTCCAAAAATACTTTTATTAAAACAAAGAGCATTAAAATATTAAGACGTATTTGGTAATCTTATGTTGTCAGCCGGTCATAAGTCATCGCCACAGTTTATATATTCTTCAAAGAGCTAAGGCAGAGAAACATATTTATAAACTGGATTATTTATCATATTTACTGGATTATTACATTTATCACGTCACAAACGCAGTCACATGATAAAATACTGTCAATATGGCGGCCCCCATACACAAAATTTTACCACCTTTAAACCACTCTAGACGCGTAGCGGTAAAGAATACAATAAAACATCGAAAGGCAATTATATTTCTTTTTATTTGAAGAATAACATATCAAATTTTCATTTTTTCGCGAAGTTTCCCTTTAATGTCAGAAAATAAACTTAACATTTCAATATTTACAACTGTACATGTTGTATATCTTTATACAACATGTACAGTTGTAAATCTTGTATGTTTATTTTCTGACATCCTCTTGTTTTATACTGATAAATCATTCTATACGCATAAATTGTACCTGTAAATTCTTTTATTTTCAGGACACAATGCTGTGTGGTATGGCCACTCTGACATACTTGTTAAAAGGAGCATTGTAAAAATTCATAAAGATGCACTTGATATGCTTGGTGCCTTGTCAATAGATGACTGTGATGAAGAGCTAGATTTATCTTTTTGTTCCGATATTGTGGAAATAAAAACAGAAGATACTAAAAAGAAATTGAAATCATTTTATCAGGCAATTGCACAAACAATTGTAAATGCATTTGTTGAATATGGTAGGGATAATTCTCTTTTTGACAAATTTATTCCTTCATTTTTAGCAACTGAAAAGACCATTCGAATCATCATGTATAATTGCAAATTTGACAAACTTCTAGTTAGCGATGAATTTGATATTTGGAAACCAGACCGTACCTTAAACTTGGAAAGCATGATGCTAATCTGGGTAGCGTTGAACAGGTACGTGGATGACTCATTTGAGACTACGAAGCATCTTTTACGAAACACAGCTGAATCCAGATTTAAAGAAGCAGTTGGAGAAGCTTATCAATTTTACTTAAATGGTGTTACTAGGCCTGTCACAAAAGTAAACAAGAATAACTTAGCATATGCCAATACATTTTATCAACCCTTCAACAAGTCTGTAAAAGACAGCGCATACATAGTTAAAGCATGTACCAAGCTGGCTCAGTGTGTTGAAGATATTACTTCAGAACACATTAAGAGGGAGCAATCTGAAGATATTTAAGCTTCAAGGTTGATGTGTTATCACCCAGTATTGCCCAGTAAATTCCAGGTTTTCCACAGTATTTCCTACCGGGCTGAGCAATATTCTCAATCTTTGCAGTGGGTTTTTGCCTGCCCTGAAAATATGTTATGAATTTTATCATTGTATATCTGTCATGTCTGTATCAATTTTTTATCTATATTTTTGTCTCCCCTGGACATGCTGGGGCGACCTCGTTAATTAGCGCCCTGCCAACTTAACTAGGGACAATTCATGTAGGCCTTTGATATTTGGTATGTATCCTCATATAGGGGGTGCCTTATTGCCCTTACTAATTTGAGCATTTCCTTCTATGTCAACTTCCTGTTTAACAACTTAAACTACCTAACCCTTTTAAAGCCAGATTGAAAGTTGAGGTAGAACTAATTGTACTTGACATTTTTAGCTCACCTGGCCAAGGGGCACATGAGTTATTGCCATCACTTGGCATCCTTCGTAGTCTTGCCTTTGGATGTTAACAAATTCTTCAAAGATCTTCTCCTCTGAAACTACTTAACAGATATGCTGAAAGTTTGGCAACAATGATCGATGATATGTTGGCTACAAAGTTTCCTCATTTTGAAGTGATCCAAAGAAAAACATGGCCGCCATTGCTAAAATAGAACATAGTGATAAAATCACATAAATAGGCTTATTGCTTGAAAACTGTAATATATAGAACAATTCTGAAGGATCTTAGGCTCTGCAGTTTTTAGTTCTACAAAAGTCTCCATTGGATGAAAGTTGTCAGATGAGTCCTTGTAGAATTGTTATTTCGTATACTTTAAAAAATACATTATACAGTTTACACATCATATACACTTTCGAAGAAATGAAATAAACTATAGTAGTGCTATCATTAAAAGATAGTCGACGCATTAATTCTTAGACAGGACATATAAAGTAGAAAAAACACTTAAAAAGTATCGAAATAAAAAAGAAACGTTAATTAACGTAATATTCCTGATAATTGAATATTGTGGAGAATTGATGTCAGTTTATTAAAGATTCATTAATGTAGGAAGTGGTCAAAAAATAATTAAAGGCTGCGAATTGTATCCAACAAAAATAGCATTTTACTATAATATAATCAGGTATCTAATTAATGAATTTATCTTGGACTTTTCAAACATGATATTTTTACAGTTGTGTGTGTATAAATACTGACCATGAAATAAACAAGAAGAAATTAGAGATACATGTTTTTTGTTTTGTTAAAACTTTATTTATAACATGGATGTGGTGTATAGTTTATGCAAATAAAACAAATAAACAAAGATAAAATTATTTGTAAATATGTGAAATTGTTGTGCGCCTTTTCTATAATATTCAACATATTAAAGTTAAGGATGATCTGGTATCGAAACTAATCATGTTAATAACAAAATAAGCTTTTGTAATTAGAGCTTCATCTCCTGACTGCACGAGAATGGCGAAGTTGAAAACAACAATCATGGTGAATTTTTGTTTGTTTGTTTGAATGATGTTTGACGCCACTTTCAGCAATTTTTCAGCTATTTCTTGGCGTCCAGTTTTTATTGGGGGAGGAAGCCGGAGGAAATCCCCGACCTTAGGTAGGAAAACTGGCAATCCTTGTCAATTAAGATTGGAGTCGAGTTCACCCTTCCTGCAGTGAGAATCGAACCCGCAATCTCGGTGTTGACAGACCATGTGATCAATAGTAGACGAACGACCTTAACCACTCGGCCACCGAGGCCCCCAATGGTGAATAGACTTGTATTTAAAATATACTCACCCGTCTATGTAAATATATATGTATTTCATGTGTCATTTCTTTTCTTGCAACAATTTACTCACTTCATATATGCTATTTTTACACGAAAACACAGTTCCTTAATTACCAAGTTAAAATTTAAAAACGCCATCAGCTAATCATACGTACAAAAACTATTTTAATAATTTACTACTGTGGTCAAGGTAGTTCGTCTACCATTGATCACGTGGTCTGTCAACACTGAGATTGCGGGTTCGATTCTCACTGCAGGCTGGGTGTACTCGACTCCAATCTTAATTGACAAGGATTGCCAGTTTTCCTACCGCAGGTCGGGGGTTCTCTCCGGGTACTCCGGCTTCCTCCTCCAATAAAAACTGGACGCCATGAAATAGCTGAAAAATTAACAGCAGAACACATTAAGAGGGAGCAATCTGAAGATATTTAAGCTTCAAGGTTGATGTGTTATCACCCAGTATTGCCCAGTAAATTCCAGGTTTTCCACAGTATTTCCTACCGGGCTGAGCAATATTCTCAATCTTTGCAGTGGGTAGTTGCCTGCCCTGAAAATATGTTATGAATTTTATCATTGTATATCTGTCATGTCTGTATCAATTTTTTATCTATATTTTTGTCTCCCCTGGACATGCTGGGGCGACCTCGTTAATTAGCGCCCTGCCAACTTAACTAGGGACATTTCATGTAGGCCTTTAATATTTGGTATGTATCCTCATATAGGGGGTGCCTTATTGCCCTTACTAATTTGAGCATTTCCTTCTATGTCAACTTCCTGTTTAACAACTGAAACTACCTAACCCTTTTAAAGCCAGATTGAAAGTTGAGGTAGAACTAATTGTACTTGACATTTTTAGCTCACCTGGCCAAGGGGCACATGAGTTATTGCCATCACTTGGCATCCTTCGTAGTCTTGCCTTTGGATGTTAACAAATTCTTCAAAGATCTTCTCCTCTGAAACTACTTAACAGATATGCTGTAGGTTTGGCAACAATGATCGATGATATGTTGGCTACAATGTTTCCTCATTTTGAAGCGATCCAAAGAAAAACATGGCCGCCATTGCTAAAATAGAACATAGTGATAAAATCACATAAATAGGCTTATTACTTGAAAACTGTAATATATAGAACAATTCTGAAGGATCTTAGGCTCTGCAGTTTTTAGTTCTACAAAAGTCTCCATTGGATGAAAGTTGTCAGATGAGTCCTTGTAGAATTGTTATTTAGTATACTTTAAAAAATACATTATACAGTTTACACATCATATACACTTTCGAAGAAATGAAATAAACTATAGTAGTGCTATCATTAAAAGATAGTCGACGCATTAATTCTTAGACAGGACATATAAAGTAGAAAAAACACTTAAAAAGTATCGAAATAAAAAAGAAACGTTAATTAACGTAATATTCCTGATAATTGAATATGGTGGAGAATTGATGTCAGTTTATTAAAGATTCATTAACGTAGGAAGTGGTCAAAAAATAATTAAAGGCTGCGAATTGTATCCAACAAAAATAGCATTTTACTATAATATAATCCGGTATCTAATTAATGAATTTATCTTGGACTTTTCAGACATGATATTTTTACAGTTGTGTGTGTATAAATACTGACCATGAAATAAACAAGAAGAAATTAGAGATACATGTTTTTTGTTTTGTTAAAACTTTATTTATAACATGGATGCGGTGTATAGTTTATGCAAATAAAACAAATAAACAAAGATAAAATTATTTGTAAACATGTGAAATTGTTGTGCGCCTTTTCTATAATATTCAACATATTAAAGTTAAGGATGATCTGGTATCGAAACTAATCATGTTAATAACAAAATAAGCTTTTGTAATTAGAGCTTCATCTCCTGACTGCACGAGAATGGCGAAGTTGAAAACAACAATCATGGTGAATTTTTGTTTGTTTGTTTGAATGATGTTTGACGCCACTTTCAGCAATTTTTCAACTATTTCTTGGCGTCCAGTTTTTATTGGGGGAGGAAGCCGGAGGAAATCCCCGACCTTAGGTAGGAAAACTGGCAATCCTTGTCAATTAAGATTGGAGTCGAGTTCACCCTGCCTGCAGTGAGAATCTAACCCGCAATCTCGGTGTTGACAGACCATGTGATCAATAGTAGACGAACTACCTTAACCACTCGGCCACCGAGGCCCCCAATGGTGAATAGACTTGTATTTAAAATATACTCACCCGTCTATGTAAATATATATGTATTTCATGTGTCATTTCTTTTCTTGCAACAATTTACTCACTTCATATATGCTATTTTTACACGAAAACACAGTTCCTTAATTACCAAGTTAAAATTTAAAAACGCCATCAGCTAATCATACGTACAAAAACTATTTTAATAATTTACTACTGTGGTCAAGGTAGTTCGTCTACCATTGATCACGTGGTCTGTCAACACTGAGATTGCGGGTTCGATTCTCACTGCAGGCTGGGTGTACTCGACTCCAATCTTAATTGACAAGGATTGCCAGTTTTCCTACCGCAGGTCGGGGGTTCTCTCCGGGTACTCCGGCTTCCTCCTCCAATAAAAACTGGACGCCATGAAATAGCTGAAAAATTGCTGAAAGTTAAAACACCATTCAAAAAAACAATCAAACTTTTGAAATGGGAACTTCTATGTAAGATATTTTAATTAGAATAGAGACAGGAACATAAATTGTCAACTGACTGCAAACTGCAAGTGAATCGTTCAATCTTTTCACATGTAGGCTATTTCACAAAAAATGCCCAGGGGTGGGGCTGGGGCTGTGAAACTGTATACAAATTTTATGGGTGAATGAGGTCCCACTAAATAATTGTAATAGAACCATAAATATTTTTTTTCTTTTTAATACTATTTGCCGAATCAGTACAGTTACAAAAATGTGTTATCAAATATCTGGGTCTCGTTCGCTGCCAATTACCAATGACCCACATAATTTCTTTGTGTTTCATAACTTGCTTGAGGGTAGGGAGAAAGGAGCAATGTGGAGGGAGAAAGGAGTAAATGGAAGGGCGAAAGCAGAGGGGAGGGAGAAGGGAGAAATTTCCTGTTAAGGAATGATTGGGGTGGTTTTAACATCATGGTATGAAGTGGAATCGTAAAACTTGGTACAGCTATCTTTCAGAACCTTGACACAATCTAACAGCTGCTAGAAACATTGACTAACATATCATACCACATTTTGCACGTCATCAAAACAAAACATTCTGGCATGATAACGCACGTGCGCATACAGCAGGAGCAACAAGTGATCTCTTACTATATATTACCCAAGATGGTAGACCTTACATCTATTGATTGAGGATACAGATATCAGAAACAGGCTGTGAGAATAAGCTGCTATAAGTTTCTGGGTATGAAATAGGTAACAGAAAGATGACATGAACGCCAGTTCCCATATTTTATTTTCTATTAATGTGTTTTGGGCATTTTTTATACAGCTGTTGACAGTTTGTTTTAAATAAGTCAATGGCTACATGCTTTCCAACATTAGCTGTTTTCTTAAAAAAATTAGCGTTGCTTTTAATATATTAAAAAATATAATCAACTATAAAATTCGCAGCATCTCATGATTTTATACACCAGTAACAAAAGCAAACGTATGATAATGAAAGTAGATCTCGTACAGGTTGTGTGATATCAAAATAGTTGAGCTGACTCTTTAACATCTCATGAGTGTAGAAATGTAAAATCAGCTACAAAAAGACATATTGTCAGACAGATGTACAAGAAAGACGTACCATGAAAATCATCGTTTCGCAGACGTATCAGAAAGATGTCCATGAAAATCAGCTACCTTACATCTATACACTGTATAACAAAGGTATCATAAAGATGACCTATGAAAATCAGCTGCCTTACACCTTTACATATTATAACAGAGATATCTGATGTCCCTTGACAAACAGCTACTCTACATCTATACATTGCATAACAGAGGTATCACACAGATTACGTGTGAACATCGGCTACCGTACATCTATTTATTTGCATAACAAACGTATTAGAAAGATGACCCATGAAAATCAGCTACCTTACATCTATACCATGTATAACAGAGGTAGCAGAAAAATTTCCCATGAAAACCAGCTACCTAAAATCTTTACACAGAATACCAAAGGTATCAGAAATGTGTCCCATAAAAAAACTAACCAACATTGATGCATTGTATTACAGTGGCATCAGAAGGATGACCCATGGAAATCTACTACCATACATCTTTGCACAGCATAACAGAGTTATCAGAAAGATGTCCCATAACAAACAGCTAAAATACATCAAAAACTTATATTACACTAGTATTTCAAAGATTAGCAATGAAAATATTCTACCTAAAATCTATATACCGGTATTTGCGTTACAAGTGTATTGGAAACATGATCCATGAAAATCAACTACCGTACATCTATACGATGTATAAAAGAGGTTTCAGAAATATGACCTACGAAAACCAGGTACCATACACCTATACATTGTACAACAGAGAAATCAGAAAAATGACAACTGAACATCAGCTACATTACATTTTTGTATTGTATAACAGGGGTATTAGAAGGACGCTGCATGAAAAACAGCTACCTTACTTCTTTGCATAGCATAATAAGAGGTATCGGAAAGATGTCCGGTGAAGAATCCGCTACCCTACATCTTTATATTGTATTACAAATGGATTGCAAAGATGACACATGAAAATTTAGCTGCTTTACATCTATACAATGTATAACAGAGGCATCAGAAAGATGACCCATGAAAATCTCCTACCGTACATCGTTGCATAGTATCACATAGATATCAGAAAGATGACCCATGAAAAACAGCTCCCTATACCTATACATTGTCTAACAGAGGTATCACCAAGATGACTCATAAAAACCGGCTTCATTGCCCCTAGAAATTGTATACCAGATAGATAGATGACACATGAAAACCACCTACTAACACCTATACATTGTACAAAAGAGATAAAAGAGAGATGAAAATGAAAATCAGCTTCCTTAAATCTGTACAATGTGTAAAAGAGGCATCAGTAAGATGACCCATGAAAATCAGCTACCTAACATCTTTTAATAACATTATAGAGGTATCAGAAAGATGCCCTATGAAAAACAGCTACCCTTAATCTATACATTGTATTACAGAGGCATCAGAAAGATAACCAACGAAAATCAGCTACCATTTGTGCACAATATACGAGAGGTATCAGAAATATGACCCATAAATAGAGCTACCATACATCAAGACATTGTATCACAAAGAATAGTCATTAAAATCAGCTACCTTTAAACCATTCAATGTATCACAGAGGTATTAGAAAAATGCCCTATGAAAAACAGCCACCCTACAGCTATATATTGTATTACAGACGCATCAGAAAGATGACCCATGAAAATCAGCTACCGTACAATTTTGCATAGTATAACAGAGATATCAGAAAGATGTACTATGAAAAACAGCTACCCTACATCAAGACATTGTATTAAAGAGGTATGACATGGATGACTCTTGCAAATCTGCTACCATACATCTATATATTGTATTACAACCATAGCTACATGAAAATTAGCTACTCTGCATCTATACAATGTATTATAGAGGTATCAGAAAGATGACAAATTAACCTGGCTACTTTAAATCTATACAATGCATAACAGAGGTACATGTATCAGACAGATTAGTCATGAAAATAAGCTACCCTACATCAGTATATTTGTATTTCAAATGTTTTTTTGAAAACATGAACCATGGAAATCAGCTACCTTACATCTATACATTGTACAAGAGATATCAAAGAGAAGACCATGAAAATCAACCTCCTTACATCTATACAATGTACAACATAACATAGTCACCAGAAATATGATCCATGAAAATCAGCTACCTTACATCTTTGCATAGCATAATAAACGTATCAGAAAGATGTCCTAACAGCTACCCTCCATCTATACAGCCCAGAGCTTCCAGGCAGGCGGATAGGGGAGACCCTCTCGTTTTGGGATTGTCAGGTCATAATACGGAATGTCTGGCCGCGGACCACAGTTGGTAACGTGTTCGAAGAGTGCCACGCTCCTTGCACGATAGAGATACCTTGTGGAGATTTCGAGGAAGAGTAGGATCATTGTGGCCGCTACAAGGGACTGGGTTCTCCGACCCTACCCAGTGCTCCGTACTTTCCAGTGGCAGTCTAAATTTTGTTCCCTGTGTCCCATCCCACCCTTTTTTCAATGGATGTATTGTTTGTTAACTTGTTCCCGTCCTGAATATAGCTGAAATACTGCTCGCTGGACGTAAAGCTAACATCCAAACAATCAATCCATCTATAAATGTTATTATAGAATTATCACATGGATTACTAAAAAAACAAGCTTCCTTGCGCCTATAAATTGGATAAAAGTCTCACAGAAAGATGTCCCATGACAATCAGCTAACTTAAGTCAATACATTGTATGACAGAGGTATCACAAAGATAACCCATTAAAACCAGCTACCTTAAATCTTTACGTACCATATTAGAGGTATCAGAACGATGTACCGAGAAAAAAGTTACCCTACATGTATACATTGCATTACAGAGGCATCAGAAAGATTACCCATGAAAATCGGCTACCTTAAATCTTCACCCAGCATATCAGATGTATCAAAAAGATGTCCCATGAAAAACATCTACCCTACATCTACATATTGTACTACAGAGGTATAATAAAGATGTCAATTGAAAATCAGCATCCTTACATCTATACAATTTAAACCAGAGATATCAGAAACACTACCCATGAAAAACCGCTACCCTGCATTTATACATTGTATTACAGTGTATGAAAATCAGTTTCTTTTTTACTATAACAGAGGTAAAATAATGATGACCATGAAAACCAGCTTCCTTGCGCCTATAAATTGTACAAAAGAGTCTCAGAAAGATGACCAATGAAAACCAGCAACCGTACACATATACATTGTACAACATTAATATCAGAATGATGACCATAAAAATCAGCTTGCTTTTAACTATAAATTGTGCAAAAGAGTCTCAGAAAGAAAGATAATACATCAAAATCAGCAACTTTACATCAATACTAGTACATTGTATAACAGAGACATCCGTGAGATGAACATTAAAACCAGCTTCATTACCCTTATAAATTGTATACAAGAGTCTCTGATGGATGACTCATGAAGACCAATTACCTTACACCTATACATTGTACAACAGAGATATAAGAGAGATGACCATGAAAATCAGCTACCATAAATCTATAGAAAGTGTAACAGAGGCATCAGAATACATGTATGTCCCATAAACAGCTACCCTACATCCATGCATTGTAATACAGAGGTATCACATGGATTACTCAATAAAATCAGCCATCATAAAGCTATACAATGTACAACAGAGGCATCAGAAAGATGACCCATGAAAACACGCTACCTTAAATCTTTGCACAGTATAACAGAGGTATCATAAAGATGTCCTGTGACAAACAGCTATCCTACATCAAAACATTGTATTACAGAGGTATCACATGGATTACTCGTGAAAATATAAGACAGATGGCCATGAAAACCAGCTTCCTTGCGCCTATAAATTAGATGAAAGAGTCTCAGAAAGATGCTTTATGACAATCCTTGTCCTTTAGGATGGCGATAAAGTGGACTTTGAACCCATGACCACCATGTTTTACATTTTTGTTACAAACATAGAACGTTTTCCTGATATATTAACAGTATATTTTGACGCCTTCCTTCGAAAATTCTGTCGCTTAGTCTAAAGTCCTTTTCCAATTAGTCTATTTAGCAATGTTTGTTTGTCTAAAAATGCATTGTTTTTCGTGTTCAGTTGGATCCATTGTTAATAGCGATACATAGAAACAATTCGATATCAAATTGGACTTTATGGTATTCAGCATAATAAAGGTGCATCTCATTGGATAACTCCATATACTTAACCGTTTAAATTAACACTAATCGTTTGGGGTGGAGCTAAAAGTATCCGTAAATTAAAAACAAATCCTTCCCTGCATTTCAATATGATGAATGCATATATGAAACAATATAATAACATCATTATACATTGGGCGGGGTGAAGAGATTGGTCACCTCCAAGAATTAGGAATGAATAAGAACCTCTACATTTTTCTGCCAAATATTTTGATAAAGCTATTAGTTTTACTTAATACAAATGTTTATGATTTTTTTAAGGAAAATAATTTCTCATTTAATCAAATTTTACGTTAAATAAGATAAAACAACTAATTAAGGCAAACAACTGGAAACAAAAACAAAATATATATTTAACTACAGTCCTTATCGAAGAATTTTCAGTTTGTTGCTCAATTTCTTAAAAAGTAGTCAATGCAAAGGAAGGTGGACTAAAATTTTAGTTAATTTAATTTAATTTCTTAATAACAAAGTAGATTTGACACACGTAAATAGTCCTCTCCTCATTTCAAGTATATACAAATACTACAACAACGTAGATCACAAGATAGAAGAACTTGTACACAATTTCAAATAAACAAACGTGAGAAGTAATTACAAAAGCCACAGGCAAAGTCAATAGTTCATTCATTCATGTCTTTATTCCCTCAAATTGAGATTACATGATATTGGTGAAAATTAAATCAATAATAGATTATAAATAAATTCAACATAATGAAAATTGTGAGAATCAAACACCTATACATAAAAATATATATAACAAATAGTGGGGGAAAAGGGGGTGCTATATACAATGTCCTTAGTTAAACGCAACTTCCTTGATGATGGTGCACTATAAAATTTTCCTGTTATAAGCAGATAAGAATCTAACAACATGCGTGTTGCACAGCTTAGTGAATTGATCGGTATCATAAGTTATATCTGGTACACATTTTCCTTACAATACTCTCTTCGTCATATTTGTTGATTTCAGGAAAGAGTTCTACAGGACAATTTTTGATAACAACGGACCAGAATATGGTTTGTAAATCAAGCGTTGCTGTACAATTGCAGCAAGCATGCACATAAACATCCGAATAGCTTCTTTCACATAGTTTACAATATCCATTAGTAGAATCCGTAATATCTGTAATAGTTTCAAAAGTAAGTAAGTATTATAAATTTCGCTAGAAGATTTTGCAGCCTGTAAGGACCTCAAGACAGAAATTTCACTGTGAATCAGTTTAAATGTACGAAAGTCTTTGTCAATGTTGATACGGATATGCCATTGTTCGGTTTGGATTCTGTTGATTGCTTCGTTTACAATCAGTATCCATTTATCTTTTAAAGGAAATATTCCATCACTTAAAAAAATGTTCAAGTAGGTTTCAAGTTTATATTTTGATAGAATGTTTAATATATCTGGCACAAATCCATACTGAGTACGATTGGAATCGGTAAAGAAAGAAACCAGCCTTCAGTTGTTAGAAATATCTTATTTGATAGATATTCGTTTTCTAGTTGACAAAGTTTCTGTAGAAAATAAAGTTTTCGTTTATCTTTACACGATTCTATTGGAGGAATCCTAAAATACTCTGAGCCATGTCCGACCTTGTGGAGTTCTTCAAATTAAGTAAATGTCTGACAGCAAAGTGTTGGAACTTATCAAAAAAGCAACATCAGATTTGTTCATGTTTGATAGTAATTCACATCCATATAATACAGTTGGTAATGTGACAGATTTATAAATGCGGAGGTAACTGATTGGGTTGACTTCTTTCGAGTAAATAGCACTTGTTGCAAATAAGGAGTTTTTGCATTTTCTTCAAAGATTTTCAATTCGGTCATCATATTTTAGATTATATTTTAGTTCGATACCAAGATGAGAATATTTATCAGCAATTGAAATGGTCTCAGTTTGTATTTGCCATTCAAAATTTGTAGGATTTTTTCTTGAATTTAGCAAAAATTGTACGATGCAAGATTAACCACCGTTAAATCTAAATCTCCATTTGTGTGCATATGATTCACATACATTAAGCATTCGTTGTAAACCAGTTGGAGACGTCCCTATACAAGATACATCGTCGGCGAGGGTTGGGCAACAACTATTTATTATTATAAATATTGTTTCCTACAAATCTCTAGGTCAATTAGCAATTAATCAATAAAAACTAAGTATAAAAGACTAGACATAACACCGCCTTGTCTTACACCTTGAAGAACATTGAAAACATTTGATTTTGTTTAGTTAATTACAACACCACTTTTAGTATCTATATGAAAATCATTAATAATTTTCCATGCTTTTCCTTTTACCCCAAGATTATATAGTTCATTACATTTGGTAGCCATATTAGACAACCAATAAGATCTAATCTTTGGTTGTTATATTTGGGACAATCAAAGAAATAGTGGTTTGCATCTTCAATACGGAAACCGCATGAACAAGATGGATTTGAAATAAGGTTTGATCTGTATAAATCTTTATTACAAAAAGGATGTTGAGCATCTTAGTGTGTTAATACATGTATTATGCTTAATTTTTGGGGCCATATGCATAGTGTCTTGGCACTACCCATAAAACAGAATCTTTCCTTAAAGCATTTTTGAAGGCCCAAATAGAGTTAACATTTCAGATCAATTCTATTCCATCGCCTAATTGTTTTGTGAATAATCGATTGATTAGTGAGGGGAAAGTCTACAGTATGGTAATATTATGTCATCACTATTTCGCAAAGGATATGGACTTAAACTTCAGTGGGAACGATTCTCCTTACGTATTGAAGGGCATTTTGATTTCTTATTGTATAAAACACTTGTAATCTTTTAAAGTTGTAGTTTTACTTGGTTTAAATGTTTCTTTGATTAATTGTTTGATATATATGCTTTCAACCTCGTAGAAGTATAGTCAAATATAGACAAATATTCTAATTACCCTAATGATTTTAAAGAAGAACTATCAGTAATGACTATTAGTAATTGTGTACTGCAAAATTTAAGGTTACAAGTGACTTGCTGTATTTATTAAAAAATATTTACTCTAGAGTTAAATCAATATTACATGAGTGCATAAGAAATATTTCACATTTCTGCACAGGTTATACGATATAACATGGGCTCCGTCTGTTTGTAATAAAACTTTTATAAATGGTGTAAACAGACCCAAGCCAGGTTATAGAATGTAACCTGTTTAGAAATATGCAATATCCCTTGTAATTTAATTTTAACTATAAATCTAAACAATTCTAATGGTAAAAAAATCGACGAGAGACTATTTGAATTTTAACGGTGTAAAAAATTGTCATGTTATATCGCAAAATATTGGTTGCTCTATTTGAATTAGATAATCATTTCAGCTTACAAAGCAACTGAAATTATTCTAAATAAACTTAAGTAAAAATAAATATAAATATTTTTATCTATAGTAGGAATCAAACATGCCGTGAACGATGGCAGGCTCCTTCCAAACAATATATCCGATATACACTACAACCAAAACAGCAGCCAACACATAAAAGCTGATTTCGCTCAAGTTGCTATTTTGAATACCCGAACTGCGAACTGTAGTCTATTCAAGGTATATTTAACAAAAATCAAACATTTTGGAGATTTACATTTCGTCGTAACGTGTAGTTCAGTAGCGTGAAGACAGGTTCCTGGTGGGTGGGGGATCTGAATTCTTACCATTTCATAATTATAAAATGCAACCAGATTACAATGCGTCCTATTTTACACACTACTCTTTGACACAATGCCATCACAAGACCTACAATATTGTAATTACATTATATGTTATATTATTGTATTATATAACTCTTGTTTATTCTCAGGAAAGTCAATCCATATCATATCAGGCCAGAAAACAAGAAAGCAAGAGGTCGCGAACAAACTGAAGACCATATTTTCGCCCAAATTTGTCCTAATTTGTTAAAATTCATGAGATTTACTCTTTGTGATATTACTCTATTACTTCGATGTAATAAATATGTCCATATTCCGATCTATCCTTTTTTGATAGACGACATGGCTTACAACGTTTTTTATTACTAAAATATAGTACTTTATTCTAATTTCATTTTCTAGCTAGACGTTAAACAAAAATGAATCAATTTAAAAACATTTTCCTGTCTCAAAACGGAGAAGGGTGCGGTGAATGCCTCATCTTAATATGCCATAAGTTAGAGGATTAGAGATGATTTACTACAGGATATATTGACAAAGTCGTTGTTATAGTGTTTATAGTTGTTTAGTTTTGCCAATATTTCGAATGAAAGTTCGTATTTTTTTTAAGAAGATAAATTTTCTAAAAGAAATTAAAGAATTCATTATACTCCTCATAGAATTGTTGCACTGAAAACTTAAAGCAGTTATAAATCAGATTTAACCTTTCGTATGGGGTCTTATAAACATCTGGAAGAGGATTGATTGATTGATTGATTAATGGTGTTTAACGCCCGAGCAGCACTATTTCAGCTATATTCAGGCGATGAACATGAAATGGATGATAAAATGAACATGAAATGATGATGAATGAAAATGGGATGGGACACAAGGAAAAATACGGGTAACGGATTTTAGATTGCCACTGGCAAATGGGAGGATGGATAGGGTCGGGCAATTTAGCCTCCTGTAGCGGGATCGAAATTCCTACTCATAGCGAATACTACAGCAGCGTTCTTTAACGTGCGAGGAACGTGGCATTTTTCCCAACACGGTGCACTAATATGGTTTGCGGTCAGGTTTTCCGTATTATGGCCTGACAACCCCAGCTTGCCAGGGGTACCCCATTCAACCACCTGGGGCACACATCCCAGTCGGTCTTTAGGCAAACCGACCTAACACGCCGGTCAGGGTACTGGGCGCTATTTAGTCGCGACTGCGGTCTATTCTTTTAGCCACCCGGATCCCGCACGGGGCTCTGGAAGAGGAGATTTTATTTAGATATTTTCGGCGGTAATTACATCAATCTAATTAAACTATAATTACATTAAATTCATCAAACTCTAACACTACAAATGCGAATTTTATTGGTTTACTGCTATAAACATGTAGATAAATCCTATACATCTAGTATATTGACAAATCCGTTAGTTCTGGTGGATACTTTTACTACCTTCATCAATAGATTTAATTAAGTTACATTTGGTTTGGTTTTCACAATTACTCTAGATAAATAGTCATTAGATAACACTATTATCCGTCACAGCCAATCTTTAATTTGAATAGAGCAGCAATGTATCAAACCTGGAATCCGCGTAGCGTAATATTTTTTGTATTTAATACTTATAAATTACATTCAAACAAAAGAATAATCTCACAATTTTATTTTTGTAACTGGACATTTTTGAAAAAAGAGTTCAACAAAAAAAACTGTTTGTTTCCCGTAGAGTAATATATGACGTCAAATGGCGCATGTCTCCATGACAATCAAATTTGTTTTCCATCCTCTGATAGAAAATATGTTATAGCCAATGAAAAGTCAATATTCTCGCAAAGTTTATTTGTTCAAGAATAACTAAATACTAAGTATCTGTGGAACGAGCTGAATATATGTTTATCTACAAAATGGATAGTTGTATTCTACCAATCTAATTAACATTAAATCTTTCACCTGCTCCAACCTTTTTGCTGTGTCGTTGTACAGCGACCTACAACATAATTAAAGAGGGGGGGGGGCAAGTGAAAGATTAATGTTAATTAGATTTTGTATTAAATATCATCCTTACAAGTCAGGGTTTCTGTGTTCACAGATGTGGACACAGAAACCCTGAATTGTGAGGATGAGAAAATACAAGTATGCAATTAATAGACAAGCGATTTTTTATTTAACATGAATTGCATAATACGTTTTAATCTAGCTTCGAATTTAAGATAATTTAGAAAAATATGCTTTTTAATATCACCGATAATGCAAAGTATAAATCTATTTTAATTAACATTCCTTTTTATCTCGTTGTGAAAAACAACTTAAACCTATATCCCCCTATTAAGAATTACGCAGTTTCACTGAGACTTAAAAACGCCACAATAAAATATCAAAACTTATTTATGGTCAATAGAAAATTCTTAACCCAACGGATGAATTTGGTTGCATATAGGCGAATTAAATGCATGTTTTAAAAATGTGAAGCTTGTTTTCTAAATTTCTTCTCATTTCCCATTTATTTTATTTCGGCTAGTTCAGAAGCTACTTTTTTCCAACATCAGGCATTGAAAAGGGAAGGGGCATAACATTTTCAAGTTTCGCAACAAATTTGGGTCAGGCAAGATTATTTTGAACTGTGCAGTAAGATCGAAGCAGTCTTCCCAATTACAAGATATTGTTCTTATAAAATATCTCAATAAATATATTGTGAAAAAGTAAAATTACAATGTAAATTGTATTATACTTAACATCAAAGATAAGAAATACATATCGCAGCAGGGGGTCTCAGCCCCCTAATAGCTGGGCACAATTGTTTTAGCCATTATCAATAGTAGATGACTTACTACCTTAACCCATTAGTTTGTTGACATATACTGTACTATTTAAATCAAACATTTCCTTTACTGTACATATATAGATTGATGTTTGATAAGTGCAACGCAATTAAAAAAAAACGCAAATAGATTTATTTTGTCAAGACGATGAAAAAACAGCGATCCAACTTTATTAGAAATCTTAAAATCGATGATATGAAAGATATTAAGTCGAAATCCATTACATATCTATGTTGCTACTCTGTAAAATAACAGTACCAAACGTGCACTTTTGAAATGGTATCTATGCAGTGAATTAGTTAAATCAGATTTTACATTTCTACAGTATAGTCTATTAGTAACGTTGAAGGGGGAAGGGGTTGATTTTTTTTGTTTGACAGATTTCATCATATCAGCACAGCACAAAAGGATCGACATAGACCTTTAATAGTCGTTTCCCTGAACTTCTGACATCGAGGCGATATCATTGGACAAGAAACAATAAACAATTCAAATGGATTAAGTTATTTAACAATTAAAATGCAATGTTTCATGTATATATCTTTTTATTTTTGTGTAAGTGTGTATTTTGCAGAAATATTAATGAACATTTCAGATCAAAATCAAATACTGCTAAAATGTAATGTAACTTAGCAACCAGGGGGCGTGTCAACAAAAGAATCCTAAGATATGTCCAAAGATGCACCTAAGGATAATACTTAGGATGGTCTAAGGACTTGTCTTAAGTCTTTCTTAAGGCGTACAAAGAAGCTATCTTAGGATAATACTTAGGATGGTCTTAGGACATGTCCTAAGTCTTACTTAAGGCGTACAAAGAAGCTATCTTAGGATAATACTTAGGATGGTCTTAGGACATGTCCTAAGTATTCATTTAGGCGTAAAAAGAAGCTATCTTAGGATAATACTTAGGATGGTCTTAGGACATGTCCAAAGTCTGACTTAAGGCGTTCAACAAAGCTATCTTAGGATAGTCCTAACTAAGATTATCATACGACCATACTAAGACAATCTCTTATCTTTAATAAATATTTAAAAGTAAATATAATGTAAAATTTAAATGATTTGAAAATAATTGTAAGAAATGAATAATTCATTAAATTTTTTTCTTTATTATGACCTAAGTAAAAGTAAGATATTTTTTTTGTATTTCAAATTAATTTAAAATATCTCTTTCATTAAAAAAAGCATGCCAACATACAAGTTTAATTTTAAAAAATATATATTATTTCAAGCTAAAGAATCTAAATTGTTTTCAAATGTTGACAATCTAATTTTTAGTTAGACATAAAACCGCGGTAAATGTTGTACAGATGAGTTAATTTCATCACTACAAATACAAAAATCATAAGTTATATTTAGTTGGACCAACTCAAGAGCAACAGAAGATGATCCATATATATTTTTTCTTAAACTAATAGGAATATTAAAAGGTTATTAATACATTTATATATTTCGGCGTATTTGAGATAATTTTGTAAAGAAATCCATATAATTTGTATTAAAAATTTTAACAAAAAAGTTAATTATTTCAAATTTATCTATTATAAACCGGCAACCTATATATAGAACCGTTGCTATAAGGTCCCAATCGATATCTACACGTGTACACATTGTTAAGCCATCTATCGATGGATGGATGAATGGATGAGAAGTCCCAACTTTCCCGAGACTGAAGTCGCCGAAGTGAATGCCAATTTAAAAATTAAAAAGTGCCGCAATGAAGATATGGAAAAAAATATATGTACCAAGTACTCCACAATATAAAGACTATCAGAGGACAGCGGAAGAAATACGAAAACATTGTCAACCTCAAGCAAGGAAGCCCGCAGTTATGTTGTCTATATCCCTAAACATTCTGTTTCGACGAATATTATATCCCGTCGTCTGATGTGTCGGAAAAGCAGCCATATTTGTGTTTGTTTGGCTAAGTTAGGGCATCCTAATTTACACCGATCAACCGACTTATATCATTTGGTGAGAAGTAGTATGGCATGTGGGTAGATTATAACTAATTGATGTGTCGCATGCCATGGGTGTTTAATTTGAAACTTGACCCCCAATGTCACATCCTTGTCTTTTGAGTGACTGTTTCATGTCCGGGATGTTTAACGTCGACATTTGACCCCCCCCCCCCCCCCCCCCCCAAGATCGCATCAATGCCTTTTAAGTCCTTACTTCGCGCCCGGGTTATAACTTTTAAAATAATTGCTTGACTGTTTATTTGCTTGTATGAATGGTGTTTAATGCCACTTTCAGCAATTTTTCAGCTGTATGATGGAGTCCAGTTTTTATTGGGAGTGGAAGCCTGAGTACCCAGAGAAAACCCCGACCTTCGCTGAAATAGGTCAGTGTTTCAAATACGATCTGACATGTTTGCTGAGTCATAGGTAGTGATTCCTATTCCTGAATTTGACTATTCCCTAGACATGACAATGAGTAACTCGACGGGTGTCTAATTAGAGGCAGGCACTGCATACTCGTCCGGAGCACCTGATTGCACCCATGGTTTTTATTGGGTTCGGGTTACTCTCTTTCTGTTTTTTGTGTTTTTGGTTTTTGTGTTGCGTTTTGTCTATATCCGGATTTGTAACTGTCCCTTGACTTTTGGCTCTTGTTGTTCGGTCGGTTTTCTTTGCTATTTTTCTTCTAACATAGGACGCGTTCATTGACACGACTTAGGACTAAGATGTGTCCTAAGATCATCCTAAGACATATCCTAGTCCTAAGATAGCTTCATTGACATGGCCCCTGAATTTATCGCGGTGACCGTTAAATCTAATAATTTTAACCTGTTGATTACCAAACGATGAAGTTCTTACATAATTATAATTATCTGTTTAAGCCACTTTATTTTGATTGTATCCGTAGAGTATCTGTTGTAATCGTATGAGATCAATAATTGCATTGAATAAACATTAATAATTATAAACTAATAAGCAACGCAAGTACATTGAAACTCTCGAAATACACAAAAACTAGAATGTCCAATATTTTATGTATTGTAACATATATTTAGTCAAAGATAAGTCCATTAATCGCGTAGTTTACTACGAACAAATGTTTCCAAATCTTTTATAACACAATACATATATAATAAGAAAGGTCAAAATTTATTGTTGATGTATATTCCAACAAGATCTTTGTTGTGAGATCCAGAAACGATTTCAAAAATTTGCGTTACGTCGATTTCATTACGTTATTCAATTTTGAAGGTTTATTTGGTTACGTCTAAATAATTCGCAAACTGAAAATAAAATATTACGTGTGTATCGTGATAACCCATTTATTTTACTGGTTGTAATTGCCACGTAGTTCTAATTTCTTAACTAGTTTTTGGGCTCAAATTTAATTCAATCCTGATACAGCTGTACTGGGCCATTTTTTTGTTTTATGCTTCCTGGATCCTGGGGTGGTTGTTTTAGCCTTTCTTACCTATTACCACCAGAGTGAAGCTAGCCGGCAATTCTAGCCGTCAATACCGCTAGCCGTCAATATCGCTATCCATCAATAATTTAGCCCGCGATAATATTCATTCGGGAGTGTTCGAGTAATGTATGAAAAGTAAGAAAATTTTAACTTCAGTTATCTCTCTTTTCACACATGACTCTCAAACAGCACTTTACAGTAACTATTTTTCTTTTCTTATTTAGATAAATTTATAGAAAAGTAGTGCCAATTGTCAAAATAAAAAAAATAAAAATAAAATATGCATCCTATGCAACATAAAATTAATTAAGTTTATCATTTAACAAGAATCATCATTAAAAACTATAATTTTATTACAGTTTCATTATATTTTTATAATTATGCAGAATTTTTTTCTCAAGTCAAGGATTATGTCAGTGTTTGCTTCATCGGACGCTTTTACCTTTTTTCATTTCTTGTTTTTTTTTTCTTTTTTTTTTTTGTATTTTGGCGTTTTACATTTATATCTTAACTAATCGATTTTTCTATAGTTTAAACAACTAAAATCGTATAAACTTAAATTTATAAGCTTCAGACATGTAACAATTCCGCTATCTATTATAAAGAGGAGTGTGCAAGAAAGAAGAATACGTCGTTAATTCAATTTACTTCTGTTACAGTACCGTAACGTTTTTATAGGATAATTCTACAATTCTACATTTAGGGATTTAGAAAATTATTTTAATTTTAATAATTTACTAATTTTAAGATTGAACAGTGGTCTTTAAACCCAACTGGTAAATAGTTAGGCCACACTTTGGTTTTTAATTTATTAAGGACCGACATTACTAAAAATGATCGATATGAAAAAATCGCGTACCTATATCTTGAATACTTTGACAAACTTCCGGTGTTCAAATTTTCTGTGTCTGATTTAACAGATGACATTTATTCCAGAGCTAGGACTTAACACACTTCTCAATCGTCATAGCCATAGAGTCAGTTAAGAGGGGAATCAGGGACGTCCTTAATCCATATCGTGAAAGCTTGGACCAACTCTTGGTGTTCGAGTTATCCGAATCTGAATTAAGTGAAAATTACCGATAAAGTAATATCTCTTATCCTGCTGGGACGTCACACCCCTCTCAATTGCCATAGACTTAGGTTAAAATAAGAGAAGAGTTCAGTAAGTCATTAACCTATCTCAAGCATACTTGGGCCAACTTCCGGTCTTCGAGATATCGGGGTCTGAATTACGTGAAAAATGACTCGTATGGCGATAATTGTTGCCTTACTAGGACTTCACACCCCTTTCAATCGCCATGGATCTACTGTAAATTGAGAGGGGAAATTAGTAGGTCATCAACCTATATCATGAATACTTGGGCCAACTTCCGGTGTTCGAGATATCGGCGTCTGAATTACGTGAAAAATGACTCGTATGGTGATAATTGTTGCCTTACTAGGACTTCACACCCCTTTCAATCGCCATGGATCTACTGTAAATTGAGAGGGGAAATTAGTAGGTCATCAACCTATATCATGAATACTTGAGCCAACTTCCGGTGTTCGAGATATCGGGGTCTGAATTACGTGAAAAATGACTCGTATGGTGATAAGTGTTGCCTTACTAGGACTTCACACCCCTTTCAATCGTCATGGATCTACTACAAATTGAGAGGGGACCTTAGTAGGTCATCAACCTATATCATGAATACTTGGGCCAACTTCCGGTGTTCGAGATATCGGGGTCTGAATTACGTGAAAAATGACTCGTATGGTGATAATTGTTGCCTTACTAGGACTTCACACCCCTTTCAATCGCCATGGATCTACTGTAAATTGAGAGGGGACCTTAGTAGGTCATCAACCTATATCATGAATACTTGGGCCAACTTCCGGTGTTCGAGATATCGGGGTCTGAATTACGTGAAAAATGACTAGTATGGTGATAATTGTTGCCTTACTAGGACTTCACACCCCTTTCAATCGCCATGGATCTACTGTAAATTGAGAGGGGACCTTAGTAGGTCATCAACCTATATCATGAATACTTGGGCCAACTTCCGGTGTTCGAGATATCGGGGTCTGAATTACGTGAAAAATGACTCGTATGGTGATAATTGTTGCCTTACTAGGACTTCACACCCCTTTCAATCGCCATGGATCTACTGTAAATTGAGAGGGGACCTTAGTAGGTCATCAACCTATATCATGAATACTTGGGCCAACTTCCGGTGTTCGAGATATCGGGGTCTGAATTACGTGAAAAATGACTCGTATGGTGATAATTGTTGCCTTACTAGGACTTCACACCCCTTTCAATCGCCATGGATCTACTGTAAATTGAGAGGGGACCTTAGTAGGTCATCAACCTATATCATGAATACTTGAGCCAACTTCCGGTGTTCGAGATATCGGGATCTCGAACACCGGAAGTTGGCCCAAGTATTCATGACATAGGTTATTGACCTACTAATGTCTTCTCTCATTTCTAAGTAGACCCATGGCGATTGAAAGGGGTGTGAAGTCCTAGCATGGGAATAAATGTCAACAAAAAAGTCATTTTTGACGTAATTCTGACCCCGATATCTCGAACACCGAAAGTTGGCCCAAGTATTCATGACATAGGTTATTGACCTACTAATGTCTTCTCTCATTTTACAGTAGACCCATGGCGATTGAAAGGGGTGTGAAGTTTTAGCACGGGAATAAATGTCAACAAAAAAGTCATTTTTGACGTAATTCAGACCCCGATATCTCGAACACCGAAAGTTGGCCTAAGTATTCATGACATAGGTTATTGACCTACTAATGTCTTCTCTCATTTTACAGTAGACCCATGGCGATTGAAAGGGGTGTGAAGTCTTAGCACGGGAATAAATGTCAACAAAAAAGTCATTTTTGACGTAATTCTGACCCCGATATCTCGAACACCGGAAGTTGGCCCAAGTATTCATGACATATGTTATTAACCTACTAATGTCTTCTCTCATTTTACAGTAGACCCATGGCGATTGAAAGGGGTGTGAAGACATACCATGGGAATAAATGTCAACATACAAGTCATTTTTCACGTAATTCAGACTCCGATATCTCGAACACCGGAAGTTGGCCCAAGTATTCATGATATAGGTTAATGACCTACTAATGTCTTCTCTCATTTTACAGTAGACCCATGGCGATTGAAAGGGGTGTGAAGTCTTAGCACGGGAATAAATGTCAACATACGAGTCATTTTTCACGTAATTCAGACTCCGATATCTCGAACACCGGAAGTTGGCCAAGTATTCATGATATAGGTTAATGACCTACTAATGTCTTCTCTCATTTTACAGTAGACCCATGGCGATTGAAAGGGGTGTGAAGTCCTAGCATGGGAATAAATGTCAACATAAAAGTCATTTTTGACGTAATTCAGACCCCGATATCTCGAACACCGGAAGTTGGCCCAAGTATTCATGACATAGGTTAATGACCTGCTAATGTCTTCTCTCATTTTATAGTAGACCCATGGCGATTGAAAGGGGTGTGAAGTCTTAGCACGGGAATAAATGTCAACAAAAAAGTCATTTTTGACGTAATTCAGACCCCGATATCTCGAACACCGGAAGTTGGCCCAAGTATTCATGACATAGGTCAATGACCTACTAATGTCTTCTCTCATTTTACAGTAGACCCATGGCGATTGAAAGGGGTGTGAAGTCTTAGCACGGGAATAAATGTCAACATACAAGTCATTTTTGACGTAATTCAGACCCCGACATCTCGAACACCGAAAGTTGGCCCAAGTATTAATGACATAGGTTATTGACCTACTAATGTCTTCTCTCATTTTACAGTAGATCCATGGCGATTGAAAGGGGTGTGAAGTCTAAGCACTTGAAAAAATGTCAACAAAAAAGTCTTTTTTCACGTAATTCAGACCCCGATATCTCGAACACTGGAAGTTGGCCCAAGTATTCATGATATAGGTTAATGACCTACTAAAGACCTATCTCATTTCTAAGTAGACCCATGGCGATTGAAAGGGGTGTGAAGTCCTAGCATGGGAATAAATGTCAACAAAAAAGTCATTTTTGACGTAATTCTGACCCCGATATCTCGAACACCGGAAGTTGGCCCAAGTATTCATGATATAGGTTAATGACCTACTAATGTCTTCTCTCATTTTACAGTAGACCCATGGCGATTGAAAGGGGTGTGAAGACATACCATGGGAATAAATGTCAACATACAAGTCATTTTTCACGTAATTCGGACTCCGATATCTCGAACACCGGAAGTTGGCCCAAGTATTCATGATATAGGTTAATGACCTACTAATGTCTTCTCTCATTTTACAGTAGACCCATGGCGATTGAAAGGGGTGTGAAGTCTTAGCACGGGAATAAATGTCAACATACGAGTCATTTTTCACGTAATTCAGACTCCGATATCTCGAACACCGGAAGTTGGCCAAGTATTCATGATATAGGTTAATGACCTACTAAAGACCTCTCTCAATTCACAGTACACCCATGGCGATTGAAATGGGTGTGAAGTCCTAGCATGGGAATAAATGTTAACATAAAAGTCATTTTTGACGTAATTCAGAGCCCGATATCTCGAACACTGGAAGTTGGCCCAAGTATTCATGACATAGGTTATTGACCTACTAATGTCTTCTCTCATTTTACAGTAGACCTATGGCGATTGAAAGGGGTGTGAAGTCTTAGCACGGGAATAAATGTCAACAAAAAAGTCTTTTTTCACGTAATTCAGACCCCGATATCTCGAACACTGTGTGTTGGCCCAAGTATTCATGATATTAGTTAATGACCTACTAAAGACCTCTCTCATTTCTAAGTAGACCCATGGCGATTGAAAGGGGTGTGAAGACATACCATGGGAATAAATGTCAACATGCAAGTCATTTTTCACGTAATTCAGACTCTGATATCTCGAACACTGGAAGTTGGCCCAAGTATTCATGGTATAGGTTAAAAACCAACTAAAGTCAACTCTCATTTTACAGTAGACCCATGGCGATTAAAAGGGGTGTGAAGTCTTAGCAGGGGAATAAATGTCAACATACGAGTCATTTTTCCCGTAATTCAGACTCCGATATCTCGAACACCGGAAGTTGGCCCAAGTATTCATGATATAGTTTAATGACCTACTAAAGACCTATCTCATTTCTAAGTAGACCCATGGCGATTGAAAGGGGTGTGAAGTCCTAGCATGGGAATAAATGTCAACAAAAAAGTCTTTTTTCACGTAATTCAGACCCCGATATCTCGAACACTGGAAGTTGGCCCAAGTATTCATGATATAGGTTAATGACCTACTAAAGACCTATCTCATTTCTAAGTAGACCCATGGCGATTGAAAGGGGTGTGAAGTCCTAGCATGGGAATAAATGTCAACAAAAAAGTCATTTTTGACGTAATTCTGACCCCGATATCTCGAACACCGAAAGTTGGCCCAAGTATTCATGACATAGGTTATTGACCTACTAATGTCTTCTCTCAACTTACAGTAGACCCGTGGCGATTGAAAGGGGTGTGAAGTCTTAGCACGGGAATAAATGTCAACATACAAGTCATTTTTCACGTAATTCGGACTCCGATATCTCGAACACCGGAAGTTGGCCCAAGTATTCATGATATAGGTTAATGACCTACTAATGTCTTCTCTCATTTTACAGTAGACCCATGGCGATTGAAAGGGGTGTGAAGACATACCATGGGAATAAATGTCAACATACAAGTCATTTTTCACGTAATTCAGACTCCGATATCTCGAACACCGGAAGTTGGCCCAAGTATTCATGATATAGGTTAATGACCTACTAATGTCTTCTCTCATTTTACAGTAGACCCATGGCGATTGAAAGGGGTGTGAAGTCTTAGCACGGGAATAAATGTCAACATACGAGTCATTTTTCACGTAATTCAGACTCCGATATCTCGAACACCGGAAGTTGGCCAAGTATTCATGATATAGGTTAATGACCTACTAAAGACCTCTCTCAATTCACAGTACACCCATGGCGATTGAAATGGGTGTGAAGTCCTAGCATGGGAATAAATGTTAACATAAAAGTCATTTTTGACGTAATTCAGAGCCCGATATCTCGAACACTGGAAGTTGGCCCAAGTATTCATGACATAGGTTATTGACCTACTAATGTCTTCTCTCATTTTACAGTAGACCTATGGCGATTGAAAGGGGTGTGAAGTCTTAGCACGGGAATAAATGTCAACAAAAAAGTCTTTTTTCACGTAATTCAGACCCCGATATCTCGAACACTGTGTGTTGGCCCAAGTATTCATGATATTAGTTAATGACCTACTAAAGACCTCTCTCATTTCTAAGTAGACCCATGGCGATTGAAAGGGGTGTGAAGACATACCATGGGAATAAATGTCAACATGCAAGTCATTTTTCACGTAATTCAGACTCTGATATCTCGAACACTGGAAGTTGGCCCAAGTATTCATGGTATAGGTTAAAAACCAACTAAAGTCAACTCTCATTTTACAGTAGACCCATGGCGATTAAAAGGGGTGTGAAGTCTTAGCAGGGGAATAAATGTCAACATACGAGTCATTTTTCCCGTAATTCAGACTCCGATATCTCGAACACCGGAAGTTGGCCCAAGTATTCATGATATAGTTTAATGACCTACTAAAGACCTCTCTCAATTCACAGTACACCCATGGCGATTGAAAGAGGTGTGAAGACCTAGCATGGGAATAAATGTCAACAAAAAAGTCATTTTTGACGTAATTCAGACCCCGATATCTCGAACACCGGAAGTTGGCCCAAGTATTCATGACATAGGTTATTGACCTACTAATGTCTTCTCTCATTTTACACTAGACCCATGGCGATTGAAAGGGGTGTCAAGACATTCCCTGGGAATAAATGTCAACATACAAGCCATTTTTCACGTAATTCAGACCCCGATATCTCGAACACTGGAAGTTGGCCCACGTATTCATGATATAGGTTAATGATCTACTGAACTATCGTCGTATTAAACACAAAGTCCATGACCATTGACTAGGGTGCTACGTCCCAGCAGGATAAGAGATATTACTTTATCGGTCATTTTCACTAAATTCCGATTGGAATAACTAGAAAACCAAAATTATCCCAAGTATTCACGATATAGATTATGGACCTTCCTGACTATTAATTGACTTTTAGGCTACGGCGATTGGAAAGGGTGTAAAGTCCTAGATGTGGAATAAAGGTCATCACTTAATTTAGACACAGAATACTCGAACTCAAAAACCAAATTGTGGTCCAACTATTTACCAGATGTGTTAAAGACCACTGTTCAATCTTAAAAATAGGTATTATTTACTAAAATCCTTGATGTAGAATTGTAGAATTATCCTATGAAACGTACTGTAACATAAGTAAATGGAATTAACGACATTTTCTTCTCTCTTGTACACTCCTCTTTATAATGGATAGCGGAATTGTTACATGTCTGAAGCTAATAAATTTAAGTTCGTATGATTTCCGTTGTTTAAACTATACAAAAGTCGTTTAGTTAAGATATAAATGGAAAAAGAAAAAGAAAAGAAAGAAAAGAAAAAAGAAGAAAATACGGAATAATGTGATAGAAATACACCGGTCATTTTGAATGTAAAAGCGTGCGATGAGGCAAACGCTAACATAATCCTTTACTTCAGAAAAAAAATTAATAATAAACTTAATTAATTTTATCTTTCAGCGCTGCATGTTTTTGTTTTTTTTCTTTTGTGACAATTGGCGCTACTATTCTAAAAATGTAACTAAATAGGAAAAGAAATAGTCACCGTAAAGTCCGTTTGCGAGTCGGGTGTCAAAAGAGAGATAACTCAAGTTAAAATTTAATTACTTTTCATACATTACTCGAACTCGCCCGAATGAATATTATCGCGGGCTGAATTATTGACGGATAGCGTTATTGCCGGCTAGCGGTATTGACGGCTAGAATTGCCGGCTAGCTTCACTCTGGTCCTATTACCTGAATGATTTGATAGTAATGTAGTTCACAAAGAATCGCATGCCAACCAACAAATACATTTTAAAAAATTGAGATCATTGAATACGTTGCTATTACTAACCTGGAGGACTTGACACAGGACAGCCGATTTTTTAAGTACATGCCGAGAAATAAGCCCAAACTTTTGATTTAAAGGTATCCCGCTGTGGTCCTCATTATTAATTAACATAAATAAATGTATTTACAGGTGAGCAAACACGTGTTTGTTTATAAATCGAACAGGAATGTCCGACCTTTTCACAAAAATCAAAGTACATTTGTCTGATTGGCGATATTAACTCTCAAACATCAGAAGAGAAAGATTTTGTTTAATAAACATGGTAATCATGACTTTGTTGAATACGTGGATAATCATACTGCTATACTTACAAGCTTTAATATACCAATTGAAAGTAAAAACACGGATAAAGTTAAGAACAGATTTTGCAATTTACTTTTAAATGTTTGCAAAGGGAATAGTATGTTTATTGTAAACGGGCGAATCGATGATGACAAAAATATTGGTAAATTTACTTGTAAAAATATAGGTGTGGTTGATTACTGTATATGTAGCCCTTTCCTTTTATGCTTACTTTTAGACTTCAGCATACTAGAGACAAGTAAGCTTTTTTTCTAATGTACACGCACCAATCCATTTAGTATTTTCTGTCGACTTTACACAAATTACACAATCTGATGATAATTGTAATGATAAGGAGGAAAAACCTAGACCTTGGAATACAGCTAAAATTCAAGAATTTCAAAATGCCATCAATGGCGATAATATGAATGCCATTAAACACAAACTTTTAAATTATATAGATAATATTGAAAACGTACAAAACGATAATATAGACCTACTTTTATATGAAATAGGATCAGTCTTCCTAAAATCTGCCAGCCAAACATTTGGTACTTATAAACCAAATATTGGTAATCACTTAAAAAATAAGAACGCAAATGAAAAACCTTGGTTTGATAGAGAATGCAAAAGTGCTAGACAGCAGTATCGAACAAAAAAACGTCTTTTTAAAACAAATAACACGGTTCAAAATCGAGATTTAATGAAAAAAGCAGAAAAATATACTACAAAAAAGTAATGGATGATAAATATAGAAACTTTTGCGGCACACTTTCAAATGAGATAGAAATTTCTTCCAAAAATAATCCAAAAGATTTCTGGAACAAGAAAAAATCGCAACCAACTGTAGATATTAATATTTTTTTGAATTTTTCAAAAATTTAAACGCTTTATACACAAATGAGCAACACTCTGTTTATGTGAATGTCAATCCTAGTGATTCAAAGACATAAAGACATATCACTGTAGAAGAAATTTTAAGATGAATACAAAATCTTAAAAACAATAAAGCGGCAGGTGACGATAATATCATAAATAAATATATAAAATCTACATCTGGACGCTTTATTGAAATTTACGAACATTTATTTAACTTGATATTGGACACAGGAAAACAACCTGAAAGCTGGCTGAGAGGACTTATAAAACCGATCTATAAAAAAGGCAACATTACTGATCCCCAAAAGTATAGACCAATCACAATTGTTAGTGGTTTAGGAAAGCTTTTTACAGCAGTCCTAAACGCCAGGCTTAACGATTTTACGGAAGAATTTCAAATTATCAAAGAAAACCAGAGCAGATTTGGACAAGGCTACTCCACGCTTGATATTATTTTTTCAATCTTTACACTTTTCCAAATACTTAAACAAAAAAGAAAAAGATGTACTGTGCTTTTATAGACTTTGAAAAAGCTTTTGATAAGGCGTGGCGAGAAGGTCTTTATTACAAACTTCTATTGCACAATATAAATGGTAAAATGTATAATGTAATTTTTAATATGTACTCTAATATTAAATCATGTATTGCTCATAATAACCATGTCTCAGATTATTTTAATTGTGAAATAGGAGTTCGTCAAGGTGAAAATCTCTCCCCTTTTCTATTCTCATTGTTCTTAAACGATTTAGAAGACTTCTTAATATCACAGAATGTAAATGGTTTAACAAGTGTAGAACATGATATTGATCATGACATGGAAATTTATTTAAAGCTATTTATATTGTTATATACTGTCGACTCTGTACTACTTGTTGAATCTGCTGTAGACTTGCAATCTCAACTAAATGAATTTCAAGAGTACTGTGAACACTGGAGATTAAAAGTTAACGTAAATAAAACAAAAGCTATGGTATTTGGTTTGGGAAAGTCCCTCCTAATATCACCTTTTACAATAACAACGATGAAATTGAATTAGTTAATAGTTTTATCTATCTTGGCACTGTTTTTACTAAAACATTTAATTTTGATTCCACTAAGAAGAATCAGGCAGATAAAGCTAATAGGGCGATGTTCGGGGTGCTTAGATTGGGAAGAATGTATAAACTATATGTTAAACTGCAACTGGAGTTATTTGACAAGTTAATAAAACCAATTTTACTCTATGGTTGTGAGGTGTGGGGCTTTGGAAAAATTGAAATTTTAGAAAGAATACACTTGAAATTCTGCAAAACGTTGCTAAATTTAAAATCTACTACATTCAATGATATGGTATATGGAGAGCTAGGTAGATATCCAATAAATATTAATTATTAGTATTTTTTTTCGCGAGACAAGGATTATCAGGTCTATATCAGATGAGCTCGTAGAGCGAATCTGATATGGACCTGATAATCCTTGTCGAGCGAAAAAAAATACTAATAATTTTTTTATCGGTAATTTCTCAATTTAAATACATCTTTTTTTATTTGTTTTCGTTTTTTGACATATTTGAGGTTATTTTGCTTTGTAATAGTGCTGTTTTTGCGGTAAGAATCTGTGCCCTACTTCTTTTGTACAATACGTCGTTTTCACGATAGGTAGTTAGACGTATCATATCACGTGAGTAATGGTATCACGTGATTTTATTTAGGGCACTTTCCTCAACGTACCGTCTTTAACATCATGTGAACGTCATAAAACGGAATAAAACTTGACTCCTTTCCATAAATTGTATGTTAAGTGTTGGCGTTGCACCCCCGCACAACACAGCACAGGTTTCGTTTTAAATCGTCTTTCTTATGCCGTCCCATTCCGTGTCAAGTGTCACCGTTTTAAACTAAAAGTGCCCTAAATTTTGTATGACGTCACGTGATCAGTATTACAATTTTCACCTCCTTTAACGAGAGCAATTATATCTTGAAAACGACGTATTGTTATGCGTAATGCGGTATGACATGACGTCACTCCTACCTCATTCATTCAAAAACTGTTAAAGCGATTGTATGCACGGAGATGGAGGGAATTTCAAATGAATGGTGAGGAAATGTCAATATGAAACCATTTTCAGCTTTACGAAAACGTTTAAAGAGGTAGGTTATAATGTTTGAAAACTATATTAGTGTTTCTTCAAAGAAGAAAATGATTCTGATTACGATTTCTTTCACTGACCGTCTTGGCCGTGTGCATGTCAATTATTCCGTTTATGGGGCTACCGATATTGATAAATTAATCCATATTGATTTCGTACCCCTTAAATATGTAGTGAAAATTTCTGCCTGTGTAACACCAAGTAATTAGTTGCCTATAGTATAAAGGGCTAAAGCCAATCAACTACGTCTACGGTCACATACTCGATGTTTCGGCAATCTTCCTTCATTCAGCGATCAAAACGAAGTGTACAGTTAAAATATCCTGCATTTTATTCTCTATTAATGATAAACATGTGTTTCAATCAAATTAAACTCCGTTAAAGCGATACACTTTCAAGACCCGTTTATCGCCGAAATTCGAGTGTACTGCCATACAAACAAACGTGTGTATTGTATGTACATTGTTCGTTATTCTTATTTCAGGAGACGAATAAGATACTTTCTAGATACTGATTGTGTGTTGCGTTTTATATTTTGTAACACTTCTTAGTGTCTGGACAGGTCTGATTAATTGCAGCATAGGCTAGATGTATTGTTTTTTCGTGATGTTTGTTTTCCTTAATATTTATGAGCTTTTGGTCAGTGATGCGCGATTGGTCAAAAAGTAAGGCAGATTCTTCCGCAATGTGTTCGCGCATGACAAATGACCAACAGCTGATAATTTCTAGTATCACTAGTCGTTGTTCTACTGAGCTTTGATACTAATTGTATTGGTAGTAAAGATCAAAGGAAATTGTAACAAATTACCGATAAATATAGATATAAAAGTTAGATGCATCACTTTTTGGGGAAGGCTAGTTACGGGAAAACAATCAAAATTGTCAAATATTTTGTATATCCTATCCAGAAAGCTTGACTCGGAAAATAATGGGAATGGAAATTTTAAATGGCTAAAATTCATTCCAATGCTTTTAATGAATGTGGATTTACACAAATATGGGATTCTGAAAGTTTTTACAGTGTTGAATTTTTAAAATCACTTGTAAAGGCATTTTTAGTGCAAAAAAAATTTTGTGTTAAAGCTAGTATGAGTTTTAAGTCATTCGAAGATCGTTTTCTGTGCAGCTTCGTTCAATAAAGTTTTTTATGAGATATATATTTTTTATTTATTGAAAGACTGTCGTTACTAAAAGTAATGGACAATATAGATTGTCTGTTTATATGATTTCAACATTGTTTATTTTCTATTTTTAGAATGTACTGTACAGTATTGGCTCGGCAGCGATCAGTCTTATAATTTGTGATGGACTTATTTACAATTATTTATATATAATCTGGGACTAGTTGATTTATAGGTTCCTGATATAATACACAATATCAAACGTTATTTAATAAATATATGCTGACGATATTTTGCTGCAAATATGCTGGCGAGATGTTCGTATAAACATGTGTTTGGTTTTTTTTATTTAATAAATACTTTATGTTAGGTTGAGTACGAACGAATTATAACATAAGGCTTATCTGTAGCAAGACTATAAGTGTTCGTTACGCCACGGGGCAATAAATTCTCTATCTGCCTATTTTATGAGTTTAAAGAAAGGAAAGGTCTTTTAAGAAAACATTTAACACATGGAAGCGTGATTTATACGATAATGACTTTACATAAAACGAAAACTTGGTTTTCGGACTGTTTTTTTCTCATTTCCAAATCATAAGGTTATACATTTCATGTTTCTGAACTCTTGATATTGTAGCAGGATGAGTTCTTTTTATGATGTGGGTAGAATTCTCGTGTTTCCAACGATTTCGAACACCTATTGGAACTTAATTATAGAATAAATAAATTTTTTTATTTCACTAACCTTTACTTTGAGTATTATAAATACTCTCCTACGGGTGAGATGCCAACCCTTAGGTACAAATAACAATTCAAACAGACCGATTCTATTACATATCAATTCATCTCATTTTGGTGTATCAATTTTTACTTTAACAACAATATTTTCTCTTTTCTTTTGAAAGTAAACAGCTTCATATACAAATATTATTATCAACTGTTTAACTTCAAATTTATTAAAGTGCCATTTTGGACAATCATTTTCATATTGGTACCTTTTAACTAATTTTGGCTGAAAAATATCTGATTTATGTATTTATTATCATATTCTAACGGTGAAAGGGAGATAATTCAAACTTTGTAGTATTGTGGTAGCAAATTTTCATAATAGACTTTCGGAACACGTTGATGTACCGAATGTGTATTCCGAAAGATAAAAAGAAGCTCGATTATCATGGTAGCAAAATATTAATACCACACCAGCTCAATTTCAACGTCATAATCATAAGCTCATGGATATTGCCCTTAAACTAATAATTGTATTGCTTTGAATTGGTCGTAAACCTATGCTTTATTTTGCCGCTAAAATATGAAAACAGGTAGGCAATAGTGAAAATATAGTTACACAATATTTAGCTTTCTACCTTGAACAATAAAAGCCCCTTGCTTTGGAACTAATGTTATCAAATTATTGTCAGCAATAAACCGTGCCAAACTTTCTTGACTAGAATCAGAATTAAAGACAGGTATAGTTCAACCACATGTGTTTTTTTCTACAATTATGTCATCGGTAATTAAAAAATTATCTTTCTTGACACCAAAGATACCTAATTTAGTTGTTATATCAGCATTTGTTTGTTTAATAACCCGTGATGATTTATTCCCCGAACGCCTACTGGATTAAAAAAAAACATCTAATGATGTTTCAGACGTGTCATCTTGCAAATTATTTCCTAAAGAGAAAGGTTTTTCCTTTTTTAAATATTCTATAACAACATCGGGACAAACTATTTTCCTTTTTTTTGGTAGAATCATATCTGAAGGAGGAATAAAAGCCCGTCGGAACTCTGATTTTAAATGATAATTTCCCATGCCTGAATGGCCTCTAAAAATTTCATCATTTTCAAAATTTTGTAAGTAACAGAAACCCAATGCCTGGATATATTTATCGGTGATCCATTTTCCAAAATGCTTTTGAGTTGCCGATGTAACAAATTTTTTATAATGTTCAGGTACAAGAGTAGACCAATCAGCCGTTAAATTTGATTCGATTTTCAGAAATTGTTCTTCATTTTCGACAATTTTGAGAATAAAAGGTGTTTATTTGGCAATTAAGCTCGACCGTTTATGTCCCTTTATTGTCGGAAATACAAAACATTTCTCTCTATTCTCATTTTTAATGTTGAGATTAGGCAGTGATCATATATTTTCCTTGTATGCGTTTTTTGAACTTTTGGCCTTAAAAAATAAAAATTACACTGTGATTTTATCGACTTCTAAAAATCTTTTGATTTTATTCATAGAAATTCACTATTGTTCAAACTGATTGAAAACAAGATAAATGGAAAGTTCTTATGTATAGTTAAAAATATGTATGATTATGTTAAATCCTATATTAGATATAACAACCAATGTTGAGGCATATTTAAATGTGAGATAGGCGTTAGACAAGGGGAACCTTTCCCCTGTTTTGTTTTCGTCGTACTTTAATGATTTACAAAAGTCTTGTAATGTAAAAGGTTTAGAATATATTGAACATGATGCTGAAAATTAATTACTCATATACATAAAAATATTGTTATTTTTGTATGCTGATGACATAATTTTGTTGTCAGAATTTAAGCAAGATTTACAATTAATGTTAAACAGTTTCTCAACTTATTCGGAAAGATGGAAACTTAAGATAAATGTAGATAAAACTAAGGTTCTTATTTTTAGTAAAGGAAGACAAAGTAATTCTGATAATTTTTTTTTTTTGAATGGTAAAGAGCTTGAAATTGTTAAAAGCTATAAATATTTAGATACATTCTTTTCGAGAAGTGGCTCTTTTCTTACCGCAAGAAAATATTTATAAGAACAGACCACAAAGGCTATGTATGGTTTAATACAGAACTGTCGTAGAAATAATTTATCTGCTGAATGTTAACTAGATATGTTTGAAAAAGCTATAATTCCTATTTTATTATATGGATCAGAAATGTGGGGTTTGGAAAATTTAGATCTTTTAGAGCAAGTGCATCTTCGCTTTTGTTAGACTATATTGAAGTTAAAACTAGCAACACCCAACATTATTTTATATGGAGAACTAGGTAGATTTCCGCTCATTATTCATGCAAAATTACGTATGGTCAAATTTTGGTGTCGCCTTATTAATGAAAACGAAAAAAATTCTCGTCCGTCTTATATCAACTACTTTATATAAACTTTTTGAACTATGGGTTAGAAAGTAAATGGATTTTAGTTATGAAAAATATTTTTGACAGTTATGGTTTATGGAATATTTGGAGATCACAAGGTCAATTTCCAAAGGACAGTAAAAAGTGTTGAAATGTGATTTAAAGATCAATTTAGACAACAATGGTACTCTGATATTTTTAATTCTTCAAAGTGTATATGTATCGTATTATAAAGGAAGATTTATGTCTTGAGAAATATTTGTCAATGCTTCCTGCTCATTTGATGTATAGTTTGTGTAAATTTAGATTATGGGTCTAATCGTTTACCTATAGAAACAGGAAGATGGAAGGAAAAGACAAGAGATGAACGTTTTTGTATTGTATGCAATAAGAAATTGGTGATGAATAATACTACATATTTAAAAGCCCTTTTTTCCATAGAGAGAGAGAGATAAATTTTTACTACAATATTTTCAAACAAATGAAAATACTTTAAAATTTAAACAATTATTTAATTCTAAAAACGTAAAAGTACTAGAAAATTTGGCAAAATTTATCAAGATCATGTTATCGAAGGTCATTCCTCCAGGTTAGTAAACTACATAGTAAATTTAAAAGTTTGTATTTATGTTGTTTACACATGTATGGATAAAATCATATATGATGTATTGTTAACTTTTCTCTGTACTATACGTTAATGAGAAATAAAGTATTCAGTATTCAGATTATAACTTATATAAATAATTTAATTAAATGACACCAATCAATTTAATTAGGACAAATCTGTTAAGTTTGGTGAGTTTTTATTACTCGGCAAGGGACGCTTCCGGTCAACTTTTTCAGACTTTGTGGTTGATCAAATATAAAAAGTTTTATATCAGTTTGTAGCTAATTCCAAGGCAAACACGAAGTGCTATTTAAATGTTGACCGGGTTGTAAAGTGTTGGAGAGATTATAGACTAAAAGCTGAAATTTTGAACTTTTACTTTTCCGATCAGGTAAGTTTCCGGCCGATTTTTTCTATACTTTCTTTTCAATTATATTTTATCAACTATACATCATTTTGAAGATAAACGAATAAATTTTACCATAAACTAATAGTTATTTGATCGGAATGAAGCATTTTGGAGAAATCTGGGTTCCAATTGGAAAATTTGATATAGGCTCACTCGCACAAATTTGGCTTCCGGTGAACTTTTAGGTACTTTATTAACAGTTAATTGCATTAGGCAATATATCTGCAAAAAGACCTATTAAATACATTCCAGAGGCATTTTTAATTTTTATTCTATGTTAATCCATTCAAAAGTTATTTACAAAAATATGTGTTTTATGCTTCCGGTTTTTCCACTTCGCATTTTAGACCAACCCGCTGTTGACTACTTTAAACTACTCGAACAAGGGTTTGTTGTACTTAGGTCGATGTAATCTCTCATACAGAAGTTAGAACTATGGTCGTCACCTTGACTTGATCGTTATAGTAAATCAATCTCAAATACTGTCGGACATTTTCGCTGAGTCATTTGTAGTGTTTCCTATTCCTGGATTTGACTTTTCCCTCCAATGAGTATAACTCGACGGGTGTCTAATTAGTAGCTGGCACTACTTACTAGTCCGGTGAACCTGAGTGCACCTATGGGTTATATTGTGTTCGGGTTACTCTATTTCTGTTTTTTTATGTGAGTGTGTGTGTTTTTTTAATTTTTTTGTTTTTGTGTTGAGTTTGTCTATATCCAGATTTGTAACTGTCCCTTTACTTTGGCTCTTGTTGTTCGGTCGGTTTTCTTGGCTATCTCTTCCTAGACTTAATTTGAAACGTGTTCAAAATAGAATACGATATTTCAACTTACTAGACAAATTTTGATTTACGTAAGTTGAAACTGGCCAAGAGTGTCAATAATTATATTTCTTTTAATTTAACAACGATTGCATATATCGTGCTGTATAACTTTATTTTATACAAAACATGCATAGTTTTCAAAAGTTGACTGGGGGGCCTCGGTGGCCGAGTGGTCAAGATAGTTCGTCTACTATTGATCACGTGGTCTGTCAACACTTCGATTCTCACTGCAGGCAGGGTGTACTCGACTCCAATCTTAATTGACAAGGATTGCCAGTTTTCCTACCGCAGGTCGGGGGTTCTCTCCGGGTACTCCGGCTTCCTCCCCCAATAAAAACTGGACGCCATGAAATAGCTGAAAAATTGCTGAAAGTGGCGTTAAAACACAATTCAAACAAACAAACAAACAAAAGTTGACTGGAAAGGGCACACCGTTCGTTTGGAAAATACACACAGTGAGGTTTTTATACACACATTCAAAACCTCCAGAAAATGTGGTTAACATATTCCTTGAGAAAATTTTACATAAAAAATCGGGAATTCCTGGATATAGACATTTATATTTACAAATTATTTCAAAGTAGACTTCTTGAGGTAGATACGCCCAGAACCCCTGAGAGTACAAGTACAAATTTAAGCATCGTTGAATTGACCAGGTCCAAAGTATGTTTTTATTCTAGGAAAAAATAAAAGAAAACGTATCAGTTGTCACACATCTTATTTTGTGTTAGCGCACGTTTAAATACGAGATACATGATATATGTTTATCAATTACAGTACAAATTATCCAAGTATTCGCATGTTCGTTAAACTTCGTGTTTTTGTTTACGTTCGACATGCACATTTAGTAAAAACGATTATGATTGGTGCTTCTCAAGGTCGGAAGCAACTTCACTTCCGACCCGAAACATATATATGTATGATGTCAGAGGTGATAATGGAGCTGATTCGGAACCCTTGACTTTAGAGGATGCGTACGGTTCGAACCTAGCAACAATTTGCGACGTGAATTTTTGGTTTATCGTCTGCTCGGACCACGTGTGCTCACAATGGAATTAAAAATTCTTTAAAATCAATCGAAAACATGGTCAAATAATTTCCAGTATGCTTCAATTACAGTCATCAGCGTCGTCCTTCAATAAACAAATTTTATTATTATTCTTGAATAATTAGATAGAAGAGGAGGTAAGCTCAATTTTATTAATACATGTATGTAAATAGACATAGATCGTAAAAAGGGGGTGTTCTTCTCCTCTTTATAGCAAATTTCTATTTAATATAATTATCTACTGGCACTTGCTGACATTAAAGGACGCTCGTTCTACTAATGAGAAAAGTGACAAAGTTAGAGCTCAAGACATCTTATGACCAAAAGAAGAGCGACCAATTATTTACACCCAAGCTGCTGGCCCTTTTTTTCTTCTTACCAGCATACGATCAGCATCTACAACCACTATCGCAGTGCTAGCAGGCTTGCAGCAGCATACATTAGGTCATTAGGTTTGTATAATCATGCCCATCGTCGATTACCCACGTCTGGTCGAGCTCTCGCGTTCTACCACTTGCCAATCGTTGGCACAATTGTAGATAATTTCTCGTTTTCATTGATATTAAATGTTCTAATTTGATTGATTGCTTGTACTTCCGGTGATAGGTTAACAACTAATAAAAATAATTTTTTCCACTTATCGTCGTTTCCATTGACAAATTAAATTTAACAACACTAGTGAATATTCATAAAAACGAGAAAATATCTGCAAGTGTGCTAACGGTCTGTAAAGCGAGAACCTGACCGCATGTGGGTTTCCGACGATGGATCATTCCATATTTTTGCGATTAATGCTCAGACTTCTACTACTCCTACTTCCGGTATTCTGAATTTTACTGCCGTTATAATCGTTAGTTAGTTTTGTGATATGTCGGATGCACGGCAAAATTTAGTCATATTGCTCGCAATGTAGCAAAAAGAAATTCTTACTTTTTACTATTTACTATTTATACGAATTACATAATATTCATCTGTTTATGTTATTAAAGCTTAATTCAGACAATTGTGGTTCGGATACCTTAAAGGGCCTAGTTCTGGTATTTTCTTTAGGGATTCCAGGTGACTGTGTCATATCCTTTAAACAGTCAAAAGGAGGCAGTGGGACCTTATTTTACTGTTCACTTTTATTTAAATAAATGTTATTCATTAAAGCAATACATAGTTCTTCTGATTGAGTTTGTTCATGAATTTATAATAATATTTTAAAGTTTAAATATGTTATTATTTAACTGAAAACTGGCATGTTGATCTGAGCATCCAGTTCATTTTACGTACAACTCATGGCACTCGTTTTTGACAACATTACACGTTTAAAATTACCCATTTTTGCAACAGTGAGCCCATCAGTTCTCAGAATTTAATTTTAAATGAAGAAAACCAGCATGATGTCTTGTTTGTTAACATATATGTTTCATCTCAAGTTAATAAGGGTAAACTTATATTCTGTTCATTTTACCAAAAAATAACTTAAAAATAAGCAACAAAAAAAAATGCAACAAATGATATCTAAAAAATTTAAAAGTTTGTATTTACTGAAGAAACATACATGGTTTTTAATTTCTCATAAATGCAGCTCAGTGTTGCAATTTGCAATGGTGTAACTATTTATACATACTTAAATTGCAGTTATCGGCCATATTGTGGGACCCCTATTTACTACTGTGTTCTGGTAAATTTACTTTAAGTGTATCTACTTTACTGAGACTAGACCATATATGTTGCAAAAAATTTCTATTGTTGTGAAGGAAAGTGGTTTCGCAGAAATTTGATTTAAACTTGGAGAAAACTGCTGTTTTATCGGTATTAAATTGTTGTTGTCGGCCATATTGTGGCACCCATTTTGAATGTGGCATTGTTGTAAAAAACTTTAAGGTATACCTACCTACCTTACCGAGACTTGGACATATGTATTGAAAAAAAAAATATTATCGGTGTAAATCAAAGCATTTGCTTATAAATTTAACTCAAACTTAGAGAAAAAGCTATTTTTGTCTTAGTAAATTGCAGTTGTTGGTCTTATTGCAGCATCTATATTGAATGTGGCATTGTGGTACAAGTCTATTAAATTCTTGTTAAATACTTAATGCAGTTTATATTTTTATGGATTTAAATATTTTAGAAGAAATGAATAATTTCCTCAAAAATGTATGGTCAAATATGTCCTATATCACATTTTTAATACAAAAGATGTGGTGCCACTGTTAAAAAACGTTTTTGTTAGGATTTTGGACAAGAACAGTTTTTAGACGAGAAAATTAAGGTCATTAAAGGTGGATGTTTTTTTGCAGTACCCAATACAAAGTCAATAAATATTTACAAAAAACTTGATCATTAACAAACATACAAGACCTTAATACCCCTAAAGTTGGGTTTTAGCCCAATTTGATACTGAATACATGTATACAATCCAAAAAAATTGCCAAAATTGTCATCTTTAAACTGCATAACTTTTTAATTTGTAGACCGATTTTCAGTCTGTTTTTTTTTGTCTTGTTCTCTACAATTTGTGGTCTTTTAAATGCTGTGATTTTTGCTAAGATGGAAAATATTGATATTTTTCTCCTGAAATTTGACGTCGAAGAAATTCAGTTTCATTAGAATACAGGCACAAATCGGCAAGGAGTAGAGCACAGTTTGTACCCATTGGAATTCCGATTGTCAACTGAAAAACACATCCTCCAAAAAGTAACCCAAAAAAATCCAACATACTATAAACCTGTTTTTCACTGTAGCATTATTTGCGTTTTAGATTTTTAGTATAAAAAACGTACTGTCGTAACGTTAAACTACATATGTGTAAGGTATATGTGAACGCGATGGCTTTATGTAAGATTTCCATCAGATGGGTTTTTTATTTTTTCGTGCGACAAGGTTGTGTAAAGTGTTGAAAAATCAATTCTTAAGAATCCACATATGATTAATCTTACTTCGCGAATAAACAGTTTCACGTAATTTTAGGTGGAACTTCTAGGTAGAGCCTGTAGACGAGCCGGTTATGTATCTTTCCCTTTATGGAATTTGAATTGTCCAACATTTATGCAAAAATCATTAATTTTGATGTTTAAAGGGGAAAAACTCCTTCAAGGAGTTGTCAAACACATATGCACCAATAATTATCTGTAATACTTTTGAACCATAAGCCTAATAAATCGTGACACCCCCCCCCCCCTAACCTTTTCTCTAGTTCTAATAATTTAAAACATTTTTTGGAATAAAATGGCAACAAATCATTAATTTTGGCGACCAAGTGCAAAAACTCCTACAAGGGGTCGTCTTACAATTTCAACCCAAAGGAGAGTTTTGTAGAGCTTTTGATGCTGAAGAAAGGCGTTTTGAATGGTTTGTAGAATCTTGGTAGTACATTTTATTGACGATGTGTACCAAGTTTTAAAGCAGTTCTTTCAGTGGTTTCAGATATTTTTCTCTAGTTCTAATAATTTTCAGGATTTTGAGGCAAAAATTATCAATTTTATCGACTAAATGGCAACAAATCCTACAACTTTGACTCAACGGTGAGTTTTGTAGAACTCTTGATGCTGAAGAAGGAAGGTCTCTGGTTTTCCTGTATCTGTTATCCTTTTTGAACTGTATTTTGACCCCACTGTTCTATTTTTAGCCTAGGCGGCCGTGTTGGTTAATCTGCGGCCATAATTTGTGCAAACTTTGTAGAGGACATCTAATGATGATGTGTGCAAAGTTTCAAAGGAATCCCTTTGGGGGTTTTGGAGAAGATTTTTTAGGAATAATTTACGACGACGGAAAAAGTGACGGGATACCCCGGATTTGCTTTTAAGTCCAATTATCTTCCCCTAATGATATCCGAGGTCAATAAAAATCCTTCATGCACATCTACATATAATGTACTTCCTTAATGCTAAATTTCATTAAATTTCATCAAGCGATTTAGGAGGAGTTGCGCTTACAAGGGATGTGGACAGACGGACAGACATTCTAATTCCTATATACCCCCCAAAACAAGCTTGCGGGGGGTGTATTTATCTACATGCCCTGTTCTGTTTTTGGCCTTAACATCTATGTTGATTGATCAGCTGTAAAGAGGACATCCTAAAGATGTGTTCAGTGTTTCAAAGCAGTTCTTGCAGTTATTTTTGTAAAAAATTTAAAAAATATTAAAATTGATTTAAAAACAATTTCAAAGGACATAACTAATAAACAGTTAATGAGCCAATCTGGACGCTTTGCTCATTTTTTTAGCTATTGTTGAGATGAAAAATTAAGCTGTGCTTACGTTTTCTCTAGTTCTAATGATTTTCAAGCCTTTTTAGATTTTGCGGGAAGAATGGCAAAAATTATCAGTTATACCGATTAAAAGGCAAGGAGTCGCCTACACCTTCAAACGCAATTGTGTTTTGTGGAGGTTTTGAGGCTGAAGAAGGAAGAATACTTTTTTGAACTATATGCCGAAACCTGTAGTTTGAACCACGCCCTTCCCCATTCTATTTTTAGCCACGGTGGCCATGTTGGTTGGTCTGCGGCCTGATTTGTGCAATCTTGGAAAAGGACATTTTTATTGATAATGTGTGCAAAGTTTTGTTGCGATACCTTCAGTGGTTTTGGAGATGATTTTTAAAAGAAACGTAACGACGCCAATTAATGGCAATAGCTTACATGACCCTCAGAGTAAGGTGAGCTAAAAAGGGGATATAACTCTTCTTTAGCTTACTATATCTTGTCCCAGGCATGTTCAATGGGATTCAAGTCTGGTGAAATACTCAATCAATTCCACTCGATTGATGGATTTATTTCCATGAAACAGACAACTGAAACTCTGAGGGCAAAAATTAAAGCATGTATAGCCCATTAAAATAATGACCAATAGCAACGGCCTATGGTCTAACTATATGCTCCATTATGTCAGCCTTGAACCTGTGATACATGTGCGATTTTGTCCGATAACATGCCAGTATTTATGGGTTCACTATTTTCTGCCTTAACCATTACAGAACTAGCTCAAAAACCGTCTGTAATATTCAGTCTGGGTGATCTATCGTGCTCTAAAAACGCTTGCTTTGGGAAATGGTACCCAAAATTGTGACTCATCTGTAAAAAGAACAGGAGTCAACAATAGTTCAGCTAATTGATGTCTCGCGGTCAATTTGGAACGAACTGCTAGTCAAAAAGCTCTCATATACTAGTAAGCTGCATGAAAAGTCTATTGCTGACACACGCACTCCTATTCACCTTGGTCACTTTCAATATTACGAATTTGTTGAAACGATTAGGTAATCTTTAAATGGCGCGGCAATAATTCTTTAAGGTATCCGGACCATAATTGACCACGTGATCATATTTGGTGTCCCGGATGTCCATTGTTTGTCAATGGAGCAGACCTCGGTAATGTTCGGCAAACATCGGAACTACTATTTGAGCAACTAAATTTTTTTCTCAAAACTGTTAACATTGACTCAATAGTAAAACAATATATTTACTTGGTATCATTAATTAGTAATATATTGAGTAAATAAATTTTCATTTCTTGGTCTAAAAATAAAATTAAACGGTGACTTCAATTATGGGTCGGATACCTTAAATGACGCATCGTTGTCTCAAATGTCGTTCATAAACAGAATTGTCAGTTCCATGGACGCCACGATATAGCTGAAAGATACACAGAACAATTTGTCATCAGGCGACATGACCTTGAAAGACAAATAATGAAAATTGTTTGTCAAGTTTTTGACTAGGTAATTTGAGCAGCCAGATGGTTAATGAACAAACGCGACAAAATTCGATCCTTTTGAACTTCAGTGTTACAACACTTTTCAGAGACGCGTAATTGTGTTAATGACCATATACTTGGATATTTATTAAAGTGCAAGAATTGTGGTTATTTTACCTGTACAAATAGCTCTACAGACCTCAATCTAGTTCTAGTATAGAAAAATAACTGATCAAATAGCGTTTTCTTATCGGACATTAGTCGTGTTTCCAGACACTTCAAACTAACAAATTTATTCTTAATTTTGGTTAATTCTCTGAAAGTGAAGTATAATATACAATACTGTCAAACTTAACAAACTTTTTAAAATAATGATTGAAATCATTATAACCTACCACTTCTTTTGAAATGCATGTACCAAGTCAGGATCATTGCTGTAGTTACTATATTTTTGGTTGTCAGTTCTTGAACTTCGATTTATGGATTGTCGTTTTTGACAGTTTCCTGTTGGGTTGGCATTTTGTTATTACATTCATTGTACATACATTATTACAACATTAGAAATACAATTTTTTATTTTCAGACAATTGATAGGCATTCATAATAAGTTTAACTATAGATACATGTACCACTTCCTTGTTGAAAAATATATCGTTTGATTACAGATAGTATTCCTGATTTTTAACTTAAGTCTACAGTTATTGTACTGCGACGATTATTGGATACGCCTATTACTAACTAAATGGTATATATGCAACACATCCATTGTCATCAACAAACCAAATCAAATACTACAGTTATAGGAGGTTTGGTGTGACATTAAATATAGTTTAATCCACCATTTGTTGAAATTTAATGCAATGATATTGTTTACTTGCGTTTGCAACAATGTTTCGATCTTAATATTTTGACATCAAAACTACAATCATATAAATGATACTTTCAACATACTAAATAAGTATTCGATTTCTCATGACCCCTACATCTGAAAAAGCTCAAAAACACTGACCTGTGTGTCTTCGTTTGAATCCACAAGTAATGAATAAGACTAAGCGCATTACCATATACCTCACATTTATCTAACAAGTTTTATAACGTGTGTTTTCAAGTGTGCCTGTAAGTGATGATTAAGACTAAACGCTTTACCACATACATCGCAAATATAAGGTTTTTCACCCGAGTGTGTCCTCATGTGTACCTTTAAGTGATGTTTTAGGCTAAACCCTTTTCCACATACATCGCATTTATGAGGTTTTTCCCCTGAATGTGTCACCATGTGCATCTTTACATGTTCACTTAGACGAAAACCTTTACCACAAACATCACATTGATAAGGTTTACCTCCAGAATGACTCCTCATGTGTGTCTGCAGATTCCCTTTCTGACTAAAGCCTATACCACATAAATCACATTTAAAAGGTTTATCACCAGTGTGTATCCTCATGTGTATCGGCAAGGCTGATTTTTCACCAAAACCTTTACCACATACAACACATTTATAAGGTTTATCACCGGAGTGCGATTTCATGTGTACCTGTAAGTTATGATTTTGCCAAAACCTTTTACCACATACATCACACTGATAAGTTTTTTCACCTGAGTGTTTTCTCAAGTGTATCTGTAAGCGATGATTTAGACTAAAGCCTTTACCACATAAATCACATGTATACTGCTTGTCACCGGTGTGTATCGCCACGTGTTTCTGCAAGCTTAATTTCACACCAAAACTTTTACCACATAAATCGCATTTAAAAGGTTTTTCGCCAGTGTGTATCCTCATGTGTCCCTGTAATTCACATTTCTTTCTAAACCCTTTACCACATACATCACACGTACAAGGTTTATCACCAGTGTGTATCATCATATGATTTCGTAGGCTGTCTTTGTCACGCAAACATTTACCACATAAACCACATTTAAGTGGTTTTTCGCCAGTGTGTATCGTCATATGTTTATTCAAGTCCCCTTTTCTAGTAAACCCTTTACCACATACATCACATGTACAAGATTTATCACCAGTGTGTATCATCATGTGATGCCGTAGGCTACCTTTGTCCCTTAAATCTTTTCCACATAAATCGCATTTAAAAGGTTTTTCGCCAGAATGTATTCTCATGTGTCTTTGTAATTCATATTTCTTTCTAAACCCTTTACCACATAGATCACATGTACAAGGTTTATCACCAGTGTGTAGCATAGTGTGATTCCGCAGGCTTCCTTTCTCACTAAAACTTTTACCACATAAATCACATTTAAAAGGTTTTTCGCCAGAGTGTATTCTCATGTGTGACTGTAGATTGCATTTCAGACTAAAACCTTTACCACATAAATCACATTTATAAGGTTTATCACCAGTGTGTATCATCATGTGACGCTGTAGGCTACCTTTGTCCCTATAATCTTTTCCACATAAATCGCATTTAAAAGGTTTTTCGCCAGAATGTATCCTCATGTGTCTTTGTAATTCATATTTCTTTATAAACCCTTTACCACATAGATCACATGTACAAGGTTTATCACCAGTGTGTAGCATAGTGTGATTCCGCAGGCTTCCTTTCTCACAAAAACTTTTACCACATAAATCACATTTAAAAGGTTTTTCGCCAGTGTGTATCCTCATGTGTGACTGTAGTAATTTCAGACTACAACCTTTACCACATACAACACATTTATAAGGTTTATCACCTGAGTGTGTACTCTTGTGTAAGTAGTGGTTACTCTGATTAAACCCATTTGAGTTTGTCATTGTGTGTTTCTTTAAAACAGGATTTTGACGCAACCCTTCACCACATACATTACATGTGTCAGACTGATCACCAGTGTGTTTCGTCACGTAGTTATGATTATGACTTAACTCTTTACCACATTCACTACATTTATGCCGTTTACCACCATTGTGTATCCTTAAATGTCTCTGAAGGTGCCCTTTTTGACTAAAACATTTGCTACATACATCACATTTATGAGGCTTATCACCCGAGTGTACTTGCATGTGTACCAGTAAGCTACTATTATAATTAAACCCTTTACAACACACATCACATTTATAAGGCTTATCACCGGAGTGTAATTTCATGTGTACCAGCAAGCTACTATTTTGACTAAACCCTTTACCACATACATTACATTGAAAATTTTGTTTTGAAGAATGTGTCATAGTGTGTCTCTTTAAGCTTTGATGATAACGAAACTCTTTACCGCATACATCACATGTATATGGTTTGTCACCAGTGTGTATCCTCGTGTGTCTATTTAAGTTTTGATAATGACTAAAATCTTTACCACACACATCACATTTATAAGGTTTATCACCAGTGTGAACCCTCATGTGTCGCTGCAAGTCCACGTTCCTATTACAACCTTTACCACATACATCACATTTATAAGGTTTATCACCAGTGTGTACCCTCATGTGTCGCTGCAAGTCCACGTTCCTATAACAACCTTTACCACATACATCACATGTATAAAGTTTGCCACCAGTGTGTATCTTCGTGTGTCTATTTAAGTTTTGATAATGACTAAAATCTTTACCACATACATCACATTTATAAGGTTTATCACCAGTGTGTACCCTCATGTGTCGCTGCAAGTCCACGTTCCTATTACAACCTTTACCGCATACATCACATGTATAAGAGTAATGACGTGTGGGTATCGTCAGGTGGTTCTGTATATCATGATTTTGACTTAAGCCGTTACTACCTTCATCAGATATACAAGGTTTATCATCAGAGGGTGGCATCATGTTTATCGTTAAATGATGACGGACTCCGAACTTTAACACATAAGTCCTATTTATAGGGTCTATCACCAGTGTGTACTCTCCTGTGTCTTTGTAAGTAATAACCCGACTAAAAGCTTAACCATATACATCACATTCACAAGTCATCATTGTGTATCCTCATTATTGGTTGATAACATGTTTGCTGACGCTTCTAATCTTTTGCTGTAATGATACTAAAGATGACTAGATAACATCGCTCACCGCTAAAGAATACTTGGCAGAAAGGACCACTGAACACCTCTATAATAATACAAGAATATTTAATTAATGTTGAATCTTATTTGCTTCGAGTTTCCCATCCTCCCATTTAACTCTCAGAGTTGACAAGTCAGTCACATTTTTATACATGTATGATGCATGTTCGATACCCGTACCTAATTCTACCAAAGCACGTTTATAATTATTTCAGATTTAACATCTAATAAAATGGATCCGACTAGAACCCGTACACTATTTAATGCCATAATTATTTCTTCTGTACTACAAGTATTTATTTAGATAGGGGGTTTCCAGAAAGAATGATTCAGGTGGATGAAACCCAAACAACAACACAACTGAATTTTATATAATGTGCAATCCATTCCCAACTCCCAACCCCCCCTCCCCACCCCAAAAAAAAATAAAATTAAATAAAATTAAACAGAAAATCTTTGTTTTGGGTAAAGCTAAAGTTTTCTACTACTTGCATTAAAGGCTTGCTGCAGAAGGTCATACTAACCAAATTTTGACTGGTTAATTAAAACCATCATGCGAATTGACTTAATGGTTTTTAAAGACAAAGATTTAATAAAACCCATTTAAAAATCATACTAGAGGCTCATAGGAGCCTTGATCGCTTACCTGAACCTGAAACCAACTGAAAGCCTTTCTTCTCTAGTTTTTCTTCCTTAGAAGGCATTGTCCATCAGATCACTTCTGCAAAATTCACTAATTTTGACGTTTAATGTGAAATAACTCTTATAGGTTGTCCAACACATAGAAACAATAATCATTTTTGCAGCTGAAAACTTTCAATCTAATTAAAATTAAATCTTACACAAGCTCCCCTCTTTTTGTTATTTTTGCAGTGAAGATTTAACAACATCCCATTATAGGTCATCTCAAGTTGAACTTCTGTATTGCCCAATCAAATCTGTGTTTACCAACCTTTAAGGTGTTTAGTGTTGGGGAATCCCGTGATTCAAAACACTTCAACGGAAATTACTCCTAAACCATTGATCACACAATCATGACCCGAGTCATTTGTGTAGCTCTCATAGTGCTGAACAACTAAGCAATGGTAACATTTTCTCTATTTTTATTCACTGTGAGGAAAAACTGCCAAAAATCATAAATTTTTATGATTAATGGGCAGTAACTGCTACAAGGGGTCGTCATACAACTTTAACACAATGTAGAGTTTTGCAGAGCTTTTGATGCTGAAGAAGTTGTTCAATTTTCCCGTATCCGTAATATCTGTCGAACTATCTTTCAAAAACTAATATCAACCACGCTGTTCTATTTTTAGCCAAGGTGGCCATGTTGTTTGGTCTGCAGCCATAATTTGTATAAACTTGACAGAGGAAATTTTTACTGATGATACATGTATGTGCAAAGTTTCAAAGAGGTCCTTTCAGTAGTTTCAGAGAATAAGATTTTTTAAATCAATTAAAATTGATTAAAAAACCGTACAAGGGGAAATAACTCCTAAATGGTATACTAGAATCAGACAATCTTGTATCTCCTGTCATTTTTGTAGCTCTCGTAAAGCTAACTAGCTTAACAATGCTAAATTGTTCTCTCGTTTAAATAATTTTCAAGATTTTGAGGGAAAAATGGAAAATATCATCAATTTTAATGATAAAGGGGCAATGACTCCTACAAGGTGTCATCATACAACTTTGACTCAATGTAGAGTTTTGTAGAGCTTTTGATGCTGAAGAAGTTAAGTTGTTCAATTTTCCCGTATCTGTAATATCTGTTGAACTATCTTCCAAAAACTAATTTCGACCACGCTGTTCTATTTTTAGCCAAGGTGCCATGTTGGTTGGTCTGCAGCCATAATTTGTATAAACTTGACAGAGGAAATTTTACTGATGATATGTGCAAGTTTCAAAGAGGTCCTTTCAGTAGTTTCAGAGAAGATTTTTTAAATCAATTAAAATTGATTAAAAAACCGTGCAAAGGGAAATAACTCCTAAATGGTATACTAGAATCAGACAATCTTGTCTCTCCTGTCATTTTTGTAGCTCTCGTAAAGCTTAACAAGCTAAGCAATGCTAAATTGTTCTCTCGTTTAAATAATTTTCATGATTTTGAGGGAAAAATGGAAAATATCATCAATTTTAATGATAAAGGGGCAATGACTCCTACAAGGTGTCATCATACAACTTTGACTCAATGTAGAGTTTTGTAGAGCTTTTGATGCTGAAGAAGTAAAGTTGTTCAATTTTCCCGTATCTGTAATATATGTTGAACTATCTTCCAAAAACTAATTTCGACCACGCTGTTCTATTTTTAGCCAAGGTGCCATGTTGGTTGGTCTGCAGCCATAATTTGTATAAACTTGACAGAGGAAATTTTTACTGATGATACATGTATGTGCAAGTTTCAAAGAGGTCCTTTCAGTAGTTTCAGAGAAGATTTTTTAAATCAATAAAAATTGATTAAAAAACCGTGCAAGGGGAAATAACTCCTAAATGGTATACTAGAATCAGACAATCTTGTATCTCCTGTCATTTTTGTAGCTTTCGTAAAGCTAAACAAGCTAAGCAATGCTAAATTGTTCTCTCATTTAAATAATTTTCATGATTTTGAGAGGAAAATGGAAAATATCATCAATTCTAATGATAAAGGGGCAACCACTCCTACAGGTGTTATCATACAACATTGACTCAACTCAATAGAGAGCTTTGTAGAGCTTTTAATGATGAAGAAGAAACGTCTGTTTAGTTTTCCTGTATCTGTTATACTTTTTGGTAACTACATGTACATCTATATAACTATAAGGCAAAATATATACAGACATTATATTTATATTGGATCTTACATTTGTACAAGTGGATTAAATTAAAAATCTCCAATTGAGATATTTTAATTATGGTACTTTAAGTCCAATCCTTTGCCATTTATTAAAATTCCATAATTTAACTATCAAGATTTGAGAAATCTGTTATTCCAAGAGTACTAATATAGGATTCTCTAATTTTAAAAAGTAGTTAATTTGAGAAATGAAATACAAATTTCTCTAAATCCCAATTTTATGAACACATGACTTTAGTATTCAGTAAATGAAAGTAGTTTTCTTTATGACCTTATTTTTTAAACAATCGACAAAGATGTTTTGTTTATGACTTATTATTTACAACAATCAACAAAGATGTTTTGTTTATGACATTATTATTTACAACAATCAACAAAGATGTTTTGTTTATGACATTATTATTTTAAACAATCAACAAAGATGTTTTGTTTATGACATTATTATTTTAAACAATCAACAAAGTAGTTTTCTTTATCATGTTTATGACCTTATTTTTTAAACAATCAACAAAGATGTTTTGTTTATGACATTATTATTTTAAACAATCAACAAAGTAGTTTTCTTTATCATGTTTATGACCTTATTTTTTAAACAATCGACAAAGATGTTTTGTTTATGACATAATTATATTTTAAACAACCAACAAAGATGTTTTGTTTATGACATTATTATTTACAACAGTCAACAAAGATGTTTTTATGACATTATTATTTTAAACAATCAACAAAGATGTTTTTATGACATTATTATTTTAAACAAAGATGTTTTGTTTATGACATTATTATTTTAAACAATCAATAGATGAGAGCTACATTTTCACAATTGACGAGAAATATTTTTTCCACTCTGGTCAAGCCGTTTGTTAAAATGCTAGAGAAATGATGTTTTACCACTTGCTAACACTTGTAGGAAGGCCTGTGGACACCTGCATTGTACTCAGGTTGCCTACTTTCATTTTTTTTCCTTCTACTTTAAAATTTATTGAAAGCCCTGGCCTACCCATGCCAATATATAATATTTAAATATGCCAACTGGAAATTAAGTGGTGATACTTCCCTTAAAGGCGCAGATAACTGATTTACATGTATGACTTGCACATGCAGTATATGTTAACTAACTTTCAGAGAGAAAATACTTATTTCCAAGTTGCATAAGAAATCATAAACATAATTTTTTGCAACATATTTTGATTTCAAATATTGTGTCACCCCAATTTCATTTTGTTTCACACAATTGTTAATTTAACAAATAATAAAAATGTTTGGAAATTCAACAACAATCTGAAGTGCACAAAGTGAGGATTACCATGACTGTCATATTTGAAACAACCAACATGTTGTTCTCGTCTTTCTTAAGGGGATGCAGGAGACCATCCTCCATTATTTTTGTGAAAATCTCAAAGTAGGTATCACATTTATGGTAAATAATTTTGTTCATTTAAACTCCCAATTTCCATAAAATTAAAAATAATAATAAAAGTTTTGTACCTAAAGTATTACTTTAATTTATTATTGGTTGCTGAAATACAAAGTTTGCAAGTAAATGAATTCGGTATAGACAAAAATAATGAAAATGACATTTTTTAACAAGGGAGGTAATTATGACAAAAAAAAAAATACCAATATAGGTACTTTTTGACCAGGTATTTCCCAATGGACAACGCAGAAATCCTTATTTTTTTCCATTACTAAAATGTATACCAATTGTTTGACATTATTTTAAAAATTCAGAAATTTTCATTGGACAGAATTCTTTATTTTAATCTATTATTTTAATGTTTTTTTTATTCTCTTCTTTGTATACTAGTAATCTATTAGAAAATTTGAAATATTGGTGCTAAACCAATAAGCTCCAAAAACCCTTATTTTTTTATTTTGAATTATTTTTACTTGTATAAAATACTATATAGCAAGTTTGAAGAAAATTCAATGACAAATTATGTCCAGTGTACATGTGTCCTAAACCCCCTTAATGTATAATTACATAGTTATTGTTCAAAATTGCAAGTTATTGTTACCTTATTTAATTAACATCAATTACCTGTACAGGACGAATCTCAGTGGGTTTATTCATGTTTCTCCAACATTTCCACTTCCACTAAAACAACAACCGATTAGGACAGGGGATTAAGAGGTGTTCAAAGGGAGAGGTTACAAATTATTCAACACAGAATGTTTAGTACAGTGTTTAGATATAATGATGGGCAGTTGAACTTTTGCTGTTTTTTAATTGTTTATTATTTTCTTGTTTATTATTATTATTGTGAATTGTATTTTTTTTTATTTACGATATTTTATAAGAGACGTATAATTAATTTTATTGGGATGAGTGGGAAAATGGCTGTGCGTCTAACCATCTTTCTGTTTAAAGTCTGCTGGTACAAGTGGGAACACTATATCCACGAATGCTAAACAATAAAGAATGTATTCAACCCATGAAATGTTGCACGTGTTAAGTGGTTTTTGTTTTTATTATTATATTTTATTCATTTTCAATAAATGCATAATTATAGACATACATTTAATTTTTTTGTATCACTGTATAAGATATTTCCTTTTATGTAAAAACGAAATGCAAAACAATGCGCGCAGACACAAAATTATAAACAAATTAAAGTTTATTAAACAGTTAAATAACAACATGATCATCCTTGAGATGCCCCTTAATCCCCACCCTTAATAAGATGTTTCAATTAATTATCAAATGTTGAAGAAACGTACCAGATATTTTTCTCTATAGTCAATTTTATCGTGTCATTCCGACGGGATTTTGCTTCACAAAATGGAAAACTGCTACCGCGTTTGGTCGAGTTTAGGGTCCTTTAGTAGATCTTTTTTTCCACTTTTTGAAAGTAACAATTATTTTCCACAGTTAATCGGCTTTTTGAAATTCGGCGTTTTTTTTCATTTTGCCAGATCGATTTTCCATAGGAAGTCAGCCATTTTTGTATCTTAAAGGGTCTAATGTTGTTTACAAACGTTCGTCTGTTTTCGTAACGTACAATGGTATTCGGACAAACCGCGAGACTTTTCCCGCCTCAACTGCAGACAACATTACCCGAAGGATTTCGAATAGACAACAATGGAATTTTCCTAACGTACACTTCCGTTCAAAACAAGGTCAAAATTTAGTATGGAAAATCGATCTGGCAAAATGAAAAAACAGCCAAATTTCAAAAAGCCGATTAACTGTGGAAAATAATTGTTACTTTCAAAAAGTGGAATAAAAGATCTACTAAAGGACCATAAACTCGACCAAACGCGGTAGCAGTTTTCCATTTTGTGAAGCAAAATCCCGTCGGAATGACACGGTAAAATTGACTTTAGGAATATAATCATCATACATTAAATCAAGCTAATTTAAGCACTGGATTTAAGTCACATTGTTGTCACGTGACTTTTTGTTTACAATTAAAGTGAAATGTAGGAATGTACAGGTATCGATGGAAATGAGCTTAGAAATGGACTTAAATCAGCTTGATTGAAGGTAAGATGATTATATTCCTAGAGAAAAATATCTAAAGAAGCGAATTATATATAGATTAACTGGGATGAAAATGTTTTATTAAATCTGACACGATGAAATGTGCCGACCCAGACCGGTGTCGCAAAATCCGCTGTTTTGCTTATGGAGAGCTCTCTGACGTCCCACGCAAAAAAAAGCGTTGAACGGCAGAGGATTGTGGCGATAGGGGGGTACGGAGTAATTTGTGTAACCCGTACCCGTACCCAAATTTGCCGTACCCAAAACATATTATCGGTGATAAAATCATTATTAAGTGACTTGTAAACATAAGTTTTGGTATTAAGATAGAATTATGTATAATAAGAAAGGAAATAAATGATTTTTTGATTTCACTAAAGTATTTTGTTGCTAACTTTGAAAAATCTATATAAAACGGGGTAAAATGTGTAACCGAAACTAGCAAAATTTGGTATACAAACCCGATGCATACTTAAAATACAGTATACAGTATGTTTAGTATTAGCTTTTTATTATTTTGTTAGAAATTTGTATATTTGATATAAATTTATTGTGTTAGTGTTTTCATAGAAAGTTTTCCCATGCACAACTGCTCAATACGAAAACCACTGTGTGATGATACGGTATAACACGATGGCAAGTATTTCGAAAAATACTTTCTCTGAGAATGACCAGCAACTAGCACGGGCATTGTTAGATACATAAATGTAAATGTTACTTCTGAGTAACTTATAAAGGAAATAACATATTGCTATTTCTTCATAATGTTTCGGCCAATAAATGGGCCACTTTAACATGTTTAATGAAAAGGTTAATTGAAACCCGTTGACAGAAACTTCCGATTTTCATGCAATAAACATGCCACACTATAAGAAGTTAATTGAGTTCGATTATGGCTTCACGCATTTGCTTAGACAAGAATCTAGGGCTTGCAATACATGGGCATTCCAGTTTGCCGATTCCCAGATTGCCGCGTCCAATTTGCCGATTCCCTATATTCAACCAATTAAAAGCAATCAACAAAGTGTATCAAATAATTTATCGAGAATTATGTGTGTTTAGGAAAATTATATTCATTAAATAAGTAAATTAATTTGACATAAAAAGAAATTATAAATTGTTACTTATAAATATTCATCTTGAGACGTTATTTGTTTTAAAGCAATATGATAAGCTTGATGTAAATTTGTTATTCCATGAAAACTTCATATAAAAACACCAACACAATACATTTCTATCAAATACAAAAATTTCTAAACAAAATAATAGAAAGCTAATATAAAACATACCGTATACTGTATTTAAGTATGCATCGGGTTTGTATACCTAATTTTGCTAGTTTCGGTTACACATTTTACCCCTTTTTATATAGATTTTTCAAAGTTAACAACAAAATACTTTAGTGAAATCAAAAAATCATTTATTTCTTTTCTACATAATTCTATCTTATTACCAAAACGTATGTTTACAAGTCACTTAATAATGATTTTATTACCGATAATATGTTTTGGGTATAACCTGGTCCCCTGGTGTAATATTTTTCATTTACGCAAGCTTCACTTTCAAATATAACCCCAGGTCACCACCAGTTTACTACCCAGTTTGATTGGTTGTTTAAAACGCCATGTTTAAGCTAACTTTTCGCGCGTTTTGTTCTGTCGGAAATTTCTGTCAGAATACTTTTTCAATAAAGTAGCTACCTACTTCTTGTTTTCCGGCTTTTGAGTTGGACTGACCATTCCCTGTAGAGTTATTTCCACAAACCAGACATAAATCTATAAAAGCATTCCTGAGATAAACTGTATTTTTATTTGAATTTGATTACCGGACGCCGGACATTACGTCATAATGGTTTGTATCGGAATTACGTCAGTTACAGTTAAGACTGACGTAAATTTTGAGGCATTCCGAATGTTGCAAACCGGTCAAAATTTTGACCGGATTCATTGCTGGTGACCTGACTGTATATTCGAACCGAAAGTCCGCTTACGGTATTGAGAATATTTAGTCAGGTTCCCAGACTAGTTTTGGGTACGGCAAATTTGGGTACTGGTACGGGTACGGGTTACACAAATTACTCCGTACCCGATAGGGGTTTTTTACAGAGAGAGCAATTCGACGCAAATGGTTTGCATATTATTGGACAATGGTTCATTCTCATTCACCACTTTTCTCTCACCTTTTCGTGCACTAAAATCATCAAAGTTAACGTAAACATGCACCTCAACCGATTACTAAGAATGCCAGTCCACACAAAGACCGGAAACAGATATCTGAACAGGAGAGACTAATTTACGGAAACGGTGAAATTCACCGTATATTTTGTCTATTAACTTTTGAAGCCCTTTGAACTGACTAAAACGGATTATAAAAAGACAAACACTTCTATGCTCGCTTTAAATATAAAATTATTTTAAATTATTTAGACTTAAATTATTTTGACACTTGTTCAAAGTGTGGATATGTCGAATTTAGGACAAATTTCTGGACATATATGAAATTTAACAACGATTGCATTAATCGTATTCATGTAATACAGTTGATTCCTCTTAATCACATACCTATAGACAGGTTTTTTCAATTATCCCCCTTTGTTAAGATAGCCGCCGCTGAAGATCGTCATTATCGCGGCCGCCATTACATTCATGAAAGATGACATTTCTCAGTGGGATTACATTCATGTTTACAAATAATATAGATATTAACTAAATGACCATAAAGTCTCCATAACAGGCGACTTTCATTTGCATACTAATTAAAAGGTTAATAATTATAATTTATTAATGTGTTTTTTTTTCATTTTTAAACTTCTGTCTTATGCACTTGTAATACAAGTTGAGCTTGTCATCCCCATTTTGCATCCTGCAAGAACTGTGTTATACCAATATTACAATTTTGGTTGTTTTCAACCAATTATTTTGAACTATTTAAAATTAAATATAGTAATAATAAAAAACCTAGAAATTCAACAATATTTAATCCTGTATTAAGACAAAACGTAAATTAGCTAATGCAAAACTAATTATTAAAATATCATCGAAATGTTTTAAAGAAGAAACGGGCACTGTTCCACTTAATATTTTATAAACTTTCAGTCTTATAGGTCTTTCTACAATGTACACTAACACTGGCGATTCGCCTGTTTGGTGCGATATCTTCATTCAAAAGTTTCGGTTTGCATTTAGCACGAGGCATTTAGTAACAGAACGAATATTTAACTTTAACTTTACGGGGGGTCAATTGTAAACCCCCTATCTGCGATGGCCTCGTCGCCAGGTAGTAGGTAATTTAAAAACACACTATTTCAGCAATATATTTGTCACGTCCCTCAAGTGCTTTGGGAAATGTCCAAGGATACTACAGTGTACTATTCTTCAATATATTTCGCGGTAATGTGCGATTTGTATTTGATAAACGTTTTGCCTCTAGTTTTCTAGTTGGAAGGTCTTGGGATGATAATTTCTGCACAATCTATGATAACATAAGTTCTGGGATAATTCTCTCTACAAGATTTAAGGCAACAAAATCGAATTGTTTCACGCAGTAACCATGTATAAGTTCATCAATTTCTGTGCAAGTACAGATGCATCCAAGAGATTAAGATTTTACTGGCTGAATACCAACCCTACGGGCTAAATTATAAAATAACAAGTACAGGCCTAGTCGCACAAAAACTAAAGTATTTCATCATCTACATCCATCTGAAACGAATGTCACAGCCTCTGTTAAAGGGAGAAACAAATCTTTTGTCACCCCTGTGTACATGAGCGAGTCACTTTCAGTTTGTATGCTTGCCAAGTGCAGTCATTACTCCCGTTTCTGTTTTAATCTGAACTCCTTTTCGGCCGTTAACTAGTGTGGAATTAGTCTGCACTGACAAACAACTTGTTTTTTGTTGATTTTGACAAACTATTCCCACGGGTAGTCTCGCGTACGTTTTCTGGGCAGCCAAGTACATGTATTTATTTCGAAGTCTTATGTCATGTCAATTTCCATAGAGGAACATGCTTCCTTTTAGTCCCTGCCATCCAACGCTTTTTTAGACTTTGATGGTCCACACTCCCATAACAGTCTAAAAAAGCATTGGACGGCAGAGGATTCTCGGACTACATGTTTTTGTTCATGTAAATCACACAAATATAGCTTCCATTCGTTTAATTTATGACGATTTTGTGTTCAGCTATTAACGGCACAAGAATCACCACCACCATCCTGTTAATTTTTCTTAACTAGCTATTTTAAAAACAAAAATAGATATACGTTTACGTGCGTTTGTTATTGATAATCATTATAGCACGAGCAATTTATTCATGAATACTATGGCTGACGCACCACGTGACTCATTAATGGCAGCGCACATGCAGCGAGCGATAAGCGATTGATAAACCTGTCTATTAATTCCATATTTCTCTTAATTGCATAAGACTTTAAAACACCAAACCATTTACTATACTCTCCATGTAAAACATTTCTGTTAATTGCATGAAAAATATCAAGAAAAAATCCCGTTAATTGCATAAAATTATCAAGAAATGGGCATATTCATTTCAAAAACTGGCATTTTACTAACGAGGTAATAGTAGTGTCTACCAATAGAATTATTAAAAAGCATGTTTTGATAGCCTTCTTTTATATTGTAATTGTTGTAACAAGAATTAAGATAATATAAGAGTGGTAAAGCTTTTAAGTAGACAAGTGAAAACTGTATATTTTCTGTAAAAAAATGTCATTTCTGATTATTGTATATTTCGGTTAATTGCATAATTTTCTCTGACAAATTGGTTATACAATTAAGAGGAATCCACTGTACTTAATTTTATTCAAAACAGAGAAAGTTGTCAAAAGTTTACTAGAAGAGGCATGGTAGGATGGAAAACATACATATTGTTTATTTTTAACTTTTAACCATCTCACGAGTCAAGGTTTCTGTGTCTACATGTTTCGTGGACACATGTGGACACAGAAACCCTGACATGTGAGGATGACTTTTGACTCAAATTGTACAAACACAGTAAAAAGTGGATAATATATTTTTTGAGAAACTTTTACAATCCTCAAATTCGTATAGATTATAGATTTTTTTTTTACAAATTAAAGAGTTAACATTATACAAGGTAGACTTTATGTCAACTTGAATTAATTGCAAATGTTTGCCAATTGTTAGATTATGCCATTAAATTACATTATTTATCAATAATTTTGTAATTCAATATTTTGAGAAAATATTTTGACAGAGTACCTTACACGTGATTTTAAAGCTGAAATAACGTGTGTTCGAACCATCGAGCTGTCAGGGTTTGCTGGATTACAACATTTGTGAAAAAGATTTTCACGGGAATGTAAGAAAGACTTTATATAATTGTTCGCAAACTTTTAGTCTAATTATAAATACGCGGCATATTATTTTTGTGTTTCGCATCAAATAATGTGCGCTGAAAGTCTGCAGATCTAACAACATCCAATTACAGGTCATCTATAATATTGATATTACCCAATGAAAAATTGATATTATCCATTGAAATATTGATGTTATCCAATGAAATATGTGGGCATTACCAAAAATTAACCAATCAAACGTAAGCATTTATCTTAACTTCCGGTTAACTGATGAAAATGGTATAAGACTAGTATTGCTATAAGGGTCAGAAAATTTGTGAAGGCGTAGCGACAGATATTTTTTTTATTCATTATTAGCATTATTTAATATAGCAGAAATCCTTCTTCAAAATGTTTTTTTTTTCTTACCCTCTGCTTCCAAAATATTTTTTTCATCAAAAATCATTTTCAAAATATTTTTTTGGAAAAAAACAAGCCCCCCCCCCCCCCGCAAGTTAAATGGTCGGTCCCTAATGAGGGACTGTTACAACACTTGGGTACAGAAAAGAAAACCAACCAACCTAGATAACCAGGCATACAGTGACAGAATCAGAACAGGAAAGATTTTAAAAGATCAGTAAAGCTGGAACAAGCAAAACAGCGCCAGAAAGATAAGCAGGAGATACTGGAAGCTCGAACTAGGGATAGCATACCACAAATTGGTGAATAATAATAAATGTAAGAACCGTAACAACATAATGGATCTGTATGTATGACAACTAAGTAATTCATGGATTCACTAGACATTTCGTATCCTCGGATGAAAATATGTCAGCCCTAAAAGACAAAAATTACCACGAAGCGGTAGTATACGAAACCAAACTGATCACATTTGTTTGGTTTATTTACAATCAACATCGGGATATCCCCTAACCAAGTCGTGAATGGAAGCGAGCTTTTGATTAGCTGCATTAAGATATGATGTAGCAAATCACAATAGTGACTTCTAGCCCTGGAATTTTCTAGCTAAGTGTGTCAGGGTTTCGTGGACACTTACAGTAGACATTGAAACCCTGACTTGTGAGGATGAAGAGTGGCATGATGACATTTAATCTTTTTATCAGCACTACTAGAAAACGAAAAAGCCTAAATTTAAATAATGAAAAATGATACACTGACAGTTACGTTAAGCCAAAAAAACTAGAGCGCGCAAAAACCTAGTCCTTACACTGGTCTCGAAGTCAATTTGAAACGGGACGTCGGTGGCCGAGTGGTTAAGGTAGTTGTCCTACTATTGAACATGTGAACTGTCAACACTGCATTGCGAGTTCGAGTCTTGCTGCGGGCAGGGTGTACTCGATTCAAATCTTAATTGACAAGGATTGCTAGTTTTCTTACCGAAGGTCGGTGGTTTTCTCCGGCTTCCTCCCCCATAACTGGACGCCGTGATATAGCTAACAAAATTGCTGAAAGTGGCGTTTACAATATTCAAACAAACAAAAAAAAGTGAAACAGTGACCCTTGACCTTCTTCATCACAACTCAAACACTGTACAAGACTAAATGCCATATCAAGAAACTGTGCAATTTTCACTGCACGAAACAATAACTTTTAAGATAGTCGAAAGGTATCCAAAAGTCCCAATTTTGAATACATTTTGTTGTCTTTTGAACACATTTTTAAAAAATACTTAAGATCTAAAAGATCATCTTTTTGTATACCTTTTTGACTTCAAAAGTCAGTCGAAATGGCCCACTTTTGATTTGACAAAAGGTGTTGCAAAGTTCACCTTTCCAGATCTAAAATGTGTTCAAAAGGTGAACAACAAAATATGACCTTTTTTTCCAAAATATAATCTGTTGTCGACAAAAGATAATAAAAAGATCATATATCAACAAAAAAAGGTGATGAAAGGTAGTCCACAGATGCTATTTTCAAAACCAAAAGACCAAGGTCATATGGTATTTTGACCAAATTAAAATTCAAAAGGTCTCCTTTTGTATTGATGAAATTACAAAAAATTGCACAAAAGGTTACTTGTTATAATCTAAAATATGGTCCAAAGGTTATGAATTTCCATATTTTGCATGGATAATATTACAAAATGGACATTTAGGTTAGGGGAAAGATGATATGATGAAAAAAAGCTGCATGCACAGGTCGGCTCACGTGGATTTGGTTTTTTCAACCTATCCAGAATCAGCATTCCACAAATGTCCACCTTGACCTCTCATTTTGTAAAACAGTGAGCATCATTGCTCACTTACATTTATCAACAATAACAGTCTTGTGATGAAAAAGAACATGTTTAGTCCAATGAAAAGTTTGTGCAAGTTTTACTCTAGAAATATTGCTGACACTGTGCTCACTTAAGCTCCAATATTGGACTGTTGAATTTGTATCAATAGGATGACCACTAACTTGAACAATGGTCAAGGAATTCAAGATGACACAGCATTAAGAAAGTAGAGTTAAAAGTGTACTTGCTAATGTACAATTGCCTGTATATATCACTGAGCTGACAGGCTTGTCTAATGGCAATTAATCCCAAAGGTGTTACAATTTTCTCATTTTCAAGTGGATAAATATTACATAAAAAAGAAACAATTTAACGATTTATTGAATAAATGCTCATTATGTCAATATGTACATTTTTCAATCTGTTTTACAATCCAAGAGGAAGGTGTTCTAGTTCATTTCTGGTTGCTCATTTTCTGTCCTTTCTGCTTTTGGTTGAAGAAATGTCAATAAATTTACAGTCTAATTTTATCTTTTATTCTATAAATTTATCCAACTTCGAAGATGTCTAGTATGTAATAAATCCATCTTGACATTCCTCATACATGTCATATGAGGACATATATAGGCCATTTAGACGGGTCTTATCTTCTTGATATCTCTGATCTCCATATTGCCTAGTGCAGCTATTATCCGCTTGGCTTTCTGAAAAATATATATACAGTGTATGTGTGTGTGTTACAGATCTAGACATAACTAAAATGATATATGGCACATTATGTAATAATAATAAATGTTGACATTTTGTATAAAACATCCATAAAACTGAACATTTGGGAGCTGAGGGGGCTGGAGGGGGAGGGGGGTCCATTAACATGGTAACAATTTGTATATTTTTCCCAAAATAACAGTAAATTTAAAAAAATGATAACACTAACAGGTAACAGCAATTTACACGAGAAAACAATACAGTGAGTTCATAAATCGAAAAAACAGATAACAGCAGAATCTCATCAAAGGGCGATACGGTGAAAAAATGCATTAATTAATCAGTGTTTTCATAGTAACTAGTATGTGATCTTATGTATATCCCTCCCTTCATATGGAGACTCAATTACATTGAAATAAGTGGTGATTAAAATGAATAAACAGATAACAGAAAAAATCTGTAAAACAGTAAACAGTGTTCTGACTAGTATTATTAAACAGCAAACAGTGTTTTTATTTACATTATAACAATTAACAACAATTTCAATTTAAAAAAAAAACAGATAACAGCTAATGGTTGAAAGTTAACAGTTGCTTTCTACTGTTTCGAATTTGTCATTTAGAACACTCCATATTAAATTAGTAAGCATAATTTGCTCATCAGTGAAGGTTGTGATTTGCTTTTAACATGTGTATTCTGATCATCTCCTTTTTATTTATACACTCAAAGAAATTCAAGACTGAAAAAAGTATTATCACAACATACTTCTTTTTTCCCGTTCTAGTGATGTATTCTTCTTTTTTTAGACGTCTAGATTGTGGTTATGGATAGCAGCGTTTTCCTGCTTCTTTTGTCTGGCAGTACATGTATCTGTTAATAGCATCTGAAAAAAAATAACAAATTCATTTGCAAGTACTCTAAATCCTCTTCAATTTTAGTAGTTTCTTTTTACAATCTGAACATTAGAAAATGACAGATATTGCATATAAAAGTCATTATTATTCAAACAGTTATGAATCAATTTGCAATATGGCGGATATGTGTTCTGTTGGGTGTGATTTTCCATTGCTTGAATGCCGTGGACAAACTCAAAGATAAAACAGATTTATATATTCTTGGATATAAATACCTGATATGAAGTACTTTCATCGTCGGAGTCAACACTTTGCTGAGTATAAAAAGAACAATGTGGCAGTCGATGTCATGTGCGTCAGTGGTAAATTTCAATCTGGACATTCTTGTTTACCAGTAAACCTACTGACAGTGCTGAATCCTCAAGAATTTCATCGTCTGAGATATCAAATACAACACTAACCATAATAATTGTTCGAACTACAAAGTTCACAAGAATGAAAGCGCGTAATCTTGACTTTTTTACTGTAAGGTGAGCACTGTCTTCAAAAATAGGCGCCGAGGCCTGGCATTTAGAAAATTGAGATGCTGATTGGATGTGGTTAATGATATCGATTCCGGCACACGCGCAAACGCACGAAGCCATGTGCACTGTGGCCTTGTATTTTGTGTAAGTAGAATCTGTAGTATCTTAATATAATTTATGTTTTATAGTTATTCAATTTAAATTTTGGTAAGTGTACAGTGTAAAATTAAATACTTTTTTTTCTTTATAATACAATTTACAAATAAGTCAATTTAATGTATTCAGCATTAAATTCCTTTATCGAAGGAAGACTGACTAGTATAGTTGTTGGCTGTTGTTGCTTTCGCTCTAGTATTCCTTAAACACATGATTGGTGATTGGTTAAACCTGTCTTAAAATAGAAAAACCTAATCGAGGTTCGGTCTTTTTGAAAATCGTCTGCAAGGAGGTGACAGGAAAAATGTCGGTTTGGCAATCTAAATTTTTTAAACCCTCCCACCCACCTCCATTACATAAACGCACAACGTTAATACATTTTGTAATATATTTTGCTAATAATCTTGTTAATGAAATTGGTACTTCGCTTCCTTTTCTTGAATATTTTCAGGTATTGGGACAGCTTGGAGCTTGAGGATTGAGGAGCCTTGCAAGGAAAAAGCAGTCTTGTTATCGCCGTGGAGTGTGAGAAGAGTGCAAATGGTGGTTTCGGACAATAAGGCAGATTTTTCACTGCACTGGCCCCCCTTTTTATTAACTGTCAACTAGCAAATTAGCAAATATCTAAATTCTGGAGTAACCTCTGTTTCCCAGGGTTGCTCATCCCCCATATATATCAGTTGCTAATTCATTTATGGTCTGCCATCAAGTTGCGGCGACCAATATATAGACTTGAACTTTAATCTTATCTTATATTTCAAATATATATATTTATTTATTTATTTATCTATTTATTTATCTATTTATTTATTTATTTATATATATATTATTGTACTTGTATAATAAAGCTGTGGCCAAATACTGCCAATCTAGATCTTTGTCTTTATTCAGCATTCTCTGAGATAAAAATATATTTATAGATGTTACCACAAAATTTTCACTGTGCTGGTGCACACTATCAACACTTTCCATTTTTAAATAAATAAATGGCTGTATAAAAATGTGCTTGTCAACATCCTTTCAATGTACATTTTAAATACTTAATAACTAGCACACTTTGTTACATTGGGATACTTAAAAATATCCATAAGGACATCTATTCAACTAGAATAGTACAGGGACAGTCTATACTAACGGGACAAGTCACTGGCGTTTTCGGCAGAATTTCTAGGACACGAACGCAGAGCTAGCACTTCGGTCGGAAATTTTCGTATCTAGACAAGAGTCACATACGGCTAGCTTTAGTTTCGAACTTTGTTAAAATGTAATCGTGTTCGGTACGGTATGATATCATTTCCGTTTTTTAAATACATTATTTACGATTCTCTAGTGTTTTTCCGCGCGTTTATCTATATTATACAATAAAAAACTTTCATGTCAGATCGGATTATTATAATTATAAATTTTATAAATTTTTATTCAACTTAATCGTGTAATTAAACTAAAAAACTTTCCCAATTAACATTTTATTGAATTTCTCTTCAGCTTTGAATGTGTTCATACATATATCTTTAATTACTTTATTTGTAAGGTAAAAAGAATACAATTCTTTGATAATGATAAGGAAAAAGAAAATAAACAAAAACACAAGCCACTCTGTATAATTATTAACCTGTCAGGTAAACACACCTGTCAGGTAAACACAGTAGAAATTACAGGATGATATTGCAAACAGTAATTAACTAAACAACTAATTAATAAAATTTTCTGTCTGTCTCACACCATGTGGTGCAACCAAGGCAATATGTATAATTATAAACCTGTCAGGTAAACACAGTAGGAATTACAGGATGTTATAACAGTAATAAACTAATTTAAAAATTTGTCTGTCTGTGTTAGGTGACGTGACTTCTTTCGAGAAGACATCTGAAACAACAAAATTATTAATAATTAATATTAGATATGCACACGGTGGATATGCACAGGAGTATCTACAAATTCATAAAAACCAACTAAGGTAAGTTGTGATCAAACAAAGGGTGAAAAGAGTGGGTGTATGTAGCCAAGATGGGGACCGGTGTTCCAAAATATAAACGATTTTCAATCATCCAAATTCATGCAAAAAACACATAAAACCTACTTTAAGCAGTCTACTACACAGGAGTATCTATAAATTTTCATAAAACCAAGGTTTGTTGTGATCACCCAAAGGATGATGAAGTTGTTACATTCTATAATGGGTGTATGGTCGGTGTATTAGCCAAGATGGAGAGCGGTGTTCCAAAATATTAACAAATTTTCAATCATCCAAATTCATGCAAAAAACACATAAAACCGACTTTAAGCAGTCTATTACACAGGAATATCTATAAATTTTCATTAAAACCAAGGTTTGTTGTGATGACACAAAAGGGTGATGAAGTTATCCCATTCACAAATGGGTGTATGGTTGGTGTATGTAGCCAAGATGGGGACCGGTGTTCCAAAATATAAACAAATTTCCAAGCACCAAAAATCATGCAAAAAAACACATAAAAACTACTTTAAGCAGTCTACTACACAGGAGTATCTATAAATTTTCATAAAAACCAAGGTTTGTTGTGATCACACAAAAGGGTGATGAAGTTATCCCATTCACAAATTGGTGTATGGTCGGTGTATGTAGCCACGATGGGGACCGGTGTTCCAAAATATAAACAAATTTCCCAGCACCCAAATTCATGCAAAAAACACATAAAACATACTTTAAGCAAAATACTACACAGGAGTATCTATAAATTTTCATAAAAACCAAGGTTTGTTGTGATCATACAAAAGGGTGATGAAGTTATCCCATTCAAAAATTGGTGTATGGTCGGTGTATGTAGCCAAGATTGGGACCGGTGTTCCAAAATATAAACAAATTTCCAATCATCCAAATTCATGCAAAAAAACACATAAATTCTACTTTAAGCAGTCTACTACACAGGAGTTTTTATAAATTTTCATAAAAACCAAGGTTTGTTGTGATCACACAAAAGGGTGATGAAGTTATCCCATTCACAAATGGGGTTGACTGAAGGAAAAAACCGCTACGATATTACGCACATGTTAGAAAACAACATTTTCATTTTTTTTATGGCTAAATGTGGAATGACAACTTGTAATTTAACGAAATCATAATTCATAAGTGAATAATAAACTATAAAAAATAAATACTTACTATTATTTTACTATATTTTCGTGAAATAACCAATTTCGAGAGAGGAAAAATTCCAATCACACTAACAATAAAATTGCGGAATCTTAATTCCGGAAACGGAACGGAGCGGATACGTCAAATTTCAGCCGTGGCACAGAAATATCGAACTGTAATATAGGTTTAATTGGGAGTGACATGTCCCGTTAGTATAGACTGTCCCTGAATAGTAGTAGTATACTCTCATACTAGTATCTTAGTAAATGTTCAGTATTTCATACATTTTTGCTAATAGTTGGTTTTTTATAGTTAAAAAAAGTACATTTAATTTGTACTAAAATTTTGAAAATGGAGTTAAACCAATTTTGATTTTCCAACGTGGACAAATTTGAAGTCGCATATAAATACCCCTTTTAAGCCGTGGGGCGGGGGGGGGGGGCATTTTGCCTCAGAAACTAATATATGGCCCAATAAAAATATGTGTGTTTCCGGTTACCCGAACCTACCTATTTTTTTGAAGCCGACCCTAAAGTTTTTTTTGCGTTTTAACAGAGGTTACTTTGAACCGGAAAACTCCCGGTATTGTTCTGGGTTTTAGTTATATTTTCTTGTTATATAGATAGAGATGAAATATCGAATTTTCCGAGTGACAGAAATCACGGTAAATCACATGTGAAAATTATCGTTTATTTTCACTCTCGGGTTTTTTCCCGCCGTTGGTTTTGTACTATACAGATATTCATCCGCCGTTCATAAAATTTAGGATTAAGCATTAAAATTTTAGAAAAACAATTTTGATCTATATAATAAATAGGATAATCAATTGGGCATCGTGAATATCCAAAATATGATCACTCGTGCCGCATATAAAGCATCAGATTGAACTCATGCGCGGAACAAGTTCCATGCACTCGTTTAATCAGATGCGTTATGCGGCACTCGTGATCATATTTTGGATATTCACTCCGCACAATTAATTATCCTATACTTCCGCCCCAACATTACTAATTTAACCAACATGATTCCCCCCCAAAAAAAATCGTCCTATGAGTACCTACCTATTTTATAACTCTATGTAACCGGAAACAAACATATTTTTTTGTTTGGCCTAACATTAAAGATAAAGTAATAAACACATTTTACAAGTTTTGAAGTTATTTTAAAAAATAACAATTTTAAACACTAGGTACAATATGTATCTACTGAAACACCAAAATACCAATGAGGTCGTAGTATTTGCATAAACTTATCATCTAAAAAAACATCGTCAAAAGGCTATATATGAAAAGTATTATATATTTTACTGTGGGGAAACAACCCAGAGCGAACAGTTATCTGGTTGAAACATAAGTCAGGGGTTAACTGACTTGATACCGCCTTAAGGTACTAAAATTGTGATACAAAGATACAAATCTGCCAAAAGGTCATCATTTTATTCATCAATACATAATTTACATTCTTGTGGCTTGATATACATTAATACTCTGTATAGGACAAAATATAAAGTAATCAAAGAAATGGGCCAACATATGCTTATTAATTTATAAAATTTAATGACTACATATATTTATACAATGTAAATGCCTAGTGTTATGATACCATTTTATGTATCGTTCATTTGGACTGCTTCTCATTATCGACGAATATAGTTCTCCAATATAAACCGTGTATTTCTTTGAATATTATTTATATATTGTGTTTTTTTGTAGGTAAATATTGCTACCTAAACCTTAGCAGATTTTCCTATGAAAGTACACAATCATCAACACATGTATAACTGAACCATTGAAGCTCAGTTATGGAGATGTGTTTACTATAATTCATAATTTTGTGGTTTGCATCAGGACAAGTAATTGCTTCGACAATATGTCTAAATACATGAAGATTCATTGAAGAAATTGTAAGCCACAATAAATTATCAGCTTATAAAAAATAATAACTTCTGTCGAGTCTTACAAATATTATTATCTCTGTGTTAAACATGTTTGACTCCTACTCAGTTATTGATCCAGGAGCATTCATCTGATGAGATTTACAAAGGAGGTAGGAGGGAGGTGTTGTAATAAAACTGATAGAAGTTGTGTTATATTTTGTAACATAATTTACATAAATTCCATTGAATAACCCAAATATTATACTACGGTAATAAAGCCCCGCCTACTCCTATGTATTTATTGGGGGGGGGAGCTGGAGTACCCGCAGCAACCCCCGACCTTCCGTAGGAAAACTGGCAATCCTTGTACAATTTATATTGAAGTCTATTACACCCTACCCGCAGTTTGACTCGAACCAGCAACCTCAGTGTTGACAGACCATATGATCAATAGTAGACGAACTACCTTAACCACTCGGCTACAGAGGTCTCGTGCTTTCATGCCAGACACAGCTGTTCATACTAGTAGGATATGTTGCTTAGTTTAGTTTTAGTTTTTACTTTTCATAAGTACTTATTTTAATTTTTACATGTAATTTTACAAAGGAGTTTACAAGAATGAGGAAAGAAATGGTTAAAGCAAGAAGAGGATGGCAAAGCAAAGAATCAAAAGCAGGTTAAATTTTAATTGAATTTACATGTATGTTCCACTTCCTGTATTAAAATGTTTCTGCCCTAAATTACTGGGTAGATATAAAGATCAAAAGTTTGAATTGTGTGTGGGTTTTTTATCTCCCAAAATCTGGTAACAGAATAAATAATGGAAACCTGTACCAGAACTTGGCTGTCATACATCTGATGAAGTAGAGAAATAAAACAACATTAGTGATTTTTGTGTGCCGGTCATTGGGGCCGTCACATGGGATAAAAATATTGGACCTAGTCATATTTTGGCAGACCGTACCGAGGATTTTCGCCGACTCTGGTACGACACTGTCACTTGGAAATTTTATCTGTTTGAATTTTGTTTGTTTTGTTTGTTTAACGCCACTTTCAGCAATTTTTCAGCTATATCATGGCGTCTAGTTTTTATTGGGGGAGGAAGCCGGAGTACCATGAGAAAACCCCCGACCTTCGGTAGGAAAACTGGCAATCCTTGTCAATTAAGATTGGAGTCGAGTACACCCTGCCTGCAGTGAGAATCGAACCCGCAATCTCAGTGTTGACAGACCACGTGATCAATAGTAGACGAACTACCTTGACCACTCGGCCACCGAGGCCCCGTTTGAATTTTGACATGTCAAACTTGTTTACTAGGTTTCAGTTAATTTTACTTGTATGGTATACAGTCACTTCAAAATATTTGCCATCAAAAATCATTTTCTGGTCCAACTTTAAACACATTATGATATCATTTTTCTGTTGGCTGTAGTTATAAAATATTTTGATTGTTTCAATTTTGCATTCCATTTCAGGTACAGAAAAACAAATCATAATTGAACTTGAAGTGGCCACCAAGAGTATAAAACATTTAGAGAAGAAACAGTTGTTCCTAGTGAAAATAATCAATATCTTAAAGAAAGAGACTTTGTTTTCAAACATGGTAAAATACCAGAGAAGTGCAAGATTCTTGCAAAGGAAATATAAGCAAATTAATGATTGAATGTGAAGTTTGTAGTCACTGAATTGAAATTCTCTAGTTGTCAACAATATGTACTAGTTATAGAATAGTTAAAATATCATTACAGTATTAGGAAAATATTAAACAATAGTTGATTAGTTTGGAGGAATATTTGTTCTGATGCTCTTGTTCTTATTGCAAAAATGAAGTTACAATGACACGCTTAATTTATTGGTAAATGAGCTGCAATACCTAGGAGAAAGCGTGCACACTAAGCTTCTGTTTTTTAATGGGAGTGTGCACACAATTCTGTGAAGCCGCTGCCCTTGGGGAGAAAGCATGCACACAAACTAGTGAAGCCGCTACTCCTTGCATTGGGAGAAAGCGTGCACACAAACCAGTGAAGCTGCTACTCCTTGCTTTGGGCAAAAGCGTGCACACAAACCAGTGAAGCTGCTACTCCTTGCTTTGGGCAAAAGCGTGCACACAAACAAGTGAAGCCGCTACTCCTTGCATTGGGAGAAAGCATGCACCCAAACCAGTGAGCCCCTAATCCCTTGCTTTGGGAAAAAGTGTGCACACGAACCAGTGAAGCCGCTACTCCTTGCATTGGGAGAAAGCGTGCACACGAATCAGTGAAGCCGCTACTCATTGCATTGGGAGAAAAGGTGTACACAAACCAGTGAAGCCGCTACTCTTAGATTACACAGTTTATACACCAAGCAAATCTGAGCAAGCCATTGTGTTAGATATTAATACATAGATAGTATTTAGAATGCAACATAAAATGAAAATGTTATTTCTTACAGACAAGTCCATAAGCATTTATTAGAATGCAATATAAGAGTTTGCGACATTAATTTATTGACTGATGATGCGACAATTAGTAAAATAGTTAAAATCAAAATGACATTAGTTTTGAAAAACTGAAATTTTATTTTGATCATATGAGAAAATTGATTTATATTCTATCACAATTGTATAACAATTTAGAAGGTACTGAAGCCTGTTTTGAGGCAAATTCAGGTTAGGTTGACTTAAATGAAGACAACGTTAACACAAATTTAGAATTTGAGTAAGAAATAGGGAAGCAAACATACTGGTTTTGTGGCATTATGGCAGTATATTTAATATACTTCTGATGCTGCTGTGACTTTTTGAAAATTATATAGGCATTTTTAAGTTGCTGTCTTTTTAAATCGTGTGTGTATTCCAAAGATGAGAGGACTTACTCTGAAAACATATACCAGTTATCAAAATATGTAAAGAGGAATGCTAGGATTCAAGCAATATGTAGTTTGTATTAGATGTTAAGTTTTGTATGGATTCGGTCATTGTTTTCGTGTAGTTAAATGTTTAATTTCGTAACCATTTTCTTTCTCATCTTGGACAAATTTGTGATCAACCCCTTCTAAAGCAAATTAATAACGAGTTTTACATTTTCTTTTTTCATGTATATATGTTAGATTTTTTCTTATAAATGGTAATATTTAAGCTCTTTAAAGATTCTTAGATCAAGTCAAGTTACAATAGTATAGTGCTGTTTTTTAGTATGCAGAGATATTTGCTGCTTGTAATTTGTTATAAATATAATTTAATGCTGCATTGTGGTATGTTTGTAAGGAAGTATTTTCTCATTAATGTCAAGTGTACACAAATAAAATTTATGTGGAAAGGAAAGAAAAGAAATGCAAAAAAAACGAAGAAATAGTGACAACTAACTTCTGAACTATCTTTGTAGACACTGTTAAAAATAGTATAATAGCATGATGTGTTTTTATTTTGTATATTTTTAAATACTTACATATATAGTGTAATGTTCTTATTACAAATGCTTCTAATTAATAAATGTTAACATAAATTTTCTGTTGGTTTTTATCATTCATAAGATAGATATTAAAGGTCCAATTTAAAGGTGTCATTTAAATCACAGGAGCGTTTTTAAGTTCAAAAGTATACGCCTGAAATTCATGACATTGCTCAATATTGTATGACACTGAATTTCTCATTGGTTTAACACAGTATTGTTTGAAGATTTTGGAATTGAGATCAATATTGATACACTACTAGGAAAGATAAAAATATCAAAGTTTTGTATTATTTATTTGATATTGCAGCAAAATGTCATTAAACTGTCAACACCAACAATATAAAAAATTCTTCACATTTTAAATTAATATGATCAAATGTCACAGATGACTATTCATCCACCTTCATTATAAACTAAATGTCCATATAACATGTCGTTGTAGATGATTTGTGGTGGACTTGTTGAAATGTCATGGGTGACCTTTCATCCACCTGTCAGTATCAACAAAATTTCTAAGATTACATATCGTTCCTCTTTTATTAGGAACAAATGTCGCAGATGGCCTGTCGTCCACCTGTCGGTGTACACAAAATGTCCCAGTAAATATATCGTTCACCTTTCAGTTTGAACGAAATTTCAAAGATGACCTGTCATTCATCTTTTAATTTTAATGAAAGATCAAATATTGCCTGTCGTTCACATTTCTCAAATACAAAAAGTCAAAGATTGCCTTTAGAGATAGGTGAACTTTTGATAATATTTTGGGCTTGACAAAATGTGAACAAAAGACGATTTTTCGTGCAGTGTTTGTCGTGTTTTGACCTAACAGATTTGACGACTCCTAAATGGTGATAACTCCCATTGACAGTTACTTTAAAGCCGTAATGGTGTAGTTTAATAGTAGACATAACATGTATAATGCAAAAAACCATGAGGTTGAATAAATGCCAGGGTTGCTTCATTACACGTAGTTTTTGCTGCTCCGTTGAGATTAAAAAAATCAAAGATACAATATTCAAGTTAGATTGTAAATGTTGTCCAGGCATGCCTTCCCTCAACAACAAAATGTCAGTTTGTTAAATCACATGACATGTTACCTATAGAACATTTATGGGATCATAAATCATCCTCCCAAGTCAGGGGTTCTGAGTCGGCGTTAGCGAACGTGGAAAAATAACACGCCTGACTTGGGAAGATGGGTACCAATCGGATAGTTTATTCCGACTTTAACTAAATCCACCCGTTACTTTGCCGTAAAATTGGGCCAGCAGTAGAGGGTGCAGTAGAAGTAGAAACATTTGGAATAACATTCTCCAAGATTTCCTTGCAACTCTACAGGTTACCGGATCTGAACAGTTTGGTTAAGGTCAGTTCAGTTACGGGAGAGATGTTTTGACCGACATTGGTTTAAAATGTTATGTCTTCACGTAACGTGCGATACAATGAACTTCAAGTTATTTCTCATCAAAATGACGTGCTGCATTATTGAACAAAAATGTGTGGTTATTAGAGGACGTGCTAAAACGTGCTTAATCGACGGGACAATCAAACGAGAAAATGGATATTTAGTTAACTGCAACCTGACTTTAATAGTTTTATAGTTTATTTCAAACGATCCAAAAGTAATTGCCAACTTAAACTGGACATTTAGTTAACACTACTTGACTTTATAGTGTTTTAATGTAGTTACGTTGCTTTATTGTATAAATTGAACTATATTTTATGACATTTTTTTGTCGTTTGTCAGTTAAAAAGTTATTTCCAGTTTGACACGTCACTTACGCCGGTTTTCGAAGTCCAGAGCAACCGTATATTTTCGGGTTCAGTGAATTTGCTGTCAAAAATAACCTATTCCGGTAAAAAAAAATGGTCAAACAGCTGTAGGTTTCATTTGGGCAATATAGAAAGCACAAAAAAATCACTTTTTAACAGTCTAGTAAACGGCTTCTTATAGTTCGTAATTATTTCTATATCTTTGTACCTGCCATTGTATATGTACGTCAAATAAAATGTTAAAATACCAAGCATATAAAATTAACTACTAGAGGCAGTTTTGCTTTAAGTACATTTTATAGTTTTCGTAACTGCAATGCAACAATGACTGAGCATCTGTAATTGATCATTACAGTTTGGCCAACACTAAGAGGGTACGTGTCAGGATTGAATAACCTTTAAAGACGATGAAACTCAGTTTAAAGTTATAATGAAGTCTGGTTTAAACTGTCCAATCTAATAAACCTGTTTTGAAACAACTTTCGTTGACAACAGTTTAAACTGAAACGAGATGCTGCAGTTAATTTTGTAACTTTATGCATGCATCCTTATTTTTAATAACTTTCTAGTTTACTGAACGTACTTTAAGCTGATGACAGTATACCCAAAATGCGGCAATTCTGAGAAATGGCAACAATAACTTGTTTATTAGTATCGATTCACCACTCTAAAGTCAGTATTTATTTCATGTTTAAAATGTTTTTATTCGATTACACTTCAAACCGACGTAACTTCGATCTAAACACATAACAATCCACAAAATTCGTTTGTTGTTTGTTTGTTTGTTTGATGGTGTTTAACGCCACTTTCAGCAATTTTTCAGCTATATCGTGGCGTCCAGTTTTTATTGGGGGAGGAAGCCGGAGTACCCGGAGAAAACCCCCGACCTGCGGTAGGAAAACTGGCAATCCTTGTCAATTAAGATTGGAGTCGAGTACACCCTGCCTGCAGTGAGAATCGAACCCGCAATCTCAGTGTTGACAGACCACGTGATCAATAGTAGACGAACTACCTTGACCACTCGGCCACCGAGGCCCCCCCCCCACAAAATTTGAACTAAGCCCTTGACTATATCACATTATATGGTTTAGTACAAGTGTGTGTCCTCGGCTGTCTCTGAAAGTGATGATTATGATTCAACCGTTTACCAAATGCATCATATTTATAAGATTGATCAACAGAGTGGGTCTTCGTTTGTTTGTTTTACCACATACACCACATTTATATAAATTTATCATAAAAGCGTGATAGGTTGATTGTCTGCTAAACGTCCAACAAAAGCATTTAAGCTATTTTCAGAAGGAGGAACCATTTTAAAAAAATTTAACCAACTGTAAAAAGAGATGGACAACCGGTATTTTGACTGTCCGTGTTAAAAGTACATTTGTATGGCAACTCTATGGAATAGCACTGGGAACTCCATAGTGTATCCTGTTGGATCTGAAAGAAATGTTTCCAACTACACAACCTTTAATAACACCTCCAAACGTGTTCTTTCGTCCAAACGTGTTCTTTCGTCCAAACGTGTCCTTTCGTCCAAACGTGTCCGATCCCCCCAAACGTGTCCGATTAATGTCAGTCCTCGCCTAATCGTGTCCGTTCAACTTCTGCACGCCGAAATGGTCCGATTCGTATCGTATGAAGACGTGTCTATTCTCTGGTGTATCCAATCGTGTCTATTCAACGCCTTACGACGAAAGGTGCCCAATTCGTATCTTCTAGATGTGTATATTCTCTCTTGTATGCCCAAACCTGTCCAGTTTGCCTTAACTGACAACGGTGCTGTTCGAACCTGACCACTTGAAAAAGTTTACTGGTTTGATTTGTGTAAATCTAACGTTGGTTATAAGTTGTGAGAATGTCGGACCTGACGTTACTTATCTACAACGAAAATGCAACGTTGTTGTTACGTCTTTAATTCGCAACGTAATTAAGCACGTTTAACTGACGTTGTTAAAACGTTGTCAAAAATAGCAACATTTGTATAACATTGTGTAGACGTTGTTAAATCACGTAAAACATAACGTCAATTCACGTGTTTTTTACGTTACAATAAACTTTAGCGAACATATTTGCAACGTCCTTGTAACGTTTATTAGTGTTCGACTTATTAAGAACCCATATACGATTTTTGGAAAAAAATTGTCTCGGGTAGGGGTAGATGAGGATTAGATATAAATATTTTACAGTTTAACATGTATGTTTTAAAATAAAGAATATAGTTTAAATATCTGAAATATTTTAAAATAAATGATATTAAATAATTTTTCTTTCTGTTTAAAAATCTTTCGTGGATTGAGGAGGGTGGGAGGGTTTCGACATAATAGATGCGTTACTTTTGAATAAATAAATGAATTTCCACATGAATTTAATTAGCATGTTCCTCCTCAATCTTTAATTCGAAATTATGTCTTTTACAGTGGTTTTTGTTAACTGGCGATTAACGGGGTTGGGGGATTGCAACATAAACACTTACATTGTATCAAATTTTACGAATTTCTACCAGAATTTAATTAACATTTCCGGTCAGTTTCATTCTTTATTTCTCTATATATCTCTTACAGTGGTTTTTTGTTCTTGTCGATCGAATGTAAATAGCAGGGGTCATGAAATTACACAAGGGTTGTAAAACCACACGTGCACGCGTAATTTGATATCTTGTGAGTGTTTGCTATTGAAACAAAGAAAACTGGGCCATTCACCACATGGAAAGAAAAGACACAGCTATAACATATAAAAGACAAATTTCATTAAAAAAAACGTTTAAAACATACTTTTGAAATGTAATAATTCTTTAAGAGCACGAATTTGAATATTGTATGTTTCGTTGCAATATTCGCACAATTTAATTCTTTTAATGTATTTTGTGGAGCCAGCAGCAGAGCTTTTCGAGACATAAAGGCAGTTATATGTAGCTTCTTATATGTTCCTTGAATTCTTGAAATGTTCACCAGTTGGTATCTCTTGTATTTGTTTTACGTTGGCTATTAGTTTTGTGGTTAATAAATACGATGCGGTTATGACCATATTTCTTTCGAGGGGAAAACGGAACAGTAACTTTCAGGTATACATTTTTTTCATATATGCAACAATTGCTTCTTTTAGGTACGTTAGAAAAACGTCTGTAGATCGTGTTACGTATTATCTCTAATGTTGTGAAAACGTTTATAGAACATCTTCAAAATCAAACGTAGTCTAAATGTCGGTTGTACGTCCCGATTTTTTCGTAACGTTTGGGGAATGTCTGTTAAACGTCGTAAATTGGTTGAAAAAAAACGTTCAAGCGACGTTAAGAACATCATCCATTTTTTCGTAAAAATAACGTTAGTAACGTTACTGCAACCAAAACATACATTTTAACGACGTTTTTACGACGTAAAATTGTTTGCTGGGTAGTTTGGCTGTTTTCATTCTAATTGTCACATTCTCATTTATTTCACTGAGGTTGTGAGTTTAGTCTAACTCCAGTCAAGGTGTGCTCGACTCCAATCTTAATTCACAATCAGTGTCAGTTTTCCTACCGAAGGTTGAGGTTTTCTTCGGGTAAATACAATACAAACTAAACACCAAGATATAGCTGAAAAATTGTTAAAAGTGGCGTTAAAACACCATTTAAAATAACACCATTTATTTCACGATGTGGTATTTGTTGGGTACTGGTCTACTAGTTCGAAGGTCCGGTAGTCCGAAGGTCCGCTAGTTCGAAGGTCCACTAGTCCGAATGCCCGGTAGTCCGAATTATTACGAATCAGAAGGAGATAATCTTGGGTTTTCAGTATCCCGCATAATTGATGTGTGATGGGTTTTCTTGCTAACCCTACAGAGCGAAATTTTACTAAATCTTATTTTTTACGTCTATTGCTTCTATGTACAAATTATAGGTTGAACAGCCCTAAGGGTATTAGATGTTTTTTTCCGTTTTGCTTGTTCGTCGTTGTAGATGATCATTGCTGTATACAGACAAAGAAAACATTGTCAGTACTACCTTTTTTATTATGAAAATGTGTTTAACTTTTAAACTCTATTAAAACAACTAACCACCAGCCACTGAGGTTTCTACCCTACAACTTTAAGTTGAAACTGGGCAATCCCATTGATGCCTAGCTTTACTTCCACAGTTTCACGCCTGCAAAGAATCATTATAAAGATAAATGATGGCATAAGTTATTATTACTGCTCTATGAAGTGTTGGACAGTTGGAACGGGGATATCTGGGTGGAGTGGCTGGAAATGGGGATCATGCAACGAAGAGGGGCACGGAAGTGGTTGGAAGCAGCGGTAGAGGGTCGAGAGCAGTCTGAGCTGGAGGTATATTTCCCAGAAAAGCGGGGGTATAATCCAACCAAAGTTTAAGAGCCAAAGACAGGCGCAGGAAACTGTATATATTTTTATATTGAATGTGCGAACTCTCCCTAACTATAATAAATTCATATCTAAGACGAGTTCCCGGGTCCAAGTTGCACCAGGAAATCTGATGCTGCAGATTTTCGCGCGTATCTTTATTCGCTGTCTGGACTTCAAGACTGTACGGTCTAATATGGCGTTTATAATGAAAAGTACTATAGCGAGGGAATATACTACTTTACCAGGATTATAGATACCATAAAAACAGACAGATAACTAACAACATTTATTGGCTGTGCTGGAGAAAAACCTGTAGAACGACGTTGAGAACAAATTTATTTATTTTGGAAGACCAAAATCCACTGATAAATGTCTTACATGTAAGTATTTTTCAAATTTAAGAAAGGAAAACCAAATAATTAAAAAAACGTAAAACAGAAAATCTCAAAAATGGACCATCCATTATTCTTGAAATGGGGGGGGGGGCTTAAGAAATATTTTAATTTTGAATCTGATTTTTGGTGAAAAAAATATTTTGGCTCTGCATGCAAAGTTAAAGAAAAAAATATTCTGACGAATGATTTTTGTTATATAAAATACCGCTAGACAGAAAAAAAGCATTTTGTCATGATGCTTTAAAACCATAATGTTACCGCCCTGTGTGCGCAAAAAATATTCTGACCAGATTATAAGACTCTCCACCCCACTTAAAGTTAAATTGTCGGTCCATAATAATAAAAAAACATGACACCATCCTTCCCGGCCGTCGGTTGAGCAAAGTGGACAAGGAACGGCTTTACCGGTGGCAGCAGCGTTTTGAAACCGTCAATGTTAGTTTTTTTAAGAATCTTCATTTCTTAGCAACAAGAAGTTGTATGTGGATACAATTATATTTCCCTCGATCTCCCCCGCTTTGTTGGGGAGACGTATTGTTTTTGACGTGTTCGTATGTCTGTCCTTCACTATGTTTGTCAGCACAACTCCTATGAAATTACAGAACGGAATTAAACGAAACTTGGTATGAATGAGGTACACTGCATATTAGCAGGGAATTTTCATCATCAAATTTGTGAGAGTTATTGCCCTTTGAAATTAAAAATTTGCCTATCATCTTGTGCTCGCAACTCCTCTAAAACTACTGTACTTTTTAATTTAATTTTATGAAACTAGGTATAAAGCTAGTACATCATATGTAGTTGTGCACATCACGAGGCTTTTAATCCTCAACAGTTTGTGGGAGTAACTGACCTTGGACTTTGAGACTTTTAGGGAAAGAGGAGAGACATATTTTTTGCAGGAAAAAACACCCTGAAAACAATCTGTTTGAATGGCTGATTTAAGCATTATTCAATATACACGAAACACTAATGGTATACTTTCATGAGGGGAAAAGTTCTAGCTAGTGAATTTATGTATGCGTAGCTAGTGAAATTATGTATGCTTATGTATCAGTGCCATACTAGTATAGATACATCATTACCTCCTGGTCTGAACCCCTTCTAAGTTGTACCTTAGGAATGTTGAGAGCTTGAGATTTTTAACCAGATTTCAAGCAAAGTGAAAATTCCGGGTTATAAAATGGTTAAAGTCGGGCGGCGGGAGGACGGTCGGAGAAAATTTTCGTAACAGTTTCCAGTAATCATAGCCTCTTGATTTTTTGTATACAGCTTCAGCATGAGTTCCGAAGTCGTAGGAATCGATTTCATGTCTGTCGTTCACTATATCCTGGTTTTAATGGTACATTCAAATGTCCTGAATCCGGAAAACCACGAGAGCCAGAACATTGTAGACAGCTCAATTTAACATACGACACAAATAAAACACAACTTAATTGCAAGACAACAACGCAAATTCGCATCCAAATGACACTTAGACCTTTACCAATCATGGCATCGTCGGTAAACTTTCAACTCTTCCCTTGATGAAAAATTGTGGTTTTTTAGTGTTTTATCCCGTGAAAGGAAGATAGGGAAAAAATTATCATGTTGAAGTCAATTGAGTTTTATAAACAATACGACTTGGCCGACACCATTTGTTGTATAGATCAATAGGTATACATAACAAATTCTATATTGGATTGTAATTGTTTTTAACCTTTTTTGTGCATGGGTTTATGTTTAATAAAAGTCAAGAACAATTATATCTTGCGTACCATAGTGAACCCAACATATAAGTCATCTGAATACAATACACGGAAAATTAATGATTTTTATTAAATAACCTAAACATTCATTTTTTTATTTCAAAATCTATAAATTTGTGAACAATAATCTAACATTATCTTTAATTATGACCAATGATTCTCATTTGTTTAGCATTGTTCCGTTCTTATTATTTGTCCTATTCTAGAGAAAATTCCTTAATATACAGATGTCTCTTCGACCATTGCAAGTATGTCACATCGTGCTTTCTGTGTTTTTTTTTTCTTCAATCATCTCTTTACATGATATACTAAGGTTACATTAAAACCAATTTCTTAAATTTCTGCTATAATTAAATCTACTAGTACAAAGATACAATGTACCAAAAATTGCGGCTGGTCTGCATGCCGTATGCTCTAGTATATGGTGTAACATTTTCTATGGTCCGCTACGTGGTTTGTCTTTATAAACTCCAATAGATCTTCCATGTCCACGCATCTCCAGTGCCCAACGTGCAACTTTGACCTTTTTCGTAAAGCTTTTTGGGGTTTTTTTTGTCGAAGAAATACAGCAGCAGATATTTTGTTATCATTCTTTCAGAAACATTATTTTAATGCTATTTTCCTTGGTGCCCACTTTGGATTTCTTTTTTCAGCTTTGTAGTTTGTTTGAATGATTTGCATCCACAATACCTCAGCATTAACATCCTTAGACAATTGATTCGAACTCTTACTTTTTTACATCCCATTCATATCTCTAATCACCAGTGTGTATCCTCATGTGTGTCTCTCAAAGTCTCTCTTTATAACACACATCCAATTTATAAGGTTTATCTCCAGAGTGTGTCATCTTGTGCCTAAGCAAGTGATGATTTTGACTGAACGCTTTGCTACATACGTCACATGTATAAAGTTTTTCTCCAGAGTGTGTCATCTTGTGCCTAAGCAAGTGATGATTTTGACTGAACGCTTTGCTACATACGTCACATGTATAAAGTTTTTCTCCAGAGTGTGTCATCTTGTGCCTAAGCAAGTGATGATTTTGACTGAACGCTTTACTACATACATCGCATGTATAAAGTTTATCTCCAGAGTGTGTCATTTTGTGCCTAAGCAAGTGATGATTTTGACTGAACGCTTTGCTACATACATCACATGTATACAGTTTATCTCCAGAGTGTGTCATCTTGTGCCTAAGCAAGTGATGATTTTGACTAAACGCTTTACTACATACATCACATATATAAAGTTTATCTCCAGAGTGTGTCATCTTGTGCCTAAGCAATTGATGATTGTGACTGAATGCTTTGCTACATACATCACATATATAAAGCTTATCTCCAGAGTGTGTCATCTTGTGCCTAAGCAAGTGATGATTTTGACTGAACGCTTTGTTACATACATCACATGTATAAAGATTTTCTCCAGAGTGTGTCATCTTGTGCCTAAGCAAGTGATGATTTTGACTGAACGCTTTGTTACATACATCACATGTATAAAGATTTTCTCCAGAGTGTGTCATCTTGTGCCTAAGCAAGTGATGATTGTGACTGAATGCTTTGCTACATACATCACATGTATAAAGTTTATCTCCAGAGTGTGTCATCTTGTGCCTAAGCAAGTGATGATTGTGACTGAATGCTTTGCTACATACATCACATGTATAAAGTTTATCTCCAGAGTGTGTCATCTTGTGCCTAAGCAAGTGATGGTTTTGACTAAACCCTTTATCACATTCAAAACATTTATAAGGTTTGCTACCACTGTGGATCCAAATATGTTTTTCCAAGTCCCCTTTCCGATTAAACCCTTTATCACATTCACCACATTTATAAGGTTTATAACTCGAGTGTGATTTCATGTGTCTCTGCAAGTGACGATTGTCATTCAACACATCACCACATACTTCACATCTATAAGATTTATCACACGAGTAGTTCATTATGTGGGTCTCGAAGTGCTGTTTCTGACTAAACCCTTTACCACATACATCACATCTATATGGTTTATCACCAGTGTGTACCCTCATGTGTCTCTGCAATTCCCAATTATGACGACAACCTTTACCACAAACATCGCAAGTATAAGGTTTCTCACATGTGTGAGTCTTCATGTGTCTCTGTAATTTTTGATTATGACTAAAGCCTTTATCACAAACATCACATTTATAAGGTTTATCATCGGTGTGTGTCTTTATATGTACCTGCTATTTATAATTCCCACTTAAACATTCACCACAAACATCACATTTATAAGGTTTATCACCAGTGTGTGTCGTCATGTGTATCTGTAAGTGGTGATTCTGACTAAAGCTTCTACTACAGACATCACATTTATAAGGTTTATCACCAGTGTGTATCCTCATGTGTCTCTGTAAGTTCTGATTCTGACTAAAGCTTCTACTGCATACATCACATCTATAAGGTATATTATCATAATTTGCCATAATGTGTCTCTGTAAACGTTGATTAAGTCTAAATCCGTTTACACATACTGACCCGAGGCTAAACCACAAACATCACATGTATTATTCATAAGGGCGTATTCTCGTGTGCCACCACCGTCCGCTTTTAGTTTCCAGCTTGGTTATAAATCTGCAGATTTTTTGCACTTCTTCTCCCTTCACAGATAGACGTTACATAGCGTTAAATGAATCAAATATTAACTTTTAAAAAATTCGGGTTCTTATCTCTTCCAGAATATTGTTGGTTGATTCCTGGTTTGCTGACCATATGAAATTTGTGCTGAGATGATAATGATGATGATTTGATAAACACCGCTCACCGCTGAAGGATTACTTGTCAGAAAGGACAGCTGCAATAATTCAAGAATAGCTAATTTAGATTAGAATTAATGTAAGCGAGGGGCAACTGTAATGTGTGTTTATTTATAGCCAACAAGAATTATCAGATTTAACATAATGTATGTTTGTTTGTTTGTTTGATGGTGTTTAACGCCAATTTCAGGAATTTTTCAGCTATATCATGGCGTCCAGTTTTTATTGGGGAGGAAGCCGGAGTACCCAAAGAAAACCCCCGACCTGCGGTAGGAAAACTGGCAATCCTTGTCAATTAAGATTGGAGTCGAGTACAGCCTGCCTGCAGTGAGAATCGAACCCTCAATCTCAGTGTTGACAGACCACGTGATCAATAGTAGACGAACTACCTTGACCACTCGGCCACCGAGGCCCTCCATAATGTAAGCATAGTCACCATTTCATTTTTGTTTTTAATTTTTTTTTCATTAGTCAAGGTTTTACAATTCCCCTACAACACCACCTGACCAGGATGTGACAGGGTTATTCAAATAAAAAAAACAAAAACAAAAATCACTTTGACTACTTGCTTTTACTTTTTTGAAAAGGCACAACATTTAATATAATATTTTACTTATTAGTAACAATAACTTTCACTCACCATTCACTCCCACTTGCTTTCACTATTGTTCACTAAAAACACTTCGTTCCTAAATTTTAAGTTTTAAAAATACACAATAATATTGATTGATTCATATATACTAGTAACAGTTAATGTCAGTAAAAATATGATCCAAAAGGGTCCATGTCTTTTCGAATGAAGACAGAGTATTGTTTTTCTTTGCCACATACTGCTCAAGTGACCGATACCACATGACTTTATATTTAAATTCAACTATATTTGGATTTTGGTCATTGAGTTTACACCTGAAGATATAATTTTTAGCAATAATAAAAATCAGGTTAACAAGTAGATCCTCTGCTTCAAAACCAAAGAAGACTTCCTTTTTGTCAAAGCTAAATTTTGGTAATACTGGTTTATATGGTTTGACAAAGATATGAGAAAATCCTGTGTCACTTTGCAGTCAAAAAATAAATGTTCAATGGTTTCACTTTGAATTTTACAAAATTTACATAGGTCTGTATTTTTTAGCTTTATTTTGTACAAAAATGAATTGGTAGGAATGATTCTATGCAACAGTTTAAACTGAAAATTTTGAAGATGTGAGTTTATGCAGGATTTTTTTTAGAATAATAAAATATTGTGACCAGTCTGTTATTTGACAGTTCAGCAGTTCTTCCTATTTAGAAAATTTTCAGTTGGTAAAGAAATTACAAGATTTTCATACACCCATTTAATCTTTCTACTCTGAACTATTTTCACAAGATATGTGTCCACCTTACTCACTGTTTCAAAGATTACATTTGAAAAATTTTCTTTTATCTGATGATTAATGTATTTGGGAACACTTTCAATAAGGCTGTAATACTTTAAAAAAGTTATTCTTTTGTATTTTATGTCTAATTTGTTCAAAACTATAAAAGCTGCCAGTAAGTCATGTAAGATCACATAAATACTCCACATTATATTGAATCCATCTAATGTAGTATCAAAAATTGGTTACTGATACAAAATTAAGAATATCAAGTGACAATATTTCATTAATATTCATTTTTGTAGGCTAAATGATAGCAAAAAAAGAACATCTTTCCAAAATGGATTGGTTATTTTCACTGCAACTTCCTTAAGCTTTTCTTTCTGAAGGGTTAAAATTCTTTTGCTGCCAAAATTTTGAATACTTAATAAAAAGTTTTTGCCAAGTGCCATCTAAGTTGGAAGCTAGTCTTTTTATCCAATTAACTTTAACATGTTTAAGATAAGTGTTGAAAAACTGAAGATGAACCATCTTCAGCCCTCCCTGGGGTATATCACCAATTAATGTACCGGTATTTCTTTTACTCTTATCTGATTTTCCATTCCAAATAAAACTGTACAAAAGTAAATTTAAATCATTTATTTTTGCTTAAGGTAAATTTAGTAAGGCTGTAAATAGGTGAATTAGTTTTGGCAGTGTCAGAGTTTTAATAACTGTTATTTTACCAAGCAGAGTGAGTTTTCTATGTTGCCAACTTTTTAGTATTTATGTAACTTCCTTAATTTTTTGGGAAAAATTTATGTTTGTAAGACAGTTTAGGTCAAGTGAAAAATTTATGCCCAAAAGTTTAAAATTTTCCTGTGACCCGCAGGGATTTTCCTGCCTTTATTTTGGGGCCACACATAAAGAAAAAAGAACAATACTGCAAAACGATAATTAACATTTCCAAGGAGCAGAAGTCTCATATTCAAAATCATTTTGCAGTTTGTTTTTTTTTACTGATCCAAGATATTGTTGACATGAAGGTTTCTTTCAATTTAATTAAAATCTGACAAGAAATGTAGATGTGAGAGACATATAAGACATTTCCATGTTGGCATGCAACCAGAGGCTCTCAGTAGCCTGTATCTCTTATCACTCCAAGGTATCTTAATTCTGTTTCTTATATTGACAATGATAATGGATTTTCCCCGATATTAAACAAAGTCCTGTAATTTTCTATTTTCAACTAAATAACCAACATAATCATTGTTGAGATCATCCAAGGATTATTGCTGTGTTGTTTCAACAGTTTTATATAGAAAGCAATTTTAGATATTTCCCATAGGTTTGTGCATTCTGGATTAAACATTTAAGAGGACCATCCAGTAATCATTCACATTTAATATGGCTTCAACAAGCTTGATGTTTCAGAAAAAATAGCATAGAAAACTACACATATAGAGTCACCTCAGGCACATTGGAAATATGTTGTATATATGTTTGCATACATGTGTTTATAGAATACCATCCGATATGTATTGCTTATAAGTTTGCCATATTTATATATAATTGGAATGTTTGTTTGAATGTTTGAATGGTGTTCAACGCCACTTTCAGCAATTTTTCAGCTATTTCATGGCGTCCAGTTTTTATTGGGGGAGGAAGCCGGAGTACCCGGAGAAAACCCCCTATCTGCGGTAGGAAAACTGGCAATCCTTGTCAATTAAGATTGGAGTCGAGTACACCCTGCCTGCAGTGAGAATCGAACCCGCAATCTCTAACTGGAATGAAAAGACTAGCTAATAGAGGACCATCCAAACATAAAAAAGTTTTTTTTCGATTGGTTAACCGGTTTAGAAGAAGCATTTTTTAAACTTGTCGGTCTTTTTTTCAAATGGCCCAATGTTTTCAGAGAAGATTTAAATGTCGACAATACCGACGACAGACACATAGCCAGTAAAAAATAATTACTTTAACTAGAAAAAATGACCACAATGTATGGCTGGGTTAGAAAATTCCAGACATATAACTAATTTGAAATAGTGGAGTATTTTCAATAAACCACACAAGAATGCAAGTCTCATAAGAAGGCATAGGTTAATGTTTTATTCTTCTTCAACATTTTAAAGAAGTCGACAATGGGGAAATCCAGTACCTAATGCCAGTGTCACGATTACAACTAGGACAACATCCCTCTATTTTATATATTCATATTCTTGAAATGTAGATAGGTTAGGCTAGAATTCGTCTTCATTGTTTCTCCCATAAGAAAACCCAGGTCTGTGGCATTTTTACTCGTCCCTTTGCTTTAGTTTCTCCCATTCACATTCAGGTTTATCACTTTACCAACGCTGTTAAATCACATAAGGCTTGTTCATTGTATACTTGAACTTGGCTGTTTCCTATTTAAGATATATTGTATTGTCCACTTCTCATACTGACAACAGGCAATTGGAGTCGGGATACATTTCTTATGTAACAGAATGGAAATAAATGAATATAGTGTATATTAACTCGTTTTGGTAAGAAGTCTGACATGTCTAGAGATGCTTGCAAAATACATTTCTTATGTAACAAAATGGAAATAAATGAGTTTATTCAATAATATATAAAACATTTTGTATAAAAATAATGTGACTGAAAAATTTGAATAAAAAAGGATATTCACTAAAAATAAAATGGTTATTCACCGCGGGAAAATGCATGCGATTTATTCAATGATGCAACATTTTCCCGCGGTGAATAACCATTTCATTTTTTGTGAATATCCTTTTTTATTCAAATTTTTCAGTAAAAATCATAAATTTGATATTTGATTTTTGTTGCATTATTGAATAAAACAATAACTGTCTTTTGATTCGGTAAATATGTGGAGTTATTGACTTTTGAAAAAAACTCTTTGTTATTCACCTCGCCCGCTGGGCTCGGTGAATAACAGTTTTTTCAAAAGTCAATAACTCCACACATTTACCTCATCAAAAGACAGTAATTGTAACCTAATTTACTTTCCAAATTCACATTCAAATTTTGCTTACCTGTGATCAAACAAAATTGCAGCATGCAATACTGAATATTCTTTGTATTTCAAAATTTTGCAAGATTAGTGGGCGAGGCAATACAGAATTCTCCATCTTGTGTGGCAGAGGTGCTATCCTAATACTAGCGTTATTAAGTCAGGAACGGAGGGGTTATGGCCTCAGCTCCAGAGATTACATTTTGAGCAGCACACAGGATCACTACTCTGTGATAAAAGCCTCGAGCAACACAAGGCAATCCAAACTTCTTTCTCCTTATGAAAGATGCCAGTTGCCCATGGTCATACACTCATGTGCATCACCATACAAGACATCATTGTCCGATATAACTAGTAGAACCATTGTTGTAAAAATCATCTATGGGGATTTAAACAATCAAACTCTGGGTATGAAGTCCGCACTCTAACCGATACTGGTATTAAATCGGTTAGAGCGTGGACTTCAGACCCAGAGTTTGATTGTTTAAATCGATCCCCATAAATGATTTTACTTAATAAACATATTAAAGAAAAGTACTCCTCCAATACACCCGATTTATGCTGCATTTATCCCTCTGATAAATACAACTTAATTGTCTCTTTTCAGTAATACCCCCATAAGCCTGATACTAGTACTAGATGATTATTACATGACCTAACCATGCTTACACCACATTTTCCATATCAGCCGGATATACAAATGTAAGCAATCCCAGGCTGATATGGAATAATGCAACGTGACCAGTATTAGTAAATATATCCAGTGGTTTTCCTGTATGCATTTGTTTTTGGTTTTTTTTTTTGAAGGAGGGGGGGGGGGGGTGGGTGGGTGTGGTTAGCAATAGGCACTACTTTCTTGTATCATTTTATATTGATGGATGTAAAATGTCTTTTATTTTGTATCGATATGGACAATATTTTAATTCATTTTGTAGAGAACTATGAAAACCATAATTTGCAAAAGTGTATTTTTTAGGACTACTTTTCCCCACATTATCTGTTCTAAATGCAAGTTTTTCTACAATTTATACCAATATTAGGTGCTGATCTGAAAGTTCCGGGTCGTGTTGATCCAATTACTAGTGCCTTTTCTTCCTAGGTCGTGTCGTATATAAGTAAGAAAAAAAATTAACTCACATTAGCTCAATATATGTAACTGTTTAGGAAAAAGTGTGTGATGGTTAGAGAACAAGAGTATAGTCACCTTCATTAATGCAAGTGTGGACTTTGAGCTAATGCTCACTATTGATACCTCAGCTTTCACAAATGCGACTTTCAAAAGTCTTCAGTAAACTGGACATCAACGACCAAGGAGCATAAACTCTCATTGCAAATCAAACTTATTGTGTACCTAATGATCAGGTTAACCTCTACTAAATGATTTACATAGCTGACCATTATAACAATAAATATTTTATAGAATAACCTTAAGTTCACTATTACTGTAGTGACAACCTTATTCTCTCAAAATACGATGTCTTTATTAAAAAATATCTGACTGATGCACCAAGTTTAACATGTAATAAGAATGTTTTGTAAAGTTTACAAAATGATGTAAAAAATAAAGCTAGTTGTCAGAAAAATCAATTTGTTTATTCTGGAAATTGCAGACAATACACAACTTACAAAAGAAATCTCAAAACGATTAACTATGTTTATACTAGTAGTGAAGGTAAAAATACATATCACATTTAACAAAATAAAATAATTAGTATATCAATCTTGACCCCCTTTATTTAAATTTTGCAGAAAGTAATTGAAATTAATACTCTATTAAATGAGAAACCAAATTTAATCACACCCAGTTGTTTGTGAAAAATTTGTTTTAGAACTTTTCACCATGTTGAACTTTGTCTTAAAAGTGAATTATAATTGAAACAAGTGTGGACTGTGAGCATGCTCACAAAGCGATACCCCACGCTTCGCTTTCACCCAATTCTGTCTGTCTGTCTGTCTGTCAATGATAATCGAGGTCAATACAAATATTTCATGCACATCTACATATAATGTACTTCCTTTATGCTAAGTATCATTAAATTTCATCAAGCCATTTAGGAGGAGTTGCGCTTACAAGAGATGTGGACAGATGGACAGACAGACGAACAGACAGACAGGGTGATTCCTATATACCCCCAACAAGTTTGCAGGGGGTTTAATTATGTGTATTGCTTTGAACTAACAACTAAATAAAAAAATGTAAATGTGAAAAAATAATGAGTTGTACAAAAAAGGAAAATTTATATCTGTTATCATCTGTTATTATGCTAATAATTTAAAACAAACATAAATAAAGAAAAAATATTTTAATACTATTAAATTCAACAAAGTTAGAGAAAACACATGCACACACAAAACAGAATTAAAACCATTCCACCCATACACTTCTTGGATTTTACAGGTCAGTTTTGTCTGTCGCCATATTGAATTTACATCCAATAATTATTATTACATGAAATAAACCCAGAGTTTATTAAAGGTTAAAAATATTGAATACAATATACACAAACTTAACGAATACATTTATTAATTAAAATAAACTATTTTTATGTGTTCTCATACTAGAAGTCATACTTCTCTCTACTGTAAGCATCCAGTCTAATCGAAGTAAACTAGGACTAGTATAACTGAGGCCAGTGAGGGGAGTGAAATAATGGATTTGATTCAACAATATTGGTCTAGGTATATTTATGTTAAGTGACAGTACCCTGGGTACTATTTCTCAAATTTTAAGTACCCTGGGTCAATGTGGGTACGCTGATATAGTACCCAGGTCGACAATGACCCCTTCAGCCCTACTGACCATTTCAATAAAAAACAAAACAAATAATTTTTTAGTTAAGTATACTAGTATCTGATTTAGTTATTATCCAGTCGTTTATTATGTAGAACAAAAAAGAGCTGGAGTGAAAGTATAGTAGGACCTCACGGTATCCATCTATTCATTGTATCGATCTATTTATTAATCCAGGGGCTGCTCTGGCTTCTAAAAAGCTGGCGCCAAAAAAATCGCCAACTGCAATTTTTCGTCGCCAGTTTTGTAAAAGTGTCGCCATATTAGAAATCACTAGATCACTATATGACATGGCGAAATTGTTTATAACATTATGTGTGACATTGTAACGTCGGACGAAATCCAAGTTTGCCGGGACTTTTAATTCAATTTTTCGAAAGTTTGGTGTCGAGCAGCTCGTACACTTATTGTATTTTAATCATGAAAAGATGTGTGAGTGATTTCTTGTTGGCAGAAACCCAAAATTATACAGTAATTTATTAGAAACATCTATTCCCGTGAATGAACATAAAACCGGAAATACTGAAAATAGAACTACGCACATCAATATCTAGTTGCGAACATCCATGATAGGCACAAACATTGTCAGCACAAACACAATCAGACACTGAGACAGTGACGTCAGAGATGTGTGCTGTCTGCACTAATAAAAATAATGTTATAATTGACAAAGATGCAGGAATAACTTGTTAGTAATAAAGTTATTTTATTTGTATAGTGTGTCTTCATTCATTTCAGATCTTTATTTGTTTATAGTGTGTCTTCATTCAACTGTCTATTTTTTGATCGTGATAATGTATTCCTTGGATAATCTTCAATGGCGCGATAATTTAAAAATAATATGAGCAATTGCAGATGGTCATTATTCCAAGACACCGTTTATGTTTATTTCCAACGGCTTTAAAATTTTGCACTGAAAGATTAATTAAAGCATAATTGAAAAATAAAATAAATAATGTATAATCATAAACTTGCAAACAATCTATCCAAATAAACCTATTTTGTATTTTGCCAATGGGAATGTGTAATAAAATATATGAATAGGTCTGATTTATTAACTCAGTATATGATTAAGTCCCGTTTCATAACTTGCAAAAATATATGAATAGGTGGGTTTTCAAATCCCCGTCCGCAGACCTGTACCTAAAAGTATCCCTAGTAACCCCCCCCCCCCCCGGCCCGCCGCCGTGACGGTGTCGCATACACACAGATAATTTTTTATACTGTTTAATTTTATTTTATACTGTTCAAAATACGAGCAACAAAGGGAAACGTTTCATACAAAGATATTGAATATTTTTCAAAACAATAATCATTGTTTTAAAAATTTCTCAGATTTAAATTTTCTTGAAAATATACTTCATACCAAGTATTAAAGTTGACTTCCTCCTTCATATCAGATGGGTTTAATATAAGGAAATGCCATGTTAATTTACCTGTATAATAAATAAGTATTATCCATATTATATTTTATTAAAATAGTAACCTAATGAATGATCATGAATGGTTTGTAATTTTAATTTTTTATTCAATTATTGTCATAGGCCTTAACCATTTATTGTAGATGATTTTGAGCCAATAAAATTATTTGTATTTGTATTTAGTAATGATAAAAGACTTTATTTTATATATAGTAATAATTTTTCCCCATTCTATTTCATATAGGAATAAAGTGCAATATATTTTCATATTTTACTCTGCGTCTCGGTCTTTGATGTAATTACCGGGAAAAGTATAGATGTGTTCCAAACATCGTCTTTTATATTTTACTGTCGTGTAGTAAACAAACAAGGCCTAAAATAACATACACGATCTGCTCTCGAAGGGAGAATTAGCAGAACTGCTTATGGAAGTGATTTCGAATGTCAATAAAAGTAAAGTTAAAAAATTCATAGACCAACAAAAGGAAAAATCGACTGTAAACTGTACGAAACGAGAATAAATCGTGTGCAAGTGGATCGTTTCAAAGAAGGAACATAGATACATATTGTATATTCACAACAATAAGGAAAAACAAATAAAAACACAAAATTTAAAAGAAATCTGTTTTTTATTTTATCTACATCTACATAAACATATATATCTGTCATATTGACCAAATAAAAATATGATAATATTTGACCTAGTAAAATATTACAAATAGCAAAGATAATGAATAATCACTTAAAAGCACCCAAAATATTATTACTATATAATAAAAGGGTTATTGCATGAATATTGAGAAATATTGTCCCTCGCAAGATGCTATATTGCACTCGCAAGCTCGTGCAATATAACACTTGCTAGGGACAATATCTCCCAATATTCATTCAATAACCCTATAATAACAAGGAAATTGGAATCGACTAAATTTTTTACATTTATAATTTCAACTGTATATATTGCAATCAGTAAATATGTAAATTTTCCTCATACACGGTTTATATTAATTTACAACGGCTTTACAATTTAGCACTCAAAGATTATTAATGCATAATTTAAAAAATAAATATTGTATAATCATAAACTTGCAAAAATCTATAGAAATAAATCTACTCTCACAATTATATGCACGGTGTCTATAAATTGTTGACACCTATAATTTCAACAGTATATATTGCAATGAGTGAATATGCAAATGTTCCTCATACACCAATTATAAACCCTTGTGAAGGTTGTTTCCCTCGGTCAAGTAATCCGGGAAACAACCCGTCCCCTCGTGTGTCTGTTTCCATTTAGATATCGCGTTTAATGCTATTACTAATTGTGGTTGAATAATTCAATCCTCCTCCCTAAAATTTACAATGTCGCTCATTTAATGAAGTTAAGGACTACGTTTCAATATTTATATTCGAGAGGCCCCTTATACAGATGTAGTTATGGGATACATGTGTGTAAAAAAGTTATGGGATCCATATGAACAAACCTTTTTTAGATGGTAGCTTAACCCAGTCCCTAGCTGGTGCAATATTTTTTTTTCATTCACGCAAGCTTAATCCAGTTACTCTCACCTACGTTTACCATTATTGTTCTGAGATTAACAAAAATTAAAGCCAATCAGACACCTGGAAACTCTCTATATATTTATTATATTACCGTAATTACATTAACGAATTGATCATTTATGGCAACATAAGTTGTAAGGAGTAGGGACTGTGGTTATACCATGTCAACACCACGTATTTTGCACTTTTCAATTTCTTTTTCTTACTTTGCTGTACATACTTGTATATTAAAATCGTTCCACATTTTGTAGATTGTACATCTATATCCCTAATCAAATATGGTCATGACTGATTTGGTCTCAGTTTCATAAAACTTCTCAAATTGAGAGTTTGTTCCTCAAATTTGAAGTTTCCAGCAATCTGATTGGCCAATATTTGAGTTGAGGAAATCCTGAAATTTGAGATGTTTTAAAATATGAAACAGTGCCCTGTACGTGTAAAGTGGAATTTATATCATTGAGAAAATTCTGATGTTTTAACATTCGCGTTCTGAAGATTCAGTTTGAAATTAAAATGTCGATGGCGTATTTTCTAGCAGAAAATGGGTCTTCTATGAGTGGCAGTTCATGTCATTATTGCGCTGTTTTGTAACGCGCTGGTTTTACGAACGGGCTACTTCCTTATAGTAACGCGCTACTTTAAGAAAGTAGCGCATTACTTTAAAATGGTAAAAGCAGCGCGTTACTTATTGAAAGCAGCGCGCTACTTTATACTCATTCCAGTTTAAGGACTGTAACGCGCTACTTTGTGAAAGTAACGCGCTACTTTTTAAAAGTAACGCACAAATTTGTGACAGTAGCGCGCTACTTTCTAAAATAGCGCGTTACTTTATTAATGTGGAAAAGCAAATTCAACCAAATGTAGTTACCAATCAAATTGAAGTTTACAAAAGTACCAAGTGTAGTCGCATTTTAGAAGAAATAACGCTTCATTCCCCCTTTTTTCATCCCGCGTTAAAGTATAAAATTTAAGATTCAGTCAATCTAGTTAGTTTCTTCAACTGGTAGCCTTTTAAAGCAAGCCAATTATATTCTCTGTTCTAAACAGATAAACAAATGCCTAACAGATTACATGCGGGGAGTTCCGACAGGGACAGGTTTCTCTGTCAAACACAGTCTACAATAGAAAATGTTGTTCGCCTGTGTAATTCTGATACCCATAGGACATTGTTGAAAGTATTCAAGCAAGGTGGGTATACTTTTTTATAATTATAGTTCTTAATGTATCTATTGAAGAATTTGTTTTAGTAGTTATAGTAATAGAAACGTCAAAATAAATATAGATTGTGATACAGGGTTTCCCATATCAGGCCCCACTCAAATTCGAGACTTGCGCATTAGGTCGAGGCATCAGCCGAGTCCGAGTCTTTAATATGGGTCGATGGCTACCCAATATGGGAGTCTCCAATTACTGAACAAATAAAGAAAGTTTATTGCAACACAAAGATATCATAAATTTCTTAATATACAAAAAATTCATATTAAGATTCAAATTTTATTGTCATATATCTCAACAAAGTTTGTGACAAAAACTTTGTAACAAATTAAACAATATAACAGTAGAATAAAACGTCGTGTTATCTTATTTCGCATTTTAACATCAAATCATGTTAAAGGATTTATTATACCCCACTCTAGAGTGAGCTATATTGCAACCACCATTGGTTGTTTCAGTTAAAAGTATTAGATTACGTTTAAGGATGATCACTCTTCATGTTTCAGAATTTCAGTGTGATTTTTGAACTCCTCTAGACTTACCTTCAAATATCGAAGAATTTTTTGGCACTGACCCATAGTTTTTATGATATTATCTGATTATGTAGACCATTAAAACAACCGTATAAAATGTTTAGGGTGTCTTTCCATCCTTTCCTTACACCTTCAGGAACCTATCTCTTATCTGTAACTCCTCCTAAACCCGATTGATTAGTGGTAGTGGTGTTCGTCCGTCCTTAAATGTACACCTTAGGGTACCCATCTCATCCACAACTTATTCTAAACCCCTCAATGGATTTTTACGAAAGTTTCACACAATCTTTGTATCATAATGTAGATGTGCACCTCTTATTTTAATAAAGAAGGAATGTTTCCATTGGACACGGATGAACCCCGCGTAGGCCACTAAACAGGAAGTGGTCCGACAGGTCTGAAAATTGCTTAGGACGTGCAGTTGATTCATACTGAACCACCCTACTAAATTTCTTCGGTTTCTAAGAAAAGCTTTACCTAAATTTTCAATTAAATTTTCAAATGGGCCAATTCTAAAACATGAAGTGGAAATCAGACAGGTCTGGAAGTGCCTTGGGACGTTCAATTCGTCATACTGAACTACCCTGCCGAATTTCAAATCACTCTCATGTACGGTTTAAAAGAAAAGCAGGACGGACATGTGTAAAACCTAATGCCCCGACATGTCGTCGCGGGGGGGGGGGGCGGGGCGCATAAAAATGTTCAAGTTGATTCATGGGTTTCCCGTAGCCGCACCTCCCCCCCCCCAAAAAAAAGGACTTATGTCTACAAAGGGGTATCCATCTTTTATCCGCAATCCGCAACTCTTCATTAGCAGTTCAATGGATTTTCATGAAACTCACATAATCAAGAAGACGTGCACCTCCTAGTATACAAATAATTTTATCTCGTTGATTTTTGGGGTTTCCAAAATCTGACCTTGCCATATATGCAAATACATTTTTAAATTACAAGATTTATAAAGAATTAGTCCAAAATAAATTACTGGTACTTAAATGCTCAAATCTGTTGGCAAATGTGGTTCTGGCTCAGCCTTAGTATGAGCGAACTGTTCCAAAGGTTTAAGGTAGGTTTGTTTGAATCATACCTCTCAAAAATTAAAGTTTTTGGGGAATCACCATGTCTGTCTGTCCAGATATCTCTTTAGCGCAACTTCTCTTAAACTGCTTTATGGATTTTGACGAAACTTTCATGAAGGAGTACATCATATGGGGATGTGCATGAAGAACTTTCGTTGCGCTTGAATATCATTTAGGAGAGATAATTGGACTTTTACAAGATTTTTTATCAACGATATAGGATACAATCAAAGACCAACATTCTGATTGCAAGACAGACGGGTGTAAAGAAGCTATTCAAAGGATCTTTCTTATTAATTCATCGGCGGTTATTGTCTCTAACCTTATAACAAAATCAGCATCTTCTTGGTCATTTGACAGGGTAGCATTGTGGTCCTCCCTCATACTCGTCATCGCCCTTCTCATAAGTTGACTGAATCTGTCCATCTTCTAAAATTTTATAGCGAGCATCGCAGATGCGAGCTATACGGTTACATGCATGCATCGGATGGTATCTGAGCTGTCAGAAGAAAATATTGTGGTCGAGCACAAAAAAATAATTTAAAAGTAGACAGAAATAAATTTTACATTCGATTAAATTAAAGTGTTTATTCTTGAAATAAAAACAAAAATGTCAGACATTTTTTTGCAATCTCAAAAACGCTTTTTTAATTTTTTTTTACATTTTTCGTGACGTCACAAACACATTAAAGACGGCACGTCACTACAGAATTGCAGAGGCACTCTTAGGGTGCTCTGAAGTATATTCTTGAACCATAAAATATGCGATGATAGCTTTTAGGCTGTTTCAATATTCATATTACTTTAACGCGGGATGAAAAAAGGGGAATTAAGCGTCATTTCTTCTAAAATGCGACTACACTTGGTACTTTTGTAAACTTCCATTTGATTGGTAACTATATTTGGTTGAATTTGCTTTTCCACTTTAATAATTAAGTAACGCGCTACTTTTAAAAAGTAGCGCGCTGCTATCACAAATTCTAATGCAGTTCTTGATGTAACGTCAATTCTGATTGGATAACGTGAATAATTTCATGGCATCAATTCCACGATTGATGCCGTCAAATTTTAACGCAAGCGCAGACGTTATTTCCGGCAAATAACAAATTCCAATTTTAATCAGTTTATTTATTTTTTTATTGCCGTAGCATTAGAATGGAGATAACTGTATTGTATTTGAAGATTTGCCGGCATCAATTGGTGATTTGATGGTCGGAAATATCCGTTTACTGGCTCCGCTTACGCGTCGCCAATAAACTCAATTTCCAACCATCAAATCATCAATTGATGCCGGCAAATCTTCAAATACAATACAGTTATCTCCTAAGTAGCGCGTTACTTTTAAAAAGTAGCGCGTTACTTTTACAAACTGGCACGTTACTTTTACAAAGTACTTAGCGCGTTACTTTTACAAAGTAGCGCGTTCAGTGAGCGCGTTACTTTAACGAAGTAGCCCGTTGGTAAACCAGCGCGTTACAAACAGCGCAATTCTGACCTCAACCGCCACTCATAGTCTTCACATAACTTTTATCACATAGGGTTGCCATTTGCACGTAAATTATATAGGAAAATCCTAATTTCTATATTTGATATTAAATTATAATAATTTAGTACATATTTGATATTAAATTATAATAATTTAGTACCAGTTCACGGTAAAAACGCAAGAAACCCTTAACAAATATTTTAATGTATATTGTGTTGGGTATAGATAGTTGTTGCCTGACAAATATTTAGTTAAATTATATGTCCTCTGCATCTGGGAGAATTTTGAATATCTAAACGCGGAACCTTACATTTTTACACTTTTCATCAATTTATTACATCTTTCGACGTATTTGCCGCACTTAAAATTCACACATTGAAAACTCTAATTTTTTTTTCACAATTTGTGCAAGAATTTTTAGAATACAACAAATATTTTTCTAAGATTTACACGGGTTTATCTATGTCTAGTCGTTTTCTTTACCGCCACAATTAAAAAACCCCAACTTTTTCATTTGACGTCGATGTTGTTTCAAACAAAGTTGAATTAAAATATTATAAATATATATTCAATAAGGAAAATATTATGACGCAAAACGTTGTATGTGTGCGAATTTGATTACAATTTGAGCAGAAATCTCCTGACTACTATTTTAACAACAGTAAGCACGGGACTTCAAAAATACAGTGATTCTTTCTACTCCATGAGTGGAATAAAGGAAATGTGGATATTAAAAAATTCAAAAGACCTGATAGACATCTTTAAGTCAAAATCTCATTCCCATTGTAACAGCATTAAAACGTTTGATTTTTCGACACTATACGCAGCTTAAAACCAGGCTTAAAGATCTTATAAAAACTCTGCTTTTTCAAGAAAAACGGAAAAAGAGGACATGTTTTTCAAAAGACTGTTTACCGCAGGTCGGGAGTTCTCTCCGGGTACTCCGGCTTCCTACCCCAATAAAAACTGGACGCCATGAAATAGCTGAAAAATTGCTGAAAGTGGCGTTAAAACACCATTCAAACAAAAAAAAAATCAAAAGACTGTTGGTATTCCAATGGGTACTAATTGTGCTACTCTCCTCGACGACCTGTTTTTGTACTCTTACGAGGCTGAATTCTTTGAACGCCTACTGAAGAAGAAAGAAAAGACACTGACCCAGACCTTTGATTTAACATCTCGCTACATTGATGATATTTTGTCCCTCATCAAAATCTGGTGACTATTTACATTCAATTTACCCTAACGAGCCACCAATACACTAAGGTCAGCCTCTTACATAGACCTACTTCTAGAATTAAACTCAGGAAAACTACAAACTATATAAATATATATAAACTCTACGACAAACGTGATGACTTGAACAACTTTCCAATTGTCAACTTCCCGTTCATCGACAGCAACATTCCAGCAGCTCCAGCGTTTGTGTAAATTTCGCAACTTATACGTTATTCTAGATCCTACGATCGGTATTCCAATTTTCTAGACCGATCACTGCTGTTGACTGCTAAACTACTCAAACTTCGCTGACCCATAGGTAGTGTTGTAGTGTTTCCTGTTCCTGGATTTGACATTTCCCTGGAGACGACAGTGAGTAACTCGACGGGTGTCTAATTAGAGGCAGGCACTTCTTACTCGTCCGGAACACATGAGTGCACCCATGGTAGATCATGATATTTATTGGGTTCGGGTTACTCTCTTATGTTTTTTATGTTTTTGGTTTTGTGTTGTGTTTTCTTTGCTATTTTCTTTTCAATATTAACAAAAAACCGAATAAAACCGATTTATAGTGAGAGGGTATAGAACCAGCCTTAAGAGAACTCTGGTTGTGTGGAAAATCTATAAGCCGAATGCCATACAAATATTTCTTAACCATACTTTAACACATGCTACAGGTTTTTAAAGTCGACTATACTGTACAATAGTGGAGCAGAATTTCCATAAACAAGTAATCATACGTCAGTACTTAATACAAGATTTGGGTGCTACTATATTCAATAAAGGTCCTTTACCTTCGTCTATATAATCCCCGGAGTCATAAACCTGATATTCCCTCCGGATATCGAATACCGTATCGTATCGCATATACCCTTACCCTGTATAGTACATGCCGTATAGTATACTCTCGATAAAAAATACATGGCAAAATCCTTAGCGTATGCTGTATAACCAATCGACCAATATCAGTTCTCCAGCCTAACGGTCCTCGAGGCTGTTATTGGTCTACCTTGGTGATACAGCATGCGATACAGAGTTTATATGATACATGAGTAAATCGCATGCTGTATCACTCAACCAAAATTAGTGCTCTGATATAGAGACGCGGGAGGCTGCTATTTGGTTTTTCGATGACCTTCGAAAAAAACTGATGTATATAAACTTATAATCATCCGAATACAGCTGAGATAATGACTAAAAGACACCAGACCTAATGGGTAAATGCAGTAAAAAACGAAATACCCACAATTTGATGATATTTATTTATTTTGTAGAGTGTATATGAAGAGTACTTATTAAACAATATGAAGTGCTTGGCCAATTTTGAGCAACATCACGGGTGGAGTCGATAAACGACGTAATCTGCGTTCGAAATCATCCCATGTTCTATTGGTGAAAACTCTAACACAATCATGGCATTATTGTGTTAATTATTTACCATCACTATAAACTAACGAGACACGTAATACAGTGATATACAGTAACACCAATCACCAGGCCAAACATAAAGTACACGTAATACAGTGTATAGAGTAAACTTTCACCACCAGGCCATACATATATAATACACGTAATACAGTGTATACAGTAACATCCATCACCAGACCTTACCAATAATACACGTAATACAGTGATATACAGTAACATCCACCACCAGACCATACCTATAATACACGTAATACTGTGATATACAGTAACATCCACCACCAGACCATACCTATAATACACGTAATACTGTGATATACAGTAACATCCACCAACAGGCCATACCAATAATAAACGTAATACAGTGATATACAGTAACATCCACCACCAGGCCATACCTATAATACACGTAATACTGTGATATACAGTAACATCCACCACCAGGCCATACCAATAATAAACGTAATACAGTGATATACAGTAACATCCACCACCAGGCCATACCAATTAATAATAAACGTAATACAGTGATATACAGTAACATCCACCACCAGGCCATGCCTATAATACACGTAATACAGTGTATACAGTAACATCCACCACCAGACCATACCTATAATACACGTAATACAGTGATATACAATAACATCCACCACCAGGCCATACCAATAATAAACGTAATACAGTGTATACAGTAACATACACCACCAGACCATACCTATAATACACGTAATACAGTGATATACAGTAAAATCCACCACCAGGCCATACCTATAATATATGTAATACAGTGATATACAGTAACATCCACCACCAGGCCATACCTATAATATACGTAATACAGTGATATACAGTAACATCCACCACCAGGCCATACCTATAATACACGTAATACAGTGATATATAGTAACATCCACCATTAGACCATGCCTATAATTTACGTAATACAGTGTATACAGTAACATCCACCACCAGGCCATACCTATAATACACGTAATACAGTGATATATAGTAACATCCACAACCAGGCCATACCTATAATACACGTAATACAGTGTATACAGTAACATCCACCACCAGACCATACCTATAATACACGTAATACAGTGATATACAGTAACATCCACCACCAGACCATACCTATAATAAACGTAATACAGTGATATACAATAACATTTACCACCAGTCCATACCTATAATGCACGTAATACAGTGATATACAGTAACATCCACCACCAGGCCATACCTATAATGCACGTAATACAGTGATATACAATAACATCCACCACCAGACCATACCTATAATACATGTACTACATTGATATACAGATAACATCCACCACCAGACCATACCTATAATACACGTAATACAGTGATATTTAGTAACATCCACCACCAGACCATACCTATAATACACGTAATACAGTGTATACAGTAACATCCACCACCAGGCCATACATATAATACACGTAATACAGTGTATACAGTAAACATCCACCACCAGGCCATACATATAATACACGTTATACAGTGTATACAGTAACATCCACCACCAGGACATACATATAATACACGTAATACAGTGTATACAGTAAACATCCACCACCAGACCATAGCTATAATACACGTAATACAGTGGTGGTGGATGTTACTGTATACACTGTATTACGTGTATTATAGGTATGGTCTGGTGGTGGATGTTATTGTATATCACTGTATTACGTGTATTATAGGTATGGTCTGGTGGTGGATGTTACTGTATACACTGTATTACGTGTATTATAGGTATGGTCTGGTGGTGGATGTTACTGTATATCACTGTATTACGTGTATTATAGGTATGGTCTGGTGGTGGATGTTACCGTATACACTGTATTACGTGTACTATAGGTATGCTCTGGTGGTGGATGTTACTGTATACACTGTATTACGTGTATTATAGGTATGGTCTGGTTGTGGATGTTACTATATATTACTGTATTACGTGTATTATAGGTATGGTCTGGTTGTGGATGTTACTATATATCACTGTATTACGTGTATTATAGGTATGGCCTGGTGGTGGATGTTACTGTATATCACTGTATTACGTGTATTATAGGAATGGTCTGGTGGTGGATGTTACTGTATATCACCGTATTACGTGTATTATAGGTATGGTCTGGTGGTGGATGTTACTGTATATCACAGTATTACGTGTATTATAGGTATGGTCTGGTGGTGGATGTTACTGTATATCACCGTATTACGTGTATTATAGGTATGGTCTGGTGGTGGATGTTACTGTATATCACAGTATTACGTGTATTATAGGTATGGTCTGGTGGTGGATGTTACTGTATATCACAGTAATACGTGTATTATAGGTATGGTCTGGTGGTGGATGTTACTGTATATAACTGTATTACGTGTATTATAGGTATGGTCTGGTGGTGGATGTTACTGTATATCACTGTATTACGTGTATTATTGGTATGGTCTGGTGGTGGATGTTACTGTATATCACAGTATTACGTGTATTATAGGTATGGTCTGGTGGTGGATGTTACTGTATATCACTGTATTACGTTTATTATTGGTATGGTCTAGTGGTGGATGTTACTGTATAAACTGTATTACGTGTATTATAAGTATGGTCTGGTGGTGGATTTTACTGTATATCAATGTATAACGTGTATAATAGGTATGGTCTGGTGGTGGATGTTACTAAATATCACTCATTACGTGTATTATAGGTATGGTCTGGTGGTGGATGTTACTATATACACTGTATTACGTGTATTATAAGTATGGTCTGGTGGTGGATGTTACTATATATCACTGTATTACGTGTATTATAGGTATGGTCTGGTGGTGGATGTTACTGTATATCACTGTATTACGTGTATTATAGGTATGGTCTGGTTGTGGATGTAAATATATATCACTGTATTACGTGTATTATAGGTATGGTCTGGTGGTGGATGTTACTGTATATCAATGTATAACGTGTATTATATGTATGGCCTGGTTGTGGATGTTACTATATATCACTGTATTACGTGTATTATAGGTATGGCCTGGTGGTGGATGTTACTGTATACACTGTATTACGTGTATTATAGGTATGGCCTGGTTGTGGATGTTATTGTATATCACTGTATTACGTGTATTATTGGTATGGCCTGGTGGTGGATGTTACTGTATACACTGTATTACGTGTATTATAGGTATGGTCTGGTGGTGGATGTTACTGTATATCACTGTATTACGTGTATTATAGGTATGGTCTGGTGGTGGATGTTACTGTATATCAATGTATAACGTGTATTATAGGTATGGTCTGGTGGTGGATGTTACCGTATACACTGTATTACGTGTACTATAGGTATGCTCTGGTGGTGGATGTTACTGTATAGACTGTATTACGTGTATTATAGGTATGGTCTGGTTGTGGATGTTACTATATATTACTGTATTACGTGTATTATAGGTATGGTCTGGTTGTGGATGTTACTATATATCACTGTATTACGTGTATTATAGGTATGGCCTGGTGGTGGATGTTACTGTATATCACTGTATTACGTGTATTATAGGTATGGTCTGGTGGTGGATGTTACTGTATATCACCGTATTACGTGTATTATAGGTATGGTCTGGTGGTGGATGTTACTGTATATCACAGTATTACGTGTATTATAGGTATGGTCTGGTGGTGGATGTTACTGTATATCACCGTATTACGTGTATTATAGGTATGGTCTGGTGGTGGATGTTACTGTATATCACAGTATTACGTGTATTATAGGTATGGTCTGGTGGTGGATGTTACTGTATATCACAGTAATACGTGTATTATAGGTATGGTCTGGTGGTGGATGTTACTGTATATAACTGTATTACGTGTATTATAGGTATGGTCTGGTGGTGGATGTTACTGTATATCACTGTATTACGTGTATTATTGGTATGGTCTGGTGGTGGATGTTACTGTATATCACAGTATTACGTGTATTATAGGTATGGTCTGGTGGTGGATGTTACTGTATATCACTGTATTACGTTTATTATTGGTATGGTCTAGTGGTGGATGTTACTGTATAAACTGTATTACGTGTATTATAAGTATGGTCTGGTGGTGGATTTTACTGTATATCAATGTATAACGTGTATTATAGGTATGGTCTGGTGGTGGATGTTACTAAATATCACTCATTACGTGTATTATAGGTATGGTCTGGTGGTGGATGTTACTATATACACTGTATTACGTGTATTATAAGTATGGTCTGGTGGTGGATGTTACTATATATCACTGTATTACGTGTATTATAGGTATGGTCTGGTGGTGGATGTTACTGTATATCACTGTATTACGTGTATTATAGGTATGGTCTGGTTGTGGATGTAAATATATATCACTGTATTACGTGTATTATAGGTATGGCCTGGTGGTGGATGTTACTGTATATCAATGTATAACGTGTATTATATGTATGGCCTGGTTGTGGATGTTACTATATATCACTGTATTACGTGTATTATAGGTATGGCCTGGTGGTGGATGTTACTGTATACACTGTATTACGTGTATTATAGGTATGGCCTGGTTGTGGATGTTATTGTATATCACTGTATTACGTGTATTATTGGTATGGCCTGGTGGTGGATGTTACTGTATACACTGTATTACGTGTATTATAGGTATGGTCTGGTGGTGGATGTTACTGTATATCACTGTATTACGTGTATTATAGGTATGGTCTGGTGGTGGATGTTACTGTATACACTGTATTACGTGTATTATAGGTATGGTCTGGTGGTGGATGTTACTGTATATCACTGTATTACGTGTATTATAGGTATGGTCTGGTGGTGGATGTTACTGTATACACTGTATTACGTGTATTATAGGTATGGTGTGGTGGTGGATGTTACTGTATACACTGTATTTACGTGTATTATAGGTATGGTCTGGTGGTGGATGTTACTGTATATCAATGTATAACGTGTATTATAGGTATGGTCTGGTGGTGGATGTTATACTGTATACACTGTATTACGTGTATTATAGGTATGGTCTGGTGGTGGATGTTACTAAATATCACTCATTACGTGTATTATAGGTATGGTCTGGTGGTGGATGTTACTATATACACTGTATTACGTGTATTATAAGTATGGTCTGGTGGTGGATGTTACTATATATCACTGTATTACGTGTATTATAGGTATGGTCTGGTGGTGGATGTTACTGTATATCACTGTATTACGTGTATTATAGGTATGGTCTGGTTGTGGATGTAAATATATATCACTGTATTACGTGTATTATAGGTATGGTCTGGTGGTGGATGTTACTGTATATCACTGTATTACGTGTATTATAGGTATGGTCTTGTTGTGGATGTAAATATATATCACTGTATTACGTGTATTATAGGTATGGTCTGGTGGTGGATGTTACTGTATATCAATGTATAACGTGTATTATATGTATGGCCTGGTTGTGGATGTTACTATATATCACTGTATTACGTGTATTATAGGTATGGCCTGGTGGTGGATGTTACTGTATACACTGTATTACGTGTATTATAGGTATGGCCTGGTTGTGGATGTTATTGTATATCACTGTATTACGTGTATTATTGGTATGGCCTGGTGGTCGATGTTACTGTATACACTGTATTACGTGTATTATAGGTATGGTCTGGTGGTGGATGTTACTGTATATCACTGTATTACGTGTATTATAGGTATGGTCTGGTGGTGGATGTTACTGTATATCAATGTATAACGTGTATTATAGGTATGGTCTGGTGGTGGATGTTACTGTATACACTGTATTACGTGTATTATAGGTATGGTCTGGTGGTGGATGTTACTGTATATCACTGTATTACGTGTATTATAGGTATGGTCTGGTGGTGGATGTTACTGTATACACTGTATTACGTGTATTATAGGTATGGTGTGGTGGTGGATGTTACTGTATACACTGTATTACGTGTATTATAGGTATGGTCTGGTGGTGGATGTTACTGTATATCAATGTATAACGTGTATTATAGGTATGGTCTGGTGGTGGATGTTACTGTATACACTGTATTACGTGTATTATAGGTATGGTCTGGTGGTGGATGTTACTAAATATCACTCATTACGTGTATTATAGGTATGGTCTGGTGGTGGATGTTACTATATACACTGTATTACGTGTATTATAAGTATGGTCTGGTGGTGGATGTTACTATATATCACTGTATTACGTGTATTATAGGTATGGTCTGGTGGTGGATGTTACTGTATATCACTGTATTACGTGTATTATAGGTATGGTCTGGTTGTGGATGTAAATATATATCACTGTATTACGTGTATTATAGGTATGGTCTGGTGGTGGATGTTACTGTATATCAATGTATAACGTGTATTATATGTATGGCCTGGTTGTGGATGTTACTATATATCACTGTATTACGTGTATTATAGGTATGGCCTGGTGGTGGATGTTACTGTATACACTGTATTACGTGTATTATAGGTATGGCCTGGTTGTGGATGTTACTATATATCACTGTATCACGTGTATTATAGGTATGGCCTTGTGGTGGATGTTACTATATTTATTTATTTATTTATTTTATTTGTTCAACACATTTACAATAAATGGTTATAACACATAAAATGTAATTAATACAACAACAGAAACTGGGTCTTGATACAATTCTACACCCATTCATCATAGTTGGTAAATAAATATATAATTGCACCAAGATGCAGTTTTGAAAATAATGTTTGAATTATAACAAAGAACTATATACTTGAAGCGGCAGTGACATAGAGAAAAGTACATTCATTTGATTATATATCACTGTATTACGTGTATTATAGGTATGGCCTGGTGGTGGATGTTACTGTTGATCACATACTGTATATCACATTGATTAAGTTTTTTTTAAGAGTATTTGTTTTTCTGATTTTTCAAAGTATGACATTTTTTCATCGATATCATTTGTTCTAGACTTCATCTGAAATTCGGTCTATTGACGATTTTTTTATCTGTAGCTCTGTAATATTGCGACAATAGAACTGTTTAAGTTATCTTAAAAATATGAATATCTTGTGTATATATTATATTAAGCAACAGGTTCTCTTTGCAGTGCATGCGATATATTCTTTTTTTTAAAAATTTTGTCACAATTAACCAACTTTTGTTGCAAACTATAATTATTAAAAACTTTAATTAATACAAAGATTTATCTTATTTAGTTTACTTCAGCTTTATTTATAGCACCCAAGAGATATATTTAAATGTCTCTAATTACATCCATCTGAGCTCTGAGGGAAGTTAAGTATTATTACACGGAATCACGTGATCCAAATAGCCATCTGGAATACATCGGCCATCTAATTACATTAGATGACATAATGTGTTAACCATTATATCCGGTATATCACTTTAAATGTACAATTTACAAAAAAATCCAGGCTTAAATTATTATTATTACGTATTGCAGCACATAATATAATTCAAAAGGTATTCCAGGCTCTTTACAATAGCCCAAAATATACAAAAATATGCAATCTCATAAATCTAAATTCAGTCGAACACAAGTTATTAACGGTTAGTTATTATAGCTAGTGAATATAATTAATAAAAAAATAATAAAAACTGGAACAGACATGCTTGACGGCATAAAAGATTGTAAAGAAAGTGGCAGCGTCATAATCAATCACTGTGAATCTAACAAAGCCAAACAATGCTAAGTCTAAATAACTAAAATACTATGCCAACACAAAAAGAAATATATCGCTTAAAATTGGAGACAACACAAAAGTCAACGCGAAATATCACATAACTTTACGTAAAAAATCATGTTTAAAAAAAAACATTCAAACACCCATCTTTTTTCACAAGCACATTCACACCCCGAAACCCAATAAATAAGAATATCATGGCTATAGTTTGGTTTAGATTATATATATATATTATTATTTACGTCTCTAATTTTGCCACCCTCAAAAATAAACAATATAGCTGCTTTTTGTATATATTTGTACATGTATTACAGAAGTGTTGCATCCCCCTCCACAATCCTCGTAAAAATCAAGATGCTATAAGTCATTTTTCTAGTATTATTACAAAGAAAATCTTCAGCTGTTCATAGTTTAATTAAGGTGCAATTAATCATAGAGAGGAAATCTCATTATAGATGAATTATTTATAGTAGATAAAGTAGATTGGCACACACACATTTTTATGTATGACCTATTTTCCATCACGCTATACATCACTTCTTATCGCAAGCAGTTGGGGTCAAAAATCGTACTTTTACATCAAATTCTGAATGATTTATTCTACAGTGTTATTCTACGTTCTAAATTGTGATTTCTGTATTCTTAATATATTGATTTACAAATTAGCCATTAAACATTCATTCAAATTTTAACAATCTAAATCCTAAATTCTTCGCCCGGTAACTCATTTTTTCCTGTATAAACTGATTTCTTCGTTCAACATTTAAAAAATACTAAATAACTGATTCTAAGATCTTGAGCACAATTGCTTTTATTGATAGATGGAAGTATGCAATTCAGTATTCACACTTGTATATTTTATAATAAAAGCACTAACTTTTAAAAAAACCCAAAAGTTAAAAAATAGCAAAAGAATCACAGATTTTTTTACTAGAATGTACAAGTTCGCGTAATCCTCTTATTATTATTTTTTTCATAAATTCTTTGCGTCGTTTTGTAGAACAGAAGAATTATGAATTTTAACCCTAATTGCTCTCCTTAACTTTTGGCCTCACCATGGACTTCCTGCGTAGCGATGTTTGTGCTCACCGTGTTTGTGCACTACTATACGTCACTCACTACGCATGTATTAGAGTTTTCTAATAACGAAATTAAGACGGACATCCGGTCCGGAAATCACTCAACAACGACGTCAGTTTTCATACCTGTATTTTATTAATAACATTATAAAACAAGAGAAGATATGGTTGAACCATATCGGGGAAACTCAATTAAAGTAAATGGAGGATTAAAACAGGAACCCATTTTGTATTGTAATATGAGAGATTATTAAAATACAGATACAAATACAAATATAAATAATTTTATTGGCTCAAACTCATCTACAATAAATAGTGTAATGGAAAATAATATATAACATCACATGTAATGTAACGTAAATTACCGTTACATACATTAACATTACGTACATTATGGGTGCATTTTTTTATTCAGATCATGATATCTTACGTACAATAAAGGCACTGCATTTTAAATTATTTTGCCTTTAGGTGCTAAATATAAGTAATATATTAATGATGTTCTGAAGTGCTTTTCAATGTATTTTAGCAGTTATGACACATTAATTAAATGTCTTTAAGTGTTTTAGCGCTCACAAACGGTGTTACGGACCTTAATTTATTAAACGTGACGCAATAAATTTCGCTGTTTTATTCGTTGCTGACAACAATTTAAATGAAACATAGATAAGCATTTGTTATGATGATAATTGGATTCAACTTGATCTAAAACCAATAAAAGAACGTCAATAAACGTGTATTGGTCATGCTTTATAGAGAAAATAGATTGATTGTTTGATAAAGGTCATCAACAGTTTATATTGTTGAAAATAATTGTAGAAGTTAATAATCTCATCAATTGTTTTGCAAAATAAGACTCTTCTTCTAATTGTTTTTTTTATTTTAGATTCTGAAAATTTTATAAAGTTCTTAGCAATCGGTTTATGCACATGAATGCTAGTTTGACGTTTAAAATACATTTAATTGCAAATCTTTTGAAACAATTGTAATTACAGTAAAATTAAATCAATAAAAATTGTAACTTGTCGGTATGTTTTCTTTGATTTTCCGAGGACGCGATAACTGCCGATCTTACATTCACATTTTCCCCCACAGAACCACTTGACTATGGTCAATGTATTTTTATTGGTAAACAATATATATATATGTTCTTCGAAAACTTTGCTTTTTTTATTACAGTACTCTTCTCAAAGTTGAGATATTATAATCAAGATGATTATTTCTTGCCTTTCACAATCGTCTATATTTGCATCCCTTTCAGGGGCGTAGCTGCCTATACGCGAGTTCGCGGCTGAATCCACATTAATTTAAGAACAAAATTGCAATCTATCCCTGTAATCAATAAACTGTCCATTTCAGTTCTAAATAAACCACTTTAGAATTCTCCAAATTGCACCATTGTTTTCAAAAATATTCCGGGGTGCATACCCGGACCCCACTAGTTCTTTATGAATCCACATTGTAACTAGTCTAGCTACGCCCCTGCCTTTACAGCATATGATAAAATTTTAAATAAAACAAATTGAAAAAAAAACTATTAAACCAAATGGGATACACCTATAACATATAAATCGAACATCTCTGGATATGGGTTTAACGCATACCTTTTCTTGGTATATAATTAAATTCAGATGAGAGCAGATTTAATGTGCATTTATGATAATAGTACGAAATGTTTATTTGTTCAACACATTTACAACACGTGATTTACAATAAATGGTTATGACACATAATCACGTGCACATAATGTAATGAATACAACACTAGCCAGCTTGATCGCGTACGAATATATGAACAGAATTTTATTTTTATTCAAATGCAAAGAACAAAATTATTACATTTCGCACTACAAAACATACTGTTTTTCACCTGAAAAATAGTCAAAACAATATTACAGATAGAAATTACTTACTTCGGTAAATGCAAACATCGAACTATATTATCGCGCAAAGCTCAGTAAACCGTACCTGAAATTAGTTATAACGCCACGTGTGATACAATGCAATGATTTGAGTTATGAAAAATATTACTACAAAAATATGTTTGTTTTGTTATTTTTATAAATTAATTAACAGCATCAATTGTTTTTATTACACGTCTACTCAAATGTGATGAGGTAAAGCTGCTTTTCATCAGACAACTTTGTTTATTCATTTATTGCCGATTTCCGTTTAATAACTCCAAATAACACACATGTCACTGGATACTACACAATACACGTGTATTTACGACCATAGAAGCCGACAAAGGATCTTTAATGATGCAATCGCCGATTACCGATAAATTTAAAACGCGCATGCATCGTTTAACACTTTGAAACCTCGGCGCCAAAAAAATCGCCAGACGCAATATTTTGTCGCCAAATGAAAAAAAAAATCGCAATTGGCGACATTGGCGAAGCCCAGCGCGACCCCTGTTAATCCACTTATTTTCGTCAACTATAAACAACATAAATAAACAATCTTATCTCGGTTTCCTTATTTGTTATATCCACTGATTTTTATCATATTTTATCATGTTTTTAAAATTCATTTTTTTCGGCCATGTTAAAATTAAGTAGATCGATACATATACATTACATACATTATGTGTAGGTACAACTACCTGTATCACGCCGAGACAGTTGTGTACATTCGTATCACTACGAGACGCGCAGCGTCGAGTTGTGATGCGGGAATGTATGCAACTGTCGAGACGTGATACATGTAGTTGTACCTACACTTAAATGAATGTAAAAAGTTTATCTAAAATAAGCAAGTATAAGAAGGGCATAATAAAGCTGAATGTTTCAAATTTTAAATTTAACACCCAACGAAGCATTTGTTTATAAAATATAGTCCATAACGTCACATCTATTATGCATAACGTCACATGTATTATGACGTCATATTTCATTCATAAAATGAGAGTCTTTTACCAAATCATTGGTTATCCAATTCATTGTGACGTCAAGAAGTAGTTCCGACAAAAGTACATTTTGTATCACCTATATAGATGATACAAGGTTTTGTATCACACGGGTTGTATCACTCGATAATTTTTCTTAATTTGATAAAATACATACTTAATTTTAGATAAAACGGGTTCCTATATACAGTACATTTGAAAGTCTTTAAAAGGTGTAATTTCAAATTAAGTTTCTAAATTAATGACTCCACCAAGATTCCAGGAAAATTTTCTCTTTGAGTATACTATTATGTCCGCACAGTTGGCTACAAATGTAAATTTTGCTCTAACATTTTCCAAACTCTTTATGAAAACAGTTTTAGGTTCAGGTTTATAGTACACTGACTAATTAACAGACAAGTTTTTGTTTGTGTAATCTGACTATAAATTAAGTTTCAATGAAACATTTCCCTATTGTGGAGTTTATGACGTAATTTTCCCAATTTTCCCAGGCCCCATTTGAGAAAAGGTAGGAAAATCCCTGGCTTATAACATTTACCTCAACTGATGACTGACAATGCCCGAACGCGTCCTTTGTCTTCTCAGGGGATTTAATATAATAAGGGGAGGGAAACGTATAATAACAAACTTGAAAATTTTCCTAGACTCAAACAGGGACAGTCTATACTAACTAGTATAGACTGTCCCTGACTCAAATCTCAAATTTCTCAGTTTCCGAGGACTCAAATTTCCATAAAGATTGTGATCTCCCTTTATTGTATTGGATTCCAAAACTTCACACAAATCCATACAAACAGCGTTTCATAGCAGGGTCGTCTAAGTGTTCTACCAAAACACTATCGCAACTCCTGACCACTATTTTAACAACAGTAAAACTAAGACTTCAAAAGTATAGTGACACTTTCTACTCCAGGGTGCCGTTTCATAAAGCGATCGTTAGCTTTCAACGTGCACGTTATCCCATTTAAATTGCATGGGTTAACGAGCACGCACGTTAATTAGCGATCACTTTATGAAACGGCATCCTGGAGTGAAATAAATTAAATGTGGATATTAAAAAACTCAAAAGACAGACATCTTGAGGTCTGGATCTCTTTCCCATTGTAACAGCATTAAAGCATTTGTTTTTTCGGCACTCTATACGGCATACCCTAATACGAAGCTTAAAATCAGGCTTAAAGATCTTATAAAACGCTGCTTTGTCAAGAAAAACGGAAAGATACTTGGTAATTGTTAATTAGATACTTCGTCATCAATGACTCTAAATCTACTACTAAATATACTGAAAACCAAATCTGTCATATGTTACATTTTCTGAATGACAACATATTCGTCATGTTTGGAGGACATGTTTTTCAACAGACTGTTGGTATTCCAATGGTTACTAATTGTGCTCGTCTCCTCGCCGACCTGTTTTTGTACTCTTATGAGGCTGAGTTCCTAGAATGCCTCCTGAAAAAGAGAGAAAAGACCTTTAATTTAACATTCCGCTAAATTGATGATGTTTTGTTTCTCAATAATGCTAAATTTGGTGACTATTTACCGGTACATTCAATTTACCCTAGCGAGCTTGACATTAAAGACAGTACAAATGCTCTAAGATCAGCCTCTTACTTTGATCTACTATTAGAAATTGACTCAATAAAACTACAAACTAGACTCTACGACAAACGTGATGACTTCAACTTTCCAATTGTCAACTTGCTTTAATCGACAGCAAGATTCCAGCAGCTCCAGCGTATGGTGTGTACATTTCACAACTTATACGTCATTCTAGAAACTGCGATCTGTATTCCGATTTTCGAATTCTAGACCGATCATTGATGTTGACTACTAAACTACTCAAACAAGGACTTGTTGTACCTAGGTTGATGTTATCTCTAAATATGGGAAATCAGCGTCTCAAATACGATCTTACATTTTCGCCGAGTCATAGGTAGTGTTTCCTATTCCTTAATTTGATTTTTTCCTAGACATGACAGTTAGTAACTCGACGGGTGTCTAATTTGAGGCAGGCCCTGCTTACTCGTCCTGAGAAAGAAAGGAAAGATGTCAGCAGTGGGATCACAAAAGGTAGTGTACTAGAACCAATACTATGTACTGGTCATATATATAAATGACCTACAAGATGCATTTGAGAGTGCCTGTAAATTATTTGCAGACGATACGAAAATATACAGATCCATCAAACAACATCCTCACAAGTCAGGGGTTCGTGGACACATGTGGACACAGAAACCCTGACTTGTGAGGATGCTCTCCAGGAAGACATAACTAAACTAATAGATTGGACCAACGCCTGGTTTCTTAAATTTAATAGCTCTAAATGTAACCACATGCACATTGGAGAAGGATTAGAAACGACATACAACACGGAAGACGTTACAATAAATAAGGTAACAGAAGAAAAAGAGTTAGGAATTATAATAGATAACAAATTAAACTTTCAACAGCATATAAATAAACAGGTAAACAAGTCATTCAAACACATGAACAAAGACATGTTCACGCAGTTATATAAGAGTATAGTCTTAGAATACGGTAGCACAGTGTGGAGTGTAATTAATAAGAAGGAAGCCATACCAATCGAAAATGTCCAAAGACGAGCTACCCGTCTCATAACAGGAATAAATCACCTAAGCTATGGACAAAGGCCATACTTAAATTGGGATTACCAACACTGCAATACAGGAGATTGAGAGCTGACATGATAGAAACTTTCAAAATGATCAACAATATAGATAAAGTGGAAGTGGATGACATCTTACCCTTAGCAAATAACAATATTACCAGGGGGAACAAATACAAAATACACAAGAAACACTGCCGTACAAACGAAAGACTAAATAACTTCTCCCAGAGAGTTGTAATTGGAACTCTTTACCAACAGAAGTGGTCGAGGCACCAAGTGTAAATAGTTTTAAGAGTAGGCTCAACGAGCACTGGAGAAACTTAGACATTAAATTTGTTTCCGACTTTATGGACAGAAAGCGGAAATAAGAGAAAATAATATGATGATGGATCTCAGACCTATATTGATCTCAAGAACAGGGTGAACAGGACAGGATGAAGCCCCAATGTCATACAAAACGTCACAAATTGACGGGTGTGACACATTTGTGCAAAACGGTTTTATGTTTAGGAGATTTTATCGAATAACCATTGTGGTTTTTAAATTCGACAAATCAACAGTAATATTTTATTATACGCTTTTTAAATGTTAATTTTAATTTCGATCTCCGTCTTAATTTTAGCATGTATAGCATGTTATTTTACACTGAAATGGACGAGTGCAATATTATGACTTAAAAAATTTGTTAAATGTGACATTTTTCCACATAAAACGGAACGAGCGATATTTCTTTGGAGTTGATTTATTGTAAGCGATCATAGGATTTCTTCATCAGACATTTCCGTAAACATAAAAGTATGTTTTTAGTTTTTTCGTTTGAAACTTGCGTTTACAAGATATTTGTTGTTGAATTCACATTTGAGTCTTTTTTCTCGGTCTGGCTTTTTTCCTACACCCAGAAATCTTATTTATTTTGTGACTTATCTGACGCTAGAATATGAATAATGACGTCATAAACTCCATCAGCCCAGCTATCTTGCCATTTAAAAATCATTTCAAAACTACCTTTAATTTTATTTCGACGATTATCAACTGATCGTCGCCAGAGATGTACGTTACTTGTCTCCGCCCAGAAAACCCTATTTTGTCGGCTGAACAGCGTTTTGACAAAAAAATAGATTGGTTTATAAACTTGTTCCGCGTGCTTTTGCAAGCGATTTAGTGCATATATTATTGGGAAAAATATAAATCAGTTAAGTACATTAGTGATTGGTAGACACGCAGACGCAATACTGAAGTTTATCCCCAACTACGTGTGGTGTCGGCCTAGTAATCCGAAGGTTCACAAGTCCGAGGGTCCTGGGACGCAAAAAAAGCGTTGGACGGCAGGGGATTCTCGGACTAGAAGGTCCGTGGGTCCGAAGGTTCACTATAGTCCGAAGGTTCACTAGTCCGAAATCATCAGGATTTATAGATTAACAATCATAAACCTGCATTAACATGCATAAGATATAACCGTGGGTGTCATTTTTCCTTCATTGGTTCCTTACCCCCAAAAAGTTTACTGGAAAGAACATGGCCTTGTCGTAGACAATTTGATATATTAGCAGGTCAATTGTTCGAGTGCATGTTGGGTTGTCTTGAGACTTTTGCTATAAAAACTTTACTTAACTCAACTTATTCAGAGACTTATAACAAGAGGCTCAAAGGAACATGTATAGCTCACGGTTATTTGGCATCCAAGTGAAACAAGGAGATTATAAAGACGATTTATACGTACATATAAACTTACCCTACTAGAGATATAATAATTCAGAAATATAAAAAAAAATAATCTTCAAATGTTTTCTTTGTTAAAAGCAAAAGAAAAAAACATAAAAAAGCTTTCAAGCTTTAATAAAGTCGTATTGTTTATAAAACTCAATTGACTTCAACATGATAATTTTTTCTCTATCTTCCTTTCAAGGTATAAAAACACTAAAAAACCACAATTTTTCATCAAGGGAAGAGTTGAAAGTTTACCGACGATGACGACGGAAGCAAAGTGATAAAAGGTTCCTGCCATTTTACGCTCAATTGATTGGTAAGGGTCTAAGTGTCATTTGGATGCGAGTTTGCGTTGTTGTCTTGCAATTAAGTTGTGTTTTACTTGTGTCGTATGTTAAATTGAGCTATCTACATGTTTTGGCTCTCGTGGTTTTCCGGATTCAGGACATTTGAATGTACCATAAGAATCAGGACATACTGAACGACAGACCTGAAATCGATTCCTACGACTTCGGAACTCATGCTGAAGCTGTATACAAAAAATCAAGAGGCTATGATTACTAGTTTAGTTGCTAAAAAAACTGTTACGAAAATTTTCTCTGACCGTCCTCCCGTCGCCCGACTTTTACCATTTTATAACCCGGATTTTTCACTTTGCTTGAAATCTGGCCAACAATCTCAAGCTCTCAACATTCCTAAGGTACAACTTAGAAGGGTTTCAGACCAGGAGGTAATGATGTATCTCTAGTGTTATGGCACTGATACATAAGCATACATAATTTCACTAGCTACGCATACATAAATTCACTAGCTAGAACTTTTCCCCTCATGAAAGTATACCATTAGTGTTTTGTGTATATTGAATAATGTTTAAATCACCCATTCAAACAGAAAAATCAAGCTCAGGTTTAAAAGATGGGGACGCAAATCTGCCAATGGCATACCAAATTAAAGATTGTTTTTGCAAGTTTTTTTTCCTGCAAAAACGATTTCTCCCCTCTTTCCCCAAAAGTCTCAAAGTCCAAGGTCCGTTACTCCCACAAACTGTTGAGGATTAAAAGCCTCGTGATATACACAACTACATATGATACACTAGCTTTATACCTAGTTTCATAAAATTCGAACCGTACAGTAGTTTTAGAGGAGTTGCGAGCACAAGATGATAGGCAAATTTTTATGTTCAAAGGGCAATAACTCTCACAAAAATTTGATGATGAACATTCCTTGCTAATATGCAGTGTACTTCATACATGCCAAGTTTCGTTTAATTCCGTTCTGTAATTTCAGAGGAGTTGTGCTGACAAACATAGTGAAGGACAGACATACGAACACGTCAAAAACAATACGTCTCCCCAACAAAGCGGGGGAGATCGAGGGAAATATAATTTTATCCACATACAACTTCTTTTTGCTATAAGAAATGAAGGTTCTTAAAACACTAACATTGACAGTTTCAAAATGCTGCTGCCACCGGTAAAGCCGTTCCTTGTCCACTTTGCTCAACCGACGGCCGGGAATGATGGTGTCATGTTTTTTTTTATTATGGACCGACAATTTAACTTTAAGTGGGTTGGAGAGTCTTATGATCTGGTCAGAATATTTTTTGCGCGCACAGCGCGGTAAAATTGTTTTAAAAGCATCATGACAAAATACCTTTTTCTGCCTAGCGGTATTTTATATTGCAAAATCATTCTTCAGATTATTTTTTTCTTTAACTTTGCATGCAGAGCCAAAATATTTTTTTCACCAAAAATCCGATTCAAAATTAAAATATTTCTTAAGCCCCCCCCCCCCTTTTCAAGATAAATGGGGATGGTCCATTATTGAGATTTCTGTTTTACGTTTTAATTATTTGGTCTTCATTTCTTAAATTTGAAAAAGACTTACATGTAAGACATTTATCAGTGGATTTTGGTCTTCCAAATTAAATAAATTTGTTCTCAACGGCGTTCTACAGGTTTTTCTTTCATAATAAAAAAGGTAGTACTGACATTTTTTTTCTTTGTCTGTATACAGCAATGTTCATCTACAACGACAAACAAGCAAAACGGAAAAAAAATCTAATACCCTTAGGGCTGTTCAACCTATAATTTGTACATAGAAGCAATAGACGTAACAAAATAAGATTTAATAAAATTTCACTCTATAGGGTTAGCAAGAAAACCCATCACACATCAATTATGCTGGATACTGAAAACCCAAGATTATTTATATCTCCTTCTGATTCGTAATACCAGCAATAGACCAGGAAGCCTACATCAGACCAGCTAGACCAAAGAGGCAAATCCGTTCCGTTAAATACAAAGACTGCCTGACTAATAACACCATAGACCGTCATGAAACAAACAACACTAGGGCATTTATTATACCACCATCCAAATGCAACCAACACAGGAACTCTTTCTTTGTTGACACAATCGTCAACTGGAATAAGCTACCGGAAGACACAGTGCACAGAAAGACAATTTATAGCTTCAAGGAAGCTCTCCCGACCTGCTACTAAAGCAGCAGCTCTCTTCCGATGCGTCTATAGTAGTATTGGTCCTGCATCGTATTTATTCAGATTCAGATCAGATTCAGTAATAATTCGGACTACCGGGCATTCGGACATGTGGACCTTCGGACTAGCGGACCTTCGAACTAGTAGACCAGCATCCTATGTGCAGCGTCGTTTAAGAGATTCCATGACATCTCGGACCAAAACAAATTCGGACTATTGCATACTCGGACCATAACAAATTCGGACTATTGCATACTCGGACCATAACAAATTCGGACAACACAAATTCGGACCATCACATATTCGGACCATTGCAAATTCGGACAACCTTAAAAAAATCACATGAGTTTTGATTGTAGTTTTTCTTTATTTTGTATTTATGTGTAGTTGTTTCTGCTCAATAATGTGATGCATTGGGTTTATGTGTGCTAAATTATATATATATATATACTCAGTTTTCTTTAAAATCTATATCAGTAACAAAAAACATAAAAGACATAAGATTTAATTATATAAAAGGAAAAAAAGAAAAAAAATATTTCTAAGTCAAACACATGTTACAATACTGATTTAACAATACACAACAAGTACATATATATACACAAGGACAGTAAGTAAATACATTTAATCCAGCTAGTCACTAGCTGGACCATAGAAACCTCCACATTAGCTGAGAGGCTGTGATCTCACCGTCGTCGTACTGGTCCCAGACTTGATGAAGACGACCTTGCAGCTCTTTGTACTTGTTTCGTTGATCCCGTAACATGTGCTGCTCGGAGACTAGTCTTTGGGTAAGATCAACCAGGTCTGACTCTATTTTAAGAGCTGGTACCAATATATAGAATGCGACTTTGGCTTTACCATTATCTTTATTTATTCTAGTGTGCCAGCCTAAAAAAGAACAAATAAACAAATGTATTATTAAGGTTTACAAAATAACAATATAATAAATACATTTGACCATATTAATTTTAATTTTATTACAATTATCAATTATTCATTCCAATATTTAGTCATTATATTTACAATTTATGAACAACTTACCTTCGACATCATTATTTGTTCTTATGCTTATCTGGTATATACTACAATTACGCGGCAACCATACTGAATTGCTGACCCATCGATTATTGATGTAAAAGAAGATTTATTGAATAAATTGTAATATACTTTTTGATACAAATAAAATGTCATTAAAGATACCAAGGTTAATAGAATTTACAACGCCAGACACGTGTTTAGTCTACTAATGAACTTAATATTCAACACGTGATAAAAATGATTTTTAGAAATTTATAATGAAAGAAAACTTTCTTACTTATCTACGTCTGTCGTGCAAATAATGCATAGAAATTATGTATGTCTCCTCTTAATCCATTTCTATATATTGTTTTTGTGTAACACCTGTAATTTAATTACAGATAATTAATATATTGCTTATTTATTTATTACAACACGTGCCCAAAAGTAATAGATAATCACAATCAACGATTCCTCAAAAGGTTTATGTTATGTAATTTTTAGCAAGAGATCTATAATTTTAATCTTATTCTGGTTCTCTCTGCGTAGGTGATGAATATAATAATTGTTTGTGAATTTTGATCATTTATATGTTTATTATCTTCTCTGTAACTATGTATTATGGTTTAGGAGAATAAACATCATTCATTTATAACATATAATTATTTTATTAGTATTTTTCAGAACTTATAAATTCGCGACAACAAAGACTTAGCCTTGAAATATAATATTACTGGCCGCTTTGTATCACATATTTTTAATATAATGGACAATAAAACTTACCAGTGTTGCAAATTATGTGTTGCCATCTTTCACACTTATCGCACAGTAATGCATGATGTCTTGATAAGAGACTTTACGATGACAATCGACACAACGGTTCGATGCATCCATTTTTGAAATGATGAACAACAAATTCGAAATAGTTTATAATAGAACATCAGTTCAAAGTCGGCTTTATGTTGTTTCAACATTCGAATTGAGAAAATACTGTACCATCCAAGCCTACTTTAAATGCAGGAATACAGGCCATAGCTTGTTTCTGTTATACAAACCTCTTAATTTAGTTGATTATACACCAATATCTCTTTTATGTTTTATTTATTATGTACAATCATAGTTATTAAATAAAATTTAATAATTAATTTAAATTTCTGTTTTCGCTTCTGTCAACATTGTTTTGTAGTAGCCTACTGTAATTAAAATTTTTATTTTGTAGTCCGAATTTGTCCACCTTAAAATTGCTATTTATAATTAGTACTGTATTTCGCTAAAAATTGTATTGATAAATAAAAGGCTTTGTTTACGCTTAAGGCACCGTAAGCTATGTGATGGTAAATTGTATAATTCTCTTCTTTTGGATTTAAATACCTTAATTTTGAGGAAAGTTGATACCATTATTTCAAGGGGCCTCGGTGGCCAAGTGGTCAAGGTAGTTCGTCTACTATTGATCACGTGGTCTGTCAACACTGAGATTGCGGGTTCGATTCTCACTGCAGGCAGGGTGTACTCGACTCCAATCTTAATTGACAAGGATTGCCAGTTTTCCTACCGCAGGTCGGGGGTTTTCTCCGGGTACTCCGGCTTCCTCCCCCAATAAAAACTGGACGCCATGATATAGCTGAAAAATTGCTGAAAGTGGCGTTAAACACCATAAAACAAACAAGCGATACCATTAATTCGGAAAACATCATCGCTTGTCCGGTTTACAACTGAAATTCGTAAGATTTTTTACATTGTCTAGTAAATGTTTAAAGAAAAGGATGAGATTCAATAAAACATAAGTATACAAATGACATCGAGGAAGTAAAAAACGAAAACTGGGAAATAAGTTAAAATGTGCATAAATAGGTTTAAATTTAATGCCTTTCGGAATACGGAATACAACAAAATAAGTCAGGTGAAAAATTGATATCGCAGAACTGATTAAACAGTAATAAATTATGGCTATCATTCAAAGAGCTTTATTCACCTGGTTTATTGTGCTCGTATTCTTAATTTTGATGGTTCTCAGACTAGATAAAAAAGTGAGCTGGAATTGGTTTTTAGTATTCATTCCTATGTGGGTATTTGACGCTGTTGTGATAATTTACATAACCTTTAAAATGATCGTTCATTGTAAAAACGGATACGACCACCGAGTGGACTTGAATATCTCTCTGACTAAGAAAGGATTCTATATGGCGGCCGTTTTGTTAAAACTTTCTTTTCAAGTGTTGCTTTGCATGAGACTCCAGTATTATCCAGAGATAGACTTAAAGTATGTGATGATTCCATTTTGGATATTAATGAGTAAAGCTATATATGACGTTTTTATGAATTTGGTTCAAGTTGCGAGGACTTGAAGTACATATCATACCTGTGCATTGTCAATGTGTCGTTTAATATATAAATGTATGAGTTTCAGCTTTAAAGTGATTACAGACTTTTAATTTATTTGTATTAAATGTTTTCATCCGACTTGTACCTGTACACTGGGTGTCATATTTTTCATGTCATCTCATACATTTAGGACGTTTTTAGCGATCGCTAACAAGTGTACGCCTATGGAATACGAATTGGACATCTTTTTTTGATTCAGCACAGAATACAGCATATTACACAAGCTTCAAAGACCTTTTTACTGAACGAGTGAACTAGACTGCATTTCGTGTTTAAGTTGGCTAATACATGTATGAACATCAACAAGGACCATATTGACATTCCTTCATATCAACAGAACATTTAAGAAGCGAACACAGCAATATGTTTAATCATTGTTACACATTTTCTACTTCTGTATTAATTTCATTAAAAAAGACAGCTTATTTTCCAAAAAAAAGTTGATGCTTTCGATACACAATTTCATTCATACTTTGTATTCACAAGAGAAACTGAATAAACAGTAACCATGTACTAGTACTAGTAAATGTCTATTGTAGTTCTGATCTCAGTTATTTGTATTTTAATTTTTTTTTATTGACTTTAGATTGCATATGGGCTGCCTCTATTTGTTTTTATTTGTTCAAAGATTTTACTAAAGCACTAATGAATTACAAAGCACTACTAGTATAGCAGTCATGTGATGTCACCAGTACCTACTAGTAAAATAAATATACTTTTTCAATGAGCAATCAAATTTATGTTTTATTTTGTACAATCATCAAAGAAAAGTATATGACCTACATAAATCATTGAATTTGTTTTGTTTACTTTTTTTAAATGTAAGACTTTTTATCATGTCAAGAATAGCATGAATAAGAAAAAGGTGAAAATTGTATTGTTATAAAAATGTGTTTCGTTTCATTTCCCATATTGTTTATCGTTATGATTGTTCAGAATGTGTCAAGTTTTTTATGTGCATTATAATTAGATGGAAATACATGTAGATCTTGAACCAATGCCATTATCAGTAAATTCTTAAATTGTCTAATTGGATTCAATCAGTTCTACATGTTCTTATGGAAAAATGTCTCGCCTGAATTCTGCATCAGTAACTAAAAAAAATTATGTCATAAGCATTATGTAAATACATGTGTAGCATTAAATTGTTATCATTTAAAATGTACAATGCAGGGTTACAGAGAAACAGACCTAATCCAAAAACTTTAACTTAGTCACTGGACCGTGAAATTGAGGTCATGGTCAGTTGAAACCTACTAGACACTCATGTACTAATCATTAGCAATCTATATACCAAATATTGGCATCCTACCATGCATGCTTACAGAGGAAGTGCCCTAATCCAAAAACCAAAAACTTTAACGTAGTCGTAGTTGCTGGACCGTGAAATTGAAGTTAAGGTCAGGCGACACCTACCAGACAGTCATGTACTCTTCACCAGCAACCTATATGCCAAATATTATCACCCTGCCATGCATACACAGGAACTGGCCTCACCCAAAAACTTTAACATAGTCACTGGACCATGAAATTGAAGTTAAGGTCAGGCGACACCTACCAGACATTCATGTACTATTCATCAGCAACCTATATACCAAATATTATCATCCTACCATGCGTAGTTGCAGAGGAACTGCCATAACCCAAAAACTTTAACGTAGTCACTGGACCATGAAATTAAGGTCAAGGTCAGGTGACACCTACCAGACAGTCATGTACATGTACTATTCATCAGCAATATATATATACAAAATTTGTCATCCTACCATGCGTGGTTACAGAGAAATTGTCGTACCCCAAAAACTTTTAACGTAGTCGTTGGACCGTGAAATTGAGGTCAAGGTCAGGTGACAGGTGACTGACTGGCAAGTACTCATCATTATTAACTACCACTGGACCAAGGGCTTAGGCTTACAAAGATATGAAGCAAGATGTCCAAGTGTTTATTCCGCCACTGCCGCTGTCAGATTCCCATACATATGTCTCGCCTCCAGCGACTATCATTGTAAGCGAGACAAAAATCAGAGGTATATGGCAACTGGTTAACTTTAGAACGATGGTCCTTCATCACAAGTTCATGGCCAAATTGTTAAGGTAGTAATCTTCTAATCTACTGATGATCATACTACTACTAGTATGACAGTTAATACTGACGTTTTGGTTTTGAGTCTCTGTGAAGGCAGTGACAAGAATTACCAGTTTTCCTACAGAAGGTGAAGGGACTTCTTCAAGTACTCTGGCTTCTTCCCCCAAATAAAACTGTGACGCCCCATTTTTTGGCATAACATGCATATACCAGTATTTATCCCCGTATCTGTATTATTCCTGGAATTTGATTGGTCAGTTACACGTCTTTACAAAACCAATATACCCGGCTCGTTGCTAAGTCGTATACCCGGGTGTTGCTAACCGTTAGTTGCACAAAAGTACTTAGGATGCGTTTATATTTTAAATGGTAATGGGTTTGTGTCATATATAGGATGATGAAATCTTTAACAAAAGGTCCAAATGTGTTTTATTTTTAACAGAAAAAGAAACAAAAGATATGCAGTTTAACAAACCACGACGTCACACTATTATGACGTATCTGCATGACATTTAGCGCCAAAATTTATTTCTTAAACATCTGTTTGAATCCAACAAAAAACTGTACTTTTTAAAGAACTGTAGGGTTCTACCAAAGGTAGAACCCTACACCTTGTAAAAAAGCCTCATTTTTATCAAATTTCAATTAAACTTCCTTTGATAATGATGAAAACATTAATAAATTCGTTATACTCGTTCATATCTGCAGAAATGGAGATTTGAACACCTGAAGTGCCCCATGTGACGCCCCATTTTTTGGCATAACATGCGTATACCAGTATGTATAGCTGAAAAGTTGTTGAAAGCAGTGTTAACACAATTCAAACTAACAACTATTTATTTCCAAAAATAGACACCAAATCGCAACCAAGAGGAAATAGGCTGCAATAAAATGTACATATACGGTATTTTATAGTAGCAAGCATGTTCATAAGTTGTAAACAATAGACAGACAGGAGAATATAGGATTTTCAATTCATAAAAATATGTACATGTATTTCCATCTTTGATTTAACAGTCTGCGACATAAACAGGAATGGATAAAAGTGAATTTGTTCCTGAATATACATATAATTCTGATAGTCCTTTAACAATTTTGGCCTAAATCAGAACGGCAAAACAACCACAGCTTAGGACATGTACCATCTATGGAAAATGCACACAAACACTAAAAGTCATTCACAAATTTGTGAACTGTGTAAATAAGGTCAAGGAACTTTTATGTCCACCTTTAAATATGGAACAGATTAAATATAGTCGGTTATAGAATTCTGAATCATAATATAACATTGAGGTAAAGACAGGTGAAACCTGTCAGGTCCATCATAAAAACTATAGCAACCAAACATAATTACAGTAAATGGAAAATAAAACATATCAACAAACTATGTACACTATAAAATTAAGGTCAGGGGTTAGCCTGTACATAACTAATTGTCATTGATCTTAAATATAGCTATTCCCTACTTGCGGTAAACAAGATTTATCTCCCATTTGCAGAGTTATCTGTTCTTTAGAGCAGGTACTTTATAGTACCTACTGTAGGTAAAAAGTAGTTTTTCTACAATTTTTTTTATAAACATATAGAAAAGCATCAGGTAAAATTTATTATGATATGCAAACTAATTCTGCAGTTTTTTTAGGTGTACTGGAAGAGTCAGTCCACAGACATTATTTAAAAAAAATAAAAACATTTTTCCCTATCTGTTCAATACATGATTTTTCCCTATCTGTTCAATATTAGATACCTGCTGTTATGAAAGACAACTCTTGCAAATGGGAAGTAACTCTTGTATTTCCGAAAATAGGGAATTGACAAACTAATCATGAACCAAAGGCCTCCAGAAGCCTATCCTTAATGTCCGTTCATCTTTCGTTCACCGTTTGTGCATTGTGAGTTTAATAACTTTACAGGGACTGTATGCAATACTAATGATTACTATTAAATAATGAACACCTGAACTACATGTAACGGAACAAAAATGAAAATCTTCTAAAGCATACTTAAATTAAACAACAAATAAACTTTTAAAGTTAAAACATAAGTTACAATTTTATCCAATTTATTGTTTGAAAAAAAGCAGTGAAATAATCCCTATATGCATATTTGGCAAAAAGTTTCCATTTGCTGTTTAACCCAGAATATTTTTTGAATTATTTATCTTCATTTCTGTTTTTAGATAAAAACATACAGGAATGTATGTTAAATTGAACTCCCCTTAAATTTAAGTTGGTTCGAATATTTTAAAAATTTTATTTTTCTGGAAAACTGGGAATATACTATTCACCAGACCAAAGTTTGGGATCTTTTTTTTCTGTAAAATGAATTGGGAGTCGGCAGATAAAGGCTGTTTATGGTAATGGTAGCAATCTTGAAAAGAGGGCAGGTCTATCAGAAACTGTAACTTCTGTATGAAGTTGACTTTAAATTTAACCGATGTATTGTTGGAGTGAATTAATAGATTCAAGTCAAACAACAGAGGACCAATGACAAGCATTGTGTGCCACCATTACTTTCAGATGGTCAGCTAAAATTTAAAACAAAAATGTTGTACACTCAAAGAGTGGAAATAAGGACAAACTGACATGGTATTCAGATAATTGAGATGCTGATATTAGCTCGTCATTGAATGATAACAATGAGTTAAAAGATAATTGATATGACTTTAGACAGAAATCGTGTAACATACAGCATGTACATGTATGGATATAATACAAGTGGTCTGCATTTCAAACATTTATTGACCTAAAATGAAGTGGACAAGACACGTGTAGTTGGTCACTTACTAATGATCAGTGGCATGTCAACACTGGAGTTGTATTACTAATGGCAATTTTTCCTCGACTATAACCATAATTGACAAGATTTACACAAGATATTCCCCAGTCCACCCCCTCCCCCCCCCCCCATGATACAGCTGAAAAATTTCTTGTGGCATAAGACTCTTTCAAACAAACAAGTCCATTTCCTGGAATATTTTAGCACTATGAAAAGAGCTAATGCTTTCAGTGCTGGCATTTGAGAAATACCAGTCACACCTTTAGGAACATTTATAACTGGAGAGATAAAAGACATTTCACCAAAATAATGGAATTTTGGGGGTTGTTTGGTGACCCAAAAATACACTTATGGCCAAATGATAAGCTTTAATGTTTATTGTCACATTCATATCTTATTTATTTTAATAAGGAACTATTTAATAAATGCTTGCTCTAGCTCAATTTGTACACATGTATATGTTCATCATGCACACACATTTTCTTCGGCATATATGATGCGTCTTTTCAATTCTTTCATATTTCCACATTTCACATACTCCTTCATAATATTCAACCATCTATGATAACCTTCTCCTTATTAGCCTGATCCTGAATTGCCAATAATATCTTTTAAAAACTTCTTCAACCACTTATTTCCCTTGTCAGCTTTTTTCTGTATTAAGGTCTGGTACTTTTATTGAAATTATGTCCGACATTCTCAAAACTGCATTTGGTATATTTCCCATAGGTGTCGTAAGATTTGATACTTGTATGTGATGTACATCAATGTCTACCGTTCCTAAAACGCACGACACAGATGTCCTCTCGTGCATCCTGATATTTGCATCTTGTCCCGATAAATGTGATAAAAGTCGCAGGAATCTTTCACGTAGAAATGTCCTTTGTTCCTGTTTGGTTGTTTCGGAATTCATCACCTAAGTCTGAAATAAACAATATGAACCTCATAACAAAAAAACAACAACAACAAAAATACGAAATTATATATGTCATATCATTGTATCAATTATTTTATTACTGGGATATACAGTATACATTGAATTTCACTAGCAATAATGCATACAACTGTTTTTATAATTTGTGGTTATCTATCTATACTTACTTAAAATAATGATATTAATATCTCACTGCTGCTTATTCACCTTACATTTTAATTTTTAACATAGTTTGTGTATTGAAGGAGGATTACAAAAACAGTACACAAATCTCTCAAATTTGAAATTTGGTGGGGAAGGTAAGGGTGAAATCGGCAGGTGACTACTGTTAACATTAACTGTTCCATGTTAATTAGTAAATTTACCTTTAATAGTGTGTAATTATTTGGTTAGTTTGATTTGGTTTGGATTGGTTTTAAGTAGTTTTGCTAAGTCAAGTGTATACATTACAATACCTAAGTATTAACTGAACGACATGCCAACGACAAGTTTGACAGTCAATGAATGACTTCCGGTAGTGACAGTTTTGGGGTGGTTTTTAAAGGATAACACAACAGTTCATATATTTGCATCGTATCTATTTACTATGTCCAAATTACTATATATTATACTGAAGAATCCTAATTTTGTGCGCGTGACCCGTTGAGTTGAAATTTGTTTATTGTCAGCGCCGTTCGGTACCCCAAGTAACCCTCACAAGACAACCGGAAGTGATAAATTATGGACATCGTTACAAAACATGATCCTACAAAATAAAGCAACTAGCTGATATTTAGATTTCTGAGTAAATTACACCATGGCAGAGAAAGAGCCGACGTCAGATATTAGTGACAGTACAGAGTGTGATGGTGTTATGGAGCAAGATGACTCGGAATTGGCTCTTTCAGGAATAAAGATGCTCCTCAATAATGAGTTCGATGAAGCTCAAACCCTTTTCGACAAATACAAGTACGCCCCATAGTTTTTGTCAAAGAGACGCATTCATATTTTACAGTGCTAATCGCATCTGCTAAAATCTTGTAGTCGAAACTAGTGCGCGGGCTCAAAATTTGCGCAAATATATAGTCGTTTCGTACCATGTCCGTTTCGTACCTGCCATTTCGTACCATGTCTGTTTCGTACCATGTCCGTTTCGTACCATATGTAAATTGTCTATGGTTGATGTTATGTACTATTTGTAGGTTTGGATCCAATATTTATTTTTAATAGAATAATAGACATAAAGGTTATTTTTATTTTTTTATTTGTTATCATAGCTACAATTAAAATGATGCACAACAACAATATATAGTACATATAATATATGCAATAACAAGAAAGATAATGTTCTTATCTTATAATAGAACAAGTCTAATTGTCTGGCACATAAACATTGAGGGCGCTGAGTCGGAGCAAACGGCTGATGGCGATTTCATTCTGTATATACTGGGCCCAATTGTCGAAGAGTATTTTCTGTGTTGTCTTGGTCTGCTTTCTCTTATTTTCTTAAGTTTGCCTTCCGAAATAAACTGCGTTCAGAGGTATACGAACAAGTATCGCACTGGAGTGCCTCTTGCTTAGGTCTTACGGTCTTCCGACAGCTTACACACTTATTATTAGTCATTGTGGCCAATTAATTTGCGACTATAAAGAGCTCCTTTATAAGGACTTTCATTTTTATGATAAATTATTATTGGTCAGTTTAATTTGGGCAGAATTATACATCTATGATTGGTCCTAAACAGCGATAATGATGGTTAAAACAGTCTTTTGGATGCATTCTTGATTGAGAGAAAATTGGCTTGGACCCATTCCCATCTGCTAGGACAAATGAAAATAATTGTCAAAACAATCATTTGGATGGGTTCTGGATTGAGTGAATTTTGGCTTGGACTTATCCCATCTATACAAGGACAATTGAAAATCATTGTTTTAACTACCAAACCACATTTTCCTTTTATCATTCACATTCCAATTAACATCAAAGATCTATAGCAAGCTAGTTCTGTATTTTGTTAAATTATTATTTTTAATAAAACTCATAAATTAACATGCTTATCAATACTGGTATTTGAAATATTAAAATAATCAAGTAACACAATTAAATCATATATATGGTACGAAACGGTCAATGTCGAAATAGCATATGGTACGAACTGGCAAAATCTTGGTACGAAATGGTAAATTTGGGTACGAAATAGACATGGTACGAAACAACTAGACACCATCATAGTACAGTGGACAAAAGCTTTATTTTAATTCGGCACATACATAACAGTACAACACAAGCTCTGATGAGCTTTTTAACGAATACAGACAAACATAACATACATGCATGCATACAAATAAAAATGATGTGACAGTACAAATAAAATAAATAAGATCAAAAGCACATCATCCCTTCCTAACACACGGTATCGGGCGCATTTGCCCCGAGTCCATTCGCCCTACAGCCATACAGAGAACGGCCAATAAAACAAAACAATTAAAATAAAAAGCAGTGTTTAAAAAAACAATTCAATGTGATTTAATACAACAATAAAACTCAATTATCTTTTGCATTTAATTTTCCATCAATATATTAAACATAGGGCAAACTGAACCAGCCCTGCAGAACTAGGTCCTTTGACTATCTATGGTCTGCCAAATCAGAAATATCCAAAGCACCTAAAGAGCTACCCTTCCACAGCTAAGGGAAAACAGGTACATGTATTAGGGGGAAAGGCCCTGGATTCCTTACACACACACAATCTAGTGTCGCAATGATCTAGACTTGAGTTGAGACTTGTCCCTCAACACATGACTCAGTGTTCTATCTGTTTTTTTGAAATTATATATAATTTTGGGGTAATAATGCCATAGTTTATTCATCTAAAAACTACTTCAGGCAGTTGAGGTACATGTCAATTAGAAAATAGTGTAGATCATTATCTGTTCTACATATACATCTACTATGTGATGACCAACTCAACTCACTGAAGTTAATGTCACTGTTCTCTGCATGTGCAAATTAAAGTGAAAGTGAAATTTGTACTAAATTTAGTGACCATGGTGGGCTGAAAAAATGCTGATAAGTGATGACAATATACACAACTGAACCAGTAAGAGACATATTTGTTTGTTTCTATTTATAAATTGTCTTGTTCTGATTATAGCATAAAATATTGCTTGTTGAACATTAACAACCCTTTATTTTATCAAAGACTGTTGAAATTTCTGTTTCAAATTATATAAAATGCAATACATGTACTTTTATCATGTTTATACTCCAGCTTCCTTCCCCCAATAAAATGCATGATATACTATAGCTGAAAAAGTACTGAAAGTTATTTAAACACAATTTCAACAAACAAACAATATTTCCAAAAGAAACAGAAATAAAAAAACACAACAACTTTATTCTTGATATAAATCATTAATTACAAATATGTGACACTGTGATATCTACATGTACCTGTTAATCAAAATAGCAATTGTTGTATCCTCAAATGTTGAACAGACGTTCCATTTATCATGACTTGATCCGAATTTGTCTCCAAATTAATGTTGAACCTGACATATTGATAAGTTAATCTGAAGCCCGATCTCTTTACTTAAAACTTTTACTCTGTTAAATGCCAATTTAAGCCTTTCAATATAGTTATCAGGTTTATTGTGTTTGTATTGTTCAACTTTGAAGCTTTTTTGCTAGTGGGCTTTTGACACATGTTATTGCTTATGGCTGATATATATTACTAATATAGAAAACTGTTTACTGTTAGTAACTCTGGAGATTACTGCAATGTTTTTAATTATTGCAAATAATAAGATTGACATGTACGACACAATAATTAAACCTCTCATTTCTAATTGAGTTACTTCATAAACAGTCTAATGGATTACCTCCATTTCAATTCTGGTGTACAACGTTACCTTACCTGTAAGATACACATTAAAGATCGATATTATACAGTTATTTCCTGTCTAACATGTCAAAACAGGACATTATACCTGTAGTACTGAATGATTTGAAGCAAGATGTGGACCTTATTTATGTATTTAAGTCAAAATTTGTGTGTGCTTATTGGCAGTAATTTGTTTGATTATTTATTAAAAGAACATACCGGTAAAAAACAACAATAATACGCCCATATACTACCGATATTTTCTCAGCCTGCTTAAAAAAAATAATTTTAAAGCCTGCCCTGTTTATTGTTTATTTGTGTAATTATGTTTAATTCAGTCTCTTTAATGTAACAGAATTGTCTAGTAGTATTACTCTTGCCACAATCCATTCTTTACAAATCACTTCATGACTTAAGACACATGACAAATGGGTTCAACAGTATCTAGGGAGTCCCAAAATGTGTTTGTAATTGTTTTACAGATACTAGTAAGCAGGTAAACAAAATGAAATGTTTATTCCATTTAGATAGTTTATCTACAGTCAATATTATACAATATTAGTCTCTATCAGGATTTATTAGCCAGATAAAATGTAATATTCACAGAGCCGCTAGGGTAATATACATATTTGAGTGCTGATCAATCCTGATAGCGACCGTATATCAAAGTCATTAATTGTTTTATTACATGAATAAAACCACCATCTCCCTTGATCAGAAAAACAGAGGATGCCTTTTCTACTGGAGCCCCTGTTTACATTTTGTAATTGTTTTTACCCATAATATTTTTTATTTAATACTGCATTTTGATATCAATTTGCTGGTAATCCTGAAGTTCCAGTTTCAAATATTGAGAAGAGTATAAATGAATCAACAAATCGCAGAGCCGACGTTTCTACCATTTGTTGTTGTAACGCATGATGTACAATTAATACAATCAATTTGATTAGACGAATGAATTTGTTAACACGGATATTCTGATTGGCTAAAATATAAAAACCAGGTCGATATCGTATTCCGCTTGACTACTATGCAGCGGAATCCTGCAGTATGCAAACATTTTATGTAATTTTAGTACTGTTGTGATTTATCATGACCTAAAAGTTGTTTTTAGGCCATTCAAAAACACGCAAAATTGTATTCATGTAATAATTATTTCAGAAACATTGGAAAACACAAGAGTAATAAGTCATGATAAATGCTTAGCTATATACTTTTTTGCTACCGAGACAGCCAATCACAAAAATAGAAACTTGCATTTTGGAGGGTAACTGGGTTTCCCAATCCCAATAATGAATAAAATGCATGCAGTTTTTCAGAATTTAAAGTTATAACATCTGTAGATACAATAGATATAATTAGTACTAACTATATATTGTAAACACAATACATGTGGAAAACCTTCATACTGTGTTTAATATTTCAGAGATGACAGTGCTTTAATGCATGCTGGGCATAGCTTTGTTTTCTTTATGGTGAGTATAACATGTAATTATGGTATTTTTGAGTGTGTGTTTTAGTCATCTTTCATCACCCAAATTCTAATTGGAAAGTAAACTTTCTATAACTTTTGGGGGTTTTTTTGTTTTTCTTTTAGATTAGGAGAACTGAAAAATGTTTTTTTTTTAAAGTTGAAATTGTTAAAAATATTGATCAAAAAAACAAACAGTATTTTATTCAGTAAATGCATGTATAATGATAATATGGTAAATATATTTGGCATACTGTTTTTACTGAAAAATAACAGGAATTTCTTGTTAATGTAGGCACAATGATTTAGCAAGGGTATTGGTTGGCGAAAATATAGGTGCCTATAAGCTACAGTAAATTAATTAATAATTACAAAGTTTCTTTTTGAAACTCACATTTCAAGTTAGAAGTTACAAAATTTGAAAATTTTAAACATTCTTTTCTTATTATTATCAATTTAGGGTTCCTGTCAAAATCCAACTGAATCTCCCCATGGTTAATGAAATTGACATAAGCCCCCTTTCTAACAACCAAGTAAAAGCAGATACATAAATTAGGATTTTTGCTGCATACATTACATTTGATATTTGTGTGTATTAAATGTAAGTAACAAATTAGCCAAATCTGCAATTTTAACCCATTACAATGTTGTTTTAATATATATTATGCATGTACATGTTGACATGCATTCGTAAATATGGACAATTGCTGTATTTGCTATTTGTTGCTATTGTATTTGTTGGTTCTCAGATTTGCCAGATATTTCAAATACTGCTACACTGACGTGTTGTTCAGATGCATAAGTGCTTAAGACTTCTTAAAATTTCTTCGACCGATGGATGTAACATATCATGCATTTTTATTATCTTTTATTTTTTATCAGACTGCACTGATCTCATTTGAAGAGGAGAAATTAGATGAAGCTCTGAAGAAACTTGAGGAGACGGAAAAATTATGTGATACAGATTCTGGTATATTTAAGTCTCTGAAGAAAAAATTCAGATCAAAAAAGAAAAAGGAGGTAAAATTGATTATATGTATGAAATCAAAAGAAATTACTATTTATGAAATGAAGACTTGGTAATCTACTGTTAATCAGGGCATATCAACTCTTGAAATGTGAGTTCGAGCATGATTGTTGGCAGCGTGTGCTCACTCCAACAATTATTGTTTTGCTGGTTAAAAGAAAGGTGTGTGGGGGTGGGGGTGTTTACTGGGTACACTATCATTCTCCCTGAATAAAAACTGGGCACCATATTATTGCTGAAAAATTGGTTTAAGTGGCATTAAACCACATTTAAACAAACAAACAAAAAATACAGGTATAAAGGGAGTTTAAAATATTGTATCCTGCCTGTGATAAATCACTTAATTTGGTAATACCCCTGACATTTTTGTACATCTCCACTTGAGTTGTGTCTTCACCTTCTTGGAATCACATCAATTGATGTCGGGGTCACGAGTCGATTTCAAAAAAGTCGTAAGTGTAAAATCTATCGTAAGTGCTGACATCACAATGGATTTCCCTTTGATCTCCAACGCTTATGATAGATTTTACACTTACGACTTTTTGTGAAATTAACTCCAGTTATTTCATATCAGTAAAATTATGTTTGTTTCAATTGGATAAAACAAGGTCAGCTGGTATTAATTAATCTGCAGTAATTTGACAGGCGTTATCATGTCGTGGTAATGCCCTCTCCAGTAACAAACAGCATCAAACTGTTTATTTATAATTTAAAACAAATATATATGTACATGTTCAACCTAGAAAAGGAAAAAATGTCGTAAAGTTTAGAAAACTAAATGTGTGCACCTAAAAATGCCACATAATGATACATCATGAGGCCCACATTAAAACTATACAGCAAACAACTACAAATAAAATAATACAATACATGATTCTTTAATTCTTCAATAAAATAAAAATAATAGTTGCTGATATAGTTAGCATTGTCATGATACTTGACAGCACTCGCGACAGTGGTATTGCCTTTAACATTGATAATGCCCTCACCTTTGTCTCAGGCATTATCAATTTTACAAAATATCACATTTTCATTATGAAGCGCAACCACACTTCATTAAAAATAAGTGTGGTTGCACTTCATAATGAAAATGTGCATGATCAGTGCTTTCATATTTCATATTTCATACTTCAGTGGCCAAATGGTCAAGGTAGTTTGATCATTTGGTCTGTCAACACTGTGGTTGTGGTTTCCAATCTCACTGTGGGCAGTGTGCACTCGACTCCAATCCTAATTGACAAGTAATGCCAGTTTTCCTATGGAAGGTCAAGGGTTTTCTCCTGGTGCTTTAACTGGGAGCCATGATGTAGACAAAAAACTGCTGAAAGTGGCATTAAACACCATTCCAACAAAAAACACATTAATGAAACTTCAAAAGAATGCATTTAATTCTTATAATTACATTTTTTATCAATAAATGGGGCAAATTTATGTCAGTTTTTGTTGTGATATATTACTATGCGGTGTATTGTTTGACAATGCTATGATGAACTGGTTTCGATATTTCAAACGACCACGTGTTATTTGTTTGTTTCTTTGTTTGAATGGTGTTTTAACGCCACTTTCAGCAATTCTTCAGCTATATCATGGTGTCCTCCTGTTTTTATTGGGTGAGGAAGCCGGAGTACCCGGAGAGAACCCCAGACCTGGGGTAGATAAACTGGCAATCCTTGTCAATAAAGATTGGAGTCGAGTAAACCCTGCCTGCAGTGAAAATTGAACCGCAATCTCAGTGTTGACAGACCACTTGATGAATAGTAGACGAACTACCTTAACTCGGCCACCGAGGCCCCCTGATCACGTGTTATAACCACATGAGTGAATTCGACCAATGAAAATGATGGATATTAATGAAATATGAACATTATGTAGTTATTGTGTTATATTTATTTCAAGAAATAGATCTGTAAAAAAATAAAAAAACATAAGAAATCTACATACCTGCATACTGTTATCTTTTATTTTTGAAAAGCAACCATAGAAACATTGGTTTATACGTCACTTGTTTACTATTGTTTTCCCTGTAGATGGGAATACTGTTATTTATATATTTAGCACATACATGTATGATATTCACAGAACTTATCTGCTCATGTTAATTCTGTTACATTTTTTTACAGGAGAAAACTATCAGTATTGAAGACAAGATACAACGACAAGTAATAGTGGCAGATTCCATTTTGTATCAAGGGATATTAATCTTCACCAATCAGGACATTCCAAGTTATATCAAAGGGGGGTGGTATCTTCGTAAGGCATACAAGATTTATGAAAAACTGCATAAAGATGTCAATCAACTAATAGCTGGATCAAAACTTAAAAAAAATAAATCACAGAATAGCCTGTCGAGTACTGGGTCAGACACATTATCAGATGGACCTATCGATAGCAACGACAACGAACTCGCAGAAGATGTACTGAATCGATTATTGGGAGCAGTAAATTTCGGATATGGAACGTTTCAGTTATGTATATCAATGGTCCCTCCTAAGATTTTAAAGTTGATTGAGTTTTTAGGATTTGAAGGTGACAGGAAAGCTGGTCTTGCCGCATTAAACTTTACTAGTCATAGCAAGGACATGAAAGCTCCACTGGCCACCTTGGGTTTGCTCTGGTACCATACAGTATTACGACCATTCTTTGCTTTAGATGGAGCAAACGATTATGATGCAGGTAACAAAATTTACTGCCAAAAGTTACCCACGTTCCACATTTCTCATTTACAAAATCTTCTATATGATTAGGGTTACATACATGTATAAAAAGGAAACAGATGCAAATAAAATCATTGAATAAATAAACCCCTTCAACACATTAAAATAAAGTTTAATGGCACTGAGTGACCATTTTGATAATTCTTAATTACAGAACTCGCAGAAAATTTCCTCAAGCATTACCAAGTGCATAATTAGCTCTTAGAGGTAATTAATAATCTTGTCTTTGATCCTTTGGATAATTTAATATATAGAAATCTAAGTCTTATTATCGATTGTAGGTACACACGAGGCAGAGGACATTATTGCAGAGAAAGAGTCGGAGTTCCAGAACTCGGCTTTATTTTTATTTTTCCGGGGTAGAATTCAACGATTAAGGGTAAGATTTTCATATTGAGCACACTGATATTATTAAACTTTTATTAAGCATGTTAAGCAAATGTGAGTAAAATACAAATCATCAATTCCAAGATGTTTGTTTGTCTGTGCCTTCACACAGCTATATCCTGGCCTCAGTGGCCGAGTGGTTAATATAGTTAGTCTACTATTGATCGTGAGCCTGCTAACACTTTAGTTGTGGGTTCGACTCTCACTACAGGATGTATATAATGAACTCCAATCTTAACTGATCAACATTGCCAGTTTTCCGACCGAAGGTCTGGGTTCTCCCCGGGTACTCGGGCTTCCTCCCCAATAAAAACTGGATGCCATAATATAGCTGAAAAATTGCTGAAAGTAGGATTAAACACCATTCAAACAAACAAACACAGCTTTATCATTGCATCCAGTGTCTATATCACTCGTCATAGCAGTCAGTTGAATAGAAATGTTTACCTCTAAAAAGAAATATTGGTGTATGGTATGAATATAAGAGTTACATGTAAGATATTGCCATTCTGTCATATTCATTACAAAGTTCTAAATCATGATATGATATAACAGGTCTCTTTGTATTGTCTTCTTTCTAGGTTGTTGAATCAAATGTATCACACCTCTTTGGACTTTGGTGTCAGTTGAATAGAAATTTTCATCTATAAAATTTCAGATTGAAGTATGATATAAATATATCACCCTTATCTCATATGCATAACAAGATACCAAATAATAAAAGCATATTCAATTTATTTGTCCCCTTTCTAGGTTGTCGGCATAATTCCCACCTTTTAACATTACTAATTTTGCCCAGGATTATTTCCCTTTCATTGTTGTGCATGCTTATTAGTTAGAACCGTTCTCTAACAACTTTTTTTTAATTCCAATATTCAGACTTATACACAAGCATTTTTTTTTCTGTAATTGGAATTAAATTACAGGATAGCATCCTACAGTAAATTGGGTTTTCTATTAAATTTCAACATCCAATCAAAATAAGAGATATCAATGCTGCATTAAAATTATCCAATCAAAATAAATGTTACATCAATGCTATAAAGAATTATCAACATAAGTGACAAATAATTTTTATTTCAATAAAAAGTCTGGTGTGGGATAGATAAATAGTTTTTTTCTATGATTGATTGATTGATTGATGATTAACAGCCAGCAAGCAATACTTTAGCTATATTCAGGACATTTTGTTGAGATATTGGTTTGGTGGCATTAATATTGTGGCTCATGAATGGTGATGCACAACAGCAACTTGATGTACATGAATTTAATTGTCTTGGTTGTGGGTCTATACTAGTATGTATGTTTAATTTTGCGTCGAACTATTCGTTATACATGTACCTTTTAATGGTACAGTAAAAAAAATCTATGTATTAACCAATAGAGTGATATATTCTAAGGTTTATATTATACTGTTATAGCATTGTTATTATTGTAGAAAGATAAAATTATAACATAAATTTCAGAAAAAGGCAACAATGTTTTTATTAATTTATAGTTTCTTAACTTCAATTAAGCGTACTAATTGTATTCAAATATGCTCAGGTTAAACAAAATAAACAAACACAAAACTAATTAAGGAGGGAGGATGTGATAGGGCAATATTTGCTTGGAATTGCGAGTTCCTCAGAACTATGAAAGAGTAGTGTGTAGGAGGAACTATGTAATCGTTTGTATTGATGTTTTATTGTGTAAAAAATGTGTTTATCTATAAATAGATTATATTTAAATTATTTCCTTGGTTTAGAAAAATACAGATGAATCGTTAGCATTATACCAGAAAGCTTTGGAGGCAGCTAAAGGACAGAAAGAACTGGAGTTGATGAATCTGTATGAAATAGGTATGAAACACAAAACAAATTCCCTACTTGCGGTTAACAAGATTTATCTCCCATTTGCAGAGTTATCTGTTCTTTAGAGCAGGTACTTTATAATACCTACTGTGGGTAAAAAGTAGTTTTTCTACAATATTTTTTTATTCACATATAGCAAAGCATCTGGAAAAATTTATTATGATATGCAAACTAATTCTGCAGTTTTTTTTAGTTTTACTGGAAGAGTCAGTCCACAGACATTATTTAAAAAAAAATAAAAACAGGATTTTTCATTATCTGTTCAATACTAGAGACCTGCTTTTATAAAAGACGACTCTTGCAAATGGGATTCCGATTTGGCGGTGGGGGGGGGGGGGGGGCGTGTGGATTGGAAAGCAATTCATATGAAAATTTATAGGATAAAGTAAACAGAACTTTATGAAATGTATTTTTTTAATTGTATGTTGGTGATTTTTGACAACATCGCTGCCTTCATTAATTAAACTACATAAGCTGAGACATTATACTAAACAGTGTATGCCAGTATTTGTCTTATTGAATGGAGTTAACTATTCTACTGCAAGCTGTCATTTCTAGTCTAACCTAAACCAATTAGGCCTCTTGTTGTGCCTATATGTATTGTACATATGTAGGAAAAAAAACAATACACATCCAGAAGTCATTACAAACACACAAATATACTCACTTGGCATAAAACACCGTTTACCAATTCACTGTGGTATTGTTTTACAGGTTGGTGTAACATAATGAAACTGAATTGGAGGGAAAGTTTAGGAGCTTTTACAAGGTAAGTTTATAATGTCACATGTTTGGATACTTGTTTGTATGTCATTTAACATCATGGCATCTGTAAGAGGGTGTAATTAAACAACTATATTCTGCACACAATTTTACAGGTTAGAGCATAACTGTAAGCAGGGTGTATTTGACTCTTAAATAACAAGGATTTCCAGTTTTCCTACCGAAGTTCCCGGGTGTTCTCCGGGTACACCAGCTTTCTCCTGCATTAAAATCTGGACGCCATGATAAAGCTAAAAAAATTGTTAAATGTGCCATTAAACATCATTCAAGCAAACAAGCAAACAAACACACAAAATAAAATCTGAATATTAATGTTTTGCTTTTACTAACAAATATTTACCATAACCTATTGCCTTCCCCTTGAAAACTTGTTTACGTGATATTGGTGGGTGAAAAGAAATTGTCTTCTGCCAAAGTATACTTTAATTTCTAGAAATTTTGTTTTACAGGTTAAAGGATGAAACAAAATGGTCAAAGTGTTACTATACATATCTAATGGGAGGTAAGTTAATTAGGAGATAACGGTATTGTATTTAAAGATTTGATGGCATCAATTGTTGATTTAATGGACCAAATTGAGTTTTTTGACGACATGTAGCCTGATCCAGTCAAGGGATATTTTTTACCATCATATCACCTATTGATGCTGGGAAATCTTCAAACACATTCAGTAATCTCCATTCTAATGCTATGGCAAAGAAAAACTAAATTAACTAACTAAAATATGAATTTTTTTATTTACCAGAAAAAATATATGCACCTGCTAATTTCTGACACCATCAATCTTGGAATTGATTCCATAAAATTATTTACGTTGTCCAATCAGAATTTACATTACGTCAAAAAGTGTGTACCATCAACAATTAATTTTCCTTGTAAGAATAACTTGTGCCAATAAAATGATTCTTTTCGCATATAGCATAATTTTCTGACTTGTGTTGGAAAATTTTGTTCTTCGAGTGCATTTCCAAATACCGTATAACTGGTAATTTTTGCAGTAATTTAATTTTGCGTTATTTCGCGGTTGACACTCGACCCCAAAATTTACAATTGCATAAAAAATTATGGAGTATTCCTATCTGTAAATAACGGTAAAGTTTCACAAACTTGTGTCGATCGATATTTTGTTATCCTTCGTGATATAATTTATATTAATTTTCTCGGTGGTAAATAAAACAAATCGTCGAAGCGAAGTGAATAGTTTTCTCGTTTTCTGAGTTTTAATAAAATATTCACTATAAAAACATTAATAAATTTTTCCTTTATTGTTATTGTCCATCAGAGAGATACAAAATAAAGGATGTTTTTACAAGAAACAAAAACACCAAAAAATTTTCCTTTATAGTTATTGTCTACCCGTATTAAACAAAGGATGTTTATACAAGAAACTGTGATTAATATGTTATTTAACCGTTATTATTACCTGTAAATATCGATTTCCAATTAAAACATCTACCTTTCATTTGTCCGCATGCATTAACCAAGTTCTATTAGAAATTGATTGTCAATTAATAAAAAACTCACTTTATTTTACTTGTTTTGCTGATTTTGTCTGCATTTAAAAAAAGATTATTTTAGGTACACTTACAGGTGAATATATTTTCCTTTAGCGTGGAACATAACTCATAGCCCAAATCACTGAGCTAATCAGGATACACAACAGAAATAAAAACTCTGCATTTTTTTGGCTAAAGATGTAAAAGCGCAAAAATTAAAATCAGCAAAAATAAAATATCAGAATTTCAATCCCAATCCGCAAAAATTTCACACCGCAAAAATTACCAGTTATACGGTATGGGCCTATGGAGATTGTATGTTTTTAATGCAGTGTTTTGCCACTTTCAGCTATATCATGACAAACAATTAAGGAAGCAAAAGTACTTCAACAGTGACAAGAGACATTTTACTTCCTGGTTGTTCATTCTTGTTATTTACATGCAGGTAGCAAATGATTAAACCTTAAAATTAAGAACCCTAAAAATGGCAACTTGTTCTTGAACCAGTGAAAATTCTAAAAACAGTATATTATGTTAAACAGTTTGTTTAGTAAAGCATATGTTGAGGCAGAAGGGAACTGCCAACCCTGTTTAAATGTCGGGTAAAATTATTCACATCAAGTTGGAGATAGTAATCATACAAAACTGCTCCCAAAAGTTACACATGAGCAGTTATTAGCAACAGCATGCTGTATAGATAGAGAAACAACTTCACTGTACTGCACAGCCCCATAAGAAAGATTGAATACAAATAAATAAGTGAATTTCATGCCAAAACACTTTTTGCAGTATCTCTGGGTGCTATGGGGGATACAAAAGGTGCCAAAGATACTCTGAAAGATGTCCCTGGACTGCTGAAAAAGAAGAATAATCAAATAGAAGCCTTTGTTTCCAGAAGGGTATGTACAGTAGAGTTGTCCTGTCATGTAAAAGTGTATGTGTGCATTGGTTAGTAAATATGAACATTTTGGAAATACTCTTAAGTCTGTTATTTTTATATGACCACAACATTTTTAGTCAATGGATTGAAACAATTTAGAATTTTTGATTTAAAATAATTATACTGGCCTGTTATTGTTAGGAAAAAGTGGAGCCTTGTTCTGAAAGACGAATAATTTTAGAACTATTTTCAAGTTAAAAGGGATTAAACAAAAATGACAAATTTATAAATTTATTCCAGTTTTGATGGTGATATGTTTTACAACAATAAAATAGTTAATAGAAGTTGCAAAGTTTAACTTCACCTTTTTCTAATGCTATATTTAACTCTTTGTGGAGACATATTGTTTTTATCCTGTCCGTCACAAAGTTATTCCACTCAACTCATCTGAAACTACTCAACCAAAGCTTGGTATGTTACAAGTACACCACAAGCATATTACCAGGAAATTCTGTTCCTCAAAATTCTGTTGGAGTTATGGCTCTTTGAACTTAGAATTTTCCAAAAATTCCTCTAAAATCATGGTTCCTCTGAAACTACTGAACCAAATTTTACAAAACTTGGTACATAGCAAGCATACCATATTTAGTTGTGCATATTATAAGGAAATGTTTATCCACAAAATTTTGTGGAAGTTGTGTGTGAGACTTTGAACTTAACTTATTTTTGCTGAAAATCCACACGGAGAACAAGGGGAGACATTGATTTTATGCACAAACAAATTTTGGGGTTTTGTAATAGAGTTTGTCATTTCGTCTTTACTAAGTGTGTCTGCAGCAATGTATATATCTTAGATGGTTTTGAATACAAGAGTCATTTTTTATTTCACCATTTTTTATATTCATAACTCAGTTTTGATGTAATAATAATAATTATTTTCTGATTTCTGATTTCTATATTAGATTTACACTTATTTTGTCTTATTTAGATATTTAACAATATAGTCCTATAACATTTTCTTTGTTCAGTTGTATCAGTGCTCTGTAGGTCATGCTATAAAATACAAATAAAAATAACAATAAGTATTATGAAAATGTAAACCATCTTTGTTTTTAAAACTTAAATGTAATGTTGCTGCTCCCATAGATGTATTGTTTATTGGTAATTTTATGCAGTTTTTTGGCTATATCAATATCTTTAATCCGTCAAAATTTTAGTAAATTAAGGTTGGGACTGCAGCCTTAGTGTTGACAGGCCACATGATCAATAGTAGATTACGAACTACCATAATGTCAAGATTTACTTTGCATATGAAGATAGGTAAAGTTTTTTACCAAAGATGGAGATCCAATTTATGTTCTCTTTACATAATGCAGATAATAATAGATTTTTATTGTTTATTTTAGGCAGAGAAAATGAAAAAAAACCCACCAACACAAGAGTTCTGTCGTCTGCTGAGTTTAGAGTTGATCTTTTTATGGCATGCTCTTCCTACTTGTACAGAGGCAGAACTCAAACCTTATTTAGATGGTAAGTGTGTGGGTGTGTTATGGTAAAGGGGGTGGTGGTGGGAGATGATAGAAATCCATTTATTTCCATAACACAACTTCAATGTGTAGGTACCTTGATGTCTTCCTTCTTGTCAACAGTTTGTTCCTCCTGCTGCTATAAAAAATGTATATATAGTAATAAAACAGAGAAAGATAATACTTAAATGAACGCATTTAACCTTATTGTGAGAAGTTGAGCAAAGTAGCTGTAATTTTCATATCAGTGTATGACATAATTCAAATAAATATTAAATGTATATAAAATATAGTGTCATTATACCTTCAACCCCCATACGGGGTAGGGGTATATTGTTTTTAGTCTTTATATGTATGTATGTGTATGCATCCAAAACTATTTTGTATGTGCCTGTCTGTGACTGATGTATTAGGGTACACAAATGTATGTCTTTCCGTCCATCCATCCATCATCACAGATTTTCATCAAACTGCACAGAATTAGCGTTTTTTGTAAATTTCTGATTTATTATAGTTTCAATAAAACAATGGAGGGGATGTTTTAGGTTTCAGACACTTACTTTCAAGATCATATTAGTCTACTATAGATCACGTGGTCTGTCAACACTGAGGGTTCGAGTTACTGCAAACAGGGTGTACTAGACTCCAATCTTAATTGACAAGGATTGCCAGTTTTCCTGGTGAAGGTGGAGGGGGAGGGGGAGGTTTCTCCTTGTACTCCAGCTTCCTCCCCTGCTAAAAACTGAATGCCATGATATAGCTGAAAAAGTGCTTAAAGTGGCATTAAACACCATTCAAATAAACAAACAAACTTCAGACTTTATCGCAAATAAACTTTCATCAATTTTCTTTAAAATGTGGGGAATTCTTTATTTCAATGGAATTGAGCTTAGTTATGGGACTTTGTAAAAAAATATTAGGGATTTCATAAGTTTTCATACTCTTACTCAATAAAGCTTCTTCAATTTTCTTGAAATTTTGGGGCATTGTTGATGTGATAATTTCTCATCAAATAGAATTATGCATCCATGAAGTGTATAGATCTTGTTCTTATCTTTAGACAGGTGTATCATGTGCTCATGGCTCAGCTGTTTATTGCCACATTTTTGTCAGCAACGATATATATAGGAACCCCGTTGTATCGATGTACTTAATTTTAACATGGCAGAAAAAATTTCAATTTTTAAAACATGATAAAATATGATAACAATCAGAATTGGCGAGGTAGAGAGACTAGTAATATCAGTGGATATAACAAAGAAGGAAACCGAGAAAAGTTTGTTTATTTATGTTGTTTATGGTTGACGAAAATAAGTGGATTAATAAATAGATCGATACCGTGAGGTCCTACTATATAATACATTACTGAAATTTTTCATTATGACCATGTTATATTGTGGGTTTTTTTCAGACCTCTCTGAAGTTAGGGGTATCATCAGGGAGCATTAACTTACAGCAATCTTGTTTGTATTATTCAGTTTGTGATATGCAGACAGATAAAAATGTATTCCATCTAAAATGTCTACTAGAGGGAGCCATATACAAAGAATTGGGCCATGAAGATTATTCGCTACAAGTAAGTTATATTAAAAGTTACTGCATGCTACTTTATTTTTTAATATTAATTGCTATATACAAATTTTTGTGAGGGCCTCGGTGGCCGAGTGGCTTAGGTAGTTAGTCTACTACTGATCATGTGGTTTGTCAACACTGAGGTTGTGGGTTCAAGTCTTACTGCAGGCAGGGTGCACTCGACACCAATCTTAATTGACAAGGATTGCCAGTTTTCCTACTGAAGGTCAAGGGTTTTCTCCAGGTAGTCCGGCTTCCTTCCCCAATAAGATCTGGACACCATGATAAAGCTGAAAAATTGCTAAAATTGCCAAGTAACACCTTTCAATAAAAGCTGGATTTAGTGAGGCAAACTATAATTTTGGTACTAACAGAAAAACAATTTATCAAACTTCAAGAGCCTCAGTTACCATGTGGTTAATGTCGTTAATTTACTATTGTTTACAGATGGGTTCAGGTAATGTTGCAGCTTTAAGTCTGATTTCAGACAGTAAATAACTTAGGAATAATAATTGTTGATTTTTGTTCATCATACAAATAAAAAATATTTTAAACCTTTAAAACAGATTATTTGACATTGACAAGTGTTCATATCATATAAGATAATCTTCACTTTCTGAAAAATATCTTTCTGTGATGTGATATTGTAGTGTCTAGAGGAGGCCATAGCTAGACATCAGGGCATGAAGGACGATTACCACATTCCTGCATTCGCAATGTACGAGATGGCATCAATTTACATGAAAACTCCTGAGGTAAGTATTACAGAGTAGTTTTTTAACATTTAATCGCATATAGTGATGGATTTTGGTATTAAACTAGGTTAATTCTGAAACTGTTAGCGAAATTTGTTTATAAAACATTTATAAGAGATGAAACTATTGTTTCTTGTGTTAAAAATTATGCAAGGACAAATTTAGTAATTCTTCTTTTAATTATGTGTGACCCAGATTTGGGAACCAGTCAGGGCTGCTTTATAGACCAATCAGACAAGAATTTTGCTTTATGTAATATTAGATAAACTTTAGAGTATGTTGAATACCTGAAGTAAATAAGTAAATGTGAACCAATAGAGAAATAATTACGTTTATTCTGCTGTAAAGTCATAAATACTCAAGAAAATGACAAGCCCTAATCATGCATAATAAAAAAGACAGTTAAAATACATTGTATGGTAAATTAATAATGGATGTTGAAAAAAAAATAATAAAGGATTTTGTTTCGTAATACTCTTAAAATTCTTATCAATCATTGAAGTCTACATTTTTGTGGATTATATTTTTTAGAAAAAAGGACAAGCAAAAGATTTGTTGCAGAAAATAAAGGTTTGTTGTAACTGTATTACTTTAATATCATTGCTGTATAGGTACCTTGTTTTAAGTAGAAATGCACAAGTACCATAACTCTGCCTAAGCTAATGTGTTAGTTATCTCCCTTAGTTTAGTTTCTTGTCTGGAAAACATTTGGCCTGTCATAGTTTGGTTGATAGCATATTTTTTAAACTGTTTGTCTTAGATTTCATAGATTTTGCTGAGCAGTTGTGCAATTCTCACGAACCTTGGCTGCTTTAATCATTGAGTTATTTCCCTTTGATCATTTTTTTTTTCAACTTCCTGGATGGACTGGTGTATAGGTTCTTAGTGATAAATAGAAATATTTCTGTTTTATTTCTGTTTATTTTGTATTTAGTAATTATTTAGGTAACTCAAAAACCTAGTATACCACCGTATTTGAAATTCATAGTGTTATGTGATAACGTGATAAATGTTTTATGTGGATATATTACTTAAGACTGGAGAATAGTTCAGTGCACTGCTCTTTTATTATCAATAGTCGACTTATGGAAGCTGTGTCCACACTTGTTTCTTTTGTTGATTTTTTATTTCACATCTATGAGCAAGTTTTGCTGACTCCTTACTAAAGGCAAAAAGGGGTGGGGGGGGGGGGGGGGGGTTTCTGACTTGGTACTCCAGCTTTATATCCATATATCCATAAAAACTGGAAGCTATGCCTATGATACGATGAAAAATTTCTAAAATGTGCATAAAGCCTCATTAAAGCATACATAATAACATATATACTATCTGTAGTTTTATCAAGCACCTCTGCATACTCTGCCAAAAAAGTTGGTTCTCATGACAACATTTACGAAAGTGGTGTTAAGTCACACTTATCAACCATTATATGTGGATTAACCACTGCTGGATTAACCACTGTTGACAGTAGAATTTATAGAAGGAAAAGCATTATGTGGAATAAAAGTACCATTATAATGTTTCATTTAAATATTCTACAAAGTTAATTTAAAAACTGCTTGAAAAATCTTCTTATTTAGAAGATTTTGGTATATAGATCCAATTTGACATTTTCTCTATGGGTTTATAATGCGACATGCACCATTTTACTGTAAACTAAGTGTAGATATATTTTGAAAAATAAAACAAATTTTAGATTAAATCTTCAAATTGAAATATCTATGCAAATTGTCTTACACCTGTGCTCTCCAGAATGTATACAATACTCTGACATTGTAAGAAAATAGCTAATTTATTTGCACTCGCCTCAGAACAAGTAGAAATAGAAATGTACGGATCTGCTGAGCATTTCATGCCAAATTCATACAAGTACAAATAAATCAAAAATTTTCTGACAATGTACAAATATTTGGTTCCTGTCCTGTATATAGCTGAAATACTGCCCCTTGGACATTAAGCAAACATCCACTTAAAAGTCAGCATTTAGAGCTAATTTCTGGGTAGAGAATTTTGCTGTCAGATGGTAACATGATGTCACAAACAAATACCGGTAGTTTCCAACAAGTTATCAGGAACTGGAACAGAATACTATATATCCTTGGAATTGATAAAAAGGGTAACAGCAGAATGTATGGTATAGTGTGTAATATATGCAAATTTATTCATGTAACTGATGCATACAGCAAATAAATGTACTAGGGGCCTGGGTTGTGGAGTGGTTATTGTTAGTCATTTACTATTGACCACATAGGTCTATCAACACTGAGGTCCTGATTTAAGGTCTCACTGCAGTCAGGGTGTGCTCGATCCCAACATTAAATGACAATGATTACCAGTTTTCCTACAGAAGGTCAGGCATATTCTCTAGATACAATGAGTACTCTGTCTTTCTCCCCCAATAAACTGGATGTCAAAAAAAATGGTGAAAATGGCAATGAACACCATTTAAACAAACAGACAAGTGTAATGATTGCAGGATAAAAGGATGAAATATTGATTGCTGAAAGTGAAATGTATTCTATTTTTAGGATACATACAAAGACTATGATTTTGAAAACAGACTTACAGTGAGAGTTAATAATGCTCTGAAACAGTTAAAGGCCAGTGGACAGGTGGGATAGATAAATACCAAAAAACAGCCATAAACCAAAGACAAACCATTGAGATTAATGGCACTAAATGTCTCCTTGTTGTTTTAGATATTACTACACACTGGTCATATTATATTTTTTTATGTTCTGTTCTGATTATGTTAGCAAAAATTGAATTCCACCTTATTCACATTTTTAGATGACAACTGTTCTCTGTAATAAAATAACTTTTTATACCTCAGACTTATATTCAAAATACATTTTTATTGTTCACGAAATCATAATAAACATTTAGTGCTATTCTGGCAAACAGGGTTTATTTTAATAATGTATTGATTAGTTATGTTTGTGTACTGTTTGTTTAAAGGAAAACAAAAACCAAAAATTGTTATCTATTGTTGTCTATAGAATGAAATATTTTTAAAAAGTTGTTCATATTAAAAGCTCAGTGTGTAGTATAGTTCTTGTTTAGACTGTGATTTTATGATAAATGTGATAAGTGTATGTAGAGCATCACGCAGATTTGATTTTTGCACATTTTTATGTAGGACATCATGCATATCAGTGAAACTTTGCTAGAAAAACAGTTTGCTTTTAGATATATATTTCTCGAATTCTGTGTGCAATTAAACTGGTTCTGGCCAGTTTGATCAATTTTGATAAACCACACACAGTTATACGATTGTGGCCTGTAATTTGCTGCCAAAATTCTCTTATTAATTGGGATTCATGTAACCAGTTGTCCACGGCCACAAAATGTTTAATGTAAACCATATGCCCATGAGATTGTTTCTTATATTTAGTTTTTCATTGATTTTTGATGATTTTTTTTTATTTTTAGTATTTAATAGAAGTGTGAGGTTTAAATTTGGTTTCTTTTCTGTAAATGGTCTATTTCCGATACAGATGACCTAGTACAGATGAACTTCCATACGCTCATCTGTTCTTGTTGCATGTGCTTTTGTTAAAGCCAGTGTAATCTTCCGCTCGTTTTTCACTTGTTCCACTATACAAAAAGACATCAAACTTCTATCACTTGTGCGAGATCACCTGCAGCCATATTATAAAAAAATCGTAAATTTACACTTACGTGTAAAGATAAGATAGTCGTAACTCTACGTTTACGTCTACAATTGATCGTATTCTCGAAAGTAATCACAGTTTTGCAGGTAAAATGCAATCGTTAATCTTACGTTTTGCACGTAGCATTGTCAGGCATGCTCAGTTACTTCTTTCACTTTGGAAATAAACGTATTGAAAGGGAAATAATTACCTCAAAGTACTTAAATTATTACAGTTTTTCATTGCATAGTCTCACAAAACAGTTGACTGGTGGAAGGAAATACGGATTTATATTTGGCTAAAGTGATATTAAAACAATAATAAATAAATAAATAAGTAAATAAATAAATAAATAAATTAATTAATTAATAAATAAATGATATTAGTTGGTGTGTTGCATAATTTGGAATTTGTGTTTTAAAAAGTAATCTGTCAATTTACCATAACGTGGAACAAGACTTTTTTTAAAGTTGCGTTTCTTCAGTGTAGAAATTAATGAGTAGTTTCGTGTTATAATAAAGCAATAAATAACCTAATCCCATTTTAACAGTTAAAACAGCATGATGTAAAATCGCAAATCATATAGAAAACATTTAATTTCCGGAACGTTTTTTCATAAATTCGGTTGTTGTTTCTTTCTTTTAAAATTTATAAATTTTTGTAAGAGTTATTCCCCATTAAAAACACATTTTTCAAAATAGTTGCAAATTTTGAATGTTTTTTCGTCGTTCTATGTCACGTGCAACAAAATCAATGATGCTAAGTAGTGAATGGCTTGAAAAACAATTTCTCTTTGCAAAATTATGAGGGACTTACGAGCGCTCAGGAGCAGACATAAGTTTACGATCAATTTTACACGTATCTTACAACTACGAATCTTTGAGAATATTAAAACACATGTAAACTTACGCTACGTTTACGATTTTTTGAGAATATGGCTGCTGGTCTTTCCTGAAACATATTCAAGAAGCTATTAATCCTTTTCTCATTTTCTTTGACTGTTTGACGCACCCAGTTGTACCTTTTAAATGTGCACATTAGAGGAAAATGAAATGTAAGACCTGGCTAAATCTATTTATGAACATTAAGTACTTTAGTGCATATAAAAGATCTTAAGAATATGGGATAATAAACCTGTCTTGGTTTTTAGCTGCCATAAAAGTAAATGTACAGTCTGATATATGTATTGACATATTGACTGCAACCCAGAAAATCTATGAATTAAAATTCCAGGTAGAGAAGTTACAGTCAAAAGTTTTGTGATGATGATGTCAAGGACAATCATGCTTTTAAAAAGTTCAAACTGTAATATGTAATTTATAATTTAGTTGTTTATAGTTTATTTTGTTTGCTGATTATCAATAATAGTGCTGTGTTTTAATGTTTATTTTTATTGTTGTCTTATTGAAAACTTCACTGATAATTAGGCATATTTCAGACCAAATCTACAAGTCAACCTTCAAATTGGATTTGGGTTACTCAGTTTCTGTTTTTATGTTTTTTCAATGGTTTGTTTTTTGTTGTATATGTTTGTTAACATTCTGATTTGTAATCATTCCTTGACTTTCAGCCCTTGTTGTTTACTTGTTTCCTAGTTTTTGGTCCATAAATCAACAAAGAAAAAACCCAAAAGAAATCACCATTTTGTTTTAATCTGTTAACCCCTGCAGTGAAAACATTTGCTAATAAAGTAGTTGTTTCCTCCTTATGTCAACTTATTGTCTCCCTGAAATTTCAATAAGGGAGACAATCCATATTGCATAATTGTTTAAAGACAAAAAAGTTTTGTTGTTGTCTGTACAAGAAAATATGCACATTGTTACATAAACTAGCAATACATTGCAGTTAAAAGTAGTTTTGTATTGACCAATCCCACCTGTAATGAATTTTTTTATGAATTTTACAATATTTTGTATAATATTTAAACCATCAACATATCAAGCTGTTTAAAAAAAAAGAACTTGCTGCACCTGTTTGATGATGATTAATTGTGCTTAAATATTGTAGTGTTTGCATGCTTAATGCTGCTTTTAAGGAAATTCATAAAAAATAACTTGAAAAGGGAATGAAAACAAGTAATTTGTTGCAAATTTTAACAAATACAGAAAATTATAGTATATTACCATGACAACATTTTTATCAGTATCAATAAAGGTTCATTTCTAATATATCTCTAAAACTGACTTTCAGCTTTAAATGAACAGATATCAGAAGGGGAATATTTTTTTTATTGAAAAGTTAAAGTATACACCAAGGTACACTTTTGAAGTTTAAGCACATTTTTTGTGATGCCATTTTAAGAGAAACCAAACATTCTTTTAATGTCAACAGGAATATTGATGTCAGTTGCCTGATGTTTTAAACAAAATATGTTGGTCGAGATTTTATGTTTCAGGTTCTTGTTTTACAAAATTTATAAGACACATCATGCAAATGCCACTTGTCGTGAGTCTTACAACTTTTTGTGAAACAGGTGTCTGTTTTGTAAAGTGACATTTTTATCTTTATATTTTAGTCAAGTTAAATCAATATAACGTAGTGTTTATTACAAACATTATTATGTAACAGTATTTTTATTTTTACAATTCTCATTATTTTGTGCCAAAATGGATAGAATGTATCTTGTAATTGTCAGTACATTGTAATAACTATTTCCCACCGAATCACATCAAAAACTTACTATTTCTGTAGCTCCCTCTTTTATATCCACTGTAGAATATATAAACACCATCACATCACATGATTGGGTTAGGGGTCAGAGGTTAAATTTGATCTACAAATAATGTGTTTGTTTATAGTAAACTTTACAGTGTCCATCCGATGGGTTTTTGCTTGACAAAATGGAAAACTGCTGCTGCATTTGGTCGAGTTTATGTTCCTTTTGTAAATCTCATATTACACTTTTTGAAATCAACAATTATTTTCCACAGTGAATCGGCCTTTTGAAATGCGGCCGTTTTTTTCATTTTGACAGATCGATTATCCATACTAAATTTTGACCTCGTTTTGAACGGATGTGTACGTTAGGAAAATTCCATTGTTGTCTATTCGAAATCCTTCGGGTAATGTCGTCTGCAGTTAAGGCGGGAAAAGTCTCGCGGTTTGTCCGAATACCATTGAACGTCACGAAAACAGACGAACGTTTGTAAACAACATTAGACCCCTTTACAAACAAAAATGGCTGACTTCCTATGGAAATTTGATTTATCAAAATGAAAATTCAGCCGCATTTCAAAACGCCGATTAACCCTGGAAAATAATTGTTGATTTCAAAAAGTGTAATAAGAGATCTACAAAAGGAACATAAACTCGACCAAACGCGGTAGCAGTTTTCCATTTTGTCCGGCAAAAACCCGTCGGATGGACACGGTAATATTTAGTATAGAAGATTGCAACATAAATTTCAAGTAAACCTCTTAAACGACCTTGCATGCAATTTCTGACATGGTCTTGCAAGTGACGGTGTTAGGTTTAGCTAGCTGCTAAAAGAATTAAAATGTAAGAGCGAAATTTTAACGAGGTAGTTTCCCAGCTTTTTCTGATATTAATGATTTAGCTCTGTGTCCATAATACCAAATACATGTCCATCATTATAGACTGTGTGTAGGTAGGTGTAATAGTTTCACACGGCATTGTATTTGTTGAAAACTAACTTAGATGCACCTGGGTCGGGTCAATGTTGTGTCAATCCCGAGTTGAAAAAGTAGTGGACAAAGTTTAACAAGGCTTATTAATTAAAAGCAGACAAAAACTTCTCTATTGGCTAATATATGCATCTGACAATTCGTGTAATATTTAACTTAAGTTGACAACTTACGTTTTCAATGAGATGGTTTTCTTCCATGTACATGGGCTTCCAATAAAACGATGTCAGTAATTTTTCACTTGAAATAACCGTAACTTGCATTTTTTGTTAGTTGACTAATTGAAAAAAGAGTAACATTTAAATCTTCTGGACGAAACAAAACAAAAACAATTTAAATCAGAAAATCCCAAAATTGACCCTTTTGTAATATGCTTAATTGTTTAAAATTAAGATTGACAAAGAAGCTTCATAATAAGTCTCAAAATAGTATTTTCTGTTAATAGGTGTGGTGCATTCAATAAATTGACACAAGAATAATAATTAAAAATGTTTGTACTATTTCCTATTCTGCTAATTATTTAATTAAATAATTTAAGGCCACTTAAAAAAAATTAAATAGTGCCTAACATCAGTACATATATACTGTGTTGTAAATTTTATTTATTTTTTATTGCAAGTGAAACTTGTTACAATGCTATAAAGAGCAAATCGTAGTATTGATACTAAATAGAATACTGAGCTATAAGATAATGCTGTACAATTGCCATAGGTTTAAAAATGTCTGTTTCTGATGCATCGTTAAAATAATTAATTAAATTTGAAAGTGTCTGTTTAACATAATTGTGTGTTTGATAGTCACTTTTTTAAGGGAAATTGATCAAGCTGGTATTATACACAATAATTCATATGATTAAAGTTGCCATGATGAATAATTTGTTGTTTATATTGGATTGGATTGGTATAATACATCAGTTTGTATCATACGCAGCCAGTTATGGTAATTATACATGTATCTCATTGTACAATTTGTATTTATATGAATCATATGCAGCTTTCTGTTTTCTGGGTTTCAGCTGCTGCATTAATGAATGTTTTATTTTTTACTTGGGACCAACTTCGTACTTGAAAGAATATTTATTCCTTAATTATTTTGTTAACGTTGTTATGATAATCATAAATAGGCCTTTTTTCTGGTTGGATATCAGTAATGTACAAGTATGTTCAGGTTAGAAAAAAAACATTACATGTTATATAATGTAAAAATACAAATTGCTATAACATTTTCCATTTGTTTCAGAATATTTCATTGGAATTCTAGCCCTTGATGGGAAAATTGGAAAATATTATATCCCCTCCTACAGAAATAAATTAATATAATATAAATTAATTTATTAACACTCTTTTTGATTTAAAATATTTAAATATACTTATTCCTGTTGGGTGTGGTTTCCTATCTCACTGATATTTACTTTATTCTGCAGTAGTTATAATTGATATAATAATATAATATAGCTAGAAGTAAATTTATGCATTATTAATCTAGTGCCCTCTTCCAGTGAGTGATTGGTATTACAATACTGTATGTGTAAATGGTTAGGACAAAATAATTATATTTGTCCTTGATACAAAACAAAAAAAAGCTTTGTAGAGATTTACTATTCTTCATGTTTACGAAACTCATGCAAAGGTCAATTTAATATTTTCTGACATTTATATGTTTGCACTTTGGTTGAGTAATTGCTAATAATTGAATCAACATGTATGTACATTTTGTTTGTGTGTTTCTTTATTTATTGATATTAATGACAAAGTAATTTAACATGACTAGTTTTGTGTTTTTGCACAATGCTATTTTTAGTAACTTGGTAAGATATTGTCCGTTTTCAGTTTTGGGTTAAAAACCATTTTAAATTCTAAATTTCATTGCTATTTCATCCAATAGTTTATAGAGTAAAACAATGAACCCCAAGGAAACAACCCTTTTTAGTGCTTTTGCTTGAATTTAATCTAATAGTCTTGTTACCATCATGATAAAACCATATCTGATTTGTACCCCCACAAAGACTGTTTTATGAAATAGCCCAAATTTGTCATTCATCTAAGAATTATTATTTAAATTTATTGTATTTCATATTCAATGCAGAAAAGCAAGACCTTAATCAAATGATTTCTCTCTAGATTTGTTATTATTTTGCAGTGTTATAAGGAACAATCATTAGATTTTCCAGTCTAGATTTATATATTGTAAAATTTTATCTTAAATGTTTGAAATTAAAAGAAGAAAAAAATTAGTTGTGATTTCTAATACTTAATGATATTTCATATTAAATTGCGTATTAACCTATCTATATACTGGACCATTCTGGTTTCCAATGCTCGACACAAAGAGCTGCCCACCACATCCTTAGGTGGCAGACCCTCTGGTTGGGGATTATTAGCTTATAATATAGAAAGCCTGACCGCGGACCATAATGGGTAATATGTTTGGAGAATTGGCAGATTCGTTGCACGAAAAAGACGCTTTTTGTAGATTTTTAAAAGGTTATCTTATTGTAGTCTCGAAGGCTAATTTCTTGACCACTATTTACTTTTCCCGTGGGGGGGGGGTGCCCGGTGGACAAGTTGTTAACGTAGTTCGTCTTCTATTGATAACGTGGTCGGTCAACTAAGGTTGCGAGTTTAAGTCTCACTGCGGGCAGGGCGTACTTGAGTCAATTATTAAATTGACAAGCGTTCAATAAATCCAGCAAACCTTTTAAATGACTTTTTATCGTATTTTCCTCGATATTATTAATCCTTTATTAATTTTATTGCATTTCGCATTATAAACAAATAGTCTGAATATTATATCTTTTTCGAGTTAAGGTCTAACTTTACAGAAAAACTACCAGTTATGCCTTAAGTCCAAAAAGGTGGTATATAAGTATTTGGATTCTTTTGTGCTAAAGTTATGTCTGTTCCATTTGAACAAAGGTTGTACCAAGGAAGGTAATAGTCATCGATTTTTTATTCTTACAAGACCATTTCTTAACACGATATTGAAACGAGCAGCCCACTGAATTAAATTGCCTTCAATGGCTGCCTTATGTTTGATTGCATCAGCACTCCATGAGCAACTGTTCTGTTTTGCGTGATGTTTCCCCAACACCTCGGTTTTGCACAGAAATTAAAAATCCTAGGAGTAATTTAAAATAACTTTTCTTGCATGAACACTGTTTTCTTATTATATTCAAATATAGTAAGATTTTGCTAAAGAGACCCCTGTACCATTATAAGGCTATTATTGTAGGTCCCCATGTAAGGTGAACAATGAACAATGCTTTATAAGGTATTTTGTTATCAAATGCTTTGTAATTTCCATACGAGTTCTTCTAAGGTCGAGGTGAGCTTTTCTCATCAATGTGAAAACTCTCTGCAGTATTTTTAAACGTGACAGAATACAGCACCGTGCAAATTATTAAAATATAATGACCGCCAACCAGTTACCTCAAAAGTATCATCGGTGTCGTAGATTTGCGTCAACGTTTATTGAAAACATTTTTTATTGTTACATTTAACCGTACTGAACTGGATCTTTCAAGGTAGTCTGTGGGTGATGTAAACCAAATGGAAAAGAAATCAAAATGGCCATACTCGGAAAAGTATCGTCACCGGGAACACGGAAAACGCCATAACACTTAAACAAAGCGGTCTCCGAGTTACAAAAATGAGCAAAATGTCAGAATAAAACCAGTATACTGTAAAAAAAAATCGAGAAGTGGTAGACCAAAGATATTAGGGGTGCGAGGGCAGCGTCAACTTCAGATGTTAGTTAGAGGCAATCGTAACCTGCATTTAGCTCGAAACAATTTAATGAAGCTACTCCTCAAAAAAGTGAGGGTATAACGATGCACTGTTCTAAAACGTATAGGATACGTGAAGCTTACCGGAATAACGACTTGCTTGGTGCATAGCTAGACAATTGAGAACGGCAGACAATCATTGGGAAATGATGGTGATTAAACCAGGAGGTATGGTAAAGGTGTGGAGAAAAACAGCCAAAAGATATGGATATGTCATGGGTGCAAGCAACTGTCAAACTTATGGGTTGTTGCACTTATGATTATGTGGGCAACTTAATGAAAGCTAAAGCATACCTGATCAATTGAGAAATATAAACACTATATGCAGAAGAATATTGCTGCACAAATGAAGGAAATCATCAATAAATTTAAAGTACATAGCTTGTCCTATTTTCTTTTCTTTAAGTGTGGAACAGTTTGTACCCATTGGAATTCAGATTACCTGCTGAAAAACACCTCATCCAAAAGTTACAAATATGTTGTCGATCGGAAAATCTAGCATTATATGAACCTGTTCATAGCTATAGCATAATGTGCCATTGTTCTTGAAAAGATTGTGTTGCTGTTACCTTAACCTACATATCTGTAGACACTAATAGTAAATTAGAACGAATAATCGTATCCTTGCTTAGGTACAAATTTAGTCCATTTACTCGTAATGTCTCAGAGCGGGAGTGAATCACTCCCGGCACTTTGATGTCCAAAAGTAGTTGCATATATTACCCATGGTCAATTTGGATATCTTTCGACAGTGTGACCATTTTTTGATCGGTTTTGTGTTTAAAATCAATCATTATTGACACGTCCTGATAACAATTGCATTTTTTAATAACCCGCTGTGCGTTGTGTATTATTTGCCATTCGTGTCTCTGTTTTATTATGTTTACTACATGAAAAACATTGAAAACCCCAAAAATTGTATGTTTGGAGGGTGTTATATGTAAATTACTAGATTTTTACTACGGTATGGTTGTTACAGAATGCAAATTTGCACGATTTTACTAAATTTACGTCACATTATCCATATAAGGAAAAATAATCGACGTAGCATTTTCCACCTAAAAAAAAAATAAACTTCAATAATTGCTTTATTTTTAAAATTTATGTTCATTCTTAAGGAATATAATTGATCTTGAACAAATTAGAAACGGTTTCCGATTAACATTCTTGCAAATAAACCATACCCAATGTTCAGAAAAATGTAAGTTACCTTCACAAGACTATTATTACCAGTGTAATTTAGTCGATCCATGTCCTATTTGAAATGGTCGTAGCAGGGTTGTTTCAAGTCATGATTCAGGTTTTTAATTTCTGTAAGTTTGACTTAGTTTGTTTTTCGTCCGCTTTTCGTAGCAGTTTGACAAATGTGTATTTTTGTGAAATTTCTAATAATTTGTGCAACTTGGAAAAACGTTAGATATCAATTGTTATAACAAGCCTTGCAGTTTATTCATTAGCTGCATTAGGTCGCAGTTACATGGAGAGTCAATCTCTTTTAAAGGACAAAAAACATAACAACGCCGACTGGTTCCCTTTTAAGGAGAAAAGAATTTTCGTGAAAAACATAACAAAATACCCAACATGTCTATAAAAATGAGAACTTTAAACTATTTTCTTGTTTTTTTTTAAATAAAATACACAACTGACAAATCTAATTGAAAACATTTTAAGGGAAAGGTTTTCTGGCATTTTATTTCATTGAGGAATGCATATTATATTATCATTTTATTCCATGCTTATCAAGCTAGTTTAACAAGTGTGCGTTACTTTAATGTTATGTCAATCCATAGACTGTCGACAGATCTATTGTTCTATGCCTTTGAAACAGATGCACGGGAAAACGGGATTAGATGTTTTTAATGTAAAATCATTTATAATCACGTCGCACAAAAATTTTTATTGACAACTAACTGGAAAAAATTCGCTTCGGCAAATAACGAACATTTCTTAATCTTAATATATTATTTATTGTTACTGTTACTGTGTGTCATTTCTTCATATCATTAATATGGGAGAAATGTCGTTGTAAGATAGTGTGTTGAATCTGAAAATAATTAAATATATTAACATAATACTTATGTGCCTCATCGAATCCGTACAGGTTTTTTTCTTATGTTTCATCGCTTTCTAAGTGTCGTGAAATAAAATATTATATTCTTTGCGGCATATTCTTATAGTTTTATGTGATACAACATTGTATATTGTATATTATTTTCGTATCACATGTAACGAACACGTCGATAATGAACACTTCAAAATTTATGTTATTTTCCACATATTTAAAGAAAATTATATAAAAATTTTTAATCGAACCTATTTTAATTACAGTCATATATGAACACGCGAACACGCAATACTACATAATTCATTATATGTTATCAGTAGTTTTAATTTCTGCTGCTCAACACATTTGCTTGCTGCCAATAGCAATACCTAAAGTTTTTGCGAGGTGAAAGCCTTGCCATGGGGGCTTTTCAATTCAAATATCTTCACATTTTATAACACATGCAACCATCAAGGAATACGTAACGAGCATTTAATAATTCTCTACGACAAAGACATTTCTTATAGGAAATGGAAATCTCAAGAGAAGTGCTTTGATGAAAACATTATTAAGAAAACACAATTAAAGCTTTCTTTACAAATGTCGTTTTATAAGCAGAACTTCCGTTAAATTGGCATATATACCCAGTAGCGCTACAAAGCCAAAATTGACGATAGTAACGAACATGTCGTTTTCTTGTTTCCGTTACCGAATTCAGAAAAAAATTGATAATATAAATATTTTTTAAATGACATGTATTGGTACATGTACTACTGTTTAAAGATAAATGATGGAAACGAGTCGAAATAACTCAATGTTTCGTTAAATAGTCAGCGTTATCATATGCTGCGCTTTATTGAAAATGCGTGTAGAACGACTGGTTTCTTCAAAAACAAGACAATTTAAAAGCAGAAAAACACAACAGACAAAACTAATCAGAAGCTTCACGAACCCACTTTTTAAAAAAGTATTGAATTCACAAACCGTAAGTTCCACACATGTCAACCTATAGAGTTGTCAAGGAAATTTTCGTAAATGATCTAGTGTCGAGGTCAAGCACGACGCTGCTACAATTCAAAACAATAATGAGCAGAATAAATATAATAGCAATAATCATTGCAAACACTGTGTAATGAACTCAAAAACTGGAAAAACTATCTGCAATCACATTTCAAACGAGATTTTTCAACGAGGAAATGGTATCAATAGTATAACTTGACTAAAGGCGCGGATAGGTCGTTTGATATTGTTAATATGTTTTATAAGTTTATCCTGAAGAAATTTGTGACTCTTGCAAAAATCTGTAAAAGCAAAGACAATTTTAAGGGTTTTATTTCAATGTAAGCCAACACATATATTTGGCATAAATAAATTTCCCTTTCCCTGTCTAATAATCGATAACTGACAACATCAAAATACACACACAAAAACGTTCTTAATTCTTGAATTTGAATTATCATCTACTGTTACATAGAGTCATCACTACATGTACATACATGTAAAAATATTTCTTTCCTTCCTTTAACATCGACTGTGTTCCAATTATTTCCGTATTTAAAAAAATGGTTTTGATGCTAATGTTGAGTACCGTTGTTGTTTTATTTCTTGGGATTTATTGTTCTATGGAAGGAGATATAAACGCTTGCTATGACGCGAATTTAAGGTAGATTTTTATAACACATTAATCTCGTAAATAACGGTGTGCTTTGGACATTTTGCTTTTAAAATTACGACACAAATGTCAGAATTGTCTTATAAATGTTCTTCTCCAGTGAGAAAGCTAAACCAAACAAAATTTAGTAATAGCGGTTTAGAAAAGCATGAAAATAACAATAACCACCAGTAGGAATGTTAACACAATTTCATTATTCCAACATAATTCAACTTTGTAATTTTACAAATTTTATTATTTTAAAAAATACTTAATCAATATACATGTGGAAAAACAAATTGTTGAATTTTTGAAACGAAACACATGATGCTCCAAAATTTCTGTTTAAATTGATTTAATGCATCTAAATGAACCTAAAATTATTGTTAAATGTTTGTTTCAATTTAAAGTGTTTAAATATCTTTTGAATGGTCAATTGTTGACGCTTACTGGATGTATACTATTAAATTAAAACGTAGTGAGCAAAGAATCAGTTATCGATGACTGAAGTCAATACACATTCAGAAGATTTTTGACTTAAATAGCCAATTGAAATTGTAACTAAAGTACTACAATTATTGTGTTTTAATTGTATGCGACATTTACTTAGACAATATAATAACATTTAGGTAAGGTAACTGCAACTCTTGGCAGAATGTGAAAACCTGGAGATTTGCCAGATGTTGTGTCAAGTGATCATCTGTTATTGTTCCACCGGATATGAATGATATATTTTTAATTGATGGCATAATAGTTAATTATCACTAGAAGGTCATTTCCTTATATTAACTTTTGTATTTATGACGTTTAATTGATAATGTAAAATTTTGTTGGGAAAATTTTAATATACGGAAATTTTTCTGTAATGAGTAATTATTATACAAGATAATAAACATCATATCGGAAATAAACATTTAAAAATTCAGAATACTCCATATTATGCGATTCATTGTTTAAAAGAAAATATATATTAAATATTTAATGTAAGTTTATCGCTAAATTAATGGCGAGATTAAAATGTTCTCATTTCTGCAAAGTTTTAAATCTGCATATGGCCTCACCACAGATCTGCTGAGTACTACTAATTGTTCCAATGGCTCGACATGCATGGCAATTCACCACACTATAAGTGGCAGATAGGAGATGCCCTCTCATTATGAGCTGTTATGTTATAATACGGAAAGGCTTGAGGCATTGTAGCCGCTACAATAGACAACGATTTCTATCCTTTCCATAACGAAACACTTTGTTTGGTGGCAGTCACAGTTTTATGTGGTTTTTTCTTTTGGTATTTAGTTCATCTTATTTTCCAAACCGATGTGTTTGTCATCTTGATCTCGTCCTAAATATTGTTATTGTTATATTGCTCGATTTTTTTATTTATGTTATTCCTATTGTTTTGACAATTATTTTACAGGGGCTTTTATTGTTGTGCTCATTTTGAAGACATAAATGGTACTTGTGTTGGTAAGTTTAAGCTGTAACATGGCGATAACTTCATGCAATAAAAATGTTAGAACTAAGTCCATGTGGTAGTTCCTTTAAAATGAAAGTTTTGTACGATAATCTTTAAAAAACTTCAATGTCGTTAAAGCTTATAAAATACGAACCATTAAAAATTGAAATATAATACATGCACATAAAATGGTATAAAAATGCTGATTGTAAACAATGATATTGGAATCTTCTGTTCAACAACCTAATACGATAAGTAATACATATTAATAAGTTTGTCGATCAATATTAAATTGTTTCGTTTGGGTTATTCTATTTATTCCCTGACGTATGACTAGTAATATTGTTCGTTGAAGAACCACAAAAACTACAATTTCACTCGGTCTTGCCTTTTGCAGAATTGTGAGCACTAGCTTGTTTGATAGCGATTTGTTATTTGTAAATTTGATTCGTTCTTAAACGGTTGGCAAATTTGCTTAATATTTTAATTTTCCTTTATCTTTTTTTGAGGCTACAATTATATTTTCAGAATGCCAAGTCGGTTTCAAGTCGAGACAAAGTGAACAGTGCATTCCGTGCCCGATTGGCTTCTATGGTTACAGATGTCTGTTAGCATGCCAATGTTCTAACTGGCAAAGGTAGAGTTCTTTGATTTGTTCGTTGTAATCACATCTTGCAAACGAGAAACAATATCGAATAAGATTTCTTATTTAACTTAAAGTCGTATTGAGATTTCGAGTGGAAATCAAAGCCCGTGAACATTTCATCAGATATAATCACTAAATCCACATGTACTTTATTCGCGTTTTGATTTGTTAAAGTTTACTTTTTTTGCAAGTAAGCAAAGATAAACATTGATTTATTTATCATTATTAAATATTAAAATTTAAATTTTAAAATTGTTACGTTTTATTCTATGACCTACTATGAGAATGTTTCACACCGGCAATACAGCTATTATTTTCAACTTAATGCGCATATTCTATTCGTAGATGTGACAGAACTGAAGGATGTGTCGATCATCATGGCGCTTCAATGATTCAATTTACTACAGGTATTTGTACAAGTAATGCACATTTTACATTCATCATCAGCCTCAAATCATTAAATTAAATCATCGTTTAAAAAATGCATTTAAATACAAATAGTCAGAATTAAATTTTACCAAGATCGCTCACCGCCACACGTCTGGAATTATTTTACCGTCTTATTTATTTATTTATTTATTTATTTATTTATTTATTTATTTATTTATTTATTTATTTATTTATTTAAAACTAACTATCCTGTCATAATCAAATGAATAGTTGAGGTAACAGAGATTTACCCGCCATAAATTGTACTTGGAACTTGAAAAACAGTGCCAGACAACTCTGTCCGAGGACAACTCGGCCCAATAATCGCTTCAAGTCTGCCCGGTTTATAGGACAACTCGGACCATATTAAGACAAGTCGGCCGATAAAGGACAAGTCGGACCATCCATCAAATGTGAAGTTTTTTTTATTTGAATTTTCATCATATTGTACCAGTTAATCTTGAAGTCGTCAGAGGAAGAATACACAGGTGCCGAGCAAGATATCTCAGTTGTGGTCTGACTACGCCAGTAACCAGATCACGGCAAGTCAGCTCCTGAAGATGTGTGCACAGCTTGTTTTCACTAAAGACTAGAATAGTGCTGTATCCCAAATGTGCATCTGATTTATCTGATAAAGATATTAAATAATGCTGTTTTAATGTTATTAATAGATTTATGTCAAACATCTTGTCTCAATAGCATTGTATTTTTAAATGTTATTATTTTTATTTTTATTGACTGAAACAGCTGCATCTCGCCAATATGACGATACAGCATAAACAAAAAAATAATATATAAGTCTATTGAATTATGCAACGATACAAATTTAAAGATGTTTCTACTATAAAATAATTATATTAATAAATATGACAAAATTTTCGACCAACTGATGGCCTTCTTCAGTGTCAATATCAATCTATAATAAATGATAAAATTTGGATATTGGATGCTGATGTACCAATATCCAAATTTTATCGTTTATTATAAAATCGAGATTAACTGACACAATCAGACGAAAATTCAAATAAAACTTCACATGGTCCGAGTTGTCCTCTATGGGGCTGACTAGTCTTAATGTGGTCCGAGCCGTTCTATGAACCAATCTGACTTGTCTGGAATATCGGGTCGAAATGTTCTTGACCGATTTGTCCCCGGCCGGTTGTCTGGAAACCAGTGATACATACAGTAATTTAAGCATAAAGTTGTATGATTTCTAAAAAGTTAGTGCCCATAAAACGACCTGATTTCTAGTTAATATAAGATTGCTTCCTTGTCTTTTGTTAAATATTTGTAAAGATTACTTGCATATTGCTCGAGAAAAAGTTTTAATCCACAAAAGCATACCTAGTTTACGTTTAACATTTAGTTTTCACATAAATTGATTAAATAAAAATCTCTTCTTGTAAATAATTCAACAGGATCGATATAAACTTGTATAAAACCTGCATTCTCTAACATCACGTCAGAAGTGGATGCCAATAACAGTTTGGGTAAAATTTTCTCCACTTATTCCTTAAATTTAAGATATAATATTACACCACAAAGCCAATAATAATATCGCCAAGATAAGGCTTTTGTACAGACAATATTTTATTATACCCCCCACCCGCTTGAAAAGCGGGGGTATATAGTGATCATGGCGTTCGTCCGTCCGCCCGTCTGTCCGTTCATTACACTTTCTCTTATTTGCAACTCCTCCTACACCACTGAATGGAATTTGATGAAACTTTCACAGAATCTTTGTCATATAGTGCCATTGTGCAGGAGATATTAAACATTTTGATCGGAATGATATTTGGGGTTTCCCATAGAAAGACATGGACTTTGTCATTGACCTAACGGGGTCCCTATCTCTTATGTGCAACTCCTCCTACACCACCGAATGGAATTTAATGAAACTTACACAGAATCCTTGTCACATAGTGCCATTGTGCAGGAGAAATTAAACATTTTGATCGGAATGATATTTGGGGTTTCACTTAGAAACATGGAGTTTGTCATTGAGCTAAGGGGGTCCTCATCTCTTCTGTGCAACTCCTCCTACACCACTGAATGGAATTTGTTGAAACTTACACAGAATCCTTGTCACATAGTGCGATTGTGCAGGAGATATTTAACATTTTGATCGGAATGATATTTGGGGTTTCCCATAGAAAAACATGGACTGTCATGGACATAAGGGGATACCCATCTTTTATTTGCAACTCCTTCTACACAACTAAATGTATTTGTTGAAACTTACACAGAATTTTGGTCACATAGTGCCATTGTGCAGGAGATATTAAACATTTTGATCGGAATGATATTTGGGGTTTCCCATAGAAAAACATGGACTTTGTCATTGACATAGGGGATGCCATTCTTTGGGGGATGGGGAGGGTTAAATGTTTTAGCTTCAACTCCGCCTTCACGTTTAACTAAATAAAGTTTCAAGTTCATAATTAAGAGCACCTGAATTTTCAAAGTAATTGTGAAGCGGGGGATATCAATGGTGAGCATTGATCACAGGTTTTTTTACTCTAGTTTTATTTGTCTTGCCACTTGCATGTTTGCTGTATAACAAGCCTATATAAGTTCACGAAATGTTGTCAGTACCAAGGAAATAAATGATATTGGTAAACAGGTAAGATAAAAATTAGCATTTGGTTTTTTTATAACAAATAATTAAATATGCATTTCAGGATTGACCAGTTTTTCATCAAGTCGACAAATTGATGTCACCGCATCATCCAGTTATTACTTAAATGTGTCTGCTTCAACATATCAATCCTCAAATGGGACAGATTCTGAAACGGAGAAAAGTGGTAAGAAAAGAAGTGTTGAAGGGTTTTTCATTGGTTACACTACCGTGTGCATACTTTAAATATAGGTTAGTGCAATGAATAAAGCCTTGGTCCTCTGGTTAAGTTTTCTACGTAATTAATCACTGACGTGTCAAATGTGGTATAGAAATTAAGAATAAATTGTTTGAAGATCACTTAATTTAAGTACGATTTCAAAAATCCTGTCTAATGGTAATGGACGTGTATTTGGCTTTTATGCGTTTAAATAACAAGAAGACAGAGACGACAACCTTTTCACAGTAAAATCTCAATCAAACAAACACGTCGATCTTATTCCTAATGAATATTTTCGATACATAGTTTGTAGAAGAATTTTTTTGTGCGTTGTCCACCAACATACAAGCATACTAGAGAAATCATTATATGATTAACTCTTTGAAAACTTCTAATTTCTTATCTTAACGGAAAGAAGAAGGATGTAATACTTGTTCACGACACTGCTTTGTCCCAAAGAACACACATACCATTTTAATTTTTCCAAACTCAAAACAATACTAAATTTTGATGGAGTGAGGTTGTCTAAATGTAAAACATAACTTAAAAAACAATTTTGTTTTATAAAACATGTCAAAGTATAGCGTATATAATTTTCAACATTTATTGTCAGATAGATACACAACTACCCAAAGCCCGACAACTCTTTATTTAAAACACAATTAAGTGAGCGGGCTAAAACAAATCAGATGTTTTAGACTGGCTGTATCTGTATCTGGGAATACAATGTACCATGTGATCGTCATTAAACCAATAAATATTATATGAAATAATTACTTATATATTTTTAGGAATATCAAATAGAAACTTGATGATATATTCAATCACGATCACTGGCATTATTCTGATATTAGTCGTTTGCTATATTTATCACCGTTTGAAAAAAGTAAGAACCAACATAGGTTTGATAAGAGAGGAACCACGAGATATCTTAGTCAATGAAACAAATTCAATCTTTCAAGTAAATGAAGGTATTTATCATACGATTGATGAAAGTCAGATGATTGAATTTTTTGAGAATACGAACTCATATATAAATGATGTCGACACATCAGGTAATTCTAGGGGTATAACTTACAGCAATGTCTTCTTTACTATGAATGACCAACTTCATGCATACACTAGTCTTATAATAACAACTGAAGTGCATCCATATGAGACATGTCAGTCAGCAAGTGAAACAATAGCAGAACAACCAAATATAATCAAACCGACTGAAATGGATCTTTTTACTTCATTACCCTCTGACTGCCATTGCTTGGAAGAAAAATTATCAAAATTGACTAATATTATTAGGTCGGATACAGACTCCTCCCTATCGGGTGATGATGAGAGTGATAGTGGATATATCAAGCCTTGCCGACAGATTGGAACAGAAATTGATATTGAATATGTATACGATATATCTGTAATCAATTCAAACTTGAAAACAGTCTGTAAGGAAAAATTAAATGAATGACAATTAGTTTAACGCTTCGTACTAGTCAAGTTATAAATAAATTGAAGGCGCAGTAAAGTAAACGGATTCTTAAACTTAAAAAGTGTGATGTCTTCTTTGAGACAACATGTGAAATTAATTCAACATCATAATATATTCTACTCAAATACAGCGAAGCAGCTCATGAATGATATGCTACTTTCTTTACATATGTATAACAATTAATCGTTCAACGTTGATAAAGTTGTTTTAAGATGTAAAGTGAACCATGCATGCACAACAATAATTTTAATTTTCAGTATTAATATGTAAGTTATGAATTCTGCGTTTCTCTACTGATTTTAAATATACTTAAGTAATAGAGACATTATCCTTAAGGTTCACCAATTATCACCATTGAAGGTTAACAAAATAAAGAAAAATTTCCATTGTATAAAATTTTTCATTCTGTTTCATAGTAAAATTTACTAGCTTATTGCATTGTCAATGTTTAAGGAGAAATCATTTTATTTAGATTCTTATTCTGATAGAAATTGTTAATGTGAGAGGAAAATGTTGGAATCTAACATGTTTCATATCCTGATTGCTGTCTTAAAGAGTTATTAAAAATAAAAAATGATGATCACTCATACCATCAAACTGATTACACGAATGAGATAATTGTAGTCGATAAGCGGAGAGAACACTTCCTACAAGGGTTAATCGTATAAAAACAGAAGGTATCACATGGCAACTAAATTGCAAATTATTTTTATTGCTGCATGTACATTTCCATTACGCGCTATTGTTAATAGTGGTGAGCGGAAGTACAAAATATTATGTTGATTATTTCTATAAACAGGTTACCTTACTTTTGATTGTTTCACCAGACTAACTCTTAACGGAGACGAACAATTCCTACGCTTTTTAAAACTGGATTTAGTTACTTAAAACATTAACTGTTTTCAAAAAGGGCATGTGACGCTCACGTGGTTTATTTAAATCAACGTTTTAGGAAACATGAAGTTTACAAGGAAACTTCGCAGAGAAAATCGATATGTTATTCGTCATATAAAAAGAAACCTATTTCCCTTTTGATGTTTTGTTATATCCTCAAAAGTTACGTTTCTAGAGTGAATTAAAGGTGGTCAGATTTCCAATAGGGAGGCCGCCATATTGACGGTATTAAACCGAGATTGTATGTTGTTAAGTAATAAGATATTTTTCTGCCCTTGCTCTTTGAAGAATATAAACCAGTGGAGATATCTTATAACATGATGACAAAATAATATAACCTTATACAACTAAATGTATTATTTGATCTTTTCTTCATAAAATTTTTTTAGACAAAATTTTACGTCGACGAAAAGCATAATATACAACATAAATTTCTGTAATTATTTTAAACATAAAATAAAATTTCGTCTCTAAAGGGCAATTGTACATATGTGAAAACTTTATAGGAATACGATTTTTCTTTTATCAAGTGTAAATAACAGGATAAGAAAGTAAACATGATGTTTCTTGCAATTACGAGATCATTGGACGCCGACTTTGAGGCATGAATATAAGTGGATCAAAGTCAATCAAAGACACTGAAATAACTACTCAATGGTAATTTTTTTTAAAGTTTTATTTATTTCTTAAACTAATTAGAAATGTCACTATTTTTTAAATATTTCTTGCATGGGTTAAATTTTATGAAAAATGATAGGTGCATGTTCATGCTCAGAAAACGATATCGATAACAATTAATCTTTTAGTAATATAAAAGATCATCGAGAAATATAACTTATGACATATCAATATGTGACCGAGTACACAAAAGAAGAGCTTGAACACATAACTACCATAATTGACGCAAGACAGAAATTAAATAGGTCTTAGGTAAGTGACTTTGTTTGCAAATCCAGCAATAACTAGCTTTATCATTAAACTATCATCAAAACAAATTGTTTTAAATGGTCTTTGGAAACGAAGTTGTTACTGTTGTAGATTTCTTGCTTGGATCGGGAATATGGAATTAACTGTTGACATAATCTCGTCTGGTATTACAAATCTTCTGCTTAGCATGATATGATATGAACCATTGACTATTCAAACCTTTACAAGTGGTCTCGTTTAATTGAACCCAGCATGACCTTGCTTTTATGATCTTGAGTAGCGATATCTGTCTATTTAAATCATTTAAATGGAAGGTGATAATTGATGAAAGGTAACTATCCGATATAACAATGTATAACAAAGCTTGGTATTTTGTATTTATTTTAAAAACTATGAATAAAACTGAGAAAAAGGGCAAAAAAATGCATTGTTAAACTAACAAAGAAGAGCCGTTCTCAGGTATTTCCTTGGATGTGGAGAACAGTGTACGTACCTGAGTTGATGAAAGTCCCATTCCAACATAACAACAGAGGACGTACACATAATACATTCTGATGAGTAAGATGGAAAACTTGATGACACAAAAGAAACTTGATGATGTAAACAAAATAGTCTTATGTCTTTGGTTGACTTATTCTTAGACATAACAATGAAATAGCTCCAATGGTGTCTAAATAGAGGCAGTCACTGCTTACCCTTCAGGAAGAACCGAGTGTATGTTAGTCTTAATCTGGATTTATAATCGAGCTTTGGCTTTCGGCTTTTGTTGTTGAGTCAATTGCCTTGCAATTTTTCCTTTTCTTTTTTCCAATTGTTTTTATAAGAAAAATAGCAAAGAAAACCGACCGAACAACAAGAGCCAAAAGTCAAGGGACAGTTACAAATCCGGATATAGACAAAACGCAACACAAAAACCAAAAACACAAAAAAACAGAAAGAGAGTAACCCGAACCCAATAAAAACCATGGGTGCACGGCCAATAAAAATATTAACGATGTTTTTTCATCTCGTGTACAATGGTGGGTCCTTCTTAGATGTGAAACAATCATATATATTAGAGCTGCAAAAGAACTGCATATAACAGAGTTTTTACTACAGTTGGATTGGAGAAACTCTTTATTAATGCGTATTTGACTCATTCGGACACAGATTACGTAATTGTTAGATTTCTTAGGTCTTAGGTTTGTTTGTTTGTTTCATGGTGTTTAACGCCACTTTCAGCAATTTTTCAGCTATGTCATGGCGTCCAGTTTTTATTGGGGGAGGAAGCCGGAGTACCAGGAGAAAACCCCCGACCTGCGGTAGGAAAACTGGCCTTAGGTCTTAGGTAAATGACTTTGTTTGCAAATCCAGCAATAACTAGCTTGTGTTGTTAAAAAAAACAATTACGGCATTGGGTTTGAATATGAACTTGTCATCAATACTGCCTTCAAATTTACGGTTTACTAAGCCACGTGGCAGAGAGTATTGCTGGTACTTATCGAATTTTTTTTAACGGTGGTATTTAAATGCGAAGAGGTCCTTATATATGTGTGTAGGTGTCCGTCGTATGCAAACTGTATCAGTTCTCATACTACAGATTTCGTGTATTGTAAAAGTCTTCGGGTGTCTTCCCGCCTATCTTGTCCATCGACCGCAACTTGCAAGGATGTATTACAGAAAAGCCTACACCCGTACTGGGTAAAATTTCGGGAGTAACGCGCTTCTTAACGTCAAATATCACATTTGTAGATTTAAAGAAGTTAATCAAAACATTTTACTCTAAAACCATGCGACTGGTCGTTAAGAGTTTTCACCAGATGATTTCTACAATAAGTGTGCATCTTACTGTTTTTTTTTACCTTGAAATTAAGGATTGTTAACATAGCAGTTACCCTTCAGTTTAATCTGTGTTTTTGGGAAAAAGTTATTCTGTATTCTTGTTAGATCCAGTGATACTACAATACTAATTTGAACAATTCTTTTTAATTGTGAATAAGTAATTAATGAACCACATAAAGCCACCAATGCCTATATCATATATGCAAACAGTTTGAAAGAGATACATGTATGGAAAGGACGAAAACAAAATAAGTGGATGAAAGCACAATTGGCGAAAGGTATCATTGCTGCTACGGATATTTCAAATGCATTGTCAACAATGCAGATGTTAGTTACATTTTTGTCTCACTGACATTTTCACACAAGGTGAACTTATGATACCCAACCATTGTCATCAACACAGTAACTCACACACTATACATGGTCCAACCCACCGTATATTTTAAAATGCTGTAGTTACTAGATTTTTGGTTGTTGATTTGCCGTTTTCGATGGCCTTTATTTATGGATTGATTCTTTTTTACAGTTTCCTTGTTGTTTGGAGTTTTGTTATTACCTTTATTACAGATATTTAAGATAATATTACACTTATCTCCCAATCCGTTTATGAAAATTAGACTTGTCACATTACTTATTTATTTTTATAAACAAAAGACGTAAAAAAATGTTTAGCAAACATACTGTGTCTACAAATGACCAACTAATCAACCACTGAGGCCCCTTAAAATGAAAACTGTAAATTAGAGATGTGTAACAATACACATTTAGTGAGTCGACCTCGTTCATACATCAATGAATTACCGAAAATAAGCGTTTTATCCTATAATAGATTCTGTTTGAAGACCAGACATCCTTTTCACTCTACTTACAACTAGATTTCATTCACTCTTGAAAATGTCTATGTGACTTATGGAACAATATCAAACAAAGTTTCACGCTGGTCTCGCAGTTCATTTGGTTACAAAACTAAAATTAAACATCATCTAGAAATCGGTGTACCACCAGGTTTTAAATTACATGGTTTTTGTTGTTGTTTATTTTTTTATCTTATGATATCAAGTACATAAAAATAGAATTGTCCTGCTGATTATTTTTGCAATTTACACTACAATCAACAATCATCATGAAAATTTACCAGACATTATCTTCTAAAACTTAACGAAACAGTTCAAAATAACAGCCAAAGAAAAACAAGTTTGTAATAAGTCATGGACTTCCTATTAATTTGCATTGGTTGGATACAGTAATATATTGTAGAAACATTTTTAGCAAAATGTACAATATTAATTGTTAATACCAACTTTATAATTATTTATAGTAATTTTATTATTGATTAAATGTTAACAAATATATCTCAAACAGTTTATATTTTTTAATAACTGTGGTGGCCCTTGAGAAAACCAACTATACAACACGTTGTAAATGCTGCACTGTCTTCAAACTTTTGAAGATTATCCAGTGCCCTCATCAGTTTCATTAATTGTATTTCCAACATTATACATAGGTCATGCTCACAAATGAAAATACTAGTAATTCCAGCATTGGTATTCTGTATGTTGATTCTGAAAAATAAATACACATTTTAACATCATAAACGTTATTAACATACAGTGGCGGATCCAGGGGGGGGGGGGGCGTAGGGGCGAATCCGAATTAACAAATGTGGAACCGCCTCAATAAGCTCTGTGAAATATTGCAACAGGTATGGCTAACTATTAAACGTAATAACGAAAGCTATGACAGGGAGAAGCAGAACAATGTTGGCAGATCGAGGTGGTCATACACGATTCTAACTTAAATGTAACCGGAAGTAATTCTTAGTTGTGAAAAACTGACTTGTATTCACAATCTCTAAGCATTGGACTGTAATTTTTTCCATCAAAACTATTTTAGTGAATATCCATTTTTGTTATTTTCATAGCTTTATCCAAAGTACCATCTAAAATCTTATAAAATCCAGTATGCCTTCCTTTTTGGCAGAGTATATAAGGTATCAATTGGGAAAACAGTATTAGATGGGCTGAACAATTTATATTAAAACACGACCGCAAAAAAGGTAAATGTGAATAGTGAAATTAAAGTACACATGAGAAGTTAGCTGAAGAACGATAGGCGACATAATTTTGATGTGGATAAATATGTACTATATTTAGATTTAACTCCCTTACGATTATGGCTGTAAACTAACAAGTTGAATGTGACGTCACTAATAATTTCCCCAAATTCCATTGAGGTACACATGTACAGCTAATTGTAAGAATCTTGAGAAGAAAACGGTCCAAAAGTGATACGTTAAGCCTGTTTACACAACACAATTTTAGTGCCAGGAATTATAATAATTGAAAATAGTCCAAAATTTTGATCACTTACGAGCAATCTCTGAAGACTGACTTCCAAGGTCACTTTTTCAAATAGACTCAAACCTCAAATCAAACAAAATCAATACATAGTTAGACTTGACAGGGAATTCGGAAATTGCTTACATAGACCATTTGGATGCACGTAATCAGGTAATACACATTTATTTTGTGTTTTATTAAAACTACAAACAGCCGAATACAATTACCTGTAAATGTTATGTAAAAAATTTCTGTTGTATTAATATTATTTTATTATAATTCGGCCGACTTTTGCTATTGCTTTATATATCTAAAAAAATATGGAAAAATAGGTTAATCGCGCGTGAAATTAAAGAAAAATATTCCAAAGTAGGTCAGCAAATTGGGGAATTGACATTGTCCACAACTAGCTGCGAAAGCGTAGCTCAGAAAGTAGTCGCTTTTTATATTTTTTTCGACCATAGCCATAGGTAAATAAATAAATAAATAGAGAATCCTGTGCCGTTCGACGCTTTTTTTCTGCATGGGACACAAAAAAAAATAAATATATAAAATAATAATCAAAAAAGTTGGACGGCTTAGGATTCTCGAACTAATAAATAAATGAATAAATAGCAACCTTCAGAGAAGTGTTTGAAATCGCAGCTACACGTGTTAGTCTAACCCACGGGGAGGGGGGGGGGGGTAAGACCAGAAGTGGACAAACTAAAGTACAAACTACCCATAATAAGAAACGTTAACGGTTTGATAAAAAACGCCTTCAATTTGTTTCAAACTTGCTTGAAGTTCTTTCAAAGTAGTTTTTTGATAAATATATGAATTGAAGAACAAAGAAAAATATACATTATTGACATCATGACAATTTTTGTAGATGGGTGTCCCATGAAGTGAAAGAGAGTGGAACAGATAAATTATTTCTGGTTAATGTAATGTTGTTCTGTTTCTATTATGTGGACTTTTTTGCCCAGATAAACAATCTGTTCAGAATATTATGATGTATACAAGAACTTCATGTATGATGTCAGGGCAGCTTTAGGCCCCGTGCCTAGGTGGCCCTGTACCTTGATTTTTTTGGGGGGAGGGGGTGACACTTCAGGACAATTGTAATGGCACCGCGGTCAAGATGCAACCTTTTGCCATGCAGTGTTAAGTGTACGCATAACCGTGAGTATAATAATAACAGATTGTAACCACTGTAACATTAATGAAGTTGTTTCATTAACCACTAACATCCTTATTTATCACCAATTATTATCGGAGAGATGTATATTATGATATAGTTGCACTGCCTTCCTTGTTGGAAAAATAATTCATGTTTGGAAGTTAGCATAACTCATAAGACTATTAATATTACCTGCAGCATAATAATGCAATTCTTCGCTAGCCAAGGGTTACGATCCAACTAGGCGGTATTTTCGGTGTCACACAGGAACGGTTTTAATTGGACTCGGGGAACAACAACTGCACCAATCAGATTGTGTTTAACAAAAAAATACGTGTTAGTTTAAGAAAATATAAAAAATCATTGCGATGATCGAGTTGTGTATAAGGGTGCAATATACGTTTTTTTTTAATTAAAATATTATCAACAGAGATCGTGGTCTTGTTTAGTCAAATAAAAACATGTGTGACATTTTTCATAGATCCAATTGTACTGGAAATGTGGTACATATATTTAATTTGTGTCCTGCATTTCCAGTTTCGTGGTGATTAGATAAGATTCTTATAAAATTGTCGATAAAAATCAGCTGTTTCATGTGAGAAAATCGGACAAATCATTAGCATTTACCTTTATTTGAAAAATTCTGACACTGAAACGCCTAACGGAACATCAATATGACATATATATTTGTTTATTTAAATCAATTTCCAAGCAGAAACACACTGGCAAAATACCTGTCATCCACCTCGATTTCACACAATTTTGTTGACAAGTAACCTGCCATTAGAGCGAACTGCATTAGAGCTAACTAAAGCTATGAGTCAAATAGTCTTATAGGCAGTTTCGGTGTTTTACTGTTATGTAACCAAGTGGCCAGGCTTTTTATGTATTAATATACAAAACGAATGTGGATGATATTTATTATATATATATAAATGAAAGCAATGACCGATCTACAAAAGACAAAATAAACAATAATTAATAATTATGCAAACAAATCATATTATATTGTCAATATCAGCATCAATCCTAATATTCAGTGCAAATATCAGCAATACAACTTGGATTCACTATACGTACGCAAAGTATATGCAAAATGTTGACAAATCAATTGTTGGTATTTCTTGATGATATTATTACATTTTCTAGCACATTTGATGATCATTTAAAACGTCTTGAAGTAGTTTTCCAGCGTTTACGAGAACATGGTCTGAAATTGAAGCCCTAAAAGTGCCATTTTTTTAAGACAGAAGTCAGATATCTTGGTCACGTGGTGTCAGCTGATGGTGTACATACAGACCCTGAAAAGGTTAGTGCAATAGAAAACTTTGAAGTTCCGACTACTGTAAAAAAACTGAAATCGTTCTTAGGACTAGCTGGTTACTATCGTCGTTACATTAAAGATTTCAGCAAGATTGCTTCACCGCTTAATCAATTGGTTCAACGCTACATTTCTCATCCTCAATCACTTTTTGGAAACGATTGGAATTTAGATTGTCAAAATGCTTTCAACACATTAAAACAACATTTAATATCAACACATGTAGATCCAAACATGTCATACTGTACAACATTTATATTTGCCTAAAGTTTACCTCGGCAATTGTGTCAATTCTTTTAGGTACATAGCAAATTTGAAGAAAAATATAAAGAAATTCAGTGTGTTTTGTCGTCAAGTGAGACAAAGGAAACAAGTGAAATTGAAGTTCATGGACAGATTAACAGATCATCAGAGAAAGAATAACGCCAAGAGAATGACAACAATGATGGATACGAAAGATAGTACATGTTGAATATAAAATATTACAGGAATAATACTCAGCAAAGTCCTATTGACAATGAATGTCGACAGCAAAATTTACAACCAAAGTGATGTCAGATTTATTTTTTCCTAAATTTCCTAATATAGTAATTTGGTCCAGTTGCAGTTTACTCACATCTATGATAAATGAAATGCAATAAATCTTTGAAGTGTTAGTAGAAAGTGTCATGTTTATCATCCTCCAAGTCAGGGTTTCTGTATCCACACGTGTCCACGAAACCCTGACAAACTAATTTAAGCTAGGAAATTCCCAGGCTAGAAGATTTTCATATGACGTCAAACCTTCAAAATATCAACCAATGAAATAGCTTTAAAGAAGCAAGTGTTTGGCAGTAGTCATTCTTACTAATTCTTGAGTGGGAAGAAAACGTAACGCAACTAATAAATAACGCAGTAATAACAAACTATTAACAATACTGTTCAAAGTACACATAATTTTACGTGGTCTATGCAACACATCCATTTGTTTTATTTACAATCGACATCGGAATATCCCCTAACCAAGTCGTGAATGAAAGAGAGCTTTTGATTGGCTACATGCAGGTATGATGTAGCCAATCAAAATAGTGACTTCTAGCCCGGGAATTTACTAGCAAAGTTTGTCAGGGTTTCATGGACACACGAGGACACAGAAAACCTGACTTGTGAGGATGCATGTTTATAGGAAAGATATATATTTAATATTTGGGTGTCATTCTTGTTATAGCTGTGGACAAGCTGACTTATAAAACTAATTTGCTTATTGTGTATTGCTGTTGACATTGCAGTTCCAAATAAAAATGTCAACGTTAAGGTCCAACTGCATGCTTTATAAAATTGTCAATTAATTTGTTATGAGCGTGAGAAAAAAATTAGGAAGGCAAAACAAATATTGGTCATAAAATAATTTTAAGTGAACTAGTATCTACCATGTAGTCTTGAATAAAAATGTGTAATTAGATAACTTTATTGGACGTTATTATTGACAACATTTTACCTGTAACTTTAATTTTTCGACAAAGCTGTGTATTTGGACGTGTCGGTCATAATTTTTTTCGTCCATAGTAAATCTTTTCCGCATGAGACATTTTGAATATAACAAATAGGTGTAGGAGTGTAAAAAAAAATTCATATTTATTTTTAAAAAACTTCTAATAACAAATGTAGAACTAAATAACTAAATAATGGGTACCATTTCTCAAATTTTAAGTACCCTGGGTACGCTGATATAGTACCCAGGTCGACAATGACCTCTTCAGAAAAAAAACAGTCGTTTACAATTTAAAATTTTTGACATTTATGGTGTACACATTCGTGGTCATTTTGAGTTTTAAATACGCCACTGGAAGAATTGGTTCCTCTTGATGGCAGTTATAACATAACAATTTGCATCTTTGATTACGTTTCGGAGGTTACGATGTAAAAATGCTGACAGACAAGCTACTTACTTTCCAGTCGTCCATCTTGTAAACACACAAACGGGTCCTACTAACCGCAGAGAAGTAAAGCGAAGTGCTTTTGTTTGTTTGAATGGTGTTTTAACGTCATTTTCAGCTATTTTTCAGCTATATCATGCATGGCGTCCAGTTTTTATTGGGGGAGGAAGCATGAGTACCCGGAGAAAGCCCCGATCTGTGGTAGTCAGAGAATTGCAGAGAAGTTAAGAGAAGTAATTAAAAAATGGTTTATTCGATAAAAATGGATTTCTGATATATATTTGTTATATTTTGTATAAATTTCGTCAAGCTGCTCGAAATTGTCAACTAAATGATATATTATGTAATTATCACTATTTTGCAGTATTTTCCTTTGATCTTTGTGAGCGGTATTATTCCATCTCACGCTACTGGCGTGAGATGGGCTCATCTCAGTTCGCTGTCAAGACGTCGTTTAGTAAACACTGTGACGTCACAATGTTACAAAACACCGATAAACAGATTAATATTTACGTTTTATGAAACTCGATGCAATTTCTTGTCATCTCATCTCAGGACTATCGCCCTTCGATTAGATATGAACGAGAAAACGCATCTCGTTTCAGAAAACGTAAATAATCTATAAAAATATGGTCTTCTTTATGTTCATTTATATACATTATAATAATCCTTAATTTAATCAAACAAACCATTTTTTAATTACTTCTCTTAAACGACTTCAGTTACGTCACGATAATCAGACAGTCAATGCAATCTATAACTTGAGGAATTTATTCACACGAATACGACTTACCCGCCTGCCCAATTTGTTTTCTAGCACAAATGTTGAACACAATGCACAGCCAAGATCATGGGTGTACACGCACGATTCAAGCGCTTTTTATTTTTTCAATCTGTCTGCCACTTGCAGCAAAAAGTATCAACATCTTGTATTATTTCTGACTGAAAATTTTCATCATTCAGTTTGCCATTTGTTCACAATAACACTAATATGCTGAAAAGTACACCCGACATTGTTACAATCCTGATTTCATTCGGCACGAATACTATCAACAATAAGAAATATAAGATTCAGGGGCGGATGCAGCCTCAAATGAAAGGGGGGGTCCAAATTTGTCGTATTACGGCAGGGGGTCTGGGGGGCCCCAGAAGCTCTGGACGAAATGGTGTAAAATCCTGCATTCTGACGATTTCCTGACACCTAAAACATGTCCGTTAAAATGTCATTTTGTTATGCTTGTCAAAACGAAAGGGGGGGTCCGGACCCCCTGGACCCCCCCTCTGGATCCGCCACTGAGATTAAAAAATTAAACAAACGGGTAAAAACAGGACGCCCATAGTTGAAAAATTGCTGAAAGTGGCATTAAACACCATTAAAACACAGAGATCTGTACAAATAGCCTTACATGCGCTTTCGAATGATATTGGGTCGATTTTGTTATAGCGAGTCCCGCACACTATAAATCGATTTTTATAAATCCCCCTGATTCAAACAAACAAAAAATTTAAGCCTTGTATGAGGCAACATATATCTTTATAATCAGAATGCATGTCAACTAGTTTGTTTTAAATTTAAACAATGTGTTAATAGCTTATACTAAAAAACACAATCAAATGGAATGCTTTTCTGCTTGCATTTTAAAAAAAATTAATATTCAATATTGCGATATTGTAACTTTTATTACGAAAATCCAATAAAAAAATACTATGCTTGTTGATTACATGTATTTGACTTGTGCTACGCAATCGGACTCTTTTTGTTTTCAACAAGGGTCTTACGATGTTTACAAAAGATCGCCAGCTTTCGGGACGTTCTATGGTATTCGCGCCTAAACCGCAAACGACAGTACATTACCCGACGGGTTTCAAATTGACAATAATCGCTTGCTCCAAGTAACACTCGTTCTAATATAGGTCAAAATTTACCTTGGAATCGCCTTATCGAAAAACAGCATTTCAAAACTCTGAACAAATGTTAAAAATCCAAGAATGTGTCCATGGGACACAGATGCCCCCGCTAAATGAAGTCCCAAACAAGAAGTAAGTGTCCGATAGGTCTGAAAGTCGATTAGGACATACAACTGGTGATACTGAACCGCCCTCTGCCAAATTTCAAATTGTTCTCATGTACGGTTTATGAGAAAAACTGAACGAAAATTCGTACGTACGTACGGACAGACAGACGGACGGACGGACGGACATGAGTAAAACTTAATGCCCCCCGATGTCATCGCGGGGGGGGGGGGCATAAAAAAATAATTGCTGATTTCAATTGCACCTCTTTGGATCTACAAAAGGACCATAGCTCGACCATACGCGCTAAGCACTTTTATTTGTTACTCAAAAAACTTCTGCCAAAACACACTTACTTGATCACATCTTCCTTTGTTTTAAGGAACACACAAAATGAAGAAAAATATATCGTTTTGACTTTCGTTTAATTAGATACTTAAAGCATAAAAATGCAACATCGTCTGAAACGACGGCAAGTTCGTGTGGTAGGCCTACACATACACGAAAAATTATTTCCATTTTTCGCGAAGTTAACAAACAACCTCGTGGCTTGTTACGATGGATGGTGACCAATCTCGACTCGTGTAACGAGAAAAATTATTGGTTCAGCATGAATTACCAATTATAAAATAAATCAAAAGGACCGGAAACATTGTATCAGCTTTTACTATGGAATAATGTAGCGACATGGTGAGGTTAGTGCAAAGTTTACACAGATAATGAAAGCATTTTCGATCGCCGATGTTGAATAATCCATTTATTTTTCTTGTGTCACAAACACCAAAATATCTTTTTCAATATATTTTTGTTAGTTAGAAATTGTATTATTTAATTTAACTTCTTGTATTTTATGTACGAAACTTCTACATGGCATTCGAGGCTCGTCATTTTCCCAACCTTACAAATTTTCATATGTTCGATCTCTTCTTATTATCTCTTAATGATATATAATTGTTTTCGGGTAAATTGAGCAAAAAGGTAAAAACCATACTCTA